>JAZDUA010000017.1:3620000-4820000 GCA_038098605.1 Gryllus longicercus | reverse complement strand
AGCGGTGACGCTCTTGGGAATAATGCCCTTCCATACCGGACAGTCGCGAGATGGACAGGAGAGATTAAACGCGAACGTAGTAAGCCCGTGAGCAAGAACGCACGCGACGACCTGCGAGTGCGTGCGCCGATGTCGCACGTGCGGTAATCGAGCGTCTATCTAATCGGGCCTTGAAACGGCTGCTCAATGCCTTTGAAACGTCGTGAAATCGTATGTAATAATAATAATAATAATAATAATAATAATAATAATAATAGTAGTAGTAGTAATAATAAATTAACTGCTTTGGGAAAGATCCCGGTGGCAGCTCTCCATAAGTACATCAAGTACAAATACACTTAAATTTCATGTAAGTTTTACGTTAAATTAAGTACATTAAAAACCCATTTTTTACAAATTATGTCTAATACTAAATGAATACAAAATTTGAATGTTCTAGTCTAACATATGTACAATTATTAGTATTTTTAACTTATGTTTTTAAATTTATTTTTGAATTTTCCCATACTCTGAGGTAAAGTCTCTAGCACTACTGCAGGTAATTCGTTCCAGTTTTTTATTGTCCAGTTAACGAAAGAAACTTTTCCAATGTCTGTTTTTTGCTTTCTCTCCATGATTTTGCAATTGTGGTCCTGACGATTATTGTATGATGATTTTAAGAGTCGCTTCTGAATATTCTTTCCTGCTGGTTCGCCTTTGTAGGCTCTGAAGGGAGCACAGAGTCTAGCTGTTTCCCGACGTTTCTGCAAGGATTTCCACATGGGACCATTTGATTTTTTTTACCCTCCAATACAAATTTTTCCGCAACTTTTTGAATTTTATTTAAAGTATGTACTTGCCCTACGCGGTAAGGATCCCAACAAACTGAACCGTATTCAAGAATAGGTGGAACTAGCAACGTGTACGCAAGTTTCCTCGATACGCTAAAATGATGTGGAACATGAAACCAGTACTGTCATTAGAAATACTTTAATAAATAGGAGAAACTTAATCTTGGTGTATTGTTAAAGCTCCATGCACTTAGTTCATACCTTGTTCTTTCACATGTATATTACTTATTTTTCACCTGTGCTCATATTTTCACAAAATTAATAGTTACCATGACTTATGCCCCAACCCTCAAATAATTTGACCACAGTAGTTGATACTCCCAGAAACTCTAAATAACCAATCTATTCATCAATGATTACGAGTGGCCAACCACTAAATTGAAGCAACATTTCTCAGATAAGCAAGCAAAACAACCACTTTCCCTAGCTAAATGTTTGTTCTCTCGATCCTGTTTTTGTCATCAGAATATTTAAAGTGAATCATTTTTTTGAAATGATATTTTGTTAGTCGTGCATGTAGCTTTTGCCGAGAAAATACTTTTACTTCACTTAAAATATGTTGGGATAAAATTACGATCTTACATTTCCTGTTGTAACTCTGCCATAATCCACTTTATTACTTCCTCACTTTCTAACGTCACATGAGAAAAAACGTGAAATTGTTCCAGAATAAGTTGTCCATCAACTTGCAACCATACACCATGTCCAGATTCATTTGTTTGAATTGCATTTACTCTCTACGGAATTTTAAGAAAACACAAGGAAGCTCTTAAGATCTGTAAAAGGGTTATCGCTCAATGTTTTTATTTCCATTTCCGCTTTTCTCGATCATTCTATAAATAATAACTAACAAGTATATTATTTCTTCGTCATTGTTGCAATGTTTCTCTCCAGAGTACAATCCATCTTGCCTGACTTGTACAAAGGAGATTATCAAGATGTTTCCAATGAAAACGCCAAACCCCAAGTTTACATTATAGCTGTGTGTTTACCATAGTCTCGATTATATTCCAGTTCAAATAAAATTGTTCCATTTTGTTGATTAAACGATACCTCAAATCTCAATGTCCTAGTTTGTCATATAAAAATGTTTGTTAAGTATAATCAAATTCTACAGTAACATTGAAAAAAAGATAATTTACCTATGTTTTGTAACTTTGGTTGACAATTTGTTTATTTTATCATGACTTTATATCGTATGAATTCATTCAAGTAAACATTTAATCATATCTTTGATGTAAAATCTCTCATCTTAATTTTAAACAGAAAATCAGGTAAACTAATATTAATGTAGTACGTAATTTAGAAAAGAATAAATAGTTATTAACTCTGAAAACCCCCTTTTTGGCTGCAATGATTTAGTTTTAATACACAATATTTAACATATCTTGTGAGATTCTTTTTTCAACATTCTTGTAATTTGTGGATTGATTGGTCACTTTTTTAGAGTTTCGTGTCGCGTCAACTACTTAAGTTATTTATTCCGTAAGTATTGTGCATGTTATATCCCGAGCTGTAACGGTGTTCCTTCTCATCTGAAATGAGATTCGGCGCCGACCTACATGCCGACATACAAGTTTCCCAATCCAGTTACGCCCGGTAACGCCATAGCTGAACAGAGCTTCAAACTCTCAACAGGTGTATGGTAGTGTAATGCATGTGAGTGTTTTGAGGAAGGGGAAAGGTGTGGACAGGGATGGGGAAGGAGGTATCACGCAATGTCCATAACCAGTTTGTTGATCTACTGCTCCCGTATTCGCCTGGTTTTGATCGGAGAAACCACGAAAATTACCGAACAGAACAGGCGGCCGCGGAAATTCCCACTTCAACTTCGTTTGTTGTAAGTTCACAGTCGTGGGAAGGACCGCTACAGGGAAACATATTTTTTGAATGGCGCCTTATAAGCATGGTGTTTACCATAGAGATGCGATTTCGTCTACAAATCATTGATATTTCTAAACGACAATGTTCAAATTTAAAATATGGATGTTAATAAAACATCGGCTCAAAAGCATCACATAAAATATGTGGGGATAAAAGTATGGTCTTACCTTTCTTTTCGTAACCGAAACCGATATTTTTAAAATTGTATTAAAAACAATTAATGTTTACATGGTAATGGTAATGTTTACATGGTAATTTAAGTTAAAACTTTACTAATTTTAAATTTACTGAAAAGTTAAATGTTCAATTTACGAATATCGGAAAATCATTACAGGTTTTTGTAATGATGCAACTTTTCTCATTTAAAAAATGAAATTTCAACCACATAAAAACATCGAACACGGGATATCGATGTTAAAAAACATTACGATACTGTCCTCCCAAAAAAATAAAAAAAGTGATTGTTTTAAAATTGAATTTGATAACTTTATCAATAAAACGTGTATAGACATTAGAATGTAAGTGATAGAAAAGTTTACTAATTTTTATTTTTTATTTAATTACAAACACAGTCAAAAATGACCTGGACATTTAACAAAACTTTTATAATTTGATTGAATAATTCAAAAATTATATAAACTTCATTTTTTAAAATGACAACGTGATTTTAATTATTCTTCCTCTTAATCACAGTGGTCTGAAGAATGTTAAGTTCACGAATATGGGAAAAAGATAACAGGTTTTTATAATGATGGTAATTCTTTTAATATTTTCTTTAAAAAATAAAATATCAATCACATAATAATATCGAACACCGAACATCGATGTTAAAAACATCCGCATGAAAAAAAAAAACAAAGTTAAATCCATCGATGATTTTATAAAATCATCCATATTTTCAAACCTTCGACATCGAAGTCGCATCCCTGGTTTGCCGCTGTAGAATCCACCTCAGCGAACTCGTGGTCGGTCCTATCGAGGACGGGGGAGCATGGCAGCTCGGCGCCGCCCTCTGCAGGTCACCACCGCCTGGCGGCCTCCCAACCCGTATATTTCCTCCGCCACATCCACGGAAATAGACGCCGCGCAAAAAAATTAAGATTCTGTTTTTCTGGAGTCCCCGCGACCTTGTGGTGCTCCGCCTGGAGCGAGGGCTCTCCCTCATCGTCACGTCGCTCCATCGCCACGACACAACGCCAAATAGGGACACTCGCTCGCGACTGTCATGTCCAGCCGCCCTTAAATCATGCAACCGCGCGGTAACACGGTCTACCACAAGGCTGTGGCGATGGGCTACTTTCTGAGTGGAGCCGAGTAACGCAGAATTCAAGCGACTGAGTGAAGCTCAGAGCATTGGCGCTGAGAATGCGGCGACTCTTGAGCGGGAGATCCTACGGTTCGAGTCCTGCTGGTGGTAGATTTCCGATACTAGCTATGTGACTAGAAAATTCTAACGGAAATTTTCTGTGGTTTCTCCAATCAACACCACACGAATGCCAGAGAAATACCCCAACAAACGGACCATAGGCCGTGCGCGATCTTTCCTTCCTCTTCCTTGCCCTATCCTCGCTCGTCACTTACACACACTGACACTTACATGCATTGCACTACCACACAGGCTAGGAGACCACTCAGGAGCTTATAGCTTCTGTCAGCTTGAAGAAGTGCTTAACTGTGGGAGATACGTGGAGGAGCAAGACGAGGTGTAGGTTGTCGCAGGAACTCACCATCCAGCGGGCAAAAAGTCCCATGATAAAACATTCACTTTACTAACGGGACTAATGACTATAGCAGTTGGCGAGCCCGAATCAATAATTTAATCTGTAGAATTCGTTTTCGGGAGAACACAGATTTTTGACAGAATGTTTCACTCCCTAGAGCGAGATTGGGATGGGCTCTGGCAAAAACAGGCGGCCTTCCATAATGGTATACGGCATCAAATGAACTTGCATTATTAGAACGCATTGAACGCAGCATGGATATTTGTTTAATTACGAGCCGTTCACGAAAGTGAAGGCCTTTGGAAGGCCTCCGAATTAATTCTTAGAAATTATGGCAGGAATTTTCGTAATAAATAAGTGAAATATCTTCCTGATAGTTCATGCCAGGTTTCAACGGGGTTGGTATCGACCCCTTGGGGTCAATGCAATTTTAAAGGGGGACAATGAAGATTAAGAGGTCGACCGTGTGTCGATAGCCGATTTAGAACTTGCGACTGCTCGTTATAATTAAGAAGAAGATAGCTTTGATTACACAAAAACATTAATGAAGTTGGTATTTGTATTCTGATACAAAACTACAAAACTCTAAATCAGTAATTATTTCTCACTCATTGTAAACTCAATATCATTATAAACTTTTTATATTAAATTACGGATCTATCCAAAATCTGTAAGGCCATGCAAGGATTTTTTTAAAATCCAATAATTATTTGTATATTCTCACCTCTTCTTTCGTGTTAATGTTCATCTTTAGGATGTAAAGAAAACTCTAATTATAACTTACATGAGTTTACAACGTTACTGTATTGCGCAAGAGAATTTTCTTTGCAATAGGCATTGCCTAAGTGTAATGGCTAGGTCTCAAAGAGCGTCCAATACAGTTTGCAGTTTGTAACCATTACAAACAATCAGGATCAGAAATTATGCTACTCATAAGCGGAAACGTCTCCGATTATTATTGGAAGATGAGATATTTATAAAAACATTGATATGTGGAATTGTCTGTAAATCGTTTTGAGCATCTTTTGTGCTATGGTGTATGGTGTAAATTATAGAGAAAACTATACGGGGGTGGAAGAAGATAACAATTCTTTTAAAAGGGGTAGATGTAAGAAAAATGTGGGGAATCCCTAGTTTATGCCAAACATGAATATAACTTCACAAATGCAATAGGAATGTGAAATTTATTTCACAATTATATCTCTCATACTATATCAAATATACACTATGTGATTAAAAATATCCGGACACTTAACTGAAAATGACTTACCAGTTCGTGGTGCTCTGGTCAGTAGGGTGTTGGCCCACCCTTAGCCTTGACGACAGCATCTACTCTCGCAGGCATACTTTTCAATCAGGTGCTGGAAGATTTCTTGGGGAATGGCAGCCCATTCTTCACGGAGTGCTGCACTGAGGAGAGGCATCGATGTAGGTCGGTGAGGCCTGCCAGGAAGTCGGCGTTCCAATACATCCCAAAGGTGTTCCATAGCATTCAAGTCTGGACTCTGTGCAGGCCAGTCAATTACAGGGATGTTATTGTCATGTAACCACTCTGCCACAGGCCGTGCAGTATGAACAGGTGCTCGATCGTGGTGAAAGATGCAATCGCCATCCCCAAGTTGCTCTTCTACAGTGGGAAGCAAGAAGGTGTTTAAAACATCAACGTAGGCCTGTGCCGTGATAGTGCCTCACAAAACAACAAGGTGTGCAAGACCCCTCCATGAAAAACACGACCACACCATAACACCATTTAGGACGTGACTGGATACTTTTGATTACATAGTGTAGCTATCAGCAGGAAGTATAAATATTTCCAGTTTCATTACAGATAGTCTATATGAAATGATTTGTCGATGAATGTTTAGTGGAATGCAGTGTGACAACTACTTTTCTTTGAAATCATTGGTCGTACGCCCTCGAATTTTTAATCGACCGAACACAAAATCTCTCTGAATGTACCCTAACACATTGTTACATCTTCCTCTTCCTTAACTGAAGGGCTCACTGTCCCATGGCCAGACCGATGATAAGTCTGACACAATATCTTTCTTCTGGTGAGTTTTGGACTTTGATTCCGAATATACAAGCCTTGGCAGGGCGCTGGGAACTCCTGTCTGTCTGCCCAGAACCTCGGCGTCACATCGATAGTGAGATTGGTGCAGGCCCCGCGCCTTCGAGATTCGCCCCCAGGCGGGTGTCCGCGTCGTCGTGGTCATCGTATCTCCTACTTAGGAGAGAGTCAGAAGGGACTCTGCCCCGCGCTGTGAGTCGCGTATGACTCCGGCATCGATCTGGATAGTTGGTAGCCTTGAGGTGGAGAAGCGGCCCCATCCACGTACGAGTAGATGTTCTTGAAGTGTTTCGCGTTCTGGCGTAACCACGGTGAGAGGCTTTGCACGGTAGATACGGGTGCGAGCAAGGCGGGAGTTATGTTTGATTTATTATTTCGTGTTTCTCTGGGCGAGTAAACGGCTAAGTTTATTACTGCCGTAAGTGTAGTGCGTATTTTTATCGTGGGAGGATGCGGGAATCTTCCCCCGCCGACTGGCGAGATCCGGCGCCGATCTATGCCAGCTTGCGGGGTTTTCCCCATGCAGGTATCGCCCAACAACGTGCTCCTCTATCAACCACTCTTCTCTTCATTGTCCTTTCATAATCAACCTACTTCGTGCGATTTGACGCATACACTCCTGTCTGTCTGTACTTGGCTTGATAGCCCGCGAAAAGGCCAGAGTCTACCAGCAGTGTCGCGGCCATGGAGATTCCCCCACGTCGTATTCTGGTATTCTCAACCTGAGAACCAGGGATCGCGTTGTGGAAAGCGAGCACGCTTACCAATGAGCTAGACACACCCATACAAGTAACGATGTTAAAAACATTTTAAATTACATTTTGACTGTTTAAGGATTTGACTGACTGGCCCAATTGAATCGAATCCGAATCTTCCGGTATGTGCCCGTATAATATTATAAATTACACTAGATTGTCATGCTATTCTTTTGGTTGAGTGCTAGAGAAAAGCATAAATATTGATTATTCGCAACCATCAATGAATTGTAAAAAGAAATCTCTCGTGCTCTAAAAGAAAATTTACTGGAAAGGTGCACCGTGAAGCTCGCTCTGCTGCAGATGCCAGCGAGATGTCCAAACTCACTTCGTGTGGCGTGACGTCTGATGTCGGCGGCTGCAGCGAAGAAGCAAGTGGCATTGGCTTTCCAGTTCTCACGGGAAGGTGAGGACCTGGGAAGAACTGTCCGCAGAGAAGGATTAATACTCAAGCACACTAAACAAGTCTTTTGAATCCCGCTGTGAAGGAACACCTAATTGTGTCTTGATCGATTCATTCATTGGTTTTTCTTGGCGCGTGAACGGCTGAGGTCATTTGTCCCGTAAATATAGAGCATGTGTTTATCGCGGGAGGTGGCGGTATTTAAACACAGGTCTTGAAATAATATCATGCCAATTTTTCAAAATACGAATAGATTTCGTGTATTTTTGCGTAAAATATAGGCAATTTTTGATTTTTTAAAATATTTTTTGTCTCAAAAAGGTATCAATTTTTTGTTTAAATTTTCTCTTCTTATGTATCAATCAACGGTAAAAAATATGACGCCAGTCCCATTTTCGACAAACTTTCCGTATTTTCGAAAATTGCAAAAAATCGAAAAAATCGAAAACTACAAAATGGAAGATAGATATTTTTGCTTTAAACAAAATCTGTTCTAAAAAATTAGCTCTTTAAAAAAGTCCCTGTACAATATTTTGAACGAGTCATTTTCACATAATTTATGGTTGATATTAATGCAAATCATAAAAAGCAAGTTATATCAAAAACCGTTTCAATTTTTTCTTTGCGTTTTTTCAACGGATAAAACAAGGGACGCTTAAAAGAATGGCGGAGGCCCTATTTTTCGCTGAACTATGTGATTTTTCGAAAACTGCAAGTTGAAAAATATTGGCACGAGACAATTATATTTTTCAGCATCCGCCCGAGTCGGTTCGTCAGAGCGACTAGTTTGATGTAGAGGAAGGGCGCACGGCGAGTTAACGCGGAGAACGTGTATAAAAATGTGCCAATTTAACGTGCTTCAAGATCTCATTTGCCTTCCCTGCATATTTTTCAAAGTTACATGAATTATTCAACTACGTATTGTATTCATTAAATGAATAATAAATGAATAGTATTTCATTAGATTTACCAGATTAATGAGATGTAAAAGTGATTTAATAAGTATTTCGTTATAATTCCACAATCTGCCATTTCCAGCTACATGAAAATGCTGTCCTATAATATTCCATTGTTATTTCAACATATAATATGATTATTCTGTGCAATAGAGAATGTAGTTGCGACTGCAACATAAGCTTCGTAGACCGAGAGATCGTATTCCGATGATGGCTGTCTTCGGTCCCGAGTCAGACGTCATCGCTGGTTGAGAATTCGTGATGACGGTTGCTCTGATCGGTTGTTTCCGTGATTTACAGACCGACCCCGGAGGAGCGACTGAAGAAATTGGTCACGCGTCGAGAACGATCCTTCTTTTCCCATGGTCATCCTGAGCATGGGATGATGGGCCCATAACTACTTCACCCATCCGTCAAGATATAGAAAGTCGCCGGCTGACAGCGAGATTGCGCATGCCATGCCAAGCTTCGTATTGTCTTGTAGCGTCATGGGAATAAGGAGAAGAGGAAGAAGGTAGGGAAGAGGAGGAAGAAGGAGAAGAGGGATAAAGAAGAAATAAGGAGACGAGAAAAGATAAGAAAGAGGAAAATAGAAGTAGAATAAGAAACGAGGAAAAGAAGAATAAAGAAGAAGAAAGGAGAAGAAGGAAGAGAAAAGAAGAAAAAGAAGAGGAGGATGAGTAAGATGATGAGTAAGAGGGAGAACAAGAAGAACAAAAAGAAGTTAGTGGGGAAGAAAGACATCTCAATGTTTGTACGCATTCCGCTCCCTGGCTGTGGTAGAGATGTGACATCGCCTACAACGATGTTTCAGAACAGCCATTTTTTTAAAAATATCAATGCTCAAAATTAAAACATAGATGTTAATAATGCATCAATATTTTTCAATGAATATGAATCAATATGTAATCGACCACAACAATTAACAAAACTTTTATTATATAATTAGATAGCCTAATTCAAATTCGTTTATTGACGAAAATTAACTTATTTTTCATTTTTAGTCACTTCTGTCTAAATAATGTTCATTTTAAATATTAACCCAATTTTATTATTATTATTATTATTATTATTATTATTATTATTATTATTATTTTAAAATAGAGTTGTAACTTTCCTTTAAAAATCGTTTCAGTTTCTGTAGCTGTATGACGAAGAAAAACTCGGGCAGGCTGAGTTTGCAAATATGGGTGAGGGGATTTCACCTTCCTCGGCGTTATTATTATTATTATTATTATTATTATTATTATTATTATTATTATTATTGTTGTTGTTGTTGTTGTAAGTTTTTTATTTGAATTCAGTTTATTAAAAACATGGATATTTTGAAACCGTGGAAATGGATGTCGCCCTCCACGTGTGTGGCCGTGTGCGGAGAGTCCTTGCGCGGCGCGTCGGCGGGCGAGGCAGGGTGCGTGGGAGGCGCGTGCGGTGTGAACATGCGTGGGCGGAACCGGCAGCGGCGGTGGCTGCGAAGGCGCGCTAACTGAAAGGCGGCAGCCGCGCCGCGTTTGTTTTCACGCGCGACATCGAAAATAATTTGCCGGCGTATTCGGCGTTCAAGGGCAAATAGCGCGCGTCTCATCTCGCGCACTCGTCGCGAGAGCGGGCGGAGGGCGAGGGCAGCGAGGCGACGCCGCGGCGGCGCGGCGGCCGCTCGCAAATAAACGCGCCGCGTGCGAAGCGAGAGCCACGACCCGCCCGCACGGCTTGTGCTCGAAACTCACGGCGAGTTACTGGCAGAGGTGGCATCAACTGATGTCACTGCAGGGCCTCTGACTGGGAGGTCGAAGGGGGCGAGTTCCGACGGGGGCAGGATTTTTGACACCAAACTAAATAGCGAGGTCGATTTCGGCCGCTATCTGGAAGACAATTCTGGAAGCCGGCTGCTCTGATCTGTAGTTTCCCCTTTTTCTACAATCAACACCATGCGAATGCCACAGTCTTTCCTCCCTCTTCCTTGTTCTCTCCTCACCACTTACGTACACACCCTTACTCTGACATGGACTTCAATATCACACTTGTCGAGACACCAACCTAGAGCTTGTCCCGGGTGGGGTGGTGCCATGCTGGTGGGAGACATCTTGTTCGGAAAAATCCCTGCAAGGCGACGAAAGTCGGCTCCGGATCTCGCCAGCCAGCGGGGGAAGGTAGAAGCCACTTTCCGCAACAAAACATGCAATACACTTATGGGACTAATGTTCTCAGCAGTTGACGCGCCCGGTATGCCAAGAATAGTGGATATTTGGGCAGGGCTTTCTCCAGTCGCACTTGTGAGTGGTTACTTAATTCGACTCTGGCGCAAGTCTGGAAAAGTAGACAGGGGAACCAGCAGGATGGTCGTACTCGGGATTAATGGGGAAGACGCTCATTTACGGAGCGTTGCGAGCATCCAGCCACCAGCCTGGCGGAGCCCCTGTGCTACTCACGGGGGTGAGGCCGTGTAGCCCATTGACCGAAATGTTCTCCCTGGGGGATTCAACTCCCTGTTGGTATGAACCATGCGAACTCGGACGGTTTCCACCCTTGAGTTCAACACCATTCACCTGTACCCATTTATTTGCTTTTAGCGCTAATTTTAACGGAATTGACATATCGGGCCATACAAGGGATTTGTGCCCAATACCACCGAACATCTTGGAATCTGAATCGTTAAACTGAGTGACATAGTAGAAAAACCAATACCTTTGCTGGAAAGGCCGGATGATAGAATGTGTCAGCCTTTGCCCACCCGATGTATTTGCTATTAAGTTTTGGTCTCGGATTTCGGTAAGTCGGATTTGACGGTAGAGTCATAGCGCTATATAAGTAATTTTTAGCTTGTACAAAGTGGTTATTATATAATTATAAGTTAGATATAAGTTTCGGATATTGAAGGCTAAAAAATGCTAAATAAATTCGTTATTTGTAAGCCGAAAATGAGTGAAGATGAGGTAGGTTACACTAGGTGCCCTCAGTGAACGCCACCATTGCTCTTACATAAGTATGTATTTTGAGAGAATAAAGAGACCGTGTACTGAGATACGATTCACCCTGCGCGACGATGCACATCGGCTTTGATGACTCAGGTGAGGGTCACTGCTGTGCCTCCGACCGAGACGTCCTAGGGTAGGAGTCCCGACGGAGACACGATTTTCGACACTAAGTCAACTTCAGCCGCTGCTTGGAGGCCAATTCTAGCGGCTGGCTGCTCTGGCCATGGCGACGGCCATTTTCCGTGGTTTCTCCGATCAACACAAGGTGAATGCCGAAGCAGATCTCTAACAAACGGGCCACGGACCGTGCGAGATCTTCCGTTCCTCTTCTTGTCCTATCCTCACTCTTCACGTACACACAAACCTACATGCACTACACTATCACACATTCTGGGAGAAAAGTCGCGAGCTTGTCCTGGCTGTGGCAGTACCCCTCTGGCAGGAGATACCTGGTTGAAGACACCCTGCAAGCACACACGTTGGACGTCGCCTTATCTCGCCATCCAGCGAGGGAAAAAGCACTGCCACCTCATGTGATAAACATGCACTACACTTAAGGGAATAATGACATCCGTTGACGCTCTCAATCAAGCGACGATGCAGACGGTGCGAACGGAATTGCTGAACGAAGGGTTGGAGGCCGGGCCGAAATAGCGGAATTATACACCGGGTGCCCACTTTCCAATAATTTGCTTATGATCAGTCATTGTGTGAGCTGCCGCTCCGGTGCTCTGGATTGCAGGTGAAGGCCGGCTGGGCGAGGGGATTTTCGAAGGGTGGCACATCATCAGTGTGCCATAAAAACTTGGGGCCTGGCCAAATTAAATCCCTCTATAAATATCTCGTGCTATTGAGATCTCTCGTTCCACCGAAGAGACAGTTTGTACATTATTAATTACGGCCGACATCGAGTGGAAAACTTTAGTATCCCTCTCAGGCGTCACAAGGGACGCCCATGAGGCACGCCTCTTGAATCGTTCCCTAGGGCGGTGGTAGGCTTCAAAGGAAACCGGGGTCGAAAATACTGGTCGCGGAACGCGGCCAAATGGCTGCCTTCCTGCAACCGAACGTATGTTCCTCTACGAACCGAACGTATGTTCCTCTACAGGATGATTCAGGCGGTGCGAGCCGAATTACTGTACAAAGAGGGAGGACTGTGATGAAACAACTGTTTTGTGGTGCACGTGGCTTCTGTTAAATCGTTTTCTTAGGGCCATACTTTGTTCGTACGGAGCAAAATTGCGGCAGGTTTTCTAGAGGCACTCCCGTTTCTATTTAAAGAATTATTTGACAGTCGTTTTTCGTTCATCATCAAAATCGTTATTTTTCTCCCCCCTTGAATGTTTTGTAAAATAAACACCATTTTATGCACATATATTAGATACAAGCATTCATGCAGATCGTATAATAGAGGCGAAAGAGAAATAACTCTTACTCAAGTGGGCGTTGACTGCATACTCGTCACTTACGTTTTTTGTGTTTAATGTAAAAGGTTACCTTGTTCCCGAGGCCCAAAAAACGGAACGTTGCCATTGGTTCTGAATCGGATGCTGAGACCATTCCAACAAAAAAACTGCAAAAAAACAAAACAAATAAAACTTTGAAATCTTCGCCATTGACAAACCAGTATTGCTGTCACACTTATTTATAATTTCTTTAAATTTCTCCATTTACACGATTCATAATTCGCCAAAAATCAGTATACCAAGCATACTACATCTTTTATCGGTCACAGCTTCAGACACGGAATTCCGGACTCTCAACCCTCTATCCATTCATTACACTTTTATGCCACATCCATCGACGTGCGCACAGGGGACGCGGCAGGCAGTCTTATTTCATCTTCCTGTATCATATTTTATTTATTTATTAGTAAAAATAAGTTATTTGCAAATTAAAAAGGTTAGGATGAAAGGGGTACCCATTGGGGGACAAAGGTCCAGAAATGTCTTCCCCTCTTGCTTTAGGCTTAGACGCCAAAGCATCTAAACATGTGACCAGAGGCTTAGACGTCTACTGGAACATTGTTAGCCATGTGTATCTTGGATCGACATTTATACCCTAGAAGAGACAAAAATACAATGCTTTACCATTACGAAATGATGGTGAATGCCCGTTTCTAATGTTGCAACCAGTAGCCGCCGGTTTCGACTGGACGCGCCTATTTGCTATGCTTTAGGAGCGCAAATCCGGCAGGGTTCCATGCCAGCGGCTTACGACCCGACCTCCCTCTCCGAAAAAAAAAAACGTCCGGAATTTTGCCAGTGGCTGCCACCGCGGTGCGCGAAAATATCCGTGCGCTAATTGCACGCGGCCATTCCCAGTATTCGCGCCGACGCTTTTCGCTCGTGCGCCCTGCGAGTCGCGGAGCCGTCTGGGGCGGCAGGACGTTACTTTCGAAATGTACGCGTTTTTTTCTGGTGCATGTGTTTGACACTCCTAGATTTACGTACCGACAACGTGGGCTCCTGGCGCAGAGTGTAGAATTAAGATGAGCAAACAGAATTCTTATTTGAGGTTTCTAAGATATGAGGCAGGAGTTTTTATAACAGGATGTAATTTGTTTTTTTGTTTTTTACAAAGTAATAAATTATGAGTACGAGTTGAGGTTTACAATCACTCTTAATGGTCTGTGGAATTACTGGAAAGATTTTCAAACCTCAGAAGCCAACAATTATTTGAAAAGTAGCAAAACATGGCCAAAGAATAAAGCCCACAGTCGTTTGGCAAACTAATAATTTAATAATTAAGATCTTTTTTACTCCTTTCAATATTTGGTGAGAAGAAATGGACGAAAGAGATTACAAAAGAGATTAGGTTTCGGCATTTTTGTGTTTGTTTGTTGCAAGACGTTTGATTTCCATTAAAGTACTCTTTTTACTAGTTGGGAGAAGAGTTAGTACAAAGAAATTACGTTTGCCATAGCACAAGAACAAAAAGGGTAAACAATAGATTATAAAATGAATTCCGTAGTTATGTTTTTGCTTTGAACAAAAATGCTTTTGCCAATATTTAATATTTGATCTAATTTTTTAAATCATATTTTTCCTACAAAAACTATTTCATTCGAATGAATGTGTTTCCTCGTTTATAATTATCAGTAGTTTTTACTTTCTCGTATTCGTACGTATCCACGGAGTGATATAAATAGCCTAGAGAAAGTTATGAAATTTTGCGGAAAATCGTTTTCGAGATTTAACGGAAATACATGTTTTCGGTACCCCTGATACCGCAAAAGGTTTTTTTAACCGTCCGTCCGTCCATCTATCCATCTTTAAACAACACTAGCACCTTAACTAAGGATGTTTTCCAAAATTAATATTCTCCAGTTGATCTGGCCTGAATAAAATCCCTGCGATTTTGAATATTTTTTTTAAAATTTTGAGATACTTACAATAAATAAAGTCCCTGGTACATTTTCGACCTTTCTCCAAAAATGGACACAATTTTTTGCTTTAATTTTTTAAAAATAATATAGTGAAATTTACTTATAAATATGCAATTGGTCAGCTTTTCACTGTTAATTAGGAATTGTAAAAAATTACGAAAGTTACAAATTTTTACGGCGTTTCCCTACAACTACAATATTGAAGATCGAGATTTTTTCTTCAAATGAAATTTGTTCTTAAAAATTCGTTATTTTATTAATATCAGGTTCATCCTTGTCAACATATTAGTAGTTTTCATCCAATTTTTATGGATTAATTTTTATTTTATTTAATTTACATGGACAATAAAATAATTAAAAACAAAATTTTCTCAAATAACGGCTTTAATTTTTTTGACAAAATGGTGCATTTAGGACCAGTTTTTACGGTTCTGTAATATTCCTGAAGTTGTACTTCAATTCTGCTATTAGGGATACGAAAAGTTGAAGAAATGTGGGGGGGGGGAGTCTTTAAGGCGCCGATAGATGGTAGCTGAGCAAGGTGGGGTAAATTTGAAAAAGTAGCTCAGACTGAAAAGGTAAATAAACAAACTAGTACAAAAAAGTATGTACCATTCTGCAACACTACTAGTTAAACTTGCGAGTAAACACAATCGATAAATAATGCACGATCTCGCATCATGTGCAAGCTGTCGCCGCCTTCGCTTTCGCCGCTTCGTGTGCGGCGGGGTGCTTAGCGCCAGGCGCTGTGCTGCCGAACTCAGGCGCATGCCCCACGGCTTGCGCACAAAGCATTTTCTGTTCCGCGTGCGGGTCATCTTTTGAGAACAGATCGGCTTTCATTCGCCACGGATACAGCGACAAACGGATGTCGTCTTTCCTGTCTTCGTTTCCACGCAGACAGTCATGATTTGGGGTGCCAAGGAACATGAAATTTGTGCGCTTCGCGTAGTTATTTTTGTACTGTTGAATTTGCGCCGTCAAGGATAACTTTCTGTTGTTTTCAAGAATTATGACCGTCCCTTCATATTTGATGCTCTGACTATTTTCTTATAATTTATTTAAATGATTTTTATATTATTTACCAAAGTAATTTCAACAAACGGCAAAGTAAGATTTCAAACATTTATTTTCGTGTTTTGACTTCTGACAAATATATTGATAATAGTTATTACTAAGTGTAATCGTTAAGTCAAAATAATTTTTTGTTCAAATCTCAAAGAATGTATTGTAACGAATATTGCATCACCTGCCGAAGTCGCTGCGCGTGGATTGCGTCACCTGCCGCCGCCACTCCCCTTCCCCCGAACTAGACGGTTCCGGACAATCCGCGAGCCGCGGAGAAATGCCGAGAATGAGCCAGGCGCCTCGAGACAAGCGCCGTGCGGGTATAAATGCTACGCTGCCGGCGGCCGCGAGTCAGTCAGACAGAAGTCAGTTAGTTTAGTGAGAAAGAGTTACAGAAGTCAGTCAGTAGTGAGCAGTAAGACGTCAGTCCGTCAGTGTGTCCGAAGTGGAAGCTGTGCTGGGAAGTGTGCATTGCGGTGAAGAGTGGTGCAGTGGTTGAACAGCAGTCAGCAGTCTGAAGTCTGCAGTGGAAGCTGAGCTGTGAAGGGTGCATCGCGGTAAGCAGTGGTGCAGTGGGGAAACAGCAGTCAGCAGTTTGAAGTCTGCAGTGGAAGCTGAGCTGTGAAGTGGGCATCGCGGTAAACAGCAGTGCAGTGGACCCTGGTGTGCGCAGTGAAGTGTGGTCTGCGCCAGGAATTGTGGTCTGCGCAGGGGAATTGTGGTCTGTGCAGGGAATTAGGGTCAAGTGTAGTGGACCGTGGACAGTGCATGGACTGACTGATACTGTAGAAGAAGAGAACTGTTTAAATAAATAGGGTGTAAGAAGAGAACTGTTTAAATAAATAGGGTGTAAGAAGAGAACTGTTTAAATAAATAGGGTGTAAGAAGCGAACTGTGTAAATAAATCAAGAGAACGGAGTCGTGTGTAACAGTGTAAATAATTAAGTGTAATATATCTGTAAATAGACCAAGTAGTTTTAAGTGTAAGTAAATTTTAGTGTGTATAATTATTCACGAATAAAACGTAATTGTTGTAAATATTGTGGGTTTTAATTCACCACGAGAAACGTTACAATTGGTGTCAGTTGTGTGGGGTTGGTGTGTGTTTAAATCAGTATAACGTGTGTTGAATTAAAACCTTAATGAAAATGGTTTTCACAAAATCCTTACGGGAACTGAAAGTAACCGAGTTGAAGATTGAGTTAGAAGACAGGGATCTGGAGACCACCGGAACGAAAGCAATATTACAAGAACGTCTTGCTAACGCGTTGAAGGCAGCGAAAGAAGAAGAAGAAGCGGCAGCGAAAGAAGAAGAAGAAGCGGCAGCGAAAGAAGAAGAAGAAGCGGCAGCGAAAGAAGAAGAAGAAGCGGCAGCGAAAGAAGAAGAAGAAGCGGCAGCGAAAGAAGAAGAAGAAGCGGCAGCGAAAGAAGAAGAAGAAGCGGCAGCGAAAGAAGAAGAAGAAGCGGCAGCGAAAGAAGAAGAAGAAGCGGCAGCGAAAGAAGAAGAAGAAGCGGCAGCGAAAGAAGAAGAAGAAGCGGCAGCGAAAGAAGAAGAAGAAGCGGCAGCGAAAGAAGAAGAAGAAGCGGCAGCGAAAGAAGAAGAAGAAGCGGTAGCGAAAGAAGAAGAAGAAGCGGCAGCGAAAGAAGAAGCAGCAAAAGAAGAATCAGAGGTAGAAAAAGAAGTTTTTAAACGAGTGGTAGAAAAAGAAGATGACTCCCAGAAGAGGAAAAATGATTTTGTCTACCGAATTGAAAGGTCCCGGTATGAAAACACGCGGGTCATCCATTCCAGTCGGCTGGCCCCGTGCGCGGGAGGTAATGAAAATAACGGAGAAGACACCACAGGAGTTTGTGAGTTGGGCATGAAAATGTTCACTTTTGACGAGTTTATGTCTCACCATGGCGGAAATGATATGGCGCGTTGTGGTGTGGCAATGGAGGTGCCACAGGATCTGTTCACGGTACTCCAGAAATATTCATTAGCGCATTGTGTTGCTCAGGATCTGGATATGACCAGAGGTGTTGCTGCTGTATTCAGAAGAAAATACAGGAAAATGGAAGAATTGGAGAACCGGCGACCGGATATTGGGAATGACCTTCTTCTCCGCGACGTGAGTAAAGATGTGCATTTTGTTATCACAAAAAGAAAGTCGCATCGCAAGGCCACCTTCAGAACCTTGGGAAAACTTTGCTTGAATTACGCCAACAATATCTGCATTATTTCACTAAACGCGATCCGGGACGGATCGCATCTAAGGAGGGGGCAATGTAACGAATATTGCATCACCTGCCGAAGTCGCTGCGCGTGGATTGCGTCACCTGCCGCCGCCACTCCCCTTCCCCCGAACTAGACGGTTCCGGACAATCCGCGAGCCGCGGAGAAATGCCGAGAATGAGCCAGGCGCCTCGAGACAAGCGCCGTGCGGATATAAATGCTACGCTGCCGGCGGCCGCGAGTCAGTCAGACAGAAGTCAGTTAGTTTAGTGAGAAAGAGTTACAGAAGTCAGTCAGTAGTGAGCAGTAAGACGTCAGTCCGTCAGTGTGTCCGAAGTGGAAGCTGTGCTGGGAAGTGTGCATTGCGGTGAAGAGTGGTGCAGTGGTTGAACAGCAGTCAGCAGTCTGAAGTCTGCAGTGGAAGCTGAGCTGTGAAGGGTGCATCGCGGTAAGCAGTGGTGCAGTGGGGAAACAGCAGTCAGCAGTTTGAAGTCTGCAGTGGAAGCTGAGCTGTGAAGTGGGCATCGCGGTAAACAGCAGTGCAGTGGACCCTGGTGTGCGCAGTGAAGTGTGGTCTGCGCCAGGAATTGTGGTCTGCGCAGGGGAATTGTGGTCTGTGCAGGGAATTAGGGTCAAGTGTAGTGGACCGTGGACAGTGCATGGACTGACTGATACTGTAGAAGAAGAGAACTGTTTAAATAAATAGGGTGTAAGAAGAGAACTGTTTAAATAAATAGGGTGTAAGAAGAGAACTGTTTAAATAAATAGGGTGTAAGAAGCGAACTGTGTAAATAAATCAAGAGAACGGAGTCGTGTGTAACAGTGTAAATAATTAAGTGTAATATATCTGTAAATAGACCAAGTAGTTTTAAGTGTAAGTAAATTTTAGTGTATAGTTGTTCCCGAATAAAACGTTTTTGTTGTTTAAAATATTTTGTTGGTTTTAATTCACCACGAGAAACGTTACAGTATTTAATAAACTGCATGAAAACACTCGATGATATTTTATTCGAAAGGTTTATTTTCAAAGAAAAAGACACATGAATCCCAACGAGCCAGTAACTCCTCGCAGAACACCTTTACAGTTTTTACAGACGTCGTAAGAGCATACACCAATTCCCTTGCACTGAGAATTTGCCGTCGTTTGAACGCCAGACTGATTCTTGGAAAATGTATATATCTGTTTCGAACTTTTTTCCCGTCCATGTTGCCTTGCGCTTGTATATTTCGCTGCATTATTATTTCCCTTGATCTATTGATTAAAAGTTGTTCACAACTTTCTATGTTCACATTTTTATCTATATGAAAAAAGAAAATCAAACATTCTCTTTTGCGTTGCAATGAATAATTAAAAATAAAGTACGTATTTTTGTTAGATCGTAGTATATTTATAGTATACATAGCATTACATTTCATAATAAACTCTAAAATATAGTGTAATTAAAAACCTTTTTCTCTTAAAACGGCGATCAATTCCCTAAATAGTAATAATTGAAGCTTACCCGAGAGAGCCATTGTTTGATTTTAGGCTTAGGAAGAAATTGGAGAAAAGGGACTCTTGTCTTCTCCGTTCGTAATAGAAAAACAATAAATGTTGGAAATGTCCAATCAGATATTGTTGTGGACTGTAAATAAATAAATAAATAAATAAATAAATGTCTTTATTGGTGCCGAGGCTCAGGTCATGTAGCCTGCTCTTCCGCCTGACCACTTAAATTTAACTGTAGACGAATATTAATAGATGCTGATAAAATTTGCAATGCTCTCTCTATGCGGTTATCGTCCTTTCAGAATCTCAACTTCAATTTTTTATTGTTTTAACCAAAATTTTTGTTGTATTTAATTATTAATTTAATTACATATATTTAGTAATTTTTAATATTATTTACGTAGACTTTTTTATGATATTGTTAATTTTAAGAGAAATTTTAAAATTTGCCCAAATTTGCTTTATATTCCAAAGGTTTGATTCGCACGAATTGAAAGATATTTCTCTTAATATTTGACGCTCTGACTTCTCATGCATTCTCCAACTTCGAAAAGGTCATAGGCTTCAGAGAGAAAAATCAAATCCATGTGCTCGATTACTTGAATATCTATTCTGATTGATTTTGAGGATCGACTGTCACCAAACCCCTACTCTCATGACGGAAATACGTGCACATTCGTAATCATTACCCTTCCCCTACACATATACGCACGTGTATACACCCCGTCGGATTTCCAAAATGATGCACGTTCACCAGAAACATCGAAGTACTTTACGTCGGCAGCAAAGAGCGCAAAACAAGAGCTATTCGGCAGCATGAAGGCGCGATCAGAAGCTGTACCTAATGCGTTACTTTCGCACCTCGCAGCCTCTCCGAGCTTATTGATCTATGCACGGCTCCGCTCGCCCTCCATTTATATCCGCTGGCCTTCACCCACTTTTCAGTTCCGCAATGTCACCGGCGCTGGTTTATAAAAATGGCGCAAGGAGCTTCCGTGCAAGGACCCGTGTAGGCGAACTAAATGGAGTACCCACATTGCACAGTGGACCATTTCATGAAATAAGGATTACGTTTTCTAAAAACAAACTATATTATTTGGAAGATGATCCATTATCGACTGTATGTGTGTAAATAAAATACGCGACGATAAAAGTGACTAAATACGTAGTGGACCTACTTCAGAAATGAGAGTTCAGACCACAGAACAAAATGCGAATGGTAATCGGAAGATTTTCGATCAGAATCACAAGATCACCATTATTAATCTGCTGCCACTTTCCCCGTGTATTATTTTGTGGAGGACATGTAATAAGACATGATGTCTCCGTCAAATATTATCACATTCTTGCTAAAGTGCATTCTTTTCGGAAATGGGAAATGTTAGCTATGTAGTATTCATACTAATTAAGGCGGAAATATTTTATCAACTTTCATAATAATATTCAATAAGTTGTAGATGTATTAAGTACTGTTATATGAATCTAACGCAAGCTAATAAGGGAACAAAAAGCCACTTTTAACGATCGGCGTCCTATAAGGAATTTAACAGCCCACCATGCGTTAACAACAATCGAAGCAAATGTGTTGTGCATATGACATATGAGTATTACTATTCAAGGAATGTATTTCTCATTTTTATGAATTTTTCTTATCAGAAGGTGGTATTATAAAACGTACTGAATGACAAATAGCCTATACCAAGAATAACGAACTTGATGTATTGGCTGTATTGGCTTAAAGTATTGTATTGGCTTAAAGTCGTTAATTACTATAATGCATTGAGTGCTGTGTATTTCACTATTGATAATAGTGTTGACATTGATGTATAAGACAGCAGGATGAGACACCGGTCGCCAAACTTTCGGACCCCACAGACGAATTAATTCATGATTTCAAACTCTGCAGACTACCAGTTTTTTACATAGCTGTGTAAAATTATGGTCAGAAAACTTTTATTACATTAATGTGAAAAATATTTATTTTCTGTAACGAAACCGCCTTTAATTACTCCATCATCACATAACATTATTTAATCAAAACATAATGTTTAAAGTCTCTTAAATTACTATAAAATTGTTATATTAGAAAATTATATTATTAGAAAACAACTCTACCTTATTCAGTATGTATTGATCATTTTAGTGAGATATTTGTTCCTGTTTAATTGATATAAGTGTATGGATTTTTTCTCTTTATTATTAATATTTTTTTTCAAACACTGTCCAGATTTTTCTGCGCATCACCAGTAAAATTTATGTAAATAGAATACATACCTAATACAGTGTTTACAGGTATTTCTGTGTTTATTCATGAGCTAATTATATTTGTTCGTTCATTTACGTCTTTGTGGAGCCACTAAAGATGGGAAAAAGTGGTCCCTAAATACGTATATGGCTGTGTTTGCTTTATATTAAAATATATATTGTAACATACTTTGTGGCTGATACCTCCTCAATCCTAAATTAGCGCATTATCTCTGCTGCCACTACGGGCTTTATCCCTTTTGATGCGACCATCTTACACGCGCGTGTTTCGGAGCGGCGGGCGACGGGCGTCGGGCAATGAAGCGCGCGAGGCGCTTGCTGCGCGACCGCCGATGGCAATCGCGACCTGCACGTGCGCGTGTGCGAGCCCTGCCCACCCTCGCACACGCCGCGCTCATTCACACGCTCCTTCGCCGCAGGGGTTCATTCATTTATTCGGCGATTAATGCTGGGCTTGTTGAAGCGACTGGAATATTGGTATTGGAGAATTTCTGTGAATGATATTGCTTTAAACTTAGTTATGCTGTTTGAAAATTCCATTTTTTGATAATTAATAGACATATTTTATTTATATTGTATTCTCCACATGTCTTCAGCCTAGCGCATGGACAGTGTGCTAGCTTTACGTGGTGCGATCCTGTGTTCGATTGCCGGACGGGACAAAAATAAAACTGTTGCTTTCAATTTCATTCGTCTCAGTTTCTTTCGTTCTTCTCAGTGTCGAAAGAAAAGCTCAAGCAGGCCAAGTATGCTAGATACAATGAAGGGAATTCATCATTCTCGCCACATGCCTCCCTTATATTCAGGTGTGAATAATAAATAAAAATATCTCACTGCTAATATTCAGCTATACGGTCCACGCACCTTAAGTAATGCTTATATAATTACGAATAATTACTAGTTTAAAAGTAGATTCATCCAATATTCTATTTATCTATCTGTTAAATCTTTTGTGCGTTGTTCATTCCCTACCATTATTTTCTCAAATCGCATGCAGGTTTTTATTTGCATTCATTCAACAAGTCATTCATTCATGTATATTCATTGATGAGTGCATTTAGATGACTCAGCCCCGCCAGGGCATTCATACGCGCGAGCACCTGTCCGCGCTAAGTGCACGAAGGTCGCATGCGGCCTCCTGTCAACGGGCCTCATCGGGGAGAAGGGCCGCGGCTCGCAGAGGACGTCCGCGAGCGACGGGGTGTACGGGCACGAGCGCCGCGCCCTTTCCGTCCTCGCCCCGCTCCCCCCTGGCCCACCCTGTCCCGCCTGGCCCCGCGCAGCCCCGCCCGGACCCGCCCTGTCCCGCCTGGCACCGCCCGGCCCCGCCCGGCCCCGCCCGGCCCCGCCCGGCCCCGCCCGGCCCCGCCCGGCCCCGCCCGGCCCCGCCCGGCCCCGCCCGGCCCCGCCCGGCCCCGCCCGGCCCCGCCCGGCCCCGCCCGGCCCCGCCCGGCCCCGCCCGGCCCCGCCCGGCCCCGCCCGGCCCCGCCCGGCCCCGCCCGGCCCCGCCCTGCCCCGCCCGGCCCCGCCCGGCCCCGCCCTGCACCGCCCTGCCCCACCTCCAGTTGCGCGCGCGCGCTCGCGGCCCTAACGCGCGATCGATGTTGCGCCGCCCGCCCCGCCCTTCCTCGCCCGGCTCCGGACCGCCAGATCCACCTGCCGCCCCGCCACGCCCCCGCGCGTTTCACGCCCCGCGCGTCGCGCCCTCATGTGCACGCGAGCGACCGGCGCGGCGGCGGGCGCGGCGGCGAAACCGAGGGCGCGGCGGAGGCCGGGGAGGCCGGGAAGGCCGGAGGCTGCGCGAGCCGGCTGGCGATGACGGTGGCGGGGGTGAAGCGGGGGCTGGGCAGCGAGGGGGAGGGAACGGAAAGAGATGCGTTGTCACAGCGTCGGGGAGGCGGTGAAGGCAGGCGCGGCGCGACGGCGGAATCGGGGATAACGGCGGCTATGGCGGCAACCCCGCGCGCTCGCGCGTGCGTGCGGGTGCGTGAGCGTTGGCACGCGCCGCCCTCCACCCCTCCCTCGCCCCGCGCCCCGCCCGTGACGCAGCGTGCTGGCCCGGTGACGGAGGTCGCCGCAGGGCCGGGTGGAGTGCGTTGCGGTAGCGACGAGAGCTCGCGTAGTAGGCCGCTTGGCCGAGGCTACGGGCTTCATTCAAAAATCTTTTTCTTCGGCGGCTGCCCTTTGTGCTGTTTTTAGCCGGGCGGGTGAAAGGGCCGCTTCGTGCCGGTGATGATGCCGGAAGTGTGGGAGCAGATCAAAGACGAGCATGTAGGGATTGGGCTCCGATCTGCGAAGTAACAGCTGCGGTGGGTGATGCCCTTACTTGCTCTCATTTTATTAACGCCAAACAGAAAGCTCTACAGAAACTAATATTGCCAGTAAAGTTATTGCTCCTCTTTTATGCCAAACGAAGGAATCTTAGTTTAATGATTGCCATTATATTTGCTCTCGAATTTACTCATATTACTTTAATTTCCAATCTTCAATGAATCAAAATTATAAATTAGGGAAAAAACTGATTTGAAGAGCAGAATGTATGGACGAAGACGACTGTAGTAAAGTTGTTGTTTAAGAGATCGTAGGAATCGTAGGAAGTTGTTTTGTAAACAATTGGTTAAGGGTTTTGTAAAAAATTCTGTAAACCTGGTTAAATAAATAATGAAACATTAATGTAGTTTTTTACACATCAAAATGACTTTCGAAAAAAATAGTAAAAAACTGACATTTTCTCGAAATTGCATCATTGTGAAAACATTTTGGAGAGAAATAAAACTATTCTTTATAACATAGTTTATAGTCAGTGTGATAGGAAAATATTTCTATCCAATAAATCTATTTTTATTTTCAATAGCTTACTTACATTTTATTAGATATGTAATCAAATATTAATGCCTTATGTAGACATTTTTTCTTCTCTTTCGTACTTCTTTGAATCATTCGTCGAAAAAAAACACTTAGCTAAATTCGAAGAATACTATTTCCAGAAATTTAATCCGTCATGATATAACAGCTCCCTTAGACAGAATGCTAGGTAACCAAAGTAAGGTAATTTTACTGAAGGGAGAATTCTCCTCAACTTTCCCATCATGAAGTGGATAACAATGTTATAACGTGTAAGTCATTCCGAAGCAAATATACTGTCGTAAGTTGAAAGAAGCTTACAGGCACGCTTCTGCGTAACTTGCAACTGTTGAAACAAACTCTGCTAACTTACGAGTTCTGTCAGAGGAACCTAGGAAGCGATCAATCGAAACTGTTACCTTTGCAGAATATTTTTGCTATTGAAATGTATGTGCTGCTTAACTTTTCCAATGAAGGTTCAGTGCAAGGGTATATTTTTGTTTTTGTATAATTTTATTTCTATTTGTAATTATTAATAATAATTTCATTTATTAATTATAAACAACAATTAAAATTGAACTATAAATATTATTAAAATAAGATTTCTTATTTAATTGATATTTTCATGCTGTTTTTCACGAAGATTTTTGAAACATTTGCAGGAATTATCATCAATGATGTTTTGTTACTAATGTTCTTATATAGGAATTTTTCTCGAGAAACAATGATATTTTTACACACACACTCCCCCCCCCACACACACATATATATCCGTGTATGTTATAAAATGTATACTTGATTTGATGAAGACATTTGCTCTGAGGAATAGAGTGAATTTCCCCGACAATCAACAGGAGCTTCCAAGAAGAGTTCAATTTATTAATGACCGTCCTCTAAGTTGAAAATAAAACAAAACAAAACTCGAGTACGCCTTGCGGCGAACTCGAAAATTGAACATTTTAAATTGCGAGAATTCCCTGGGATGAATGAAGTAACTTGCTGAGAGAACAATTGCCTAAGAATTCAGTCAACGCCCTTGAATACGAGTAAAACATTTCGTGACAGTGTACTACCGGTAAACAAACAAAATATCTTTCTTAAAAATTCAAATCGATTCCTCGTTATTGTATAAGCAACAATTAAGCTTAAATTGATGCATTTTTACTTGGTGAACTGCGCTAATGGTTCACAGATGTGACTTCGTTTCGACGTAAGTCAGTTTTTCGCCTGTTCCTTCTTCCTCCGTTTCTTTACATACAATTCGCTTCGTTTTGAAATGGACATTTGTTTGTGAGGCTTTTTCATTTTCCCATTTTTTTAGTTTCACTGCATTGATAAGATTGGAGGTTGTATTATAAATGTTTCTAATTTATTTATAATTATTTCCTGTGATATATATATATATATATATATATATATATATATATATATATATATATATATATATATATATATATATATATATATATATATATATATATATATATATATATATATATATATATATAGCCGATCAGATGGCCGAGATCGCTGAGGCAGTAGTGCCGGAGTGGTCTCGGACCAGAAGATCGCGGGTTCGAGTCCCGCCTCGGGCATGGGTGTATTTGTGTGTGCTTGTATGAGTGTGTCGTCCTTTCACCCCTCTTTATCATCATTTCATCTTTCATACCCCCAGGACTGGGGGATAAAAATCGGATCCAGCTTAATGCTGGTCCCCCCAAAGAAGTGTTCGCAAGCACCTGCCACCGTGATATTAAAATGAAAAACTGAGCCACGGTAAATGCAGGTTGCTTGCCCTGCGTAGTCCTAGTTGGCCGAAACGAAAATAATATATATATATATATATATATATATATATATATATATAATATGAATATGAAATAATTCAATGAATACATTATACATTGTCATTATAAATGTAGTATATCTTTATTATGATGTCAGTTTCTAAGTTTTATAGACATATCTGGAATGAATGATTTGGTGGATGGATGATAATCATGTGGATGATGATGGACCAATGGTGAATTGAGAGGAAGGAATCTCGAGAACGCCTACCTCGCACCCGCTGTGACCACCTCGAATTTCAATTGGATGGACCATTTGAATATCGATACCCTGCAGTGGAATATCCTGACCATTACACAATGTGACGCCCGAGTGATATACGAATAGGTGGGGTGAATGATGATGAGATGATAGTGGATTGGGTAGGAGAATGGGAAAAACTTCGATGAAACCGTTCGCAAATTTGCTTTGTACTTCAGAAATCACGTCTAGTGTGTCCGGATGATGGCTGAGTTCTGCCATATCTCTAAGCTGTATTGCCCATACTCTAAGCTGTATTGATTGGTTGATTTCCGGTAACGTCGACTGCGATAGTCATTAAACCCGTCAGTGTCGGAAACGTTTTAATACCGTGAGGCGGTGGTCATGCTTCCTTGACAAATGAGTTCCGGCGCCGACCTACTCTTTGGCTTGCGGGAGGATTTTCCTTTTCAGGTACCTCCCCCAGCAGGGCACCGCCCCAGTCGGGGCAAGCTCTAAGCTCCCGACTGATCACCCGGCATGTATATTAGTGGAGTGCACGTATGCGTATGTATGTCTTTAAGGAGAGAGGATAGGACAAGCAGGAGAAAGGAAAGATCGCGCGCTGTCCGTGGCCCGTTTGTTAGGGAACTGCTCCGGTATTCGTCTAGTACTGATCGGAGAATCCAAGGGAAACCACTGAGAGCAGCCAGCCGCTAGAATTATATTCCAGACAGTGGCTGGATTCGATCTAGCTTTATAGCTAGTGTCGAAAATCCACCTCCATCGGGACTCGAACCCTGAGACCTCCAGCTCAGAGTCACAGCAGAGACAGGGGCATTCAACCAGCCAAAGCTGGAAAGCGGAGGGGGAGCACAGGGCAGGTACATGAAAGGCGCTTGGGAACGTGAAGTTGGCGTTGCAGTGGGAGCTACTGCTTCGCTGATTGATTGATGGTTACTGATTCCGGGCGCGTCAACTGCTAGGGGGTTGTCCGTAAGACCCGTAAGTGTAGTGCATCCCCCTCCCGGAAGGCGTGATCCGGTGCCGACCTACCTTCAGCGAGCGGGTTTTCCCCCAACCAGGTATCTCCCACCAGCGGGCACCGCCCCAGCCGAATAAGCTCTAAGCTCCCGACATTTTCCCCCCAGCATGTGTGGTGGTGTAGGGCATATTAGTGTACGTATGGGTAAGTAAAACGAGGAAACCACGGAAAACTGCCGAGCAGAGCAGCCGGCCGCTCGAATTCTCTTACAGAGAGCGACTGAATTTGACCTAGCAGAGAATCTAGTGTCGCAAATCCTGATTGATTTCTGCGTCGGGTCGCGCACCGGGTCCTGGTCCGAGGCCTCGTAGTCAGACCCCTCGTCGCCGGCTGGGCGCGGCGAGGGACGAGCGGGGTGGGGGTGGGGGGGCAGGGCAGGGATTGGGATGTGGGATGCGCGCCCCTCGCCCCACTTGCGTTGGCTGCGCCTGCGAAAGAACTTCCTGCGTTCGCAACCGTTCGAGCCCCTCCCTTCCCCTCCCTTCCCCTCCCCTTCCCACCCTTCACCTCGACGCCCGGCCGCTCAGCGCTGCCTCAACCTCACAGCGTTCGACTCGAATGCACTTCTTGTGGCACGTAACGCTCAGTAAGCACTAGGCTGTATTTCGAGTGAATTTAATTCAGCTTATGCAATTTGAGCTATAATGAATGGAGTTTAACATAATCAATTAGATGTGCTGTTTTAATACGTACAAATGTTGTCTCCTTGAAAATGTTAATTTTAATGTTTTAAAGCTGTTGATCAGCAATTCAAACACATAGATCTGAAAGCGAATTAGATATTGAAATTATTTTGAAGTACAATAGTACTCGAGTGGTCTAGAGCGGCAAAAATGCTACTAAAAAAACACATAAAATGCTTTTTTTTAAAAAGAAAAGTAGAAAGCAGACTGTTCAAGATCAACAAATAAAATACTTATGTATAACAAAGCGACAAATAAAATATTTTAACAAAAACAGTCTTCTCGAATACTGCAGTAACATAGCAAACAATATATACACACTGTGCAGCAGTTTTTTAAACAAGCTCTAAGGAATACTTAAACAATGAATATTCCATAACGTAGCATTTTCAATGGCAAATATTTTTAATGGCAGACGGCCTCTGACGTCAGCTGTGTTGTGAGCAGTGAGGCGCTGAGTACGGCAATTCAGTTGGTATGCAGAGTATGAGAATAGGCGGAAAAACAATGAAATATTTGCATTTTATGACAAATAGATATTATTTATAGTTATTATTTTTTTCGAGATGGTTGATATCTAATAAAACATTAGATACCTCTGACATGGCCGGATGCTGCATAATTTTCCATCAATTCAAATTCGATTTTAGTAATATTGATAAGCTTGCTCGTGTTTAAAATTCTACGTTAATAGCAAATAATTTAAATTTATAACTTGATTCGTGAGATTAAAATAGTCACCCTATGCCCCCAAGTCTATATTTCAAAACTCCAAAAAATCAGAGCTCCACTTTCACGAGGCTGAGCATGTCTAAGACTCTGAAAGCGTTTTTCTGCTCCGCTTTCTGCCCCTTTTTTCAACGTTAATTCTTTATTATTTACCTTGGAAGTTACTTTCCTGCATTCCGGCTCTGATTAACGCGTTCTGCCGATATAAACTGAACCTAGCAAATGAAATTTGCTGTCCGGCTGATTTGGAGAATTTTAAGGTCCATCATACTTAGAGAATTTTAAGGTCCCACATATTTGATATCTTTCATTTGGTAAAAATTCAATATTTTGCGTATCCATCCAATTCCTTTTTACAAATTACATGTACGATGACTGCTGGGGATTCGATTCTTTAATACTTTGTGAATATCGAGTAAATACGTTCTGCAAAATCCAAATGTGAACATTTTTTATTATTTTCGTCTATTTATAAACCCAAAAAGTTTGGTTAATTTTTTAGATGATTGTTGCTTTAATAGTAGATTTGATTGTCGTCATTTTATCTGCCCAAAGAACGTCAGATTTGGACCGAAATGTGAAGATGCGATCGTTCTTTTGAGTTTCATATTATACATCTGAAATTAATAATTGCAGAGCATATTACGCATTATACCTACTATGCAAATAAAACGCGACGCAATTGTAAACGAGTTCAGTGAGAGCGGGCTGGGCTCATAGTCTAATTGTTTGTGGTTGTACGAGTAACATCATCTGAATTCAGTCCCCACAGCTGGTCGAGTGATATGCTTCATTATTTCCGGAGAAATTAATTACTCTTCTGGTTACCCATACCGAGCAATTAAGACGGGTGTTGCTGGGAAATTCTTCGTATCTCGTACTAGGTTTGTATCACTTGACAACTTTCAGAATCGTCTATAACGAACTGACACATACAGAAATGTCCAGTGCGTCAATGCAGTTTTATTTTGAACCGAGTCAAGGCTGTACTATTTTTTCTTACCCTAAGTCAGTATTTCTCATCTTGACTCTCCACATTCGCCGAATCTGGCTCCTAGTGACTACACCCTAGTCGACCCAATGAAAGCGGTTATGCGGGGAAAGAAGTTCACCACCAATGACGAGCTTCAGCTTCATGCAGTTGTACAACAGTGACGCCGGGATACACCCAAAGAATGGTTTGCTACGCAAATACGGAAGCTGCCAGCATGAAGAAAAATGCCTAGATATTGGTGGTGAATTCCTGTAATGTAATCTGTATTTGTTCAGTAAATGATTCCTGTGAACACAAAATAATGTGTTAATCATTTTTGAAGGCCCTAAGTAAATTAGGTCACAATCCTGTATGCGATTGGTTTCCGCATTCGTCAAGTTCTACAGCCATTAGTCCCATTAGTGTAGTGACTATATCAGCGCAGGAGGTGGCGGCGTTCTTCCCTAGCTGGATGGTGAGATCCTTCCTCGATCTACACTCGGCTTTCCCTTTCCAGGTGTCACCCCACAGCGCGGAACGACACTGCCGGGTCAAGCTTTCAGCACTCAACTGGACTCCCGGCGTATGTGGTAGTGTGGGGCATGAAATTGTAAGTGTGTGAGTATGTAAGAGGAGAGAACCGAGAGAAGTTAGGACAAGGAAGACGAATGAAAGATCGCGCAGTGTCCAGCCCCATTAGTTAGGGTACTTCTCCATCATTCGCTTGGTATAGATCGGAGGAACCAAAAAAAAAAAAAAAAAAAAACTGCCGGTCAGAGCAGTCGGTCGCTTCAATTCTCCTCGACCCAGCGGCTAAGGCGACGCAGTTAATGTCGAAAATCCACTGCCATCGGAACTCGAACCGTAGGCGCTCCCTATTACAGTCGCTGGAGAGACCAAGGCCTGTCCTAACTTCTCACTGCTCGTTTGTCTCGAACAAACACATTTTTCATGTATTTGAAATCAATTTTGCAATTTTCCCTCAAATAAACTACAAGTGCGCTTTTGATTTTATAAGTTGAATACTCATGAGTAGAGACTGGAAAAATATGTTGTATGAAACGACAAAATATGTACATAAATATGTAATTAGTAGTAAAACTGTAAGAATATGTAATAAATATGTAAAATCGGATCTAATATTAAAATATTCTAATTATAAAACGTATTTATATAATACAAAATTACATTTATAAAAAATCCTAAACAAATTTAAAAAAATAATACAAACATTTTAAAAATCATTTGCAGAGTACAAGTTCATGCACACTTTGCACTATATAACTTTCCCGGCAATAATAGGACCCCAGGACCGTAGTTTAGCAGCCATACTAGACGCAATAGAAGGCAGACTGGCGGTGTCTAATACCAGCGAACAATCACTGCAGCGTGCAAACAGTCTCATCGACGTGTTGCAGATCGGCGATCATCAAAGTTTCTCGGAAATTAAGGTTAAAGGCACAAAACGGAATGTTAAAAACTTTTCACGCCTTCGAAAATGATCTCGGTCACTGACGCGCTCTTCCCCGTCTGTACTGAAGCAGGCGCGCCGGACGGTGAGAACATCCTATCACGTCTTTTTTTAGATTTATGTAGTCAAGAAGCAGTAAAAAACTGTATGTGACGACTTTTTGAGTTCCAGAATCCCTTCCCATCATAAATCTTATCATAAATCCCAACTATAAATAGTCGAAGGATGAGTAAAAGTTAAATATAAATAAATAAATAAATAAATAAATAAATAAATAAATAAATAAATAAATAAATAAATAAATAAATAAATAAATAAATAAAATTTAAAAGCGTGAGATTAGCATCATTTGAAAAACTAGACATTTCCATTCTCGAGTCATACAAAACTTATTTGGGTAAATGAACTGCAGGTTTGATTTTTCTGCATTGCTAACAAAATAGTAACTCACCCTTACCTCTACTCCTACCACTACAAGCAAAAGGAGAGTTCAACAAAACGTGCGCATAGTGAAGCTACATTTACGCTCAGAGGCCAAACAAGGCGCCATCTCAGAATTTGCTCAATGTATCAGAGAAACTGGACAAAGACCTGATCGAGATGGGTCTTCACTTGGACTATCTCGAGTAGACAGCACGCAGTAATAATGTAGGAAAAATGCTGTTTTTTAAATACTTATTTTAATGAGAAATATGTAATAAAATTGAAGGAAATTGGTAGAATAAAAAATATTTGTGAAAGTAGCAAAATATTGCGTCGTCACCGAATTTTTTGATGAAATAACTATTAAACATCCAAATTATTTCTTACAAAATGCGGCGGAGGACCGACGGGCACACGGATCTGCTCACGTTCGGCGACAAGAGGCCTCGATTTGTCACCCCCCCCCCCCCCGTTGAACCATTTCTTTGTTTACGACTGCAGTGAAAGGAAGGGACGCTTTGGGTATACTTTCCCTTGTTTATGATCGAAGTGCTTGCGCGCCGGGAAGGCGCCGACACACACTATCGAACTCGCCCACCCGTCGTCCCACTGATCATTAACTTCAAGTTGTGGGAGATCCCTGGCCACCGACGAAGCGACACACTACGCTGCACGTGCATTTTATAAACAAAAAGAGTGACAAAGAAGGAGATATTGTAACTTACCATTCGGGTCGCCTAACACACGTCTGGCGAATGGCCGACCTTCTGCTACAACGCAATAACGTTAACGCCTATCGGCAGACGTTTTATCAAAATTTTGGAATATTCTAGAACTTTTGAGAGTGAAAGGGGGGAATAACCGAAACGTCGGAGACTTCTTGTCAGACCACCGCCCTTCCAGTACTTGATTTTTGTTAAGCCACCGGGCACTTGAATTTTTTTAGAACGGTGTAATACACGTTTTGAACTTTACAGTTTTCAAACCGCCCTTCAGAAACGATGTGTGGTAAATTTTCACCCACATTTGCTTGCGTTATTTGAAAATTTTAAGGACACTTACTGCATTTCGAAATTATGCTACTAAGCTAGCAGCCAGGTAAGGTAAGACGGCCGTGAAGGATACAATATGTAATATAGTACTAAATATGTAAAACGGACGGTGACGATTCGCCAGTATTACAATTTTCAAAAGTAGTAGTACAGATTTCAGTAAGTAGAAAGACAAAAGATATGTAATTACATAAAAATCCGGTCTACTCATGAGACGTTAGATAGATCAATTTTGAAGTATAACAAATGATTGAGATAAACTAAAAACATTATCATATACAGTACGTCCTGGCGTGCATTCAGTCCGAACACAACCATTTGTGTATGCTGGTTTACACATGTCAATTATCGCTTGATACCTGTCATATTATTTTGAAGATTTCATTGAATATTGCGCACACTTTCAGATTGTCCAAACAAATTTAAATGCCAGTGATATTAATTAACGATTCATCCTATGCTTCATAGGGATCACAACAGCAACACCAAATATTACGTGAGTTTCACTATTTTTAATTTTTTTTTATTCGGAGTGCCTGAACTCGTAAGCAATTTTCTTTATTGAATTGGCCATGTCTTCTCAAAATAACCCACTGAATAATTAATTTATTTATTGAATTGAATAATAAACATAATTTGGAAAATAATTGTTATAAAAATATGTTTTGAACCTATTTATTATTTATTAATTTTTTTACAATTATATTTTGTGAATTTTTGTATTATTTTAGTAAATAATACCGAAACGTTATTGTGTATTAAACTCATAATATTATTATAAGATAACGTTAATATTATATTTAACGGTAATAATAACGTCATCAGTGAAATATAAAATACTGAGAGAAATACACAAATGACAAAAATAAAATTATTCAGTTACAAAGTCCAGTCATCTTTGTTGAAATATTGAACATAGAACTATTCATCACAAACACTACTATTGTCATCTTCTATATCAATATTCTGTTTATTGTTAGCAAGAATTCCCTGAGACTGAGTAATCCTCTCCCACAATTCTGCTAGGTACTGGCTTTCCTTCTGTTTTATGTACTGTCTTTTATGTTCTAGCAAATTTCATCAACGTGTCTTTCTTTTCTTTCGATTTATTTTATTTTTATTTATTTGGCCTCTGAGTCTTTATTACTTAAGCGTTCTAAATGATGACTACTATTCAAGTTCAACTAACAAGTCCTATACTTGTTTGATTCTTGGTAGAAATTTGATGTACTAGTTTGACTCCTGTAGAAACGCCTATTTTTTCCCCGCCTCGTATCTTTCAGTACGTTTGGCACTTGCTGAAAAGACATGTTCCAGCAGACAGCACCGACTGTAGGGAATAGCTAGGTGAACTATCCCAAAATATGGAATTTTGGACTTGTTTGGATCTGGTAAGAACCCCCATATTAATTAGTTGTTTGGATGATGTTTGAGTGTATCCAACTTTGGGAGACTCTAATGTGAATGACTGTGAATACTGTACCACACATACGAATTAAACGTTCTATTTCATTTCCATGTTCTCCCATTTAATTTGATTCGCTTAAATTTATGGGCCTCCAAATGCGCCAGTTGATAAGTATTTTGTGATTTCCTAAGAAACTAAAAATGTGTTAACTTTGTATTTGCTTACTTTTTATATTCTTATGTTTTTAAATATTTATTTATTTAATCTAAAATGAAATGATAAAACAAATTTGACTTATTTTATTTTAACAGGTGTTATCGTTGTTAGCAAAATAGACTACTAAATTCCTTGTTTATTATTTCTGGTGCAGCAAGAGGCTAGCGAAATGTGTTGTATTGTGGAGTATCATAATCATACATTTAAAACAGGAAAAGTGTGCTATTTTGATCTCAATAATTCATTATTTATTCAGGCCGTTACTTCAACAGAGTGTTCGTGTATCTTACATTTAAGCATCTAAATCTTTGAATGAGCACAAAGACTGAATTTCTTCTGATCTATGACCGTTTTGTCTCTTCTAGTGCGCTGACTACTTCAAACGACGATGGGAACATCCTTTGTATGTTATTCATTCGTCTTGTCTACAACTCGCTTTTAAGAAGCGGCTGCAGCCATCACTTTGGATATTGTCGAATGTCACAGCTTACACATCTTCGCACCGTTGGTGTATTCAATGGAAAAGCCAAAGGTATGTGATACAAATTTCAGTATTTTCTTAGGTAAATGCACCTATTTTGTAACATATTTACTCATAACGGAAGAGTTATTCACTTTTTTTCGGACTCATGATAGAGAGTGAAAGTTCTCGATTTTATAGAAATAAAACCGTAAAGTACCTACTAAAAACGAGAATAGTATTCATTTCATTGTAATAATGCACATTTTAAAAATATGTCATCTCCTAAATTGAATTCCATTTGTTATCTGTAGATACATTTAACAGAAATTCTAGGTCTAGAACTCCATCTCGATCGGGTTATTCGTCCTGATTCCCTTCATTCATAGAGCAAATGATATGTTAGACAATTGTTGTTTCAAATAGTAGCTTAAAAAATTACAAAATGAAGTAAAATAAATTGAAATAAAAAAGAACATAATATTCGTGAAACAATCACCAAAGGTTAATATTGTCGCCTTTCTTTAATAATTGTATGAGTTCCTTCTATAAACCCTTTCGGTCTTTTCAAATAAAGATGTGTATGTAAGAGCATGTCATCATGATGTAATTTCTTAAAAATGAAATTTAAATGAGTTACATGATTCAATTGCAATTATAATACACATTGTCGGTGCACCGCTAACTGAAAACAGTAGGAATGTGCGGCATACCGAAACGTTTCCTCCTCTAAGTGCTTTTTTTAAAAAAACGTGCGTGATCATTTAAGGACCTACAATTGAATGAATTTATGCAGAAAGCATCCAAGCATCAAGAATCAATATGGTTTAAATGGCGTGGAAAGTTGCTACACATCTTCAAATTTCGACCAGTGAGGATGTACACCGAAAATTCGAATGTGGGGATGTGGCCGCAGAAAAGTTGAAAGAGTTCTACATATGCACTACATGGAAAATACAAAAACCCAAAAACATTGTATCATGGTCATTAGTAAGTCTCGAAGACTATTGAACAAGGGAAGCTTACACATTTTGGAACAAAATAATCAATTTTCACTGTGAACCCAGACTTCAGCCCTTTTGTGAAAATGTAATGGAATTTTATTACCACGATGTGTACGTGTATGCTGTAGGGAAATATAACAAGGAAGTCCCGTTGTCCACCTTACTTTAAAGTCGTAGTGCTCCATATAATAACAACGACTTTGCGGAAGGACGATTACTAGGCATTGCGTTTTCATATCTCACAACCTATGTATTTATAACATTTTTCGAACATAAAAAACTCGCGGTACTAGCTAGTACTCTAATAACAACATTATACAAACATGTTTTCTGAAGAGAAAATGCCGAATGCTTTCAATAGATCGACTACAACTCACACAATGATGGCAGATAGTTCATTTCAATAATTGTATTACAATTTGGTGTTTATACTATAAAATGAGTTAATAATAATAAGTGATCAAACATCTGGAGACCACTACCTTTCATTTAAAGTAAAAAGAACCTTAAATACGGATTTTACGACCGTTATTGAAGATCATATTGTTGAAGTGATTGTAATACTTTTCCTCCCTTTAATATAGTTTAAGAATAAGAATGAAAAGTAAAAAAGTGAAGATGTAGTTGAAGGACTGCCATTTTTCGGTTGTTGCAGGACTAATTCTTTCTCCCCAAAAGAACCACAAAATATGTATTACAACATCCATTCAAGGACACTGGACCTTTTAGTTCTTAAAATCTATAAAAATGAATTCATCCCCAAATTGAAAAACAAAAATGCTAATAGAAATAGCTTTATCGATTAAAATATTGATCCAATTCTCCCACAATTGCATACATTCCATTATTGAGTGAGAAAGCCTTGTTTACGATCCCAATGAGAATACCAGTGCGGTGTGCCTGAGGATGCTGTTTTCGGGACCTCCGCCTGACTCATTGGGGAGGGAGGCGCGCGGGGTCCTGCAAGTGGCCCGGGCCGAGCGCGCGACGCAAGCTGCAGCGGCGGCCGCCGAGGATGTTTACGGCGCGGCGGCGGAAGCTGCGCGCGGGTGAAGCTCCCCAGCGCCCGCCGGCCCATCCACAGGCCTTCGCTTCCGGCGCCGCTCCGACCCCGTCACGCCCTCCCCGGGCGCTCTGCTCGTCCCCGCGCCGACGTCCTCGCTCCAAAACCCCATTCCCAAATCCTCTCCGACGTCCCGGCTCCGTTGTCCCCGCGTCGACATCCTATCTCCGACGTCCCCACCCGCAGTGCACGCTGCGACGTCTCCGCTCTGGCCTTCCCTCTTTGACGTCCCCGCCCGACGCCCTCGCTACGTCTCCGTTCCGACGATCCGTCTCCAACGTCCCCGCCCCGACTATCTCGCTTCGACGTCTCTGCCTCGATTGATGGCACGTCTGCTGCTAAGATCGTTATTCTCGTAAGAATAGTGCATGTTTCCCTCGAGAAATGACGGTGATCTTCTCCCGCTGAATGGCGAATTCAGGCACCGACTTACCGTCGGCTAGCGGGGTTTCCCCAACCAGGTACCTCCTACCAGCGGGGCACCGCCCCATCCGGGGCAAGCTCTAAGCACCCACAGATCACCCTGCATGCATGGGAGTGTAATGCATGTTGATGTAAATGCGTGAGGGGAGTGGATAGGATGTGGAGGCCGAAGGAAAGATCGCGCGCGGTCCGTGGCCCGTTTTGTAGGGTAATGCTTTACCATTAATCGGAGAAACCACGGAAAACTGCCTATAAGAGTGAATGATCTTGTCTGTCCGGGTGACGCGGAGTCGAAGGCTGTGATGTCGACGTTTCGACCATCTTGTCGTGGTGTTTCTCAGGGCTCGTCTACGAAAGAAGCTGATCTGCCTGAGAGAACACACGACAAGATGGTCGAAACATCGGCACCACAGCATTCGACACAGTCTCACTCGGACAGACAAGATCATTTGCATGACTGTGGCCACGGAAGCCTACGACTTTACCTAACACAGTCTCACTCGGACAGACAAGATCATTTGCATGACTGTGGCCACGGAAGCCTACGACTTTACCTAAAATAGTAGCTGGCACTGCAATTCTTCTCCAGATAGTGGCTGAATTCGACCTAGCTATGTAATCACATTTTGCATAGCTATGTAACACATCCGCGACCGGGACTCGAGCCCTAGAAGCTCCCAGCCAGAGTCGCTGCAGAGACAACATTCCCCGATTCGACCTACTTACCCCTCCTGACAATTCCAACTCTGCCCACACCGCCCCATTTCACTCCATCGTCCTCCCTACGCTGTCCTCTTCCGGTAGCATCAATCCATGTCGTCCGTACCCTACGTTGCATTATGACAGTTTCAAGACACCACTCCCTCCCCACGCGCCTTCCAGAGCCACTTTCTCTTGCCTCCACGCGCCTCCCCCCTGCCCCACCAGATCAGCCCCCCAACCTTCATTTTCATCTCTACTGCCCCGTTCTGCTCTCCGCCCCTATCTCGACATTGTCCGTGATCTCGGCTCCTCCTACCTGCTCCCTTCACATTGGATCTCGAGGGTGGTCTGGGCGCGGGCGGAGGGGAGGGCAGCTGATGGTATCGAACACGCGGGGGGAGGGGGGTTGATCGGTAGGTGTGGCGTGGGCGGCGGAACAAAAGACTTGAGAAGATGGAGTTGAGGGCGTCTGAAGACTCCTCCCCTTTCATCCAGACGCCCACGACCGATTACGTCTCCGCCGACTTCTCCACCGGTATCTTTGCTGACGCAGCTGCCCGAAGTTCTCGCCGACGATTCGTACCTTTCTTTAATGGAAGTAAATTATATTTATTCGTTAATAATTGTTACATTCAATTTAATTACGATATCAATTTATACCTTTAATTTTTAGTTTCCTCCACCAGGCAAAATAATTATTCCTAGGACCTTCCTCTGCGGATAATTGTTTAAAAATTAAACAAATATTATGACAGTCTTGTAATTTAGCATGTTGCAAATGGATATATTTTTTATAGTAATTCGCATAAAATACCAGAATTCTACCACAATATTTATATGAACTTTCTGTTCTCTTGTATTTCCCGTTAACCCCCTTTCCTCCACTCCTCCGGTTATTCTCAATTTCAACTCGTAAATTTGTTGCTACGTCCATCTCATTTCAAATTTTCCTCCCCAGATTCGCTCCTCACATTCCTACGTAGTACAGAGAAAGTATTGTTATGATGCAGCAAAATTATTCGCAGTAAATATTGGTCAGAAAAAAAAGTTTTGTATTCCTGATAACGAAAAAGTGAAGCATGATTGTCCCTATAATAAGTAAATTACTTTCTCTAACACATTGTGTTGTCAGAATCATCGTTTTCAGGATTCAAAAACATTTTCAAAATTTCGGACGAAAAATCGCCGTTTATTGCTCAAGCATTGCAATTCTTTCTCTATACTACGTGAGTAGTATACGATAAAGTATTTCAAGTTGACCTAAAAAAATTATACATTTTAATGTATTAGTAGTTTCCATATCATTTTGTGTTAGCTACTGCGTTTTACAAGTACTGGGTAAAGTATTAGTAGGATAGAAAGTGCAACAAGTACGTAGCTATTAATACGAGAAAGTATAATGTAGCACCATTAACTCTTTGTATTATTTTTAAAATATTGTTTCTCAGAATCATACCAAGCTCTCATTTTACACAAATTTCCTCCATCTCGACTTTTCTTACTGGGGATGTAAACATTTGGGCAGTCAATTTTTTCACTGCTATTGCAGCGATGGGGCAAGTTTTCTGCCCAGATGTGATTGTTGTCGCTATACTTTCTCCCATGGGACAGTTTTGGAAACACGGATTTATATTTTTTTCATTATTCTCTTTTAACCGATATTTCGAGTTCAATTGCGTTGCCAAATTTTCACACAAGAATATACAGAAGACGGTTCTATGTTCGAGAATCAGAATAGATCAGAATTATATATATATATATATATATATATATATATATATATATATATGAGAGTTATTTTTCCCATTTATGAATCACCTTACATTGTGATCATCGCCAGTTTAACCAGCGCAGCTATATTTCTCAAAATAGCATCAGATACAAATAGACGAAACGAAAAAGCTTGTATTAAATAAGTTTCATCGCTAGATAGAATGGCCTATGGAGAGAACTGAATGTACGTTCTTACTGGGGTTGTTGCGCTACAAGAAACCTAACTAGTAAACAAATATATTCGTTGTCGAACAGTGACATAACTAATGTGTTTTGTCTGAGACGCTCGTAGAATCGTGTGAAAAGGATAAAAAAATCGGAGGAAGAATTTTTAGCGCAACCAGGTAAGAATCGTGAAGAAGTTTTAGTGGATGGGAGGTGTCCTAGGCGAAAATCGTGGGAAAACAGACGGGAATGATAAGAGGGCGCATTGACAGTGACAGTTGCAATGTCTTATACTGGTCATTTCAGGGGATAAGAAATACATCTTCGTATTCTTCTCCAATGAATAAATTTTTCCTATGGCATTTTGTTGAAAAACGCTTCGTTTTTACACAACAGTTTCTTGACGATTTCTCTTCTTATATAACATCTACAGGATTGTGCTTATCGATCTCAGGATATTTCCAAGTCTAGACGAAGAAAATATCTACATTTTTCAGATACAAACGAAGAAAATGCAACTTGCTGAATTGACGGAATTGGGGTAAAAATTATAGTACTGTATCGCGCGCTGTCTTGTGATGATGCCCGATTTTAGCCCCACACACAAATGACGCTAATGACCTCCTGAATCCTCCATAGCGCTTCGAGTCTTGGAAATTCCCATAAAGTTCCTATGATATATGGATACTGCATCAAAATTGAAAAATTAGCAAAACACACACACGTTTCGATAGGAATCTGTGCACAAAACGGCAAAGGAAATTATTACGAGTATTTCTATGGGGCGGATTTTAGTGAAATGTCATTTTTTTCTTTTCACTTTCAAACAGAGCCTTTTAGTATAGAAATGACAAAAGCAAATTACCAATTTTTGTATGACTTCTTTTTGCAATTTTCGTCGATTTCTACTAAAAAGTTATTTTTTACCTTTTCCTTAATTTTTGAGTATTTTTCGCTGATTTCCCCGGGGTGGGCAATTCGTGATGATCGTGGTGATCGATTTTAATATCATTTTAACGGTACTTGGCACAAATAACATTTATGAGATTTAACAAATCTTCTCCATAGAATTCCTGAATGGCCTAATCGATTTCTTCGCTCAGAAATTGTAATGCCAGCCGTTGTGAGTATGCACTCTAAAGTTCCTGTGATGCCTATCAGCGCTATTGTCAGTTCGGCAAATTTCAAAATAACTAAAGACAGATATTTCCTAGTAAATAAAGGTCAATACCAAAACTTTGCAAGCCGAGTTCGCTTGAACGAAAGGAAGGTGGCTCGAGTAACATATTCAACAGCTTGAGTAGTTCATCTGAACTGGTATTGATCACCTTTTTCGTCATTTTTATTTGCTTTTAGGGCATTTTAAGAACATTTTAAGTACATTTAATTGATCATATTTGGCGATGTTTTAGGGCAATAAATAGGGCAATCCACCCCCTAATTATTATTAATATTGAGGAATATTCTGGTGTGTTATTGGACATCTGAAGTGTCTTACCGTTTATAGCAAATCCCAAAGCTCCTCTGATCAAAGCAATATACCAGGATCTCAGCATGTTTTAAGAAGATAGGGAAAGGATGTTTTCTCAAAGTTTTCTTCTTCTATCTTATATATTACGTTTATTTGTTAAAGGTTGAGTTCTGAGGTTGATGAAGAGGTTTTCAGTGTCTCTCTTGTGACTGCATTTTGACTCATTCTTACCGTCAGGAATCATAGTACAGTTCAACGTTTAGTAACAAAGTAATTCAGTAAACGGATACAGCATTGGCAAATAAGGGTATTTCTTTTAACCGAATATTGTTGAAATTTTATTTTCTGGATGTAAGCTCATTTTGGAGAGTTATAGGCTCTAGTATTGTAACCTAAACATGGGCGTCACTAGCACCAATGTATTGAGGGTGGGTGATTGAGTAGATAAGGTCTAAATTATTGGGACGTCCCCTTCAGTACAACCCAAAAATTATTGGGGGGTCAGAGGCCATGTCCCCCATCCCTCCCGGCGGTGACGCCCATGAACATATTACGTACATTATAAATATATTCATACGTATATACAAAAATATTTAGCTCAATTCAGATTAAAAATGAAATCTTGATAAATCGAACAAATTGATTAAATAAATTAATTAACAATAAAGATTTCATACGTTTCGCATGACACTCAAATAAATATCTGTTTTGGTCATTTTTTACTGAGAATGGAGATCAACAACAAAGCAACGGAACGGACACCCATTGGATATAGTCCAACGAGAAGACGTCTTTCAAAGTGGAAAGATTAAGTGCATGCGGGTCTCAATATAATGAAAATGGCCTGTAGACACACAGTATAATAGAGGAAGACTTTAAATGCCCTTGTTAAGGATTCATAACAGCACGAAGAGTACCAAGGAATTGGAAGAAAACAATGTGAAATAAACAGGGGAAGAAGAGAGAAAAAAGAAGAGAGAAAAGGGACAAAGAACAGAACCAAGAGAGAAGAATACGAGGAAGAAAAAGAAGACGAAGAAGAAGAGACAGAAGAAGAACAAAACGATCAAGGAGAAAAAAAGAAGTAGCGTTTTAGGATTCATTTCTAAATATTTGTTTCCCTTCTTTTGAGTATTTATTGATTCAGGTTGCATCAAATATTTACCTCAATAGTCCTGTTTAGTACATGTTCTAGGAGGTGTAGATTGATTTGGCAGTATTGTAAGTGTGTGTAAATAGAAAGGAGGGATCAAGGATGAAGAATGAAAGATAGTGCGCAATCAATTTGTTAAGTTCTATACCGACATTCGCCTGGCATCGATCTCAAAACTGCCAATCAAAACAGCCGACCACTAGTATTCTCCACAGTTATTGGTTGTGTTCGATCCAACTTAAGACAATGTCGAAAATTCGCTTTGCGGACGACTTCTCGGATCGGTAGTTTTCCGTGGTTTCTCCGATCAATACCAGGTAAATGCCTGAGCAGAACTCTAACAAACGGGTCTCGGACTGCGCGTGATGCTCCCGCAGGGGGGATCGCGGCTGCGTAGGCAGTCACTGCTGGAGAGTTGTAGGCGACCACCCGGACTCCGAGTTTCACGGCAGCACACACGTCGATGGCTTCAGTGTGGGGGCAGTGAGCAGGCGATGTTAAGCTCCTAGTTACCACTCGGACCTATGGCTCGTTGACCTTGGGCAGGATCGAGCGGAGACTCTTCGGATTGCTCTGGAATCAAATAAAAGTTCGGCGGGAACCTGAAACCTCCCGCCAAGTGGGCCAAGTTCTGGCGATACGTCAATAGTCTAAAGGAGTAGGCAGTGAGAAGATACGAAGGGGGTCACAAGCTGCCCGAATTTCAGTTCGGGTGGTCCCCTGCTAGGCCCTAGGATTCGTCGTAGCAGTGACCCCGTACTCTGCGAAAAGGAGGGACTTGTCCCAGCACATATGAGTGGCACATTGTTTAGGCTCCGATACTAGCCCGGAAAGCTAGTAGCTCTGAGCTGGCTGGATGGCGTCAACCCAGGTATTGAATGGGGAGGTTGCCGTGAAGGCAAAGTCCGGCGGGATCCGGATACCAGCCTGTCGGCGTACTTGTGCGCCGGCGGAGGGTGCGGATAAAGGCGAAAAGCCATAGGTGCCCACCCCGCGGACTTGTACCCTCTGGTAGTTTGTGTGGAGTGGTAGCCCACGAAGGGTTCGTACTGCGCGTGATCTTTCCTTCCTCTTCCTTGCCCTACTTCACCCCTTACTTACACGCACTTCCACTTACACGCCCTACACTACCACACATGCCGGGAGAGCGGTCGGGAGCTTAGAGCTTGTCCCGGCAGGGGCGGTGATCCGCTGGTGAGAGATATCTGGTTGCGGGAATCCCCGCGTACAAAATTGCGCTACACATACGGCCCCATTGACCTTAGTTGACGCGCGCGGAGTCACCAACCAATCAGTCGGTTTTCTTTTCTTCTTCAAAATCGGTTTCTCTGCAGGAGGGACCCCAAGCAGCCGAGCAGCGCGCTCCGTCGCATCGCCCTGCTTCCGCGGCGGGCGCGCGTGAACGCGGCGTCGCCGCCGCGCCGGGCCGGCCGCAGCCGCTTTCCGCGTAGCCCAGGGCGGGCGGCGCCGGATGCGGCGGCGCGGCGCCACGCCTTCCTCGAAACGCGTGATGCGTCCCCCGCGCGTGCGCGAGCACGTGCGCACGCCGCCTTGAGGCTCGCGTGCCCGCCCGCGGGAATCTCTGATAGGAGAGACAAACACACACGCCCCCCCCCCAACATTTTCGAGCCCATCAAGATGTTTTATTATGTAATAATTTTATTGGAGAAACTTTCAGTAAAAATTATTATGATATTTGTTCGTTATGCAACATCTAGGCTCTGAAATGATAAAACAACACAAAAATATTTCTTGCATTTTATTACTCAAAAAGAAAAAGTGTATTGGAAAGGAACATTATAAAGCTAAAGAGCTCCTGAACTGAAAAAAAAATCTTCGATTTTTTTACTGAGTCTGTTGGCTGTTGATAAGCTGTTACGGTGTCATCCAATCGGGAGTTTGGATGACACCTACAGTAATGAGAGTGCCAAGACTGTATTACGATACTTCGAGACAGTGGACAATGCAGGTAATGAAAAATGTACGAAGCAATCAATTAAAAATTATTGATTTTTTAAAGGACAAATAAATATATTGAAATTTTCATTTCTTGCTATTAATGTATTTCCTGTATATTTACATATATTAATAAAGTCAATCATTGTGTAGAAATTTCATTTGATTTTGACATCAACGGACATAGTGAACCTCTGATATAGTGAACCAACAATGTTAGTGCCCATATATATAAATAAAATGTTTATGTAAATAAGGTGTTAAGTTTGAGAACAATAAGTTGTTAGTCACATTCATTTGAAAATCGGTATTTGCATGCTTAAGATCGTAACTGTGATTTAATTAGTAGGACTGTGATTTATATGCATTTGCATATTTTTTCTGTTAACTAAAGCATTCCGTTTCAACAAATAAACGTTTTGAGGCATTTAGAATCAATTTAAGCAATTTTTATTTTGTGTTCGTAGGCTTTGTAGGGTTCGTAGGCCGGTGTCATTGGATACTTGGCTGTCTTAGATAAGCCGCGTCTCAGTCGATTGAGCTGACGTTTCAGTCATCGTGATGTGGCCTTCTTCAGAGCTATACTGCTGCCGAGAGGCTAGCGTATCGCGTAGTATAGGAGAGGGTGCATGGGCCGATTGGCACGTCGGCGACCAATAGGAGAAGGGCAGGTGCTCCGCGATTGGCGGAGAGGGATAAGAGCGATACCGGGAGACCAAATAAAGTGTGGGGAGGGAGGTGGGGCGGAAGAGAGTTTTCTATCCTCTTCCCTTGAAGTTCGTATTCATTTGAAGTTCTTCAAGTCAACAAACCACGTGTTTGGAAATTTCTTTGAATCTTCTGGCCGGATTCGAAAACAAATTATCAGTTCCCCACCAGGAGACCGAGGTGCATCGAATGACTCCTTATGTATATCGATTGGTGCATGAGAAGTGATCTAACTGTGAGTGATGGATCCGCACAGAGGCATACTTGCATCAAATACAATGTAGGGACTAATTGAACGTGGCGTCGCCGACGCTATAAACTGTTTTAAAAGTATTTTCATGTATTGAAAATTTATGTCATCCATAGCTTTGTTCAAATAAGTTTTTAAAGTCTCTATCATTGGAAATACCAATTAATCTTGTTTCACTCGTGTTCAAATATGTCCAACCCTCATTGACCTTGTATGTTACCTCCAAAAGGGATATGAACTGGTAATATTGCAATTTCAACAAATATAAACACCTTAAAAATACTTGAAGATGATGCTGAATGGTTAGAATTTAGTACAGCTGCATTTTTACGTTGTTTTTTTCTTTTGCTTATGTGCACGAAAATGCACATAAAAATCATCTATACGTAAACTGTTCTGCAGCGTTATTCTCTAATAAGACCGTTCTCAATTAGATCCGAAAATTCTGTCCCAAAATCTTCTGCAACTACATTTTATTCTTCTCCGTATTTGCTTAACACTTCCATATTTTGTCCCCTAATTTTTGAGGAGATTAAAAGTCCACAAAGTCAGTCTAATTGTGTTCACTTATACTTCTACAATTGATCCATCGTTTTGTAGGTTAATCTATATAAACATTAAAATGCGACTGTTTTGTATGTTTGTTTGAATAAAATTTTTGTTACGTTTCAATAAGAATAAGTTGTTATACACAATCATTTCAAAATCGGTGATTGCACGCTTAAGAATGTAAATGTGAAAAGTCGAACGTAAGAAAGTAAATGTGCTTCTGTAGCATCACTCACAGTTTGGTGAGAATTACTCACAGTTGAGTTCTCCGTATTTACCTGAAGTTCTTCAAGTTCAATAAGTCCCAAGGCAATATGTTCGGTAGTTTTTGCAAATGTATTTTTGAAAATACGTAAATGCGGAAGCAAATTAAATGAAATCTGCTACATAACCTACTTAGATCTATTTGGGTGGCGTTGGTTTAATTCTCGGCATACTCACTAAGATGGCAGCGCTGAAACACGCAAAAACACGTTTTTGGAAATTTCTTAGAATCTTCTGGCCGGAACCGAAAATAAATTATCAGTTAGTTCTGCACCAAAAGACAGAGACGAGTCAAATGATACCTCATACGTTTCGAATCGTACACGAGAAGTGGTCTAACCGTAATGACGGATCCGCACACACCTACTCACACCCACTCACAGTTTCTCAAATACTGTATAGAGATTAAATTTTTCTCAAAATACAGAAAAGGTAAATATTTTATAATATAAATTTGAAGATCCGAGAAATGAAATGTCTAAATATTTTTTAAAAGTTTGTCTCAACATTGGGGGGGGGGGGGAGAATTTCTTACCCCTTGTCCCCTCCCCCTCTGAACCTAGACCCACCAGCATGCAGTTTTATGTCTAACGAAGAGGTGCACGACTGTGTCACGACGCATTTATTCGTTTCTCATACGTTTTATTCATTTTAATTAAGTTTTACTACTATCGATCCTCATCACTAAAGCCTAGCAAGTAAGACGCCAAGAATGATCAAATTATGGAGCCGCTTAATAATTTGAATATGTATTCTACTTATGTATTAAAAATGCATATTCAAATTATTAAGCGGCTCCATAATTTGATCATTCTTGGCGTCTTACTTGCTAGGCTCTAGTGATGAGGATCGATAGTAGTGAAACTTAATTAAAATGAATAAAACGTTCGAGAAACGAATAAATACATCGTGACACCCTTCCTTAACGAATTTTTCTAACGAATCGCTTTCACTCTAATTCTTGTTGTTGTTGTTGATATTTTGGTCGCGAATTGGCCGTCTAGGACCATGCGGACCTGCACCTGCACATACCGAGATTCAGTAACATTTATTCCGTGGCAAATTTATGACTCCTTTTTAGGTGAATCAACATTATACTGAATCCAATTTTTATCTCCCAGGGTTGATAGTTCTGGGGGATTGAAAATGGACTGATGATGATAATGATGGATGAATGGACGACCCATATACAGACATACACAAACACAGCCATGACCGAGAGGGGACTCGAACTCGCAATCCATCCGTCCGAAATCGCCACTGCACTACTGCTTTAGCCAACTAGGCTATCCGGACTATTATTATTACTATTATTATTACTGTTATTATTATTATTATTATTATTATTATTATTATTATTATTATTCTCTTTACTCACAGTTGCTGCTATTGCATACTCATATTATTAATCAAAGCATGATTACATTTCTTGGTTTGATAACACTTATAAAACACAAAATGAAACCATATATAAAATACATATATGAAATGATGCAGCAATTATTACATTACATTTTCATTATACAAATTATTACACAATTTTATTTCTCCTTATAAACTTTACATAATTTCTATATGTTTTCACCCATGAATTTTCTGACCATCGAGGACGATTGATGATCACAGCTCTCTGGATGTTGATCATTATATTTTTATTGCTATTCAGATCCTCCAATACCTTAATGGTGACCTTCAGGACGACGTCAGTGGCTATCAATACAATGGATATAATCTCAGCACGTATCAGAACCCATTCTTACCTCACAATGTGGACCAGTTCTCTATATTTTTCCAACTTCGTCTGGTAAGTTTTCATGCAGTTATTAGTGTTTATAATAGCGAAGTCTATAAACCAGATCTTCTTTATTATCTTATTCCAGATGGTGATATTCGGTCTATTATGATAGACAGTTTTATCCGTCAGAATGCTGCGGTATCAATATAATTTGTAGGTCTCATTTTCTAGGAACGTTTATGATAGGTACTGATAGTATGGTGTATTATCCCACGGGAGGCCATACATCTTGTAAAGTTTGGCGTGGATAATTCACCCCACGTTGTCATGCCTTACTTTATTACTATTTTTTGTTTCGCTACTCGGGCATCATGGATCCACGCGATACGTGCATCGCACAGAGGCTCAGTCATGAATGTCGGGGCAGGTGCACGTTACCTTTCTTAATAAGCGTATTAATGCTGATTCCATTTTTATACCCCAGGGTTGTTAACCCTGGGGAATGGGATGAAATTATGATGATGATAATTATGAATGATTACATATACACACACAAACATACAGAGACACATACAACTCAACCGTTCCCGACGCGGGACTCGGAACCGCGATCATCTGGTCCGAGATCGCTACGGCACTACGGCCTTATCGATTTCGGCCATTGAATCGGCATTATAATTATTATTACTATTACTATTATTATTATTATTATTATTAATAATAATAATATTTGATATCTGACACAGAGGCAACATCATTGTCTCTGCACTATCGTTGACAGGAGGATCGAGAGTTCGAGTTCTGAAAGTGGAGAAGTGGAGACGGTAGCTACATAGGTCGAATTCAGCCTCTAGCTCCAGACAGCGCTGTCTGGAGAACTAGCAGCCGAATGTTCTGATCGGTAGATTCTGTGTTTTCCCGATCAATACCAGGTGAATGCCGAATCAGTAACCAAACAAACGGGCCATGGACCACACACGATCTATTTCCTCTTCTCCCCTTTACACATACACACACACACTTACACGCACTACACTCCCATACATGTCGAAAGACCAGATGAGGATAGCTACTTGGCTGTTCGGGAGATACTGCATCCTAGTCAGAGGTATGAGAAAAAAAAAATTTGACCGCCATTTTGCGACCTTCCTCTGGGCGCTGACCATCTCCGCACATTTCGCCCTGAGGAAGGTCTCAGAATTACGGCCGTAATGTTGGCACCAGGGCCTAGGACGCGGCCAGACAGCCAAGAAGCTGCAGACTCCGGCCACGGAAGCCTACGCTCTGACCAGTCGGGAGTTTAAAACGTGTCCCGGCTGGGGCGGTGTTCCGCTGTGGGGACATATCAGTTCTTGGAGGGGTCACGCACTAGCTGACCTGGAGATCAGCGCCGGATCTCGCGTTCCAGCGGAGAAGGAACATCGTCACCCCTCGGAATACAACATGCGATACACTTACGGGACTAATGAACTCACTTCACCAAAATTAATACTCGCTCTCTCATGTTGTTGGGAGTACGTTGGCAAATGCAATGTTAAAGTATAGGTAACGGACTTAAATTCAGGGATCACATCCTTATATTCGTAGCATATGATTATAACTATTTTATATTGAAGATTTACAATTCTTCAGCTGCTAATGGAGAGAAAAAAATACCAAGTCAATGACATGCAGGTGGCACCTCTGCTTAAGCAACATATACCACACAAATATTTGCCTGGGCTGGGTTCCTATTTCTAGGTAATTAGTCCCTAATGCATTTTTTTTTATCTCGGGTGGTGGCGATGTTCCTCCCTCGCTGAATGGTGAGATCCGGTGCCGAACTTCACGTCGGTTTGCGGAGGATTGCTCTCTCCAGGTATCACCCTTAGCTCTAAGCCTTAAACTGGCGAGTTTAGCTCAGAGACAACATTACCGCTTTCTCTGCAGCGACTCTGACCGGGAGGTCCTATGCTTCGAAATCCCACGGTGGCGGATTTTCGATGCTATAGCTGGGTCGAATTCAACCGCTGCGCTGACTGGAGGAGCATTCTAGCGGCTGGCTGCTCTGATCGGTAGTTTTCCGTTGTTTCACCTATCAATACTTGGTGAATGCCGAAGCATTACCCTGCCAAACGGGCCACGGACCTCGCGCGATCTTTCCTTTCTCCTCCTTATTCTATCCTCTCCTTTTACACGAACTTTTACGCTTACATGCACTAAACTACTAGCATGTCTAGAGATTAGTCGGGAGCTTAGAATGTGTCCCGGCTAGGGTGGTGCCACTTAGTGAGATACCTGGAGGAGTACGTGCAAGACGGAGTCGGATCTCACGATCCAGTTGGGGAGGAACGCCACCTCCTACAGGCACAAAACATTCACCACACTAACGGGACTAATGACAATAGCAGTTGACGGGCTCGGAAATATGATGATGAATCAATGAATCAATCTAACTCTAATATCCCGACTTGTTTCTCGACATAAGAGGTGTTGTAAGGCACGCGCGTGTGAGAGTAGGAGAGAATAGCGCAAGGAAGGGGAAGGAAAGATCGCGCGCGATCCATGACCTGTTTGTTAAAATACTACTCCGGCATTCACCTGGTATTGATTGGTATCGAAACCACAGAAAACACTATAGAGACGTACGTATGACTGGTTCTGATCTAATTCTGCGGTTTACTAGTTTTTTAGTTTAAGAGTTGTTACTCTTATTGCTAGGAATTTTTGAGTAATATGGTGCGCGTTTCAAAAGCTGTAATGAATTCTTAATGTTGCGTTGATTATAACACGCCGTAAGGATATCATTACGATGATCTGATGTAACTCAAAATTACTCGGTAACAATTGATATTAAAAAATATATGTGAAATAACATGAAGATAAAATATTGATGAATGTATTGCATTAGATTGCGAAAGAAAAATCTAGCTATTGAAAGTACAGGAAGGACAGATCCGACAAAAATTAAACTTTTACAATTTTCGAAAATCCAGATATTTTAATTAAAATCGGACTATTGCCGTAAGAGGCTTCTACCAAACGAGCTTAATTCTTTTAAGCCCAATAAATGTAAAGAGAAAATTTCGAGTAGTTTTTGAGAAAAGTTTGAAAATTTCCTAGAGGTTTGCTAAAAAAATTAAAGATCACTTTCAAATTCAAGCAGTTGGGACGTCAGCCAGGTCGGGAAATATTAATTGTGGAGAAAATCCTCTGCATCGACTTGGCGCTAACCGATAGACAGTCGACTTAAAGGACGGACGGAAATTGGACTTCGTTGTTCGTGAAATAAAACACTTTTTATGGCATCAAAGGCACCGAAAATGTCGATTCTGACTACACTAAGAATTCGATAAAGCTTTTTAATACTTATAGAAGGGAGAGAAATACATATTTTCGATGTAAGGGATCCAGAAAACAGGTTTTTCTTTCGGCACTTTCTTTTGTCGCATTACATAACTTTCTTAATACGTAGTAAATGGGAGAGACTAATCTAGCGGTGCTACAGAATGGCACAGTTGTATATTTCCTTTGGTAAATTTTTGAAATTTTCTAAATTTTTCGGTTTCATAATAGTAAAACGGAAATATTATTTTAAGAATATTAGAAAAACAGTAAATCCTTGCTCTAAATGGCAATTTTTTTTGAAACATTTGGAGTTGTTTTTCCAAAAATGGCGTTTAAGCGTTACAGTTATAAGAAAAAAATTTAGTTTTTGTATTTTTTTAATTGCACGTATTGATCGCAATATTTTGCGAATACCACTACTAAAATTTTCCAAAAAAATGTGCATGACCTTAAAGAAAGAACTCACTATGGAGAATAAATTTTATTTGAAAAAAAAAAATGTCTATCTTCGATTTTATAGTTGTAGGAAGTCGCCGCAAAAAATTTAAACTTTTGCAAAATTTGCAAATTTGCAAACTTTCAAAAATTCAGAGATAACCATGAAAATCGGACATATACCTCCTTTATAAATATATTTTACTACATTCTTACAAGAAATTTAAAGAAAACATTTGGAGCCGTTTTTGATAAATTTTTGAAAATGTCCGGAGGGGCTTCATGTAAAGTAACCCCAAATTTTAAAGAAAGTTTTTCAAAATCGCGGCGCCTCGAGTGGAGTCAGATCGACCCGCCGATATTTCTGCCGAGAATCCACAGGTTTTTTGTTTTTTTGTTTTTTTGTTTTTTTTGTTTTTTTTTTGTTTTTTTTCTCGCAATTATTCGGCATTTACGGATGTATACGCGAAAGTAAAAATACATTAACAAGCTTTTCTTAAAAACGGCCCCCATTTTTTTTCTTTGCATTTCTTACTTTGCATTTGTGCTTAAATAGAACACTATTCGCTTAATAATGTGGCCAAATCCGGATATTCATTAAAATAAATTGTTATTTAAATATTGAAAAGTCCGAGAGGTTTCTTGTAGAGTATCCAAAAGTAAATTATCCGTTTCAAATTCATGGCACCGCGACATCAGACACATCGATCGAGGAATATAAATTTTGGTGAATATCCTATCAAGGGTTTATGCGTCAGAGTTGCTCCCAGGCGGATGAATAGAAAAAGAGAGAGGGAGAGAGACAGGGGTATATATACACGTCTCAAGCAGTTTTTAAATTGTTTAAAAATATAGTTTTAAAATATAGTAAGAAACCATTTAAAAACTGCTTGAGTACTCGTCTCAAGCAGTTTTTAAATTGTCAAATGTTAATAAAGTTTAATTGGAAGAGGGACTCGTGTAGTTGCTTCCCACTCGTATGTAATGTTGCGCATGTCTAAGAATAAGAATCATAACGGAAACGGGAATTATTTATGTTGCTGTCATCAATGAAATGTGGTAGAGAACACATTTAACTCTCTAGGTACCGAAGTAGTAGAGGCTGAATGAAATCATTATCTCAAAATCGTCCGTTCAAGGGAAAATGCAGTTCATGTACCGATCACCCGTACTGTGTGTGTGTGTGAGTGTGTGTGTGTGTGTGTGAGTGAGTGAGTGTGTGTGTGTGTATATATATATATATATATATATATATATATATATATATATATATATATATATATATATATATATATATATGTTTCATTACGGCATGAAATTGCATTACAGTATGCAGCTAGTTAATTCCAGCGGCTGAATAAGCGTTAACCGACGCCTAATTAACAATACAACCACTGTGCCTAATCTCCTCTAGCGATAATCAAGTACGAGTTCATTCAGTGTCAGCTCTAGTTTGAAATCATAATCCATAAATATGATCTGCGACTTACGTCACTTAGCATCAAACTGTGAACAGAGGGCGGTTTACCACTTTTTTAGTCAGCAAGAATATCGGTGCTGGCTGGATCTTCCATAAACGTTATATATCCCAGTTCGCTAGAAAACCCCTAGTGCTGGAAGTGGCAGGCAGCTACAAATTAATTGACCTTTCAAAACGCAGATCGCGCTGACGTTCGTTTTCTGCGCATGCGCGAGAAGTTGCACCGACTGGAGATGATGGCAACTGTTCATTTAGTGGTGATGGGTGGTGTTTGCACACTTATTATAGCGCGTTTCTGCTTAGTAGATTAAATAGTGTAAGTTTTGTTGTGTGAAATAGTGCCAATATCTACGTTTCTGATCTCATAGTGATTGAATCTGCGAAAACTTCGCTCCTACGAACGTTTACGACAGAAGGGAGATGCAGGTGATTTTTGATGTGTAAGCTGTGCCTGCGGATCATCGTGTGCAATGGGCGGGCGTTTTCCACCGTTATTTTATGTTTCGGATAGACATCCACACGAGGGATTCAGTAACATTTTGCTGGATGAATTTCAATAGATTCCATCAATTCTGGATCCGACAAGTTTTACGTGAACCTTGACAGACTAATGACATGTGACCCCAATCTGACATTTAGTAACTTTTCAGTACTTAATCTGTTTCACACATTGTAAGTGTTCATTCATTCTTGTGCACGGTGTTTTAAATAATTTGTCAGCTGTTGTTTTTTGTTTCCCATTCGAAATGTTTCGAAAAATAGTATGGCCTTGTGTTTACAAAGAAACATCTTGCTAATGAGTGCTGCTAACCTGAAAATGCACCAGAAATGCATGTTTGAACGTGTGGCTATATTATAGTATCATCATGTGCAATATAAGAAGAACATTTGTGTGTTGTCAACTGTCACCGTATTGTCTACAGTCAAAATATGGATATAAACATGGTTTTATTTGCCCTGAACAAATCTTCAATCACGTAGCAACATGTTATATTAAAGTTACAGAATAAAATGGAGTGACAGTCAACAAGAATACTCAGTTATACTCATTACTTGGAACTGCAAGTTCAATCTCTCACTCATGAAGCGTTCCAGAGATTTCATGTAAAAATTGTTTTTATTTACAATGATGTCTGACATAGTGGAAAACAACAGATATATTGTCCAAGTGTTTGTGGGGCAGTTGTCACAGCACTATGAGGCATTATCAGTTGAGGCAAGCAAACAAACAACATCAGAAGAAATTGTTTCGTGCATTGTGGAAAGATTATCTTTAGCAGATAGCCCCTCTGGAAATTATGAATTGGCAGAGGTTATTGGAGATTCAACTGGTCAGGAATGCAAGGAGAGAAGACTGGGACCTAATGAAAGTCCTGTTGCTCTCATGCTGTTATGGCCAAAAGTGTGGCCAGATATTAATAAGGAGCAGGAATTATATAGGTATTGTATATGTATTGCATTTTATTCTTTTTATGCATGTTTGATTAGTCAGCATGTCTATTTCTGGATGAATTACGGCTAAATGTCATAAAGAAGTCTATATTTCTGCAGTTGCTCATAATTTTACAGTATGCAATGAAAAAAAACTGTAGTACTGTGTGGGAAATTCTGAGGATGAATATATGATTTCATTCATTTTGTACCATAATCATATGAACAATGGATCTAGGAAGACAGAAGTAGGAGAAGCAATAAATTTGTCTTGTCATAATTCATTCAAGAATTGGGCTTAAATTTTAATGTGGAATTGTTGAACATTACTTTGAGATGGATTATAATAGGATTGAAGTGTTTGTTTCCTAATGTGCTCAATGTAACTAACATTTTTGTGCTTTCTTTCAGATTTTATCTTAGAGAAAAACAAAATGAATCAGTTTGGACAGATAGTTTAATGGACCCACAACTTATAAAGGACTATTTTTACCGGTTTCTGTATCAACCAAAAGATCGAGAATATCCAGATTTATGCCAACTTCCAGATCTTAATGAACAAACATTATTGGATAATCTGAGAGCACGATTTATGGGTGGTCACATTTACACATATGTGGGATCTATTTTAATTGCACTTAATCCATTCAAGGTAAGTAATTTCAAATTGGTAGAATAAACAAATTTGTATGTTTTATTCTTAGAGGAACATTTGCATATAACAAATGAAGATAATTTTTATTAGGTCTTATTGTTTAGGGTAGGTCTTAGGTTAGTGGATTGTGATTGAAATTGGTTAAAGGTTGATGTTTGTTCGAGAGAATTACTTGTAGAATAATAACACCAGACTAAGCTCTTAAGATTTGTGGTTTTCACAGCAGAGTCATGATGTTGTCTTCTTATTTTATTGAATAGTTGTTACTAGTTTATAAAATATTAATGTGCAGTTATAATTTTGTTTTAGTTCCATCCGATATATAATCCCAAGTATGTAAAGCTGTACCAGAACCGGAGATTGGGTCCAGAGTTGCCACCTCATATTTTTGCGGTGGCGGATGCTGCGTACCATTGCATGTTGAAAGAAAGGCGAAATCAGTGTGTTGTTATTTCCGGTGAAAGTGGTAGTGGGAAAACTGAGAGCACAAACTTTCTGCTCCATCATTTGACTGCTCTGAGTCAAAAAGGCAGCCATGGGAGTGGAGTGGAACAGACGATTTTGTCTGCTGGCCCTGTGCTTGAGGTAAAGTAGAATTTTGTATGTAGTATCTTTTTTTGTGGTAATGCTTATACTAAAACGAGGCCTTAAGAAATCAGTTCATATATGTCATCAGTAGCATACTGAAATGAGTGCAGGCCCACTCACAAACCTTTTATCCGAGCTCCCTTTGTGAAAGTGTACCGAAAACACAAATAGTGTTAGTACCTCAAATAATAAAAATATCCCCTAAAAATAGGCTCTGTTTTAATTGGGCCCGCTGGCCTTGCAGGCCCAAACGTTACGCCACTGCATCTCATTACTCATTTCAAATGAGAAATAGTTTTATCATTATTATGACCATGGGAAAAATTGTGAATGCCACTAAATGGATGCACACCCATTGGACCAGGGAACTGTCTGTAAAGCATAAACATACATTGTATTCTCATTTTAATATACAGAAAATATCATGCTGTTAATATTAGATGTTGATTTCCATATTTTGCTGTTTATTTAATGTGTTAGCTTAAGCTGTTAACCTACTGTATTTGTACCACCATCGGGAGTGCAGTGCTTGAATATTTACATCAGCTTCTCACCAAAAGCTCTACACAACTGCCTTTTTGTTCTTCCCAAATGGCTGCCTTCAGTTTTGATCTTGTATCAAAGCATTTTAACCACTTTGAAATGGAGGCCAGTATTGGGAAGTATCATGCTCAAAATGATGTCATGACTATAGTCTTCATTTTCCTCTGCTTTTGTGAAAACAGTATTGATGGTTCTTTTCAGATACTGGATTTATTTTATATTTGTTTTAATTATTTTTCTCTAGCTGTATAGTGGGAAGGTGGCCTGGTTGGGAGATGATTAAAACATCTCCCTTGCATCCATTTCCTTTGTCGCAAGATTAGCGAATCTGGAATAGTAATATTCTCTTGTTTTTATGTTTCATATTATTATTTTTTTATTTATGGGCAGGTGTACATTATAACAGTTGTTCCATTGGCTGTGACTATATGCAAGTAGGAGAGACAACAAAATGAATTAACTTACGGAAGAATTTTGTAGCTTCTTAGTAAATTGTCAATTCTGATGTTGAGGTTCATTCTGAGGTCAATTCTGAGTTCAAACACGGTTTGTTTTGGGATTCAATTTTTTATTTTCTGTTCCATGTTTTTATGTAGATAACACAAACTATTATTATGTAGTCTTTCACACAACTTTTAGTTTTTGAAAATATTTATTTAAAAAAAACTGAATTTTTAAACTCTTCTGTTGTTTATTGTGTTTTATTATGTAAAATAATTTTTTAAAGTGTAAATTAATATGTAAACAGTCTGTCTTTACCACTCAAAAACTATTAGAAAATAATTTTACTATTTGAGATTCTCATTCTGATTATCATCTAAGCAGATTTTATGTTTGAAATAATGTTACCAGATTTCTGAATTAAAACACTATTTATACGTAATATGTAAACTATTGAAGCGATTGGGAGAAGATAGTGCTAATTCTCGTTTCATCAATCCAAACCAAAAGTCTTAGTGCCTCCTAAAAACAAACATTATGATCGAAATGCTGAACAAGAACTAGATACTATAGTTCATGAAACTATAGTATGGTTGTAGAAAGCAGCCAGAATTGTATATAGTAAATGGCACATATCTTATTGTAGTAAAACTAGGTTTTTCCTCTGGCTGACAAAAGTATGGACATGTGGGTTAACACTATTCTTCTGACCCCTTCAGTTATTTCTACAAATCATAATTTGGAGTTGTTACAGCAATAATGTACACCATTATATCGCAGCTTTTCACAATTTTATGTAGCTTATCATATTAACTACTTTCATTGTTTGTTTTATGATACATTCAAATAGTGTTCATAACATATGCACAACAATGCATTAATTTTGGAATTTAAACATTCATTAAGGTGTGAAAATTCTAACCTTTAGTTGGAGGGGCATTGGAATGTTTCTGATGTATTAGTTGTTTTTTCAAAATAGGGAGTTCATCTTTAACGCAACACACACATGTAATCTTGACTGGGATTTACATTATAATGGAATCTATCATGTTGTTGTTGTTGTCGGAAAAAATTCAAAGGGATTTACAAAGATCTTATAAACGTATATAAAAAAAATATCTCTCCTCCCTCATCTCTCTCACTCCTCTCTCCTCTCTCATCTCTCTCACTCCTCTCACTCCTCTCTCCTCTCTCTCTCCCCTCTCTCACTCCTCTCTCCTCTCTCTCCCCCCTCTCTCACTCCTCTCTCCTCTCTCTCCCCCCCTCTCTCACTCCTCTCTCTCCTCTCTCTATCTCTTCTCTCTCCTCTATCTCTTCTCTCTATCTCTTCTCTCTCCTCTCTATCTCTCCTCTCTCTCCTTTATAGCAATATTTGTTTTGTCAGACATGTCACACACTTTTTTGGTAAAAGATGTCTATTTGTCAGACAATCCTGATATCTGTGGACATCACCAAATCTCAAACTATGTTGCAGGATTTTTTAAAATCAGACCTATTACCAATTTGTCTCAGCATGAGATCCTGTTTATATGGGTGGAATTTTTTTAATCAGTTTGGATTATAGCTCCTGTTTATTAAGGTGCAACTATTTATTACATTGTCAATATTGGCTCAGAAACTATTTCAAATTTTTTATTTAAAGTTTTTATTTATTTAAGTTTGTGTCAGTAAGATGTAATGCCTAGTATTACGATTAAAATTCTGAATTTTTTGAGAATTGCATATGCTTAAATAATGCTCTCACTCCTCTCTCTCCTCTCTCTATCTCTTCTCTCTCCTCTATCTCTTCTCTCTATCTCTTCTCTCTCCTCTCTCTATCTCCTCTCTCTATCTCTCCTCTCTCTCCTTTATAGCAATATTTGTTTTGTCAGACATGTCACACACTTTTTTGGTAAAAGATGTCTATTTGTCAGACAATCCTGATATCTGTGGACATCACCAAATCTCAAACTATGTTGCAGGATTTTTTAAAATCAGACCTATTACCAATTTGTCTCAGCATGAGATCCTGTTTATATGGGTGGAATTTTTTTAATCAGTTTGGATTATAGCTCCTGTTTATTAAGGTGCAACTATTTATTACATTGTCAATATTGGCTCAGAAACTATTTCAAATTTTTTATTTAAAGTTTTTATTTATTTAAGTTTGTGTCAGTAAGATGTAATGCCTAGTATTACGATTAAAATTCTGAATTTTTTGAGAATTGCATATGCTTAAATATTTTCTATTGTGTTCATGTATCAATTTGTGGCAAATTTTTGGTTAAGGGAGCTTTAATTGATGTTGTGAATTGATGAAAATTTAAGGATTTTGTATAGTTTTCATGAACTATGAATATTTCAAAAGTGCTGTAGAAAGTTTTTTTCTGAAAAATGCCTCCAAGACTGTTGTATGGATAGAGCTCAGCACACTTTGTAATGCAATGTAAGGGTCATTTCCTTGGCCTCAATAATCATTACTATAAAATTTTTCAAAGTGTTACAATTTTGAATACAAAAATACTTTCTACATAGCTGGTTATTTTAATTCTCTTAAGAAAGTATATTTAACTTATAATTTAATTGTTTTAATGTTATAAATACAGCTACAATTTCGTAAAACAAATTGCAAACAATTTTATGTCAAAGAAAATCACCAAAAAGGTTTATTCTTTATATGTGCTATAATATAATTATTAAAAATCACTAGTGCAAAGTCAGGTTGAAATCCCTATTTGTATGTGGTATCGGTTAACCAAATGAAAGAACTGCCAGCTATTTTTGATAATTAATTGACATTTAATTTTCACGTGATTATAGTAAGCCATAATAGTTGACAAAGCCTTGAAAAGTTTGGTATTTATTGAATAAAAAAAGATGCTTATAAAATATACAAAAGTTGTTAATAATTGTATTTTATATTTGTTGTTCCATAAGTACTACCTGTAAACAATGCTTTGCACAATATTTGTGCTAAGGTTTTATGCTTTTCAATAATTTTCAAAAAGTTGAATTATGATTAAAATGCAAAGACTCGCACAAAAAACATGAAAAAAACTCATATGCTTATTGAATAAACATTTGACATCAATATCATACGAGAAAACTAGTGGTGCAACAGAATGGCACAGACTTTCCCATATTAGTTGTTTATTTCTTTTGGTCTTGGCTAGCTATTTGGACTTGCCACAAACTCTTGCCAGCTGCCATCTATTGCCGCCTAAAGTACATTATTTTGAAATTTTCTTAATTTTTCAATTTCCTAATAGTAGAAGATAAATGTTAGTTTAAGAATAATAGTAAAACCTCATTCTAAATGGCAAAGTTCCTTGAGAAATTTTGAGCCATTTTTAAGAAAATGACGTTTAAGCACTTCTATAAATTCGTTTTCACAGAAAATTTAGGAGCTTTCAAAAAACTTAATTTGAAGTACTTTAACTCATGAATACAGTAGTGTTTACAAATTCCTGGAAATGTGCATTGTAACAGCATGTGAGGATTACATTTGTGTAATTTGGGGGGGGGGGGGGAGAAAAGAAAGAAGAAAATACCAAAATCAACTTTACATCATATTAAAGAGAGCAATTACCATTACCTTGTCGAAATGTTTGAAGAAAAAAAATTGGAGCAGTTTCTTAGAAAATGGCATTTGAGCATTTCTGAAAATGCGGAATTTTGAGCTAGTTTTCACAGCAAATTGTTGAGTTTTCGAGAAACTGTATAGGGCATTATTTAAAGCACAAGTACTCATAAATATAGTAATGTGAACAAATTGCCACTAATATAAATATTAACAACATGAGAGACAAGTAAAAAAAAATAAATTTTTGTAATTTGTGAAAAAACAAAAAATGTAGCAATGTGACATTTGTCATCTTATACAATGCATTTATAATTATCCCTACCAGAGGTTTAATGAAAATTTTTTGGAGCCTTTTTTGAGAAAATCATGTTTTGTAATATTTTAAAATTACCCATTGCTAGCAATATTGCGTGAAAACTACTAATATTTTTTTTTTAAATACACGACTTTAATGAAAGAACTAATTATGGACAACAAATTTTGTTTGAAGGAAAGATCTCTGTCTTTAATATTGTAGTTGTAGGAAAACAACAAAAAAATTCAAATTTTAAAAATTTTCGGAAATTCAGAGTTAACAGTGAAAATCAGATCTATGGCACTTTCATAGGTGTATTTTACTCTATTCTTACAAGAAATTGAAAGAAAAAATTTGGAACAGTTTTTGAGAAACTTTCAAAAATGTCTGTGGGTCTTCATGTACTGTTCCCCCAAATTTTTAAAGAATGTTTTTCAAAATCTCAAAGTTCCATTTAACTCAAGCCAGATGGACAGGGGTTTCTTCAATTTGGAAAAAGCCTATGTATGGTTTAGGCACTTGTGGTGTTCACAAGTGGACGGACAGACTGACGTTTTGAAAAAGAATTACACTTTTTCAGTATCAGGGGATCCCAAAACACGTATTTCCATTGAAATCTTGAAATCGATTTTCCTCAACATTACATAACTTTCCCTATACTACTTACATTACTCCAAATATACATATGTATACGGGAAAGTAAAAAGCTATATAAAATGTGTCATGTTCGGCAACATTTTCTGAAGTGCTTTTTTTAAATGGTAATTTTCAATTGTACGATTTTAAGTATAAAATTCAAGTTTGATACGTATTTTGGAATTTTGAGTTGGGAAACAGGTTTGGAATTCAAACTTATGGTGTTTCTAGGAGCTCAGGAACTTTTGCTGAATCATCCATGTGATTTTGTAAAAATAAATGTATTTTTATGAACAGATGTAAATGTGCCTATAATGTAATACAACTAACTTGTAATTAAATTGCAATACCCTCTTTTTTCTTTTTTAGGCTTTTGGGAATGCCAAAACGGCTCATAACAACAACTCAAGTAGGTTTGGAAAATTCATTCAAGTGAATTACAAAGAGAATGGAATGGTCCATGGGTGAGTATTTTATTGTAAATCTGATATTTGTTATATTTTATAAAATGATTTTGTTCTAAATGAAAAAAATCTTTTTCCATTCAGGGCTGTTGTGCAGAAGTATTTGTTAGAGAAATCTCGAATTTGTACTCAAGGCAGGCATGAACGAAATTACCATGTATTTTACTACCTTCTAGCAGGGGCTTCGGAGACAGAGAAACAATTGCTTCATTTGGGCAACATAGAAGATTACAATTATCTTAACAAGGTAAAATTAAGTAATTTCATTATTGTGTTGTTATATAATCCCAAATTAAATTACTCTACATTTAATAAAACTTGAAATCCAATAACAGATGTAACCAAGGAGTTGCAAATTGAGTTTCAAAATCTTTATTTCATAGGAGAAATATTGAATACTTGGTTGATTCTTTACCAAAGATAATATGATTTTATTGGGAGGGTAATAAGGTGATGGTGCATATAGAATTAGAAACAATATGGTTTACAATTTGCAAAGCTGAATTGTTAATGACAAGAGGAAAGAGCTTTATGTTAAAATGTATGAACATATCAAAATAAAAAAAACATTTGTCATGATCAAAATGAGAATCAGAAATGGAAAAAAAGGAAGAAATATTAGGTGGCTACTTTCTGGAAAACTGGGATATACAATGGATTATTCTGGAAAAGTTCGGAACAAAACCAGGGACATTTTAGTTGAATCTTTAAAAGCCAGACATTTTGTAGAATAATAAAAAAAGGAGTTATTCTTTAAAATAACTGATAAACCCTGATTTTTATCACAATTTTGTTTTTTGATGTAAATATTGTTAATTTTTGTCTTGTCATAGTGGAATCAGAAAGCTGACAATTTAGTAATGGGTAATAAATTTATGCTTTCATTCAATATTTTCTTGAAATCATGTGAAATACTAGAATTTCATAAGAAAAAAACTACTGGTAGATTGGAAAAGTCAGGGAAATTTGTTTCAAGAAAATCTGGCCACCCTAAATAAGAATATCATCTAACCTTGCATTTCTGTGCGCCTTCTATCACTCTTGAGGAGAAAAATGCAACTTCAGGAAGTTGAAATGTATATCATTGGTTATTGTTTAAAGTGAAACATTTGTTTTTATTGCTAATTACTTTGAATTAATTGGAAAAAATTAAGTGGCAGAATTATTCTTAATTACAATTTGATTTTAAGATTACGAGTTAATTTTTTCTGTGAAAGGGTATGGGAACTAAGCTGATGTTTGGGCAAAAGGGTATAAGTGCAAAAGTTTGTCTCTGCAGCTAGTGTAATACCACAATAAATTTATTATGAGAAATAAGAATATCAGAGTTTGAATCCAACATTCCTTGCCACAGAGAAAAGAACAATGTTTTCATAGCATATCACAATAATACTTGCATAAAATGTAGCAATCATAAAGGCAAGTTTGTTTGTAAGATTATCTTAATGGGGACAAAAATATAGTATAGAACTATCTGGAAAGCTGCTTCTTCCTTTTTTTTTTAGACTGTAGCCTGTCCAGAAAATATATTTTAAAACAGCTGATATTTCATGTAGCCACTTTCACGAGTTTACATTCTACATTCTTCTTACTACCCTAAATTTAGAAAGTTTCTTTCCATTGTGTTTTTGGACAACCCACCCTTCCCCTTTCTTCAGGTCTTCTGTCTCTTGCCACCTTCACCAGTCTATCTTCCTCCATTCTCTTTGTGTCATTCCATTACCTTCTTCTTTCATGGATCCATTCTGGTATGATGTCTATTTGACAGGATTATTGTAAGTTAGTATTGCATTCTTTATCCCTTTACGAGTTTTATTTACTATATTTCTTAACACTTGAATCTCTGATACTTCCATGATTTGACATATTTTCTTTAGTCTGCTCTGGTTTAGGATGCATATGACAGTACGGGTCTAATTACTGCCTTATATATTCTGATCTTAGCTTCTTTTTTAAGATTCGGATTATTCCATATTGAGTGGTTAAGATAGTGTATTATTCTATTTGCTTTTGTACTTTGTTCCTTTGCTTCACTTATAGATCTACCATCACGGGTTATCACTGTGCCTAAATGTTTAATTTCCATCACTTGTTCTATTGAGCGTTCTTTCACTGCCAATTTGCATCTTAAGAGCTCTTTCGAAATTGCCATGCATTTAATTATTTCTATTGATATGGTTGTGTTGTGCACTTGGCATGATTTAAACAGTTGGAATAAGAGACGTAGATCATCTTCATTTTCTGCAATTAAAACTATCATCTGCATAACAGGCGGATTTTGTATTATGAGGTCCAAAATGATATCCTTTTTTATTAGCAAGGTCTCTTAAAATGTATTTCATTACTAAGTTAAACAGTATCGGGCTCAGTTAGTCTCCCTGTCTAATTCCTTGGGTTGTTTCTATGGCTTGAGGTATTTGTCCGTTGTTTTACTTTGATTCTTTTATTTGTGTATATATCCATGATAAGTTTAATAAGGTTGCATGGAATGTTTTCTTTCTTCAATAATGTTACCATATCTATAAGACGTATGCTATTGAATGCCTTCTGCATGTCTACAAAGCACATACATGCAGGTTTATTGAATCCCAGAGATTTCTAACAATTTGTCTGATGATGAAGATCGTGTCATTACATGACCTTCCTCTTCTAAATCTTTGTTGTTCTTCTCTCCATTCTATTAAGCCTCCCAATACCTGTGTGATAGTTTTTGTTGTGAACTTGAGAGTTGTATTTAGAAGATTGATTCCTCTATAGTTATTCAGGTCTAACGTATCTCCTTTCTTAAAAAGAGGGATTAGAATGCTAGTTTTCCATTCTTCTGGTATTCTGCTCTGTTTATATCACTTTCTATTTTTTTAATTTGGGTATTGTTTATATTATCTGTTTCTCTGAAATCTCAAGCTCTTGTGGTGAATGTGTCAACAATAATGCCAGTGTTGGTGGTTCATGGAACAGATTACTAAAGTATTCCACCCAGTATTCCTTATTACTGATTTTTGTTGTACTTATTAATTGATTTGTTTTGGATTGTGCATTCCTTATAAAATGCCATATCTGCTTTTGTAAGCCATAGAAGTCATGAACTAGCCTTGCAGCAAAGAATTCCCAATAATTTTCTTTATCTTTATATTTACTAGGTTTCTTATGAGTTTGTATTCTTCATAGTCTTGTGATAGTTTGGACTGTTTGCATTTGAGTTAGTTTACAGTTTCTCTCTAGTTATTTCTTTGACCTTTATTTCTTCTGTATACCATGGTATTTTCTCAATTGTTTCTGTTCATTCTTTCTACAGCTTTTTCCTAACGCTTCCTCTGCCGATAAATGTATATTGGCTTTTATTTTTTCCCAAGCTCTTGTTCCCTAATCCCATTATTTTTTATTCTTTCTTCCAAGTGGTTTTTGTGTATATTCATCTTCCAGGAATTGGATATTGATTTTTGGCATTTTGTCCTTCAGTATTTTTTGTTCTCGTTTTAATGTTATTCTTAGTTTGGCTATCACCAAATTATGGTCACTGCCAATGTCTGCGCTTGTTATGCTTCTTGTATCCAAGATGCTTGATGGATGTTTCATTCTATTTGTTATTACATTGTCTATCATAGATCACTGTCCTATGGTATTTTCCCACGTATATTTATGTTGATCCTTATGGTCAAAGAAGGTATTATTTATCCTTAATTCATTGTGTAGGCAAAACTCTATGAGCATTTCTCCACTTTCATTCAGGGATGCTTCGTTAAATCTATTTTTTATGCCAGGTATAAAGTCATTTCCAATTCTTGCATTAAAGTCACCTGCGATTACTATTGACTCCTTTGGACTTATCTTGCCTATGATTTCTTGTAGGTCTTTGTAGAATGTTTGTCTTTCATGTATGGGCTTATTCTTTTCAGGGGAATAAACTGATTTTATATTTATGGTTTTGTTCTTGATATTAATTTTGTTATAATGATTCATTCTGATTTATACTTATAGTTTATATTTTGGGAAGATAGGCTAATAATAATAGTTCAGAAACCTGTCACTTCTTTGGAGAGCTCTTTGCAGTATGCAGAGATGAGTGTAGTTTACATGAAAAGAAACCAAACTCACAAGAAATGGAAACTGCAACTTTGTAAAGATAGGTGGGGCCACAAAAGTCTCTGCACCAATATTGTTATAGATTATAAAAAAATTCAAACTCTGAATAACCAGAATGAAATTTTTACTGCAGCTTCTGTTTAGGAAATTATGTTTCTTTGCCTTTAATACTCCAGAGTTTTCCTTGATCGAAGAATTAAATATTTTGCATATCATTTCTAATATTTCTTATATACATATTCAAGTTAAAATTTTTTAAACGTGGTGTGGTGGCAAGCAATTTTTATGTTGTAACTGCACTCGTGAGCAGCTCTTGAATTTTAACAATTTGGAGAATTATTTCTAAGATTACAATGGAAAAATTCGTATGTTTGATTCAGGTGCCTTTAATTGGTGAATAAAATGATAACTTCTTATTGAAACCCTACATTTTGTGTATTAGATCAGAGAAAGTATTTGATTTAGGTAAAGGTGTTCCCTCAAATTTGAATGTGAAAAGTTGAATAATATTGTATAAGTATGTTGATGTAAATACTTTGTTATAAATTGTCTTGCATATTTAGCATATTGTTATTACTCTTTGAAACTTTGGATTAACAGCCAGAAATTTTATTTTGTCAATACCAAGAGATTACTTTAATTCTAGGATATCCCTCCCCCCTGACCTTCATTTCCCTGTCCTGCTTTTTCCTTACAAAATATTGAAGATATTTTAATTTGTATGTAATTAAATTGACATATTTGTGTTGAACTGAACAAGTAATGAATGAATGAGTGTTCTTGGCCGTTTAGCCAGAAAAAAATTCAGCTAAGGCTGATAATGGAAGATTTTCAATTGTGACTTGCTCTTCTTTCTTTTTGGGGATGAAGTTCTTTGATTTCTCTCATTTAAAATATCCTTTAAAGTGTTAATGAATTCATTATTATTCATGTTTGTAAAATGTAATTTTGAAACTTTTATTTTAGTTGCAAGAAAAACTTATTTGTCACAATTTATTTTTAATTTTTACTGAAACATTCTTCTCCCTTCTGGATTAATTTGTTGTGTCCTTATTCTATTAATCCCAGTCACAAAATGTATAGTGAAGTTGAAGTAATAAGTAATATGAAAAGTTATACAATGAAGCAAAAAAAATTCGTTGGTATTTTTTACATACCAATTACTTTGTAATTATTTTTAATATATAATTTGTTTTTTAGAGTGGCTCATATGCTCTGGACAAGATAGATGTGGATGAGGCATATGAATTCACAAGGCTCAAGCAATCAATGGAACTCGTTGGCTTTGGAACAGAAAAGCAACGTAGATTATTTGCTGTATTATCAGCAGTTCTTCTTCTGGGTAATGTAGAATTTCAGCCTAGGAAACAAGCTGCATACAGACATGATGAGGCTGTTGGTGTAAGAGATCCAGAACCTGTGCGACTGGTGTCAGAACTTCTGCGTGTGCGCCAGGAGACTCTCATTAGTGCTCTGACTTCAAAACGTGCCAAAGCATCTGGAGAGACTTTAATTATTAACTTCAGGTTGCCAGAGGTAATGAATTACTGTCGTCTCTAATGTGGTAATAATTAAAGGTTTTTTTCTGATTGTGTTGAGACTTACTAAGGATGTGGCATTCAGATGTATGTGTATTGTTGACTATTTCCTTGGTTTAAAATTAGAATTACCTTTTATTGAACCTTGATAATATGAACTGGGCTAATTTCTTTCATTCAGAAATTTTATCACAAGATTCATAGACAACAAATTTTATGATTGGATTATTAATTAGTAGCTTGTTTAGGTTTTTCAGATCCATGCTATAATTGTTGTTTTTCTAGGCTATTGCTGCGAGGGATGCTATGGCTAAGTGTCTATATGGAGCTTTGTTTGATTGGATCGTTCTTCAAGTGAATCATGCATTGTTATCAAAGAAGGATACGTTACGAGACCATCAAGGAAATTCCATTGGAGTTTTGGATATTTTTGGGTTTGAAGACTTTGGAGTTCATAACAGGTAAGAAGTAATTAATATAATTTTAAATTTTTTTGCAGTTTGCATGGTAAAACTTCATGTTTCACTACTTTGATTTTGTGTAGATCTCAATTCTGGATGGAGCTGTTTTTAAACTTTTTTAAATTTTCTTTATGTAAGATATTGTCTAAATTATTGATCAATGATGTATGAGTAATAAATAGAATATTCTAAGGTGAAAAGTTTAGATATTTAAGTGTCAACCTTTTTATCCAATCTCTAAGAAATTAATGTTTCCTGCACCATGTCTATCTTTCTGCCTGTTTGTTGTGATTGATAGTGACTCTCTCTTCCCATATCTGTCTTCGACTCTCTCTTTCTGTCTCCTTCCGACCGTTTGTGTGCCTGATCACCCCTTTGGCCATCCTTTCGCCTATCTGGCCCTCCAACCGTCAGTCATTGAACATAAGTGCCCAAATCATACTCACCCTGATAGATATGAATTAATATTAATTTTGAAATTAGCAATAGTCTTATTAAAGGTAGAGAAATTTTTGTTAATGTCATCATTTCTTCCCAATTAGATCTTGAAGTGATGTGGTTAGCTAAGTAAAGAAAGATTTATAAAACATTCTTAATTTTTTTTCTTTAAATATTTTGTAGGAATGAAGTACATTGTGTAAATTACTTGGCAGAAGTAATTCTTCAATAAAACTTTGGAATTAAAGAAATTAATGATTCTGATGTGATAACTGTCATGCTGGGTGCAGAAATCTTCATTCTCAAACTGAAATCCCAGCTGAGCAAATAGTTTTGGGTATTGGAAACATTGAGGCACATATTGGATCAAAGAGAGAATCCTTATACATATGACATAACCTATTGCTGACCACAGAACTGTAACATTCCTAGGGGTATCTTAATGTTAATTAGTGTTTGTTAGACATTTGCAGGTGTGAATTGTTAGTTTTATGTACATGGCAATTATTTGATTGAATTTTGTTTGGTAACATGCCTATTTCTTTCATAGCTTTGAACAATTTTGCATAAATTATGCAAATGAACACTTACAATACTATTTTAATCAACATGTGTTCAAATATGAACAAGAAGAATATCGAAAAGAATGTATTAGATGGACAAACATAGATTTTATGGACAATACCGCCTGTCTTCAGCTAATAGAGGGAAAACCAAATGGTTTATTATGTATGCTTGATGACCAATGCAAGTAAGTAACTTGTGCAGGCTGAAATTATGCAAATTAATATATTTTTTTGTAAACTGTGATGCATTTAAAATTGTAAAAACTTAACATTCACTCTTTTATTTACAATTTGGGTTTTGAGTTTGTTTATATTGCTATAATTTAAATTCATTATCGAGTTATTTCTTTACCAGTTTTCCTGGAGCTACTAATGAAACATTGCTTCAAAAATTTAATTCAGTTCATAAGGAAAATAGTTTCTATGAAATACCACAGCGTCGAGAAGCTGCATTTATAGTCAGACATTATGCTGGAAAAGTGAAATACCAGGTAAGACTATTATAATTAAATATTTTGATGAATATCAAATAAAAAAATGACAATTTTGAAATAGTCCTTCAATTAAATGAATTGATGGATTTTAAAGAAATTACATGAAATACAAAATTACATTTTTTTAGGTGGCAGAAATGAGAGAAAAGAATTTAGATTTAATGAGGCAGGATATAGTGGGTGTACTGAAAAACAGTAGCATGGCTTTTGTAAGGGAACTTGTTGGAGCGGATCCTGTTGCTGTTTTTCGTTGGGCTATTGTTCGAGCCTTTTTCCGTGGTTATTTTGCTTTTCATGAAGCAGGGCGAAGGCACCGTCAAGGGCGAGGTAAGTATCAGTGAAAAATTACCAACTTAAAGGAAACTCTACATGATAATTGCTGACTTAAAAATCCTTAGGAGTTATCAAATTGGAAGTATCTAAATTTCAGATTTCATTAAGGTGGTTTGTGACATAAAATGCCTCTTTTCTTTTTAATTATTTATTTATTTATTTAGTTAGATTTAAGATACTTTTAACCGTGCTCATTTGTTTGACAAGTCAGTTATTGTCTTTTTATTCTGAATTTTTATTGTTGTTACATCATATTAAAAAAATATTCACTGATAAAATGTTCTTTCAGAGGGCAATAAGCAAGGAACAGCACAGACCCGTTATCGAAATCACACTCCAAATGAATCTATTATTAGGTAAGCTATTTAAACCCTTGTATAAATGCTTCAGTTTATTTCTCTGTGCAGGAATTGTGAATGCTTAATGTCAATGTGTTGCTAATTTGTTTATTAATCCTTTTTGACAAATAGTGGAATGTAGAGAACTAATATACAAATAGAATAGCTAAGTTACTAATAGTGTTCATTTAAATAAATATGAGAAAATTAAGATTGTGTATGGTGTTTCTTTGGAGTAACTTGAACGTATTCCTGTTACTGTGGTAATGTGCAGTTTTAATTCATTGCCTAAATGTTAAGAAATTATTATTGATAATTTGAAAACACTTCTGATTAAGATGCTGAGAGAATGTTGATGTCTCTAGTAACTTCCACATTTCTGCAGTGTACAAAGTCACAAAACACCCATATATGAATTCATAATTTGCTCAGAAATACAAAGCAGCATACTATTTCAGAGACGTCACTAAATATAGGCCTTTTTGTTTCTCTGTAGCCATCTAGTGACTGTTTCCACAGTGAATCTCACAGTTAACAGGATTGTGTAAGTGATCGTGAAATGACTTGTTGATTTTCAGTGTTCTGTATTCCTTTAGAATTTTCATTATAAAATAAGCATGCCTGATCCTTTATTTTTTTATTTTAATTGTGTTTTATTCTGCATGTTCATTGTTGTCTTCATATAGTATTTGCATCATGACTGATTATTCTTGACATATTATTCAGGCTGTGATAAGTTTTGTATTACAATTGTAAGAAACGTCAGTATGTTTTTATATTACCATACATTTTGTCACCATAGTCTTGAATGCACTATTCACTATGTTCACAAATATAGCTTGTAGGTAGAATGAATATTTTGCTTCAATGAAATATATTCTGCATGGTAACGTTTAGTTAAATGAGCCCTCTATATCTTTCGGTATCAAATATTAACTACTTTCAATTGCAATTTTCACGTCTTTCTACATATTCACCTAGTTTGTAGAATCGTACCACACAAATTGCATTTGCTTATCACGGAATGTAAGTTGTAATACAGATAAATCAGTTCTCTTCGTTGATAGGATAGTTTCTGTTTACTACATCTAGTACAACCACATTTTGTAAATATTTTTCATTTAATTCATATAATTCTTAATACATGGAATTATTATTCAGCAAAAACATTAAATGATTTCCTCTTCATTAGATGTAAATGAATAAAATTTATATACATTATTTATATTTCATCTAAGTAAATTACTGACTTATTAAGTTCTGTGCTGTTTCACTCTCGTCCTGCTTATAATATTGATTAGGATATCAAAATTGTTGAAAAATTTAATTAAATTGTAGAAAATAAGTTAATATGAATTTCTTTGGTTCATTCTATTGAAAAATTATAATATTAATTGCATATTAACATTATAATAAGAATTTATATATCCTTTTTACAAACGAAAATTAGTTGATGGGGCACAAGTTTGCTACAGCACTTAAATGTCTTCCAGGAAAAATAAATCATTCCGGCCACGGGAGCGAGGCAAGAAAGGGTTGAAAAACTTACAGACAGTGAAGACCCTTGTGGGTCGCACGCAGAGTCACTCCAGTGGGCAGCAGCCTGGCAAAGCACGAAAGCAGCCTCAAACCGTCACTGCACAGTTCCAGCAGTCACTGCACAGTCTCATGGATACCCTTAACCAAGCAAACCCTTTCTTCATCCGCTGCATCAAGAGCAATGGGAATAAGGTTTGCAAACACTCATCGGTTACAATTAGATGTAGTACATGAGAGAATGTTTTGGGGGTGGTTTCTGCCTGCTGATGGATTAATTTAGTGTTAGTGATCAAAAGACATGTATAATCATTTATGCTCATTTATAACACTGTCTCTTGACAATGTCTCCTGTTTCTAGTGTTACACGAGGCACTGTAATTTTATGTTCTGTAGCAAGGAGTTTTTGATGCATCTCATTGCCGTTTTGAAAATGTTTTGTAGGGATTTGTTGTGACTTGTTCTTACCCTAGTTTGAACTTCTTTAGCGATCAATGATTCTTTAAAATACCATTGAGTTTCAGAAGTTAAGAACAAGGGCAAAGGACGAAGCATGATTGAGTAAACTTTCTGTATAATTTGCACCTTTGCTAACCTGCAGCATATTTTAAAAAAGGCTAGTTTTGCACTTGCTTTTTGCACAAGAGTGCTGCTGTGGGTACCTATTTTTCTATTAATACACAAAGAAAATTGTGATAAAATTTACCATGAAATGGACTCAATCTGTGGCAGCATTATTTGAAGGTATTTGCAAGTGAAAATGCACCCTATATTACATTATTTTTCCTTCCTACAGATTCCAAATAAATTTGATGATGACACCGTACAGCGACAGTTACGTTATACTGGAATGTTAGAAACTGTTAGAATACGACAAGCAGGATACAATGTTCGTCTTACTTATGATGAATTCATCCAACTTTACAGAATTCTTTTGCCTAAGGGACTTGTAAGGTAAGGACAAAGTAGTAGTTGAAATTGAAGTAATATAACTTATTTATACTAATGTATAAATATTTGGGTAAATATATGTATAAATATTTATACTGATGTATAAATATTACTTATTCATGTTGAAAAGTTTTTTTTTATGGTTTACTAGTTCATTACTGTGTGTCTATGGATCCTACAAAGCTCTCTGAATTCTTTAAGCCTCCACAGACCTCTTGAACACTTTGTGGTCTCTACCAAGTAAACAAAACACATTAATTTTCTGTGAACTCAATTTATTAAACCTAAAAAAATGAAAACACAATAAGTATGTAGTGTAGTATTTAAATTTAAAATAACTCAAACCCCACTAACTTACTTAAACCCCTCTGGCTTGAATCGGCAATTCTGTAATTAGTGTACTCTTGTTTTGAAAGTGACTGATTGCAATTAGTAGCCTGCCTATATATATGCACTAAAGCCATGGAAACGGCTCAAAAAACTGCTCCAAATTTTGTCTTTAAATTTTCTCCACATTTGTAATACGGGTGACGATAGGAAATATGGTACTAGTCCCATACAAAATTGAAGATTGAGTTTTTTGTCTCGGGCAAAGTCTTTTGTACAAAAGTACCTCTTTAAAAAATGCCATATTCAATTTTTTGAAAACAAACAGTAGTTTTGAGGTAACTTGCGCTTGCAATTAATGGATTAAAATTTTTTCAAAAACCACTCCAATTTTTTCTTTAAAATTTCTCCACAGTTCTCCATGTAATAAGGGACGGAAAGAAATATGGTGCTAGTTCCATTCTCGGGTATTACGTTTTTTTTTCTTCTAAAATTGGAAGGGGGAAAAAAAAATTAAAATAAAAATAAAAACTGCAAATTGAAGATAATATTTTTACCTCAGAAAAAGTTTGTTGTAGAAAATTAGCTATTTACGTAAATAAATAATAAATAAACTAGGTGGCTATTAAATGCCACAGACTTTCTCGCAGCATTTCGTTTTATAATTTCTTTAGTCTGAACTAGGATTTCAGTTGTGACAGATTCTCTTTCCACCTTTCTTCTCACCTTTGGTGTCCCAAAGGACATTTTTTTCCACATTTTCTTGATTTTTCGGCTTCCTAATGCTAGAACTGAAACCACCATATGCTTATTACTATTATATAAATGTAAAACTTGTGTACTACCCAGGTGGCAGAGATGGAACTTGTTTATGGACACAGCTCTTTGGAGGGGAAGATAGCCGGTTCGAGTCTTGGCCAGTGAATATTATTTGTCACAATTCTCTGTTGCCACAGGAAATAATTGAGAATTCTGGAAACTTAATTGACAACTATTCGAAACAATTCTAATTGCAAATACTATTAATGAAAATCAATAAACTGAAAGTGTCTGTATGTGATTTTCGAATTTTCAACTTCTAAACAATATTTTTCACTTTTTATTCGTAAATGCTTTGGCAGCACCACTAACATATGTCTCGACAAATCAATTGTTGTCTTTCGGTGCTTGTGACTACTATAGAAGTGCCAGTTCGCTGCATAATCCCGGTGGATAAAGTAGTTAAATGGGTTCAGACTCAGCGTTTCGGAAGGAAGTGCCGCTGGTTTGAGTCTGGTGAGTGGATAATTATTTGTCACAACTCTCTCTTGGCACACAAAACTATTGAGAATTTCAGAAACTTAATTGAAAATCATTTGAAGCAATTCTACTTACATATACAATCTATGAAGTTTCCAAATAAACTGAAAGTGGCTGTATGTAATTTTTGTATTTTGAAATTCTAAATTAGTGCACCACTCTCTTGTTCTATTTGTAAAATGTATGTCACATCAAATCAATTATTCGATATAATATTGCAGAACGTTTAGAAACATTCTGAGAAAGTAAATGCTTTGGCAGCACCACTAATTTTTGTTCTTAAACCTGGATTTTGTTTTTCGATTTTCTAAACATTTTAAACTATGATTTTTCTCTTCTGGTCCTGAGAAATAGTTCAAAGCAGTTGCCACCACATAATTCAATTTTACTGAAGTGGTCTGTTGGAAATCATATGAGTTCTTGTATATTTCAGGCACAGTAATGAAGTTTGTACCAATATAAGCTTACTTTGTTTTCCTTCTTCATATACCACCATTGCTACTAAAGTAGTCCAAGTCACATCTGGATTTAGTAAGGGAAATACCTTCAATGTCGTTAGAAATGACGTGCAACCATTGAGCCATATTCCCACTTACTTAATTAAGAGAGATCCTGACAGAAATTCAGGTAGTTCCTCTTATATTGGGTCTTGATAGAGCTTTGAAAAAAACTTCGAAGAAATAAAATTTTTAACTTGAGGCTGTGAACTTGTGTCTTTTGGCAGCATGGTACAAATTGTCAGTGAACGAGAAGAACAACATATCCAAAATTGTCATTTTTTATTTAAGTGAAGTTTAAGTACATTAAGAAAACAACTACTTTGGCTAGTACAAATTTCAAAAATCAGTACACCACAGCGAAGATATACTGGAGTAGATAGACTTTGTCTTTCACCTTGAAGTAAGTGTGTACACTCAAGTGAAAACCATTCTCGTGCAAAATATTTTTAAATATGTAATTTTTATAGTGCGGGTTTTACTAGTATTCTTTAAAGAAAGAAATATACAAATATGCAAAATCCGTTTACTTAGTAATAAAATATGCAGTCTTATCCGTTTCCATATTCTCATCTGATAATCTCTTTTCTAATAATGTTCTTTTGATGAAAGGTAAATTTAAAGTAATAATTCTAAAGAATTCTTGTTTGATTCAGTAACGAACTGGTAAACCATAAAGTCTTCTATGCACTTTGGTCATAACATGATGTCACCATTCAGGTGACTTCCAGCCCCTTGGGACAGAGGCCCAAACCTGAGTTCCTTCAAAATACAATTCAGGGCAGTTATTTCTTTCATCTTGCTAAAGTTCTCTTTACTATCAATGAAACACAAGTTTTATTAGTGCAGATAGTTGTTTGACTAAGGTTTGCAGAATCTAAGTTATTTTTAATATTTTGTGGAGGATTAATCGACTGCTTTCATTTCAATTACCTTTTTTATTTTATTTAGGAGAGTAAAGACTCTTCTTAATGGCTAATAATGAGTTGTTACGGTACGATTCAATTTTTTAAAATTTACTATCATAGTCATCCCCAATGGCACCCTGAAAACTATTTAACCTGATGTGTCCTAACACCGTTTTTTTGCATTGTCCTAAAACAAATGGATTTAATAAATTAAAATATTGCGCATGACTAAATAATTCTTTATATAATCTAGAAAGTACTTCACTTGCTTCTTTTATGCTCATAAGAAATTACCATCCTTTCATAGATAATATTTTATGTCCTTTATTCATCTTGTATATTTTTTTTATCTGTCATTGTTGTAGGTTGTGTAATGCAACATTCGTGAAAAGATTTCGCCGCGAGTGGCACGTTTCTTTTTCTCCCTGTTGTTGCTCATTTAAGTCCACTCCCAATTTTCCCATGATTTTGCAACTTTTTCTATCTGAACTAGCTGTTTTTGTATGTTTATGGATATTAATAATGTTTATTTTTTAAATTCAGTTCTCAGGCAGATGTTCGTGATTTTATGGCTACATTGAATCTGAATCGTGACAATTATCAATTGGGGCAAACCAAAATTTTCTTGCGTGAATCTGAAAAAGTTAAACTTGATTTCCGTTTACATCAACAAATTATGTCCAGCATAGTTACTATTCAAAGATGGTGTCGCTCAGTCTTAGAGCGGCGGCGATTTTTACGGATACGAGAGGCTGTTATTGTAATACAGGTGAGTTATTATTTTTGTTGTAGTCGTCATCATCCTTTTCTGTTCAATAATAAGCTTTGAGTTTTAAATTATACAGAAAAGATCTCAAGTTATGTTTGTTCTTTGTTAAAAATAGGCTAACTGGCGTATGGTTCATGCCCAGCGTTTACTGGCAAACATGCGCAGACAGATAGATGCTGCTATTCGCATCCAGACTAGTTGGAGATGTCACTTCCAACATTTTTGGTTTAAAAAATTGCGTGGTGGCATCATTGTTATTCAGGCCCATGTGCGAGGAAAATTAGCCCGTGAGAAGTATCTGGAACTTAAAGAAAAAAGAAGAAAAGAACTTGAGGTAAATCATTTTTATTTATTTATGATTTATATTTTAGGAAGTGTTATTTTCAGTTATTAATATGTGATGACTTAACTAGAAATATAGTTTCAAAAGTTAATGTCTAAATGGAAGTGCTATTTTCATAGACAATTAGTTGGGTTTGGATGACTTATTCTTTCTAAGAGAAACATGTTTTTTTTTTTTTCCTTTGTCTTTTACGTTCTCTCAGAATTAACTTCAAGATTTCAAAGTGTTAATTTATCAGATCATCATTGTTTGTTGCCATGTAGTGAAAAACCATAGTCATATTGATTTAAATATTGAACAAAGATCACAGTCACATGTAGGATTTTTCTCGGGGAGGGGGATACAGGTAATGTGTCCAGCGAACTTGATGTTGACTTTCAATAAATTTGTCATTTATGATGAATATAAAATTTGTTTGTTTGTCACAACATTAATATTTGTAACATAATTGAATGAAAATTTGTAAAAGATTAATGTTTCAAAATGGATCATTGGCTTTGAATGTGGGGGCTGACCAAGATCAGTTCTTCACTGTATTTTTGGCATTTGTGTGTCTTGGCAAGTAGTGAAAGTCTTGAATCAATATTATCCCTCAAGTTGTTGTATGACATCCATAGATTGATGAAACATTGATTGTATGGGTAGCACTTGAGATTTTTGATCCCTATGCTGCAAACTAAAACTTGGACAATCTTTTAAATTCCTTCTTAATCTACGATAAGTATCAATATTATTCATTGGTATAATGATAATTTTCTTTAGTTTTTATTTTCATTTATTTGGCATTTCATATTTATTGTGATCCTTCAAATATTTTCTTGGGTTTTCAATGCATTTGATGTTGTGTAAAACAGTAAAAACCTATTGAGTTACTATCCATTGATTTAATGATTAAAAGGATTAAAAGTTGGTTTTGTAGTGAATGACAACAAATATATTTCATATAAAAATCCCATTTCTCTTCTTCCTAGAAGTTCTCGTCATAAGACTCCTTCTGTATATAGAATGATAGGAAAAGATTACCATTTTGTTTGAGAGATTTTACCATCCACACAAAAATCCAGAAATTTATTTCTGCTGAATAGAGTATTACTATCAGGAGTGCAATAAACAGATTTAAAATGAAAAATTTTACCCTTCCATATGATCATTTGTTTAATGGTCCACAACAATGCAAAACTGGTCTTCTGCTTTAATATGGAGTCCAACTCTACACTTAATTTTCATTCTTTTCTGAACTTCAGATTCGATCAAATTTTGATAGCAATGGAGTAAATAGGTAGTAAGCATCTGACATGTCTGATGTTGTATTCATATTATTAGTCAGTTTTATTAGGATACTAATTTGTGAAACTTATATTAATAGACTTGGGTATCTTGATAATGATAATGGATATCTTACGTATCTTGATATAAGAGCTCAGTGCTTATAGAGCGACTAGCCATGTGAGAAACCTGAGTTCGGATTCTGACTTCTCTAGAATTATAATAATATAGAGAAATATAGATGCTTTCCAACGGAGAATACAGAGTGCAAACAATGCGATCTTGCAAATATCAGGTTCATTGTGTTACGTCATTTCAATTTGTTAAACAAACTATTCTCTGGTTAGAAGTGTGGTGATGTAATCTAAAAATGTTTTCATTGTTTCTTAACAAAAATGCCACTGTTTTTGTGTCCCAAAACTTAGAAATCACCCATGTGTTGTAAGTATGCAGAGGTCAGCACATCAATGATATCTAAATATAGAGATGTCAGGAACACAGAACTTGAAGAATTAGGAGTGCAAAGGGTTCAAACAATGGTTTGCAAAATGTAGAATGTTCCCACAGGACCTCTTACAAATGAAAACTGCTATTAATTGCATCTATGCTTATGTTACACCCAATTAATATTTGTATTTTGGTTTGTTTAAATCTTTTCTAATGGAATTACCTTATTCTATGTCAAGTTGTTTCACATTTTTTATTTAAATTGTTTTATCATACTTTTGGAAGACACTAGCTGAAAAAGTTGTTTGTTTTTCAGGCCCAGATGCTATTAGAAGCCAGTCTGTTGTCCCAAAAGTTACAAGAAGAGGAGCAAAAAATAGCAGAATCGGTTGAACTGCCTCAAATTGAGTAAGTAGAGAAATCAATGTGTTGTGCTAATATAATTGATGCGAGGATATAATGTTATTTCATTCATGGAGAATTTTTGGAATGAGGCATTAGAAGTTGAATTAAACATAGATCGTCTAAAGAGTCTTGGTGATCATTTGTAGGTTTCTTGTTCTGCTTAGAATAATATTCCTGAGTTATGATAATTTAGTGACTAAAACAGACTTAAATATCTTATTCTTCCACGTATAAAAATTGAGTTAATGCCATTTGATAATTTTGTAACATACATTTCCAGTGCGAGATTTGTCAACTTTTGAACAAAGAAACAAACAAAATTTTGTAGGTTATCTTCTACTTATTAGCTGTATCAATGATTAATTAACTCAGAAGTGCTTGCAATAGAAAAGCATTGTGCTCACAAAATATTACAAAGATTCTGTTGCCATTTTTTGTGAATACTGTTACCATTAAGGGCTTTGCTAGAGAAGTTAACCTTTATTTTACATGAGAAATATGAAACATTCACTCTGTCATATACTTGGTTACAAGTGAGGTTCTAAAATATCTGTAATCTTCCTTCATTTGGATAAGTTCGTTTTAGTATTATTACTAGAGCCTTGAAATTTGCCAAAGTGCCCTTATATCATTGTCATAATTTTAAGAGTAGAGTAAGGATCTTTTAATTTTGCTTCTGGTATTGTTTTGGAAGATTTTCATTTTGCCGTTATTTTCCTATTTTAGCTCCGTAAGCCTATCTGAAGAATTTTACCTTATTTTGACCATCTCTTCCATTTGCATTTGTATTTTCCTTTTTTTCTCATGTCACTGATCAGGATCAAGCTGGAAAACTATCTTAAAGACTAGACAACATATAGCCAATCTGAGTAATTGAGATTGCTAAGGCGGATGCACCTAGCCAGTCTCAACGTGAAGGGTCGTGTGGTCATATCCTGCCTGGCAAATTAATGTTGGTTTCTGAGTAGTGACAGTCGGGTTTTTACTGGACCTCCTTGTGTCACCTGAAATAAATAATCTTTCTTTTCTGTCCTTCTTCTCCATTTTGGTTAGAAAGTAGGTAGGGTGATTCTAAGAATTGGTTGTCTTGAGTATGGACTGGAAAGGAAAGCGCTGTTTATACATCCACAGGCTACAATGTGCACTCCAATTTTTTTCTTTAAATTTTCTTCACTTATGTTGTAATAGAGATGATAAAAAAATATGGTGAGACTCATATTTTTGGGTATTGCTCTGTGTTTTGAAAAATAAAAATAATTTTGAAAGTATAAAATTGAAGATAGAGATTTTTGCGTCAGACAAAGTCTGTTGTACAAAATTATCTCTTCAAAAAACGTTATGTACAATTTTTTGAAAAAAATGAGTAGGTTATGCCTATTTTGCGATTGAAATTTACAACAACAACAAAAAATTCTCAAAAACTACTCAGATTTTTTCTTTAAATTTTCTCCACATATGTAATAAGGAACGGTAAGAAATATGGTGCTAGTCTCATTTCTGGGTATTGTTCGCTTTTTTCGAAAATTGCAAAAAAATTTCAAAACTGCAACATTGAAGATAGATATTTTTACCTCGGTCAGAGTCTGTTAGTAGAGTAGTTTTGTGTCTTTTCTGCTTGAAATTAATGAAATATATACAGGTTTCACACCAACTACGAACCACCTTTTCATTTATGGCAAAAATGGCGCTTTTATAAAGAATTGATAACAAAGTATGTGCCCATTTTTGGCAGCGCCCATCGCTGCATGCACACTTTGTTGTCAGTGCTCATCGACTAATATACACAGTGATGATGTGTTGATATAGACAGAAATGCAGTATAAAATTATTACATAATCATTACTAAGGGGCATGAAAGTATGTGCTGTTTTAGCACTACTAGTTTCTTTAAATTTCTGGTAAGAATAGAGTGAAAAACACTTAAAAACATGGCTTATGTTCAATGTCCATTTTTAACACTAAATTTACAAAAATTGGAAAAGTTTGAAATTTTGTCAACGATTTCTTGCTACTACAAAATTGAAGGTAAAGATTTTTTCTTCAAATAAAATTTGTTCTCCATTAAGTTATTTAGTTAACTGGTTCTTTCATTAAGGTCACGTACATTTTTTTGAACATTATAGTTTTCACGCAATATGTCGAGAAATATATGCAATATTAAAAAATATCAAAAACAAGAATTTCTGAAAAACGGTTCCAAATTTTTTCTTCAAATTTCGGGAGTGATTAGTACTAAATGTACTGTAACACATATAATAATTCACAGTGTTGTTTTCTTTTGTTTTTTCAGTACTTGCAAAAATGTAATTTTTTTGACTTGCCCCTCACATTGTTAATATTACATTAGCAATGATTTCTTTACATTATTGCTTTTATGAGAGCTTCAAATGATGCCTTATAAGAGTTTCTCGAAAACTCAAAAGTTTTCTTTTAAAAAGAACTCAAAATTCCGCATTGTCAACACACAAACTCCCATTATCTCGAAAACGTCTTCAATATTTTTCTTGAAATTTTTTAAATGGAGAGTGCTAAATTGACTTAATTACTAGACACAAATGCCACTTTCATTTATTATTTTGTTTTTCAAAAATGACTGAAATTGGTTTTTTTGAAATATCTTTTACACTTTTAACATTTACATTTCCAGCCATTTAATTAAAAAATTTGTAAGTATAATTCTTCAAATGATTTTCGATGAAGTTTCTCAAAAAGGCACCAAATTGTTCAATGAAAATTTCCATACATGACAAGATTTTATTTTTCTATAAAATTCTTGAAGTCATGTTTTATTTCTACTATAAAGGAGCCAAAAAATTGAGAAAATGTGAAAACAGAAAAATGTAATTTGGTTAGCGATAAATGGCAACGGAGAACAAGATGGGGTAATACTGAAAAGCTAGACTAAACCAAAGAAATTAAGAATTCAACTAATACTAGAAAGTCTGTGCCATTCTGTAGCACCAGTAGTTTATTGTTATTTGTCACAATTTTCATGTTGTTTTTCACCCATATTTTAGCCAGATTAAATGTCTTTTTTGAATGCCTGTTTATGTGAAAATTAGAGGTCGGTCCTCCTCGGTACTCAGATAGAACTTATAGTGATTGATACTTATAGAAAATGATTCAATACTTTTTTGATACTTTAAATTTTTTTAAGTTCCTCACCACTCCCTTCCAATTTTTCAGAATAATTATCTTGTCCATGTTTCTTTTTCTATTCTTGTTCTTCTGCCAGCAATTATGTTTCCCCCAGTTCATTTTCACTTAATTGTGCCACTGAGTCATTAGATCAGCTGACGTTGCGACGCTGTGGCCCTGCTTTTTGCACATGTACCTGACAACATGTTTTGAGATAGTAGGCAATATGTGAAAGAAAAGAAACATAATGGGCCTAGAAAAAGTTAGAATGTTGTTTTTTCTTAATTAAAATATTTAGAAACTTTCAGAATATTCTAAGCATGTATTTATGAAGCACAGAATATGGCTTTTCAATTCTAATTAAAGGACTTTTGTTTATGATGAGTTTTTAAAGTTGTGTGGTATTGAATATCATTGCTCTCAGGCATGTATCGATAGTGTGTATTGAGAAATTCAGATATCGACCCTTCACTAGTAAAAGTAAATGCCTTTTTACCTGCCTATTTTGGGTGCAATAAATGTTTGAGCATCCAGGCTCTAATTATTACATAATGTGTTCGGAAAACGTGATTAAAATTCAAGGATATACATTTTTGGCGAAAATTTTTAGAAATGTTTTGCCTAGTTACAGATATTAAAAATAGTTCTCAAGCTCTTATGAGAAAAGTTGTTGATTTGCTCCTCAGTTTTGTTGTTGCCTGCATTTCAGATAATTTCTGCCTTATCTGGGTCATCTAAATTATAGTAGTCATCGTAATTTTCTCATAGTATAAATCTTTATGAATTATATGGGTGGTCTAAAAACTTTGACACTGTGCATACTGTTGTATTTCTCAGATGCTGTGCAGAACTATATCCAAATTTCAGTGTTTCTAAGGTTGATAGTTTTGCAAAATTGCTTGAACAGTGTAATAAAATGACTTACAAGCAAACTACTAGGAGACTAGAAGCATCAGCTAAATGATACAGTGATGCATTCTTCCCAACTAAAAATTTCTGAGGCCTGCATCTTGCAGATAAACTGTGAGCCATCCCAGGTTAAAAATAAAATATAAGATTAACAGTATTTAAAGAAAAGAGCTGAATGAAAACACAAATAGTATAAAATAGAGAACATGTAATATTAACTTCAATTCTTTCAGAATCATGTTGACTGAATGATCATAAAATTGAAGAAATATAATGTTCAGGAATTAAAATGTTGATGTTCGATTAATGTGATCTGTAAAGACACAATTTTTTATTGTTTCACTTTCTTTAAGATGACAAAAAGTGTGTGTGTGGCATGCAGCTTTTGTTTTTTACTCAGTCCAATAGAATACTTGACTGCTTGGTAATCTTGTAATAGCTGGGGTCCAGTATAAAGTAAAGATTTGTATACATTTACAAATTGAAATGGAAATTAGGTAAAATATTTATGAAATTTAAATGTGGATGCTTATGTATTCAAAAATTTATTTTTTTATTGCAGGTGTGCACGTGTACAACCTGTTGTTCCGAAGCCTAAATCCATTGGAGCAAAAGAGAACACTCTTCCTTCATATCAAGATGAGAAAGGTATTTTTATTGGCATAGCTGTAGTCTGTAATCATTGCATATTAAATTTAAGTTAAGTATTTATGTATGTATGATTTATGTTCAGAAATCCCAGTGCCCAGTATTTTACTTGTAACTGATCACAAAGGTAGTAGTGATTCTTTGACATCACAAAAGAGTTATGAATCTCAGCGCAGTAGTGATTCGCAGTCCAGTGCCCCTGTTCGTGAAACATTGCATAAAATACGCACATTTATTGGTAGGCATTAGTTTTTTCCTTGGACGAGTTCTATTTTTGCCTGTTTCATTGAAATTAGCATCATATGTCCTTTCTGCTTTTTTGTAGGAGTTGCAAAAAAGTCGGAGAATACTGCTGCCCCCCTGGCGTATAGTGATGGTGAGCTGGAAGACTCAAATTTATCTACTCCTAGGACTTCAGCTTCTGATGTTTCTGTTCATCCCATCAGTCAGTTTATTGCCTCTGAAATTACGAAGTTGGATCATAGCAATGTTGAACTGAGAAATCCTCATGTTCCTATGAATTCTGTGACAAGCAATTTACGTCCATCTGCTTATCGGCTTTCTTATAACCATGAACAAATCCATTCTCCAGAAACTACAGTGCCACCACCTCACAAACCACTGAAGAGAGAACCTAGAGTATCGCAATCTCCAAATGTACTGTTGCCAGAGCAGAGATCTCGCGTTCCATTAAAGCCAAGCATCAGTCATGATGAGCAACTTGTGGGAAGGCCAAGGACTATGGAAATTGAAGCACCAGTGCGTAGTGCTCGAAGACACAGAGTCCCACGAGACATTGTGTGTCGTAGTGTAGGTGAGGAAATGACTGACAGTTTGACTGGCTCGCCTTACCCTGGCATCTTGGGTACAATTCGGGAGACCAAGACAACAATGGACAGCAACAGGGCTGCAGATGCTCGTACTTTGTGGATTGCAGGGAAAGATCACAAAACGAGCGATGGAGGTAGTGAGAGTTCTTTGGGAAGCCGCTACTCATCTCAGGAGTCAGAGTGCTCCCCCAACTATCAAATTGAAAATGTGTACCAAAAATCTGGTATTCCCATTCATGGTGTTTCTACAAAGAGAAATAGAAGTGGTGCAATAACGTCGTTAAATGTGAAGAGACGTAATAGTGATCCTGCTACTAAAAGTGCTTTCATTGCCACTGATCCTGTGGGTACTGATTCTCCTAACAAACCATCAGATGTTCTCCAATGGAAGAGTCCACATGAATTTACCATTGCTGGACATATATTCAAGAAAGTTACAAGGATTCCAAAAGAAGATCGCTGTAATTATTGTAGAAACTCAGTAGATGCATTTGTTGAACAAGGACACAAATGTGCAGGTTTGTTCTCAAAAATGATTGCAACAAAAAAAAGACAGTTGATATTTTGTTTTTGAACTTTTATTCATGGATATCGATTTTGTTTCAGAATGCAAAGTTTTATTCCACACAAAATGCATTCAAAATGGTGGTGTTGTTCAGATGCCTTGTACCCTACAGGTACAGGGTGGTGGAAAACCAGGAAGAAGGAAAAATCGTAAACATTCTCGTACACCTTATGATATGAATAAATTAACTGGGAAATTCAATTTAACTGGAACTTCTGAATTTACTGACAGTACAGATAAAATAATTTCTGATGCCAGCGAACTGCAACAAATGCAGGATTTCATCACTCAGAAGGTACCTAAGTTTTGAACACTGTTTAGACTGGGAGTGGATCTTTTCTAGTTGATATGGAAGTGTAAAATGATGAATTTCAACTCAAGAGTTCTATAATATTTATTTGTATGTTCATAATGGTCTTTTGTTACATTATTGTTATATTTTATTTATTTTACCATGTTAGGTGTCTTCCAGAATAAAAGAAAAAATCAATTTGTTTGAGTTTTCTGAATGTAAATGAGAGTAGCTTTCTATAATTCTATTGTGGGATTCTTGTGGTGATATTCTCAAGAACTGAGTGTGTAATGACTGAATATCCTGAACCAAAAAGTGCTGGGTTACTCCATAAGGAGATGATGTTAAAGGAAGTTGCATTTAATGTAACAAAGGCGTCTATTGTCTTCACCAACATTATTAATATGCATTTCTTTAATGAGCTATTTTAGATGTTCTAGCCATAATTGGAACTGCTGCAGAGTACTATTGCTGATATTTAAAGACTTTCAAAGTCAATAAAGCATGTTATAATGAAGTATTTGTCACGTTTAATTCTGAATTTTTTCAAAACTTGATATGGACTAATCAAAGCTTAGAGAGCATGTTAAAAATTGAATTATACAATTAGTAGGAAATACATTATGATCATTCTCGTGATCTATGCTGTGACCATACATAACCAATGTCGGCATGCATTTCTCATGACAAGAATTTTTTAAAAAATAGAATTTAATTTTGTTACTTTTCAGATTTACAAGATAGAAAGTGAAGAAATACAAAAAGGCAATAAATCTAGTGAGGTAGATAGAGTTTTCAAACAAGCATTGAAAGAATTTAAAGACAATCTTGTTTCAACATATAGTGTAATCAACAAACAAGGTGAAACATTTAACATCAAGTACAAAGATCTCATTGCAAATTTTCTCCATGTAAGTAAACACAGTACTTAAAGCTACATTTTTTCTCATTTTGCTGTGAGGTCGAAATTTAAAGGAAAATGTTTTTTAGGTGATGGAGACAGTTTGTAATCAAGAACAGATGAAAGAGGCATTTCCTGTTACAATGGGTGTAAATGCTTTCCGAGGTTTTATGAATGAATTTATGAGTTTGAATCGTGTAGAAGAGAAGCCAAAAACAAAGAGGAAGAAAGAGAAAAAGCGGAAAGTGGAAGATCCAATTGTTCACATGGGACATATGTTCCTGTTTTCAATGATAAATATTCCAACTGCATGTGAAGTTTGTTCTTCATTCTTCATGTGGCCAATAGAGAAGAGTCTTATTTGCCAAAGTGAGTTTCTTATTCATTTTGTGTTTTTAAAGAAAGATCTTCATGTACTTTTAATTGTATTGTCTGAGTTTATTTTTCTTGTAAAACTGGTTAATTGTGAATGGATTTCTCTACAGATTGCAAATTAACTTGTCATAAAAAATGTTACCAAAAAGTGGGAAACACTTGTGGAAAAGACAGTGGAGCCATTAATCAGGGAGGACCTCGTGTGTTTGGTGTCCCTTTGCATCAGATGGTAGTGGGTGATGGAAAAGTGCCAGTAGTGGTTGATAGACTTATTACAACTATTGAAATGTATGGACTTTACACTGAAGGAATTTATAGGAAATCAGGGGTAGGTCTTTTGTAAAATCTTTTTCATTTTTTAAAATTTCATTTTAGGAACAATTACACTAATTGTGATTTGCTTATGGTTCCAAGATTACTATGGTAACTCAATATAAACAGGTTGTAAAACCTAATTTCTTGTAGATGATGTTTCCTTAATTTTACGTCAGCAATTATCATTAATTTCTTCTTCAACAGGTGAATTCGAAGATCCGGGAACTAAAGACACGCATTGAAGAAGAAAATACTGATGATGTTAATTTTGAAAATTACCAAGTTCATGTTTTAGCTGCAGTTCTGAAAAGCTTCTTTCGTGAGATGCCTGAGCCTCTACTTACATTTGATAGTTATGAGGACTTTCTTAGAGCTGCCAACTTATCAGATGCCCAGGATCGTATTTCCACTTTGTTTGCCATTTTAAAAAAATTGCCAAAACCTAATTTTGACCTGATGGAGAGGTTAATTTTTCATTTAGCAAGGTAAATAATATTATTTTAAAATAAATGGTAACTATTTCTGGAAGTGGATGACCTTATCTTTGTGTTGATTTGTTGTTAGAGTGGCTCTTCATGAAGAAGCAAATCGAATGAATGCGAGTGCATTAGCCATTGTGTTTGCACCTTGCATATTGCGAACTAACAAGATTCTCCCTGCTCAAGATTCTTTGCAAGATATTGGTCGGCAGACTCAGTGTATAGAAACTATTATTTCTGAGAAGTTACGGAAAGTTAAAGCTACGCTTGCTGATATAGATTCATTGGATACTGCTTGTCATACTGCAAACCATAGATTATCCTCTTTGAGAAGCTCTAAGGTTAGTAATTAACTTCAAGAATTCTTTTCTCTTTTAACTATTTATGGATATTCAGTCTTTTCTATCTTCAATTATTTGAATATTCCTCTGGTTTTGTTTTGAGAAATCTCTTGGAATCACTATTAACTACCATCCCTCAAGGAACATTTTTTTCATGGAACGAACACTGAATCCCATATATTGTTGGTCAATCGTACCCTAGTTAACAGACCACCCCTCTCCTTGACTACTGGCCAGTGCCTTATTAGGAATTTTCATAATTTATGACCCCTTTTAAGAGACAGCTTTCTGGAAAATGGAAAGAATACATTACATCGAATTTTCAGTAATTACAGTGAAGATTGATGTTGTAAAGAGCATTCACATTACATGTCCCTAGACTGAGCTTTCATCCTTGAGAAAATCGAGGTGCAGGAGAAAATAGGAATCGTGTAATAATATACCTGATCACTAATATGATATCACAGCTGCTCACTCCATTTTAGTTCAATTTCTTCTAATGTGATGGTGGATAAGAAAGAGACTTAACTTTAATTGTTTGAATTAACATATCTTTTCTTGACTCACCTAACTGGAAGATCATCTGATACTGTAGAGTATCAATATTTGAAATGAAGGTTATCGACTTGCCCCCTAACTCGGCTTCTAGAATCTGAGACCAGCGCTTACCTGTGACCCATTGTTTGATTATTTTTTTAATTGTTATTATTATTTTATTTTCCCATGTGAAGAAACATGAGAAAACTGAGTTTTGGGGGCCCCGAAAGTATAGAAGTGTTGTGCATACCCAAATGGCATAGTGAGAGTGACAAGAAAATGTAATTTTTTTACAGAAAGTCAACTAAGAGGAATATTAGTATTAAAAATGTTTTATACATTTATTTTTAACATATTCGGTTCTGGGATCCCAGACGAATCACGCACATCATTTTGAAATTAATAAAACTTGTAGTATTGTCTTTTCTCTTTAAATCTGTATGTATTTTATGGTCATTTGATTATAAGATAGTAGTGAGAATAGAATTCAAAGAAACACATGTCAATTTTATAATCCGTGGAAAGTAGCAATGTTACAAAATATGTGAGGAAATGCAATGAACTTCATATAACAACAATTTGGTGCACTATAAATATATTTTATTAAAGTTCAGAAATAGTTCCATTTGCATATATGTTTATTTCTACCTTTTTCACAATATACTGTGATAAAAAATGATGAAAAGTAGTCTAGTTCAGTTGAGTCTTCATGTACAGGAAATTTTATTTCACTGGTTTTCTGAGACATTGGTAATTCAGATTGTTGACCAATTTCACAGCATTCTAAAGAAAATGAAAACTCGAATTTGAGAAGACTCACCAATAGAATCATTCCCATCGTTATTATTCTCCTTGATATAATTGTTATTGCTCAAACCAGAAAACTGTCCCGGAATAAAATTGTTGTCCACATCAGAAGAATTCACTTGTGTTCCATTATTCAAAAGCTCTTGAATTTTGAATATGTCGCCAACAGTATGAACACTACTTACAAAGAAAGACATTCTGAACCTCATTGACAATACCTGACAGTACAATTATCTAATTGCTTCATGGAAAAATTGCAAGTACTTGCAAAAAAATAGAAGCACACATTGGTGTTGTGTCCTATGGCCATCTTAATGATATTAAAAATGGTATTCTAGATGCCCAGGAATGTCCGAGAGACGTTTATAACCAGATAAATGTGGAAGAATGTATGAAATATGTCCATAGGTCATAGAAGTATAATGAAGAGTGTATCAGACATGTCCTTAAGATCATTAGTGTTAACAAAGAAAAGAAGGAGATATGTGATTAAATTAATTTAGAAGGATAGTAAATATTTCTAAAAAAGTATTTACATCCCAAAAGGCAAAATAAAACTTCATCAAAATGTTTCAGTTTTCAAAATTTGTGCACATACTAAAAGTTTGTTCATTTACTATAACTACACACTTTCCTAAACATCTGATGTATAGTAATAAAATAATTTTTTCTTTATTAAAAAAAAATATCATCCATGTCAAGCAACCACTTCTCTGAAGTTGATACCTGCAAGAATCTTAACCTTATTTATATTATAGTATTGAGAGGAAAAGAAAAAATAATCGCAAACATTATATACAATTTTACAAAACCTTCAGATAGAATACCTATTAATCTTTACTTACCTATCATTCTTCAAAAGATAGTAGTATTTTGAAATTGGGAGGGGGCTGGAGTTTTTAAGGCCCCTTTTGTGTCTTGAGTTAAAATCATTTACTCTGACTTGGCTGATCATACTTATTTTAATTTTAGATTTTCAATCCTGAAGAATTTGCACCAGCTGAAATGACAACTAATGATGCCAAGCCTTCTCTCAATGCCGATGAAGAAGAAGCAATGTTAGTTGGCACAATTCAAGAAATGCAGAAGGAAAAAGCATTGCTGACATCTGCTCTCCCAAGTTTGACAAGGACTACATCGGATGATGATTTGTTATCCACTGATATGGATGATGGAAGTTTAGATGATGTTACTGGGCATATAGATGAAGTGGATAATGAAGGTTTGTAACCCTTTGATAATATTATTTTTTAAATTTTATCTGATATATTGATTTTGTTTTTAATAAGTGTGGTGTGTGGGATTGTATCAATGTTTTAGTAGTTGATAGTACATAGCTCAGTGACTGTAGGTCTTTTTTCTCTGTCATTCTTTGCCATTTCCTTTCAAGAGGGTCATTTTGCATGCAATTTTTAACAATGGAAAAATCCAACATGATTTCTCAGGGTTTTTGGAAATACAAAAGAATTACATTTATGTGGATACATTGTTAATGTTATGTAAGAGAGAAATCAGTTTTTGTTGGATCCAAAAGTAGATGTACAAAAAATTTCGTTTTAAAACTATTATTTAGGTTTATAACATCTATTAACACGTAATGTCATAATGACAAAAAATATAATTTAAGGACCTCACAAAATTTCTCTTTAAATTGTTTCAGAAATCAATCAAAATAACCATTAATGTGATAATTATAAAAAATAGAAATTATGAGATAGTTTTTGTTTCATTTAATGTTTACTTAAAACAAGAAGTACAAGACCACATTTATTTGCATACATTCTAAATTAAGTGCCCCTGGTATAACTTAGATTAGGATTCTTATGTCTTTCTTGGTGGGAATGTAGTGGTACATTTATGGTGAAAAGTTTATTTTAATTGTGAATCCCCCATAATAACCGATATCCCCCTATTGAATTATCAATGACTTGTTGCATTATACACGTTTGAGGATAGTCACCTAACTGATGGTGGTGCTGAGACCAAACAAATTCCTCTTTTATTTTTTGGGCGAATGATTTCCTGAAAAGGTCAATGATATCACCAAATTCAACAATTAATTAATCCCAATTTGATTTGATTTAATCAGTACATACATGAGGAATTAATGTTCTTGTCCTTTCTTCTTTCTCCTCTTCCTCCTTTTTGTCAGTTTATACTAGCTCGTATCATAAAGGAAAGACTATTTCCTCATACTTCAGCACACATTTGCAATTAATGCATTAATACTTTTTTTACACACAATGATTACAGGTCATACTCCATGTCAGTCTTTGTTACCACCTACCCGTAGAAATCGTGCTATAACAAGGACTGGTGTATTGCGAACAGTTTCTGGTGGTGATGAAGATCAACATCGCAGTGTGATTGGAAAAACGCGTTTGAAACGGCAATCTTCTTCTGATACAAGTGTTGTGTCGCTGTACCCACCCATAGACTGTGATGAAGATCCTATAATGGTGTGATATCATAAGGATGCTTTTATGTTTGGAACCAATCTTTCGATAAGTGTGCTGTCATGTAATATTATATTATTTTCAGGATTTATAAATATATATTATATATATTTTTTACTGTTACCTTCCACATTCCATATAACTTCAAAATGTGGATTAACATTGTAATTTATGTACTGACTGTTCTCGTACATTCAAGTTTAATAATTAGGTTCTGGAAGTTCATGATTGGAGTTCATCAACACATTTTTCTCTGTGATTATTTTTAAGTGTTTGATAGATATAGGTGTTGCTGATTCCAATGTGAGAATCTTCGTTGATATTACTTAGACCGTGTACATAAGAAGTACGTATGTGTGAAAATTTGTGTGAATGTGTGTGTTAAGTGTGATGTGCAGAATGCTGTCTGTTCTTTTTATTGTTTTGTTGCAATCTTATCCTTTATAAGATTACTCAAAATTTTCTATAAACTTGTGATTTGAAACTGTAAGTCCATAAATTCTAGATTTCATTTTTATTGAAAATACTTTATACCGTGTCATAGCTGAGAAATTGTGGTGTTATATTACATTAGTCATATTAAGCTTTAAAAGTTAAAAATTTCATTTAGAAAATCAGTGCTTTACCATTTACAATTATTGTTAACATTTCCAAAGATTATATCTGTATTATAAAGTAAACTGTTCTTAGGCTTTGTGTGTGTTCAAAAGTCTTTATGGTTGTCTTGTTATAGAATTGCGCACACAAACAAAGGGGAACAAGTTTTGTTGCAGGTTGGAATTTTACAAGTTTTTTGCTAACGACAGTTACATCAGTCGTATTTCTTGTTATTGCAAAGTTCTCTTTCAGGAAAGATGATTTTAAAGCCTTTATGTCAAAGGAGCATTTAATAGTTTGTTATTAGCTTTCTCTATATGATTTATTTTGGTTATAGAAGTGTTATTGATATGTTAATGTATTGTTGTAGACCATGTCGTTTCAGATGACTGTCTATATTATTGCATTTATGTGTTCTGAACTATTTTGCTGTAATGGCATAAGATAATAGCGCAAGTTGTTTGTTACATGTTACTTCAGATCATAGTCAATTAGTTCTTTAAACAAGACTTGTCGATACCTCGTTAAACTGAAATACTTTTCAGTGAACCATGACAAAATACTTATTAGTCTGAGATAATATAAATTTCTTATTGAATTACTATGCTTTTTATAATATGCATTTTGCATTATTATTCTGAATAGCATTGAGATTTTTGATAGCTGTATATGTACTTGAAATTACCATTTGGACATCTTATAGAAAATAATACAGGCTATGAGCAATATTTTCATAATGCAAAATTGTAATCCTTCAGATTTATATTTTTCATAATATGAAGATCTATTTTAAAAGTTGTGTTATCAAGGGATAAGATATATAAGTAACCTTTCATAGATTTATGTACTGATTATCAGTGTTGGCAATTGCTAAATTATATTTGACTGTGGTAGAAGAATTACTACTAGTGTCATAGTGTTTGTGTGCTCTGTTAGTGGCACTGTGATCTTCCTTCCCTGTACATTTACAGCTGAAATTGATGTTATTTGTAATTTGAAGTTCAATTACTCTTGAGGTGATAGACTGTATGCCAAATGAGAATTAAAGAATATGAGTGGAGAAATACTCAGAAACAGGCTGCAACATCATTGACACTGCATCAAATAACTTTCAATGTTAACTATTATTTGTATCATGTGCTGTGTACTGCTACTTGATAACTACATATTTTGCTTATCTAAGATAGTATTTATATCAGTGTACAAAATGCTGATGTGCAAGTAATGTTGTAATTACTTGGATTGAATTTTCACTCCATACTCAATGTTGCGTGTATACAGTGACATAAATTTTCTGTGTTTTGTGAAAATGCATATTGAATCCAAGGATTCTTCAGAAGTCATTTCAAAGGAGTAATAAATTATAATCACCTTCCATTTTAATGTTACATCGTTTTCAAGAAAAGGTTGTAGCTGTTGTGTATTCTGTTTATATGTAATGTATGAATGACTTTGTGTGCTTGTGAATGTCGATATCTCTCTTACTTCTGAAGATGGCAGAGGTGGATCTAGGAAGGTGACTACAATGAGATGATTGCATTTCATTTTTGTCCAGAATAGTGGAGTACAAAATTCATTCCAATTGTAAAAAATAGATTCTGTGAATAGTGTATTAATGTTATTAAATGTTATAAGTTCAAGAAAATGTGTGATGCATGAAATTGTGCCTTTCTGGATCCTCCTGTTCAAAGAATATGTGAAGTTCCAGAAAACAACTGTGTTTAAGGCTGCATTTTGGACATTCATATTTAATACAATAAATTAGGGGTTGAATGGTTTCATATATTAGTGTTCTATGTGTTTCAAGTGAACGGATAGTGTTATTCCAGAAAAGTGTTTCTTATCAACGTATATCTGCCAAATTTTTATTAGTATGTAATATAGTTATTTATTTGTTGTTTAATTAAGTGTAATGGTCTGATATGAATCCTAAAGTTTACCTCAGTCAGCCATGCAGTGAATTGTCAGATCCCGATGTGCATATTATATGTTTGTACATAATTGTTTGAATGTGCACTTCTGTGTGTTTCTATATATGTGCAATGCACATGGCATAAATGATCTGTTGTGGATGTAGGAAAATGGTTTCAATAAAAATTATGTGTTTAACAAGTGAATAAGTGACATAAACAAGCCAATGTCCTTTCTTTTCAACTTTCCAATATACTTTAATCATGAGTAGAGCCCGGAAGTTTAGGCATTTATTTTACCTAAAATAAGTAGGCTAAAAGACATTTTTTTAAATTAAAATAGGCGAGAAAAAAGGCATTTATTCTAGTTAAAGTAGAGGTGGAAAATAAGCAGGTGGACAGTAAAAAATCACATTTAAAAGGAGTTTTGGTAACAAATAACAAATTAAAAGTATTCACACTTTTATTCTAATTCAAAAATTCACATTAGCATTTAACATGTAAGGAAATTATCTTAACATAGTAATTTCAATATACCACATATATGGAATGATGGCTAAGAATTTGTTTTATTTGTGATAATGCCTCTTCAAATTAATATTGTGGACTCCCTTTTGAATCTTGAAGTGACATCATAGAAAATGGAATTATTATGTTCAATTTTCTCACTTGTGTAATCACCAGCACTGAAAACGACATATCATTCACAGAGAGTTGTCCTCAGAAGGGATCGGAGGCCATACTCAAAGTGATATGAGATTCCTCTTGAGCAAAGAAAGCTTGTTGGCATCAATGCAAAAAATAAATAAATCTTGACTAGTATTTTCTTCCTTTTCATTTATATTTTTAATACAGCCTCTGCTTCCAAAGAAAGACAAAATATGACCATGCCTTCCTGTTGTCCAGACTTGTGGGTATATATCCAGCTTGAAATAGTCAGGAGAAAATAGCATGATGAAAAAGGCAAAAATAGACATCAGTAACTGAAAAGGCAAAATGAAAATCTATTAAAACCACTCCAGAACCACAATTAAGTGATTCCTATTGTCAAATGTCATGAAATAGAAACAAGAGAAAAAGGCAATTTACCAAACTTCCAGGCTCTAATCATGAGTGTTTACTATTTCATAACCAGAGCAGTTAGATGTCTCAGCAGAGGTAAAAGCCAGAAGGACTATGGTCGCATATTAGTTCACAACTTAAAATATAATTTATTATTATTATTATTGCCTTGTTACTAAGCTTTCCGTACCTGTTGCAGAAAAGTGTGAATTGTGTAAAAAGTGTAAATTATATTTCAAAACATTAAAATTAGAATTCATAAGAGGAAAAATATGAGATATACATTAAAGTAGAAAAACGAGAGAATATTTCCTAATAAAAGCTATTCTGGGTTTTCACTTGTTTAAAAGACGTTAAATAGATGACCAAAATACTATTAAATATTTTTTCAGGATTAGTAACGTCCTTATGGAAACATGAAAATTAATGATTTTTTTTGTCCACAAGTAAAAAATAATGTATTTTGAAATGTTTTATGATGAATTGCTCAAATAGAGAGTGGTCTATCTATCATCTCTATGTTATAAAACAATGTGAGCTTTCATGGTCGAAGTCATTGTGATATTGCACTGGTTTGTTAGGTCGTGGCCCAGTTCTACCACATGTTTCGTCTGCACCTGTGGCAGATATCACCAGCTATAATGGGCTACAGTCACAGACCCCTTCTGGTCTGCTCCTGGCTCGCTAATTAGTAACTAATGCAGAAGTTGAAGATGAGTGTGAGAGGTGCTGATGAAACATCTGGTAGAACTGTTAATTCAACAGGACCACAGCATATCAGCTCAATAATCAGAATCTATAAATTGTACTATGTAAATTAACAATTGACAGTTCTTTCAGTTAAAAGGGTCAATCCTAAAGAAATGCATCCTATTTTGTTTCTTAAGTATGTATAATAATATGCAGATTTACTTTGGTGCAGTTTCTCATTTTTCCTTTTATAGTTCACTTCAGTAACTTTGTATTTCAACAAATGGTAGAAGTTTTGCCACCAGAAGTTTTCGGCGTCACCCATAAAACGTGGATTCGGACTACATAAGATTTAGAGAAAGTAATCAAGTCAATAAAGATTTATCTGTATTAGCAGAAGTCTATGTGATATTTGAATTTTCAGCTTTTATATACTTTTTCAATTTACTTATTCGATTATTAAAATCAATCTCACGTCAAATCAATTGTCTGTCCGTTCGTCTGTTTGGGCCGATTTAACTAAACAACTTCTTAATCTATCGATGTGAAATTTATTACATTATAGGCACTGTTCATGGGACCAACTTGATATTTGTTTTGCCGTGGTATCCCCAACGTTTCTGTAGAAATTATTTTTTTTGTCTCTCCCTCCCCCCGCATTGCTCATCTTCATATTCACGTAAAAGGAATACATACAGTGGCTCTCAAAATTGACCGTACGCTATGTAAGAAAATACAGAATGGCATAGAAAAAATATTTATTGCAGAATTGTACAAAATAAATATAGGTGTTAATGCAAACCTTCTTCACTCATACATTAAAAATTTTCGTGAAATAACTGAATAAATAAAACTTATACGAATGCATATGCAAGTCACTACAAAAATGAGCGTACACTGGCAATTTGTCTTCGAAGAAAAGGAAAAATAAGTCGAAATTTTGTGGAAAGACCTTTAGCACAAATAACAACCTCCAGCCTTGCTGGCACTGATCTTACAAGCTTTCTTGTAAATTCAGGCGGGATTTTCTTCCATTCTTTAGAGCGGACCCTCATGAGCTCTTTTTTATTTAAAACTATGGTTCTGAACATATTTTTCCAATTCCTACCAAAAGTACTCAATAGGATTGAGGTCGGGTGATTGTGGCAGCGTTTTAAGGCACTTTGCTAAATTATATAACAAGCATAACTTCACAATACGCGCACTGTACACAATACACGCGCTGTACGGATGAAGACGTTATCCTGCTGAAAGTACGAGTAATATGTATATATGTAATATGCAAGATTAAATTCACTTTGTCATTACTTTCTAAAATTAATAAATATACAAATTTGTCAACTGTGGAATCAATAAAACGGAGTTTCGACACCGGATGCAGACACACAGCCCCGTACTATTACGGAGCCCTTGCTGTGCCATTGCACACAAATGTTTCGTATCTTCTGATGCTGCGTTTCCCTTCCTCCACACGCACTGTCGCCCATCTGATACAAATGTCTTGAATTTACTATCATTTGCTGAAAGTCACTGTTTACCAGTACTCCGAAGGGTGGTTTCTGTAATATTTCGTGATCTGCAGTGTATTTTGCAGATTTGCCTTACTAATCCAAGGCTTCTTCCCTACTCTTCCGTTGTACCCTTCGACTCGTACCTTTCGGACAGCTTCTGAAGATACAGTTCTCCTTGTTAAAAATACCCATGGAGTCACTGAACGACACTTTGACGAGGATTCCTGCTGAGTTATTGACTACAATTCTTTTATCTCGTTCGATACGTATCGGATTTCGGCCTAAGGCTATTTTATTAATGAATCTGCTATCGGTCTACCATTCCTTGAATAGTTGAATGAGGCCTTCCCATTGTCATCGCAATACCTCTTAGTGATCTCCCCTCATGGATAAATTCACAGTAAGTTTTCGTTTCCCTTCTCGGGGCCATTTTCAATACAATGATGCACTCCGCAAATCTGATCAACTAATCTCTGTCACAATTTTGTACTCAAGAAAACGCTTCAACGGGTACTTTTCAAAGCGCGCTTGCGTACGTATGAAATGATTCTGTGCAAATCTTATTTGTAGATATCAAACAATATATTTAATTTTATCCCTAATAAAGCAATTTTCTGCTTTCAAATTGCACTAGCCCTTCAAAGAAACATCAAATATCAAAATTACATATTTTTTTCCAGAAATATTCTTATGAAAAGAATAATAGTATGATTAAAGGTGTACGTTAAATTTTGAGAACCACTGTCATTTTGTATGTGCGACAAAAACTTATGAACCTCTGGAGTGATTGCTTCCAAATTTAACACAAATACTTGAGAGGGGTCAAGAATGGAAAATAGTGTGGTTAGCAATTGAAAATTGTTACTTCAAAATGGTTTTTTAATATTCACTTAAATGCAATCTCCAATCCAGTTGTATTGTTGCTAGGCGTCGTTACGTGTGACGCGGGGCGGGGCGGGGCCGAGCTGGACCGGAGCCTGCAAAGCCAGCGGAAGGACAGCAAGGAACGGCGAAGCAGAAAGAGCGAAAGGAGAGGGAGGACCGGCGCAGCGGACGGAGGTGGAGCGAAAGAGCGAGCCGCATGGAAGGAATCGGTGTGGCGGAGGGTCAGAAGTGGGAGGTACGTGATGGTGGAGAGGAACAGATACACTACAAAAAATACTTCTGTCAACTTGACAGCTCCCGCCTGAGAAGGGGATTGTGATGATGTGACTGCAGAGTTGCCGATGTCCAGGTTTAGAAAAAAAAACTGACATCTTATAGCATGAAGCAACTGTAAGTTTAAGAGCGTCATTACTTCTTTGGTTCTGCATCGTGTGTGCGGTTCTTTGTCGTCTACTGTTGTGCGCTCTTATTGCGGTTAGTTTCTCTCGTACTACTGTTGTGATCTGCTGCAAGAACGATCACACGACCACGTATCTGTGCAGTGATGAGAGGAATAATCTATGAATTAACCCCGGTAGAGGAAGTTCGGATGACATAAAAATACAACCAGTGGACCCTGAGCACATGCATAAATGTTTGGGATTCAGGCAAATATCATTAACTGATAGAAAACAAAACAAACAACACAAAGAAAACATATTCAAATCTCGCCTTCACAAAATCCTAAAAACAGAGCTCATTGCTAAAAACAAAATTAAATCCACCAATTCTTGGTGTATATCCCACTACTGATATATTCCTTTGGAGTAATAAAATAGTCACAAACTGATCTGGAAAATCTAAGTATCCTATTATGTACAATGTCCACAAAATACAGAATCCACCATCCGAAATGTGCTGTGGAAAGATTGTATATTCTCAGAAAACAAGGAGGAATAGGTCTCTTAGACCTGTTGCCTGTGCAATAAACAAGTTCCAGGATTAAAAAGGTACTTTCTAACTGAACCATTAGAAAGATATTTCCATCTGTGACAAAGGATTTACTCTGCTTAATCTGGAGGATAAGGAGAACTATCCGAATGTAGCCACCACTGATGACAGAATACAATTATGGAAGTTCAAAAGTTTCTTCAGTAGATTTCCCCATTCCCTGAAAAATGATGATAAAGACGCCTCGATGCGTTGGCTTCGGGATGGGTCTCTATTTTGGGATACTGAAGAATTTATTCATACTATCCAGGATGAGGTGACTGCTACCAACAACTACAGAAAATACATTGCGAAAACAGATGTTCGAGATGAATGTAAGGTATGCCATCAATCACCAGAAATAATAGACCACTCAATAACGTCATGCACAAACTTGGCAAACAGACAATACCCAACCCGGCACAATCTAACAGCAAACATCGTACATCAAGCACTTGCAGTGAAATATGGTCTACTGTCACCTGACACTCTAGGCACATACTAATAAATGTATAAAGCTAAGCCAGTATTGGAAGACAAAAACTACAAAATGTACCGTGATATCCAAATACACACGGACAAAACCATTGCAGCTAATAGACCAGATATTGTAATCTGCAGCAGACAGCAGACCTCGCAGACAAAAAGGCCTTCTTCATTGATATCACTCTTCCATCAGATCCCAACATTGATAAGGCAGAAAGAGAAAAAAAATCACCAAATATACCCCATTGGCCATAGAATACAGAGAAATATATCGTCTTAATTATGTTGAAGTTATACCATTTGTTATCACAGCAACTGGTCTGGCCAATAAAAACCTGAAAAAGTATATTAAAGAATTACAATTAAACCTCAGTGCAATAATTCTTATAACTCAAAAATATATTTTATTACTATATAAATTATTAATTTAATATAATTACTAATTAAATATTACTATATTAGTAATTTTGCGCAACTATAGAATAAAAAGGAAAATTGGGTGAAATCTTGAATTCTCGTAGCTGTGTTACTATTTGCTAGAGAACAATAATTTAAAAAGCCAATTTGTAGAGTATTTTATGACCTTCAATATTGTACAGAACTATTTTTGCACTAAGATCAAGTCTTAAAAAGTTATTACGCAAAAATTAAAAAAATACTCAAAATGTTTTACTTTTTGACTATCAAAACTTTTCCTGAATTTTTTCGCGGTGGAAAACTTAGGGTTTTCTTGCTAACAATATTATAAACAAAATGAAAAATAAAATCTTCTACCTCCCTTTTTGCAAGGTAGACCCCCTTTTGGCTCCCCATCGGTTGCACTCAATACATTGTTGTGAGATAAAAATATCCGCGTCAACGCCAGCTCAGCTAATTTACTAGATTTTGGAACACAATTTATTTACTTTTTTGGTATCAATATCCCAAATTTCTTCTTTTTTTCGTTTATCTTTATAAAACCTATGTTTTGGGCCACAGCATTACAATTTTCACTTCATTCCATAAGTAGCAAGAAAGTAAAAAGAAAGGAAACAGAAGAGGAATTCATTAAGCCAGCAATTCATTAAGTCAGTATTTTGTAATAAAAACAGCAATAATTTGCAGACCCCAGGAGGTTATAGTTAAAAAATAGTTAAAAAAGAACAATTTTGCATGGATAATCTGATTGTTTTGTTCGTTTCGTATTCTTGCATTCTATTGGCTGAAATTTCTCGAGTGAAATAATCAGCTAGGGTAATTGGTGAGATGCAATCCGCAACACACATCTGTTCGAAGAGTTGCATCTAGCGTTCTCTCTTATATATTTTTATCGTATGCGTACATTATACGAATATTATATAGAAAAAGTTCTATGATGTTGCGGAAAATCGATTTCGAGAATTCAACAGAAATACATGTTTTGGGATTCCCTGATACCGAAAAAGTGTTTTTCTCAAAACGCTCGATTATCCCAAAAAATTAATATTCCCATTTCGATATGGCTCAACTCGAATCTCTGCGATTTTGAAAAACATTCTTTAGATTTGGAGATACTTTAGCCCCTGGGATATTTTCAAAATTTTCTGAAAAGTGCCTCCAATTTTCTTCCTTCGAAATGTTTGTTCGGATAGTCCTTAAGACTCTCAATAACATGGCACACAGGCTATTTTAGTTCTATTTATTTTCATAATTACATAAATGTATTTTCGTAAATATATCCCACGTTTTTAATATTTACATTTTTTATACATTATTGCATTTGTGAATAGAAGCACTTTAAATGATTTCAAAACTCAAAAATTTTGTTCGAAATGAGCTCAAAATTACCCATTTTCAGAAACGCCCAAATGTCAGTTTCTCAAAAATGTGTGCACAGTTTTCATCTAAAATTTACATAGGTTTTACACTTCTATAATATTCTTAGTCATATTTCAATACTACGATTAGAGGATCGAAAAATTGCCAAACCGTGAAAATATACCTTTAGGCACCTGCTAAGGTGCAGATTGCAGCACCAGCTAAGGTCGCTCAGGGCATACACTGTTGCCACAGCAGTGCTTCTGACCGGGAGGTACTAGGGTTCAAGTCTCGACCGTGGCAGAATTTTCGATACTAGCTAGATACCTAGGTCCAATTAAGCCACTATCTGGAGTATTCTAGCGACCGGTTACTCTGCTCAGTAGATTTCCGTGGTTTCTCCGATCAACACCATGTGAAAGCCACGAACCGCACGCGATCTTTCCTTCTTCTTTCTTGTCCTTTCCTCACCCCTTACATACAGACTTAGATGCGCTACACTACCACACATGTCGGGAGCTCAAAACTTGCTCTGGCTGGGGCGGTACCCCTGTGATGGCAGAAACCTGGTTGGGGAAATCCCGCTAGCCAACGTGTACTAGATCGCCACAAGATCTCACATCCAGCGGGGAAAAATCATATTAAAACTTAAAACATGTACCACTCTTACGGGAATAATGACATTAGCAGTTGGTACGCCAAACACGAAATAATCAATCAATAAATGACAGCTGGGAAGAGGGTGAGGCAAAACCGAAAAGCTAGCTCAGTCGAAAGAGCTCAGAAAACTAATTAGTACGAGAAAGTTTGGGACGTTCTGAAGCTACTTTAATTAGTAAATTAAATATATATGTTAATCTACGAAAAATCATTGGTTGTCACTATATTAATTGCTTAATTGCGTGCAATTAACACTCCACAACGACCAAGAAGAACTCAAGAAAAGGGTAATAATCGTGTAATTAAAACACTACACTACACAGAGTGCACAGTGCAATAAATTTGAACGTTGTGCCTTGCCGTGAGCTTTACTAAATCACATGAGCTGATTGCGAATATGAAATCAGAAAAGTTCCACATATACCACTTTCGAGAAACTTGGAAACAGCTCTATACAATACAGGGGGAATCTGTTGTGGACTAATCTACAGATCAAGTAAAAAAATATTTATATTACAAAAACTGTATTAAATTATGACTATAATACAGTTTGTATTACAAAACATACAATGAAAACAGTACTATAAAGCTGCATAAAGCTTGAAATGTACTTACAAGTTTTGAAAACTTTCCGTTTGTGGATGGATGATGATACTTCTTGTAGGAGTGACCATCAGTAATCTGCCAAAACGTTTGGTGACCGTCTTTCCTTATATTGCCTTTACATGGCAGAGATATCTTGGTGAAATCGCTTACCATGTTCGTCATTCACTTCTCCAAGATTAGGTTGGGAAGAAGTCCAAATTGAATGTAGGAAATGTAATTTTAGCTATATGTTGCACCCCGTATACTTGTAACAGTCCAGCAGGTCCCTGTAATTCTCAGACATTACGTTTTCCAAAAAATTGTAATGTGTATGCAAGCCAAGCTGCTTTCTCATTTTATGTCAGCAACTGTTTATAGGTAATATCTTTAATCAAATCACGGACCTGCCCAAAGAAAGAAAGGAATGCCCAAGGAAAATTTCAGATAGTAAAAATTGATAACACTGGCCATCTTTCTCCTTTGGTTTCACAAAATTCTTAATAAAGCCTAATTTCAGATGGAATGTAGTAACATCAGACTGGCTCTGGTAACAAGGGATTCATGCGACACATTTTTTTTCACCAAGATTAAAATGTTCTCTCAAAGGCCAATATTTGCTTACATAATGTTCTTTCCTTGCCCTACTATCCAAGTAGCACAAGCAACACCACTATTTTCTTGATCAGACTCTATTCCTAGAAGAAGTTCCAGATTTCCACATTACCACAGATTTTACATTTGTGATTCGAATAGCCAGTACACTTCAGGAGTAGCCTCACGTTCTCCTAGGTTTCCTTTAACTGAACGGAATGGGCCACTGGTATCGAAAGTTTCTCGTTTCCGTTATGTAAGAGAATGGCTTTGAGACTACTAATTGAACAATCTATAAATAGGTTCCATTCTTTTCGATTGTGAACCAAATTTTGTAATCAGCCCATGTATGTCATTAAAATATACCAAACTGTTATTGAGAAAAAATAGGAAAGATCAAGCTGTCTTTTTCGGAATGTAATTCTAGTATTTAGTTATAACAGTTTATTTTCTTGAAGTCGAGACCTAGTAATTTAGTTTGCCTCTTTGAAAGATCTTACAAGATCGTTCAATTCTGCATGCGACAATGATGTGGTTGTAGCCGTGCTGCAGAAGGTCTATATTCAAGATCTTAATGATCTTTGTGATCTGTTGGTTTGTCACGACCATCGTCCGTTACATATTTCAATGTCCATTCCGTTGGTGGTTTTGGAACTGAGAGAGAATCAACTCTGGGAACTGGGCGCATTGCAGATTCCAATTGCACAAGAATCTGTGTTTTGAACTTCCTGTACTTGAGATTCCTGCACCTTTCGTTAAACAAAAGTAGCAATCTTTAATGTCTCTAGGTTCCCTCCACAACTGTGGTATGACAAATGGCATAGATGGATGGGTTACATGCCATCAGCCTCTTAAATTGTGGGAGCAACATGAATAGCAGTTCTATGGTGACCCTTACTCTCATCTATCTTTGAACTCGTATGCGTTTTTGATGATCGGAGAAATGGGATGTCTTTGAGACAGTTTAAAATCGCTAAACTTATAACAGAAAATATTTGAGAATTAACAGATTTCCTTGACATCTTTGAGTGTAAGAAACACAAGAACATGCAAAAACTATGTTCTTCGCTTTCACATTTCAAGAATAGATACTGTGTGATCTCACTATCGATTGACTCATACAAGTGAAACTTCCCGTTACGTACCTAAGTGCCTCTCTGACCCTTCTCTCTCTACTCCCAACACTTGTCAATAATAGAGCTAAAATAATAGACTGTGATAAGTGCCACAACAACATAAATAACGCAACGCAGCACAGATAAGTTGCGTTTTCAGAAGAAAGTTTAGGTGATAGCAAAAACTGGTTTTCACTATTGCCATTAGGGCACTGAACGGCATAACACTGACATTTTTTGTTCTGCGGCAAATTTCATTGTTGCACTGTGTTATAAAGAACTTCAATCTGAAAAATTTATGAACAAATACTTAATTACTTCTACTATGAGATATTAGTACAAATAATTATATTGGAGAATGTTATCCCAATTGTACTTGGCTGTTGTAATGTGAAATACCAGTATTTGTCTTTCACATTGAATGCCTTCTTTAGCGTGGACCTGCTCCGCAAATTCACAGCTGGCGGCAAGACGCGTGCACTACGAGAAAGCATGGCCGCCGAGGGCGTTGCAGGGAGAGCTTCCAGGATGACCTTATCCCTGTTGAGTACAGGGAAGCTAAAATCAAGGAACGCTGCCTCTACCTGTATCCCGCCATAAAGCCTGGTATTTGACGGGAGGGGAGGGGGAAACATAGAAGAAGAACGCAAGTCGAAAAAGAACACAAGCAACCACATGAATGGTGACACGGCAGCGAAGTGATAGGTGTGAAAGTGGAGTGCTGCCAAAGGGACGTTCATAGTAAAAGAAGATGGTGAATATGATAGTGAGAGAGCGTAAGTCTAAATAGTAATTGTACACATAACGCTGAATTATTAACAGTAACATCAGGCAACTTACATTTAGTGAACCTAAGTTTTTTTTAGCTACAACGTAAACAAGTAAATATTATGAGCAAAACAAATTACTATTTCCATAACGCTAATATAGTAACAAACATAATTAAACACTTAATGCTCGATATAATAAATAAACTATTCAATTAACAAATAAGACGAAAGTGATAGATATTGTCGCTTTAACATTACAAAACGTCTTACTACCATTTGCCACGAGTTCTTATAGGCTATGGAAGTTGCACTTAGCAAATGAATTAAAAATGTTTCGTTTATGTTATTTCGGTTACATATATTATGCAACAAAAACACACACGCAACATTACTAGGCCTAACGGCTTTGGTAATTTCCCAATGTATTCTGGTATCGCGATCCGTGCCCATGTTGGAAAGGCATGGGTGGGCTATTCCGGCGCACCGATTTTTGCTTGGACTGCGCAGCACCAATTTGCGCCACGCTCCACGTGAACACAACTAGGGCACCTCGTTTGAATAGCCATACCAGACGCCGGACACCATGTTGAATGGAGAGCGAGAAGTATTGAGAAACATTTTGAGAGCGGCATATCGTGACAATTTATAACGATGACCAACCAAAAATAACACAATAAAGGTGTACAAGGTGCAATATTTAAAAGAAATGCTTCATAAATCTGTTTCAATGTAAAAGGGGATAATTTGGCATTTCAAATTTCCGCTACTATTGTGACGCAAACTGGTGTCCGAAGTCGGATACAATGCGGAATATCTCACCCATATCTTTGCACCACGCCGTGTCTGCGCCACCCGCTGTTTGCTACGATCTTCGCTGCTTGAAAAGCTGTGAACATATGTATTATTGCATATTTCCAGCAAACTTCCAATAACAATTTTGACTTTTAATTGAGGCATTGCGTCAGAAATAATCAGTGGCGGCTCGTGGATATTCGCGCGTTCGCATATATGTATGTACTTCGGCACAACAGCTCATTACGAGCTAAGGCCTAAGAGCAGCGACCCGGCCTTGCGGGTTAAGGCGTACGTTAAGGGGCCAAGGGTTAAGGGGTATGTGTGGTTAGCACATAGCCATCTCTACTCTTATTATGGTGTTCTATACCTGAGAAGCAAGCTTCCTCATCGTCACACAGCAACGGATACTGTGACATTGCAAGGAAAACGCACGATTAATTTTTGCCCCGAGCGGGAATTGAACCCGGGGTTGCGCCGTGACAAGCGCGCAAACCCAATTTGGCGCAATTTCTCTTAAATATCTGTTAACAAGAGGATAATAAAATGCCTCTGAGAGCATTTTTCAAAATTAATTTTTCAAAACACGCGCCGCTTGGGAGCAGCGATTGACAGCAAGCCGGAGCACACTCGGAAAATGCGACCAAGGAAACGACGTCGTAGTCTGCCGCGGAGCGGAAGGGGGAAAAGGGAGGAGCACAGTGGCTTATGGACAGTTGGAGCTCTCGGACGGCGATGCGATTATTACTGCGCAGACGCAGTGACGATCTTAGCGAGTGCCTTGACATTCCTCGAAGATGTAGCACTCTGCTAGCACAAGTTTTTAATAGAAGTAAATGTGACATTGAACGAAGGAAGTGTGAGATATCTCTGCACTTAAATGACCTCTCATACCCTCCAAAATAGCATTTCCTCGCTAGTGCGCGAAACGCGAACACATTGATGGCAGTCTTGCATTCATAAGAATGTTAATTGAAAATAAAATGAACATTCTCTTGTTTTAAAGTGAGTTCCAATTAAAAATCCAAGCCGACGTATTGAGAACAGAAATTATGTAAATGTTTGTAGTAGGCTACTTTTTAATGCGTTTTGGAAAACGAGTGTTCGTTTTCTGTCAAAGGTTTGTGCAACTAACAATGAATAGTGACGTAACGGAAAAGGGAGAGAATACTTGCGCAGGTTGGAGGCCTCAGACGTGTTTTTTTCTGACCACTTACTGCGCTCGCACCTCTGCGCGCAGCCACTTGGGTTAATTTTGCAACTTCGGTCTTGGAAAATTTTCGAACCGCACTGTTATCGGTTCACATTATTTCATGTGCCGTGCTTGGCCTCAATTTAGTGGAGGAAGTAATTATTCACTAAACTTATCACGTTTGTGAGTTCGTTAGTTTTATAAAATCCAATTGACGGGTGCAACGAAATCTGCTCTCGCTGCAATTGCAACTTGTGAAAGCTAAAGGACAGAACTACTTTGCTTTCCAAAATTGTGACGAGCAGCCGTAGTAAATTATTCTGTGCCAGTATTTGACATAATCACGCGGAAGTGACGTCGGGAACGGCAGCGACCGCTGCCTTACTCGTCAATACCAGAGAAGTATTGTTTGGTGGTATCAACCCGGCCAGTTGAGCGAAGCTTTGCTCCCCGGCCACCTCTCTCCGTCGGCGAGTGTCTCCAACCGCGCGGCCTTGGCCTGGCCGCCGTCCCAGCCGCAGCGATCTCCAGGGTCGTCCTTTGAGGGAAACCGATCAGCCAATGAACTCCGTAGCTTTTACGGTGATGTGTACGAAAGAGCTTAGCTGTAGGCTCTCAACTGCCCCTCAGGTACCAAAATAAATCGAACTTTTGGACTCAGACATTCCGCTCGTCATACCTCGTTTTCAGGCTTCCTTTCTACCTTCTGAGCTAGTCGACGTCGCAAGGGACGACTATGGTAGTATATACATGGTGGTTACCGTGGTAATATATACGTAGGCGGTTTATTCGACGTCGACATTGGGATCGCTGTATATCGCCTCCTAAGATAGATGAATCACAGTTTATGATTGGCCAGTAGGTAGAAGCAGTAAGAAAAATCGGATAGAAAAAGCGATAAACTTTTTGAGATACACGGCACTGTTGGGGCATTTTGTAAGTGTAGTTAAATGGTTTTTAATTATTGGTTTTAATTTAACGAGTGGAATAGTCACAATAATTTATCAGACAGGAAGACGTATTCCATCTATTCCCGCCCTGCCACGGAACCTACTAGTATCTATTCTATTGCATCCCCGTTCCGTCTTTCTCAACCTCCCCCGGCCTTGCTCTCACTTGAAAATATCATGTATTCCACGCTTACTTTCTCACTAAAAATGTGTATATTTTTTTAAAATTGGGGATCTACTTCTTTCTTAAAATTTTCCTCTACTTTGTTTTTCAATGACTCTCTTCCTTTTTCATTATTACATTCTACAATCACTGCTTCCTTACTTCCTTTTTTTAATTTAGTTACCCCTACGAGGAGGTTTTTAATATTAACATTCTCCCTGAGAGTTTGTTCTGTTACACTACTATCTTGTGGTATTTTAGGTTTTAATACAATTGTTTTTTTCTTTTCCAGCTATTCCAATATTAACACTTTTTATTATTTCTCGCATCTGTACTTTTAGAATATTTATTACTTCCAAAACTACTTCTCTGACAATTTCTTTCAATTTATATATACTTTGCGGTTTGTTTTTAATTTCAATGATATGTTGTATTATCAAGTCTAATTTGCTTCCTAACGTACTATTGTTTCCAGAAATTTCCTCCATCATTCTTACTTCCATCATTTTCAACGACATACATTTCCCTGTCCCCATCACAGTTCACAAGCTCGTCTCTAGTATTGAGCCCTTGATGTTTCTTGCTGTAGTTTCTATGGAAGTATTTCATATATTTCCCATAATAGATTTCCTCTATGTTTCTTACTTTGTTTCACCGCCGTAAATCGCATATCCGTGTAATTTCCTTCATTCTCTTACGGTCTATTAACCTCCTCTTACAATCTGCCTGTGAAGGCAAGTGCAAGGCTCTGCACTGTGCATTCAGCTCGCCGTCTCCGCGTCAGCTGTACTTGTCGGTCGTTGTACTTACTACCGTGTACTGACTCAATTTCGTTCGCTCACCAACTTCCTTCTCACTGGTGACAATTGATGATCGTCGAATGAAGTTACAACCGTAACTTTTCTTTAGTTTTAAAGGTCATGGGTACAAAATGTTATTAAGATTAGAATAGTACTCAAATTTTTTATAAAATACAAACAAAATTTTTCTTTATATAATAGAAAAAAGATAATTTCAAATCTGTAGCAAAAGTTAAACTCGACAACATACCGTACTTTATGTGCAAACCCAATCGAAATTGGTTTAGCCGTTCCCTAAAATAACTCGAATAAACAGACCGACCAATAGGCATACATTCTAAAAACAATTGAATTGTTTTTCGTTTATAATGGCATATTTGATTCAGGGGCGGATCTACAATGAGAGGTGCTGAGCTGCAGAACCCCCACGTTTCTGTGTAATATTTTTTGTAGAGATTTTGTTCTAAAAAGACGGCTTCTATAATTTTGGATAGCATTAGTCTGTGTTTACTCTCCTCGCGATTAATTCCCGAACCCAAACGGGCGCGCAGCGCTCCCCGCCGCTTCCGTGGGCTGCAATTTGAAGCTCCTAATCATTTAGCATTGCCGTCAACCTCAGTTATTGAGCGGGGCTTCGCTCGCCCGCAAGAGGCCGCGCGAGTTCCGAGGAGCCCTGATTGCTACACGAATACTGCCGAATCGCATGACGCAACTGCCCTTATAACGTGCGATCGCAGAGGCGAGAACACATGCATCTTGCATGGGTTTCTTAACGGTTGCTTGATGAAGTGGTTTCCGGTGTTGCTTCGTCTTGTGTATAGTGTATCGGGCTTCGTTAGGAATTAGTGATCGGCGGGGGCGAAGGCGCCTTATTAAGTACGCAAATTGCGGTGATAATATTCGGTCGAAAATGAATTCTGAGTCGCCTCATTGAAGAGACATTTTATTTGTTTTATGAGGATAAGGTACGAGTAAAAGAAGAAGGTAGGCCCTTCCGAATTAAAACTCGAATTTTAGGCAATAGCCGAAGCAAAACATTTACAAGTCGTTTCGGTAAAGAAATACGAAAGAAACAAGTGGATATGCGGATATGATCAATTGGATGCTCTTTTTTATTTTCCATGCGTTCGTTTTGGTGAGGAAAGTGCGTGGTCAAAGACAGAGGAGAAAGATCTTGTGCACATTTACGCGAAAATTTAAAAAAATAACAAATGGATTCCGCTTATTCGTCAAATATTCAGAAATACAACGAAAATGTAATTAAAATAGGTTTGTTCTTTCGAAAATAATACATTGTATTACGTTTTGTGGAGAATTTGAACTCACAAACCAAAATTTAATTGAAGTAATATGGAGAGCCCAACTTCTAATTTGGCACGGTGCAGAACAACTAAGTTGTTTGCTCACGAGCCGCCCCTGAGTAGATTACACATAGTTGATTTTCAACGACCTCCTCGCGGAGATTCAGTTTACTCCCCACATTCTCAACCCATAACTTTACATTCATTACTTACATACTCTACATAATTACATCCCTACTCTTACACCTTTAAACCATTTTTCATTGCCCTTATTTTCCTAATCCTTACGTTATCCTACCCTGCCTGCCCTTCTTTCCTTAGTTTCTTTCTTCCTTTTCTCCTCTCCATCCTCCTATAGAACCTGATTCACTTTATATTATCTCTCCTTTCTGTCCCGACTTCTCACTCCCTACTACACTCTTCCATTGCTTGCTCCATGTCTTTTTCTCTCCCTGACGTATACTTTATTTCCTTTCCCTCACATCGCCTATACTTCCTGCATCTAATTATCTTATTACCCAATCTAAATCTCGCTATCGTTATTCTATTTACTTTTTATTCCGTTTAGATACCTTGGTCTATTCAGGGTTATGATTTCTTTATTCATGCCGTTGTATCTAGAATTACGAATTTCCTGAGACCCTCCTGTCCTCGTAACTCCTTATCTCGCTCCCTTAAGATTTTCTTCACTTCCCAGACTTCCTTTCTCAGTAAACGAAACCCTTCTGACTTATGCATAGCCTCTTTATCTAAAGATATCTTGTCCTTCTTCATCTTATGAAATTATGAAAACGTATTTATGTTGAAATAATAGGCAGATATTCCAATCTATATTATTAATTTCCAAGGCGTGCAGACATTGAATGAACACTATGGCTTCTGAAAGAAAACTCCGGCCATGTGAGAGGTGTCTGTTGATCATTAGATACCCGGAATCTTGTGGAAAATCCAAAAACAATAAAAGCTTCGATTTTGACTGAAAAATGTATTTCATTGTGGTCTTCCGCCTGGTTCCCTGGTCACGAGCTTTGAGCGAAGTCGGCCATTTCTCCTACTAGCGCCTTCGGCAAGGTGACCAGTTTTTCGAAATCGCCCCGAACTAAATTGCCTTTCAACTATCACTGTGATGTGAGGCGCGACTGTTTGACCCTCTGGCTCATCACTGCGATCAGTTGACCCTCTGCCTCAGTTGCCGCAGTTATTTTACGAGTTATTTCGTAAACATAAATCCATATTTAATATTTATGTAAAATACAGGGAATGCTTCAAAACTTTAGCATGATGAAAATAGGCGAAAATGGGAAATAATATTCAGCTTAAAATTTCAAACTAAAACTATATCATGTTCATTACTGTTTAGAATCGTTAGAGAAGGAACTATACTTGAGTAGACCTTCGGAATGTGTAACCGGCGATTAGGGCGTCAGTACCTCGGTGGAGGTGGAACACATCCATTTTTTACTACTTACCTCCATTGGGCCAATCTATATTAGTAGTAAGTAGAGTAAGAAAAATGAAATATTTGAAAGTTAATGAGCTATGCAGCAATGAATATTGAGAACTTTTTGAAATGAAATTAAAAGTTGGTCTAAATATCCAGTGACAATAGTTTCATGTAATTTTATGTGTTATGACATATTATGAGCCTCAGTAATATTTATTTTCATCATAAAACGATAAAGATCAAATAACTGAAGCGGTTGAGGTTTGGAAACCAAGGCGTTATACGATGTTTGTAACCAACCAATATCTACCTTACTACTAATAATCTTAATACCTAATACCATATTCTTCTAGGAAAAATTGTACAAATAAGAAATAACCTTTCTTGGAGTAGGGGAACTCGTTCGCCACCTTCTGCTAAAATTAATTTGTTTCTATTGTTCTTAACGGACTGCGAACAGTAACATTCTTAACGAACTCCGGCCGCCAAGAGTGACATTTGGTTCTTCTGGTTGCATCGAGACAATTTAACAGAACAGTACTACGAAAAATAAAAAAAATGTCGACCTAAATTGCCCAAGCGGCTCTGCTGTTAGGAAACCCTTCGCTAGGATTGATTATGAGCAAAAGCCCGAAATTATTGTTACGATTTTATAACTTTTGACAATAGTAATAACTTAATTGAACTTTTGGAGTTGTTTTAGTATATTTTCATTTTGCCTTTTGTTCATCCATTTTAGCTACGGATACCTACTTTTGGCATTTACCTTATTTGTGACTTTTTCGTATTTATTTTCCCCTTCAATTCAGAAATAAATCAGTCAATAATTAACCCCCATACGTCACGTACAGTTTTTACTGTTTTTTTACGAAATAAATCTAGCTACATAAATTCTAGTAACAGTTGCCAAAAGGGTGGTTGGTGGCATTTTGCCTTATTTGTGCCTTTTTGGTCATTATTTTCTCCTTTTCTCCTGGCACCAATCTCCATCAAGCTGGAATCATACCTGCAAGCCTGAACAACATGAAGGCATGGTCGAGTGTTGTCTTTCTGTGGACGCGGAGGATCCAGTGTCAGGTTGTGTTAAAAATCTAAAAGGGAAAGGAAGATGATACCAGTAAAGATTTTTGATATTTTTCATTGATGTTAACAGACTTGTTCCCTCAGAGGAATAGGTTTGAATATTGCCTCAGATCCCTTTTGAGGATAGAGCTCTGTAGATGATGTACCCTTTTCAGCTCCTTCTTGTTCTCTCTTCCCTTCTGGCGATTACACAAGTGCAAAGAACGAAATCTCTAATTCCGATTTCAAGATCCAAAAGGGAATCCACAATGGCGTTTCCTCCAGACAGCGTCGCGAGTAAAATAAATGCGTAGTCGTCATACCGGATGGTCACGTGCTGTCATATAGCCAAGAAAAGGTAGTTTATTTCCATGTAAGTGGTAATGAATTTTAGTTAGAATAAAAATGTGAATCATTTCAACTATTATTTGTTTTACAATAATTACTTTTAAATAATGATTTTTCAATGTTTCTTGTGCATTACATCCCTGCTTTAGCTAGAATTATGCCCTTTTTTTAGTAAAAATAGATACCTTTTTGCCTGACTATTTTAGGTAAAATAAATGCCTAAACTTCCGGGCTCTAATTATGAGCTTTACAAATGATGACTAAGATGTGTTATTATGGACAGAAATTGCGGTACTATTACTTAACCAATACTCACGCGAGAAAATAAATGCTGTTTTAGTGGTATTTATTTCTCTTTTCCTGATTCAATTTAAGATTTCAACTTAGCAAGAGGTTATAAAATGTAATTAAAATTTCACTATTGTTCATGATTTTTTAACAATATCTAACATAATTACCGTAGGCAATCCAAAATTATCGCCTTACTGGTAATTCAACTATAATTATTTTAAAGGTCCTTTCCTTGTCGGTTAATATAATATATAATATATATATATATTATATATATATATATATATATATATATATATATATATATATATAACCTTCATCTCCCTATTTCTCTCTGTCTGTCTGCTCTCTGGGTCTCTCTCTCTCTCTCTGTCCCTCATTTTCTCCGACTCTCCGTGTCACATGGCAACGCTCAGCCCCAATGAAGCTCAGGTGGAACGCAGTTTGAATGGAAATTGAACTAAAATTAAGCGCAATCCTGTGCTGCAGCGCCATTTAGTAGAGTTACAACAAAATTAACAGCAGAAAAACCTTCTCGATGAAAAAAACACGTAGATGTACCAACATTCACGGAGATCGGTCACATAGTGTGGAGTTTACAGCTCTTATATACACCAACATCCATTTTTATACATATATAGAAGATGAGCGAGTCATTTAAACCAAAAGTTTGCGCTTCTCGAGCGAAGGTGAAATCCATTGTGAAGTTTTTGAGAGGTAGTTTGCTTGTAGCAGATTTCGATAATCGGGGTAGTGTAGTATCCTCCATGCAATACATTATGGTCGCATCTACCGTGAACAGTGTAGTTCATTATGTAACAATGAGAATTTTAGTGCAATGTAATTATATTTCTTAATTACAATGTGAGTACTTTCTAGAAACGTAATTAATGAGGTGAGTTTTTGTACTAGATGTATTATTGCATAAAATGCTTAGTTAATTACGCTCTGCGTAGTTTCATGGATGTTTTATGTTAATGGCGATGGCCTCATCCTCAACTTGAAAATGTGGAGCGAAGCGTCAACTTACCATAAAAGTAATTTGCAATTGCGTTTGTGAAGCAAATTAAATATACGGAGTTTTTTAGATATTCCTCTAGTACCAAGTGACATAATTTGATGTTTTTCAAAGACTCTAACGCAGAAATTTTAATAAAAACTGTTATTTTTGGTAATTTTAAGCCAAGTGTATCAAACACACGCACTCCTTCCCATCTCTTTCCTCTATCATCCCTACCTCCACTCTCCCCTTTCTCCCACTCTCTTCCTTCCCAACATCAAATTGTCTACTTTTACCCTTTAAAAGGGAGTTGATATTGTTATTGAATCTTTTTTGAATTTTTGAATGGAAAAGTGATTTTTAATGGCATATGTGAAAATAATTTATTGTTTTCTTTTCGTAGAGAAAACATGATTAAATATGTAAGCGGAGAATAGTTTTGTAATAAGCCTTGTTGTGTAGAATACTTGATATCTTTCACGGCATAGCTTCAAACATTGGTTGGAATTTTGGGAAATACATTTAAATTTAATTGTATTCTCTAAAGGCACAAACAATTCGCATATAGATTTTTTAAAATTGATTTATAAATCAGAGAAACTGTCTTTTTATGAAATTTCATTACTAAATAAATGAAACTGAAAAATGGTGACAGAAATGTTGAAATCAGTCATGTTTTATATAATATTCTTTCTGTACAGAGGTAATTTAGTGTTCTCATGAAAGAATTGCGAAACACCATAACTTTTACACTTTTAAGTCAATACTTACTACATTTCAAATAGTGTATTTTTATACACATATTTGTTTAGGTTCAACCATGGAATTAATATCTACAATTTCTAATTATAGGATAAAGAGAAAGAGTAATCATCCTGAAACACATATATTTATTCACAGTCATTACATCAAATAAGGCACAGTACTCCCGACACACCCGTCTGTGGCAGGTTCCAGTGATATGCGTAAGCAATAGCTCAGTTACAGCTGTCCCCAAAGGGCTTTTTCTGCACTGTACAACTTACACCAATACTCATTGTTCTCATGCTTTACCACTAGCAGCAAATTATTGTGCTTTGACCCCTACAAAGATCGAACTGAGGACAGAAGGCCCAGAGGGCCTCAATGGCTTGATATGCTTCAAGAGAGATATGTTCATCCCATCAGGTCCTGTTAAATCTGCTATAGCCTTCACCACTGGGCACAGGACGGGAAAGGGGACAATGGCGTTTCTTTATAAGGTAAATATGACTTGCTTCTGTGATGGTGCCCTATATACACAATTTCAGTACAATACTGATTTTTTGATTTCAAGTATCCCAGTAAAATAAAATAAATAAGCTTAAATAATACATATAAGACAGTAGAACTAAGTACCAAATGCAGTCAAACAATTGAGAGCTGCTTTGAATTATTAGTGTGGGTAGAAATGTTATAACAAAATTCATGCTTTTCTCTGAAACATTTTGCATCATTTTGTGAATGAAAAGAGAAGTTTTAAAAACCTAGTTCATCGCGAGAAACACAGAAATTTATTATACATAGACAGCTATTTTTTTCCACTCTGCACAAATTTTAAAAAATAATCTCTCTATAATGTTAATCAGAATAAGTAGGATACTATTATGCCTTTCATGCAGAAGGGAAACTGATATTTGTTACAGCGCACAGATAACCACAACATACTATCTGGTCTAACCCACACCAGTCCAATTGAATTGGCTTCAAAGGTAAAATACAGATAAACTCCACCTTTTCATCCTGAAAGATGTGGTGTAAGTACTGGCCGCGGGAACTGCTTATGAACATAAAGGAAACAAAACACCAATCCCTGCTGTAAGAACTTTCCCCAATATAAATTATTGTTGGCACCCAAAAGCTGCGAAATGTAAGTACACTCAAACACAGCTCACACTTCAGCCCTATTTGCACATCCAGGGCATAGGAGCACAGAGCCTGCAGGCCTAAGATTTGGCCGAGCAGATAACACAGACTTGCAAATCTGTACATCATTCCAAGTACTAAAACTCTAGAAAAAACTGTTCTTCCTATACTTCGTGTAAAAATACTACTGACACCTGATTACAAAACATATTTCAATTTGCTGAACTAACCAAATCTGGTATGCACTGAGCTAGTCAGACCATGGAATGTACATGAGAATATGTCTCATAGTAAATTGCACTCAAAACAACAAATAATCCCCTTACTTTAAGAAGACAGTTATAACAAGTGATATGTAGACAACTAAAACTCATTCTTGTCATTGTGGTAATCTACACATCCAATGAGCAAAGAACTCCTTTAAAAAGAAGTTTACAAATCTCTATAACTATGAACATGTGTATGTCGCTGATTTTGTGTGGCTAGCATGCCTAGGCTTCAACTGCATTTCCCACATGGGATTGTGGAATCAGGAACAACACAGCACTGGCAGCAAGCACAATCTGTAGGAATTGACAAACTTCTTACACAACATCTGCCTAGCAGTCTTGTTGACAAGAATTTGTCACGATATCTGCATGCATCTTCATTGGTCCTATGGCTGTCAGTGGGCTTGAAGAGTATGAACACTATAAAGTCCCCAAAACAGTCCATTGGCGAAACAAATTCAGAGGTGCTCTCATGATATCGAAGTTGAGGCAAGTAGGAGTGAAGAAACACTTCACTGAATTTTCTAGGAATATTCCTACCATATTTCCACAGCTCACAAAAATCTGTAACTGTAAAACATTACATAAAATTTTTGTTTGTTGAATTTTAACTACATTCTAATTAGAATATACACATTGTACATATTTTCATTTTTAAGGCATTTTAGTGACAACTATTTGTCAGTGAATATTTCTTAACTCATTATTCACTATGTTAAGACAAATTTTATCTCAAGGCATTTACATTAAAAAAACTTTAATAAAAATTTGTTCCATAAAAAGATTGCTTCTTTCACTACTGTAAGGATGTTTTTTTGTTATTTAAGGTTATTGGTGGGGAATATCAACATGTAGGTCATTAGTGATCACCATTGCATTTATCGGTATGGTAACTGTGAAGATGACATGACATTATATGATATGGTGATAATAGGGGGTGAAAGGACGAACAGAAATACAACCATGCCCGATGTGTGACTCGAACCCTCGATCCGTCGGCCCGAGATCGCTACGGCACTACTGCCTCAACGATCTCGGCCATCTGGACCGACCATCTTCAAGGGTTGTTGTCTCTGAATTCAAAGAACATTTTTAACTTTAAACAAGCTTTGTTTCACAAGATCTTTTTGATTATCTAAAAAGGCAAACAAAATAAAATTTGATTTTCTTTACTAACTACTGTTGATAAATAATAAGGCACATTCTTGTGATGAAGAATACGGTCTCTAGAGAGAGATTTTACCTTTAGAGCTTGGACGGATCATAATTTGCGAACTTCCACTGCTGATTTTCTTTTCTTCTGTCACATTCAGTCATCAACAGCTTCTGTTTATTTTCAGAAATGGCAAGACATTTCTTGCTGCTGCCGTGCTGGATAAGTTGTGTCTGCAAACAAGTATTTGGATTGAATGAATATGAACAAATTTCTCTACATCTGAATTACTAAAAAATGTTAATTTGATTGGTAGATCAACTATGAGAATGAAAAGAACAATAATTATATTATATTAACAATGAAAATCTGTTTTTGAACTTACGTTCAGATTATTGAAATTTTTTCAGTAAATGAAAGTGTGTTTAAAAAGTAATAAATATTATACATCATTACTTTCCCTTATACGTGCGTATATACGGAGTACCGTAGTATAGGAAAGTTATGTAATGATGCCGAAAATCGATTTCGAGATTTCAACGGAAATACACGTTTTGGGGTCCCCTGACACGGAAAAGTGGTTCTTTTCAAAACGTCCGTATGTCCGTCTGCCTGCGAACACCACTAGCGCCTAAGCCATTCGTAGGACTTTTTTCCAAATTGAAGAAACCCCTGTTCATCTGGCTCGACTCGAAGCTTTGAGGTTTTGAAAAACATTCTTTAAAATTTGGGGGTACTTTATATGAAACCCCCCGCACATTTCAAAATTTTCTCGAAAAAGGCTCCAATTTTTTTCTTTAAATTTCTTGGAAGAATAGAGTACACTTATAAAGGTGGCTTTGGTCCGATTTTCAGGTTTAATTCAGAATTTTCGAAAATTTCAAACATTTCAAATTTTTTTGGGGCGTCTTCCTACAACTACAAAATTGAAGTGAAAGATTTTACCTTCAAATAAAATTTGTTCTCCAGAGCGAGTTTTTTCATTAAGGTCATGTACATTTTTTGTTGAAATTTTTTTTACGTTTTGTTAGGGTTTGTTACGTTTTGTAGACGTTTTTGCGCATTAATACGTAAAATGTGTGCAATTAAAAAAATTACAAAAACAAGATTTTCTCAGAAATGACTCCAAACTTTTTTTAAAAACTTTTGCTAGGGATAGTACAAAAATGCACTCTACAAGACTACGCATTGCTCTATTCATTTTTTCAAAAATTACAAAAATGTATCTTTCTGACTTGTCTCTGATGTCGTACATTAGCGGCAATTTATATACATTAATGTATTTATAAGTACATGTGCTTTAAATAATGTCAGATAAAAGTTTCCCGAAAACGCAACAGTTTTTCCGTGAAAATTAGCTCAATATTACGTATTTTCAGAAACGCTCAAAGGCCTTTTTCTGAAAAAGGCTCCGAATTTTTTCTTGAAAGTTAAAAAGATAATGCTAATTGCTCTGTTTAATATGACATAGAATTAATTTTGCTGTACTAATTTGTTTTAAAAAATTACACAAATGTTATTTTTTGAAAGATTACTCACGTCTTTATTATGCATATTTCAAGCAATTTGTATACACTACTGCACTTGTGACCAAAAGTACTTGAAAGCACAGTAATATGAAGTTTTTGCGAAAACTCAATAGTTTTCTTTGAAAAGATGTTCAAATTTCGAATTTGCGCTTGAAATAGTGCTTAATTGCCATTTTATTAAAAACGGCTCAAAAATTTTCAAAGAAAATTGCCATTTAGGATCAGATTTAAACTGTTCTTTAATATTCGTAAATAATATTTTGTTCTACTAATAGGAAGCCGAAAAATTAAGTTTAAATAAAAAGGGTACTTTGTGCGGCGACAGATTGCACCTGGCTAGAATATGTGGGAAGTCCGAATTGCTAGCCGAGACTAATGGAAATATAAAACTAATACGGGAAAGTCCTGCTATTCTGTAGTACCATTAGTTCTTTTTAAGAAATGTCCGTAATGACATGTTCCTATCAAACTTAAAATGAGTCAACGCATTCATTGGAAACTGACAGTTAAAAGGAAAAAAACAAATTTATTTTCGATTCATTTCTGTTTGAGCTTCAGTGTTTTAAGAATATAACATTATTATTTGCATTATTGAACCCAGTTCTATAAATTATTATTGCAATGTGTTATTGCTTTTATTTTCATTTTTTAAATTAAAAAAGCTTACCTTGGGGTTGTATTGCCAGAACTGGTTGCCTTTGGAGCCGTGGCAGGGGTAGAGGATGACTTCGTAGCCCGAGAAGTCGAGGCAGGCGTCGTCGCGCCGGATCTCGCCGGTCTTGCTCAGCATCCAGTACTGCGCAGCGCAAGCGCGGGGGTGGGGCGTGAGGGGGCGGCGGGCGCGGGGCGCGAGGCGCGCGTCGCCGGAGCGACTCCGACCACCCAACACGACATCGCCACTGGTTAGAAGGAGGCGGGGCGCTACTCTACTGCTACGGGTTAAATGGCCGCGGCGACGGGTGCGGCGTCTAATGGTCTACCGGTCGTGCCGTGTCGAGCCGCGCTTCGCCTCGCCTTGCCACCGCGCCAGGGTGGCGCGGCGGCAGAGCGCGGCGGCGGCGGTGGCGGTGACGACGGCAGAGGCGGCAGCGGGCTGCCCATGCACGGTTAGGGCGGCGGCGAAGAGGGTTGTTAGCAGGTGGGGGGCGGGGCGGAGCGGGGCGGGGCGGGGCGGGGCGGCATGCTTCCGGACGCTTTACGGAGGCGGCGGCTGCTCTCGGCATGCTGGGCTGCGTCGTGCATGCGACCGGCCGCGTGGCGCCACCTACCTGGTTGCCCCCTTGCTTGTGGCAGGGCCACAGCCCCACCGGTTTGTGCATGTCGTCCGCCTTGCACGGCGAATCCACGCACTGGTTGGACCACTCGTTTGCAATCTATGCGGTGCAGGGCGACGCAGGGCACACGAGGGCCAAGGCGTGGAAGCGGGCGAGCGCGGGCGCGGGCGCGGGCGCGCGTGGGCGGGCGGGGCGAGAACAGAGAAGAGGCGCGCTGCGTGAGCGGGGGCGGGGGCGGGGCCGTCGGCCCAGCCTCCGCCGCCGTCCCCACCCCTGCCCCTTCCCCACCGCCGGTGGTCGCCTGTTGCCCGTCGCCTTGGCGTCGCCTCCGCCTCCTCCTCGGCCTGTCGCGGCGACCGAACACCGTGCCGGCACTCTCTACCCACCTGATTACCACCTTGTCTGTGGCAAGGGAATAAGCCCACGGGCTTGTGCAGGTCCTTCTTGCGCGCGGGCGCGTCCAAACAGGTGCGGGAGCCGTAGCCGAGGTTGCGCACCTGTGGGCAAACTCGCTCTGTCTCTCGTTCTCGATGTGTAGTCATGGGCGCCCTCTGGATGTCATTGGAGTGCGTTCGCGAAACAGTACACGTGAAGCAAAAATTAGCGGATATCCTTTGGATCCCTTACGTATTCCGTTTTGCTTTCTGCAAACCCTTCCAAAGTCCCTGACTAAAGGAAGAAAATGCCCTGAAGAGCAATGAAGAACTTTCTAAAGGTATGGAAGAACACGCCACCGATACACGTTAATACTCATTTGCATCAGAATCAGAGTGAAATATTTGGCAAAATTTAATACACAGTTTTTTACCTAACATGAATCTCCCGAGAAGATTAAGATTCAAAGGCAATGACCTGACTCCCCTTCAGAAAAGTTGTCAGACAAGTGGTTACCGCTGGACAATCCAATCATAAGAGGTATTTTGACGACTTACTTGCGATGAATAACCCGCCTTATTGCTTTGAACGGGACGAATAACCTGGAAATCCAGGCTTGGCTAACGAGATAGCCTTTTGGCACGATGCCTAACCGATAGTTAATGAGTCGGCTGGTTCAACACTTTTGCATTCCAACTGAAGTAAAAACACTATTAAAAATCAAGTGTAACACTTCTATTGACTTCACGAGTCTTGCAGAAAACAAGTGGATTAATAAATATAACATATAAGGAAATGGTTAGGAATGTTATGTAATGTAGAACTCCACTTTTTCTGCAACAAAATTCTTGCAAAATACCTGCACCGTGCACTGAATAATCGAAAAATCTTTTAAATCTGTCTTATTAGTACTCATCACTCGTAATTGTCGCTTTCGACTATCATTATCGACTGAAGATATTCAGATTATACTTGTTTCAAAAATGAATTGTTTACTTTCTGCCGGTCGCAGATGATTTAAACTTTCCATTGTGGTACACACTATATATTTCATCGGTTTGTTCGGTTTATGAAGAAATGGTTGATCGATCGAGTCCTTTCTCGAGTCCCCTACAGTTCTTTGCCTTCATACTGGAGCGAAATTACCTAGAAATTACCTAGCGTTTTTTGAATTTTTACCCGAAGCAACTTCGCACTTGAGTACTTTAAAAAATTATTTTTTCTTAGTTTACTTGAAGATCTAACGACGACGCGCGACTGACTTGTCTAACCATTGCCGTTGAGGACTTGCAACTAATTAATTGGTCGCTCAAAGTAAATTTCGAGACCCTTATCCAACTCCACTCTGCTCGTCGGCGTAAGAGCACATATGCAACTTGCACCTAATTAGCAGCGAACGATAGTATATTTTTAGAATTTATTCACTTCTCTGCGCCCAACACTTGGGTCAAGGGAGGTAACATAATTGCGAACAACAAAAACGTTTCCTCGCGAACTCTGTGATATCTGGTTCAAGACGTTTTCGAGGCCGCTGGCAGCTGGAGCTTTGGATCCGTGGCCATCACAATTCGCGAGGCAATCGGCATTCAGTGACGCGGGGGTTGGAAACTCGGAGAACTTGAGCAAAAGACAAAGGCTCTCAGCCCTCCCTTATTACGCAAAACGATCAGTCGAGAAAAATAAAAACAAGCACGAAGGAAATGCCTTAATTGAAAGGAACGAGACGAGTCGGGATGGGGAAACGGGGCAGGGGTAGTGAATTGTTGAGGAGAACTGTGCTCTGTCGTTGGTGATGGTGAAGGCGTCGGTGAAGAGAAGTAGCGGAGGTGGTGAGAGGTGCGTGGAGAGGAATGGCGGATATCTCCAGAGTGTGTTTGTGCAAGTGTTCAATTCTCAAGAACTAATATTTGAAAGATCCTTCTTAAGCCTTGTTTCCCTTAAGGGCGTACGCACTAGACCGTCACAGTCCGAACGGAACAATCCGATCTGCAACCTCCGCCGTTTATAATACATCCGAAAGAATGATCTTGTAGACATTCCGTCTTGCTGTTCCGTTCGTGCTGAATGATGACATCAACGGCTAGTCCGCGCACGCACGGCGAGTCGGGACGGTCCACACCGCCGGTTGTTTTGCGGTTATGTGACGTGGTCATGCGTATGTCAAATTTGATTTTATTGGTCCAGAATTATTCCGAGCTATTCAACTGCATTAGGCTACAATAAACGAGGCCGACCGTATGGCGGTATGGCTTAACAACGTACCTAAACTACTGGTGACCAATAAAAACTTTATTTTTATTTAACCCACATGATGACCTGTTAGACATATGCTGTTGAAAAGTGTGATATATAATGTTTAGTTATATGAAAACACTAAACATTATTATTTAATACCTTTTGTGTAATATCTTCGTAAATATTAATGAAAGAAAGCTATGATCATGGAAATTCTTGATGGTTGTAATATAACTCAAACTAAGTACACAAATATTTGCAAAAATGAAATATTTCTTATACACTACACTGGATTGACTAAGAAATTGAGTTTATAATTGTTTAATTACATATCCCTGGAAAATATTTACTCATTTTAATGTCCTTCTTCTGCTATACACTAGATAAATGTGTAGAAAATGGAAAAGTTTGCCTTACTCACAGTGGTTTATTTCCTACTTTCATGTATTTGTTTTCCTTTTTTTAATTTTCAACCAATACGGGTTTTTTATTTCTTTCTCGCTTACTACGTAGTTATGAGTAAAGTGAAAGCATTGTAGCGGCAGAAATCGTCGATATTTAAAAAAAAATATACGGGTTTTGTTGGGAACTGGTATTGAAAATTTGGATATATCTTGTTCCCATATTTAGTAAATTACTTCCGCTAAAACGTTGGGAAGTCAGTATCCGCGCTTTGGGGGTCCTTGATTTCGAAAAATTGGTTGACGATAAAACCTCTGTCTGTGGTCAACACTAGCGCCTAAACCGTCGAGACAAAATTCTCCGATAAGAAGGCATTGGCTGTTCGACAATCTTAAAGACTGCATTTGCAGAATTTTATGAGAAGCATAAATTTAGAAACCAACTTTAAAATAACTGATTTATCAAATTTAACTAAAAGAAACATTCAATTAAGTTTTTTGTGCATTTTGCATTTTGTTTAAAAAATTAACTTTTTATCGCCATTCACTCCGAAGGATTCGACTTGAATGATGCAATTTAGCAATATCGAATTTCGAACAAAAATGTCTCTCCTGTGCTTGTGGAATATAAATATCTCTCTTCAAAGAAAATTAATGTCCTGTTGTGATGGTTTATCTGAGTCCCTCTCTTCAATGTACTTATCCACTTTTAAATATAGAAGTATTGTTAATACAATGTACATGAACGCCAGTTACTCACCAGAGAAAGGAAACCATCCCTCGTTCTCTGGCAACGTCTTGTGCACGACTTGTATGAAAGTGTACGGAGGACCCAACGGCGATGCATAGAGCTTGTAACAAATGATTTAGAAACTAAGAAAGAACGAATTCAGGTTTATCGATTAAATTTACAATTAAATAATGTTTACTAACATCATTAATGTCGTCGCCAAATATTATCTTCCTTTACTCAGAGTACTATGATTCTTAACGGTGTTGCGAATGAGATCAAAGTGACCAAAGCATTCGTAAAGTATGTGTTATACGAATAATAAACGTTAGAAATGGATTAGAATTATATTTCAATTACTAAACACGCATTTATCTAGATTTGGTAATTTAAAACAACTTCATGTGTCTGGAGTAGTGTCACAGGAATATTCTCATTTACGAACAATGAGAATACTTTTGGAATTTAGCTGAGGTGATGATCAACATTATTACTAGCATATAGAATCTTCACCGTATACATTATACTCGAGATATTGCTTATCACAGTACTATTTATTTTGTGAACCTATTACCTTTAACTATAAGTAGCTTCAGCTTCAAGAACAATTTCTTTGTAACAATGAGAAGGATTCTTATTGTTTTTATTATTTTTTATCGATCGTAAAATTTATTTTTAAGGAACAAGATGCGAACATTTACATCGTCAACACTTAAAGCTTTAGCATAAAGCTTTATTTTCGCGATTTGGTCCGCGTTTATTTTATTAATTGCGATTTCTACATTTCATATAACGACAAAACAAGCAGAATAGATGTTCTGTAGTTCATTAGTTTAACTAACAAATATGAGTATCTTAAGCTCCGTCATTCAACTGATGTAGAATTTAATTGGAAATTGTTGAACACTTTATTTCGACAAAAATGAATGAAACACTGTGTAAAGTGTTGAGAGATTTTCTGAATCGTTGAACATAGAAGGATGGGAAGAAGAGGAAAGAGCGCTGCGAGCTACCCCTTCTCACTGAGACACTCAGCAGCACATCCGAATGGCACTTCTGCTTACAAAACATTGGTTTAAAAGGAGGTATTTACAGAGGCGGCGAAGTGGCGCTGCTGTGGTGATTTGTGGCGCACTTCCGTCATCAGACATCTTTCCGCGCCAGTGAGCTTATCTATTAACATGTCTGTTACGCAGCCACCGGGACTCACAAAGGTGTCTCGAATCCTTTCGCCCGCTCAGTGAGTGGCGCTGGTCAGTGGCCTTGGTTAAGGGACCCGTTGCCGGCGCTTCACGGTGACGCTTTCGAGTGGCTCCATGTGAAGGAGCTTTGCTGCGGGCTATGGGGCCCGTCGCCAAAGCGAGGGCCTTTTTATTGCGAGAGAACCCTACGGCAAGAGGCTTCCGCACGCAGATCGCCCGTGCCGGCTGCCCAATTCGGTTTCATGCCTCTCAACATTCTTGTACGAACCATGTCATCTTTACAGAAGGTTTCTTTATTTATTGTAATTTCAATGTTATTTATGCTTACTACTTATGTGTTTGAAACTGTGACCTGTCCTTGAAGAGTGCTGATATTGAGATAAAGTAAATAGACAATACGAAAAAAAAGCTCCAAGTGATCAATACCATACAGAAGCACCCTTTTGTTTGCCTGATTTCACATGAATACAAAAAAAATCATTATTGGAATAATTTCTAAACGATGAAAAAAACTTTCAAATGATTATTTTGGATTTTGTTTGGACAGAATGCGGTGTGAGAATATTCACAATATTGCAGTTTAATTAATCGTAGACGTTTTCTGAAAAAAATTGGACAGATGATAGTTCACTCATATTTGCAATGAAAGTATTTTTACCACATACAAATGTGGGGGTAAATTCATTTCTGATATGAGTCCTCAGTGATTTTTTTCAATTTTCATTGCTTCATAAGTTGATTCTATTAACCAAGTTAACGCGTCATGATACTCAGAAAAATATGTTTTTATAGACACCACTTTTCTTTGTAGATCATAGGTGAAGAGCAGTCCTTACTTACTTTTTACGGATACTCAGGATCAAAAATACTTATTTTTTACGAATTTCACCTAATAAAGTGATGAACAATCTATTATTGTATACATGTATTCAGATGTTTAGCAGAAAGTAAGCAATGGATGAATTTGCTAATTAATTTATTAAAATTTGCTCATTTCGGGGTTATTTTCTTTCCTTTTCTCGGATTATAATTCGTAATATTATATAAAACAAGACATGGTTAATAATTTCTAAATGACGGGAGATTTACATACATCAAGAACCAAGCACGGAATATCAAGAGACATCATTAGTTTATATTTCCTGACTAGGTTCGTGAAAAACAGAATTAGAGCAGGAGACTGGCGTAGTGTTTTACATACATGTCGCTTGGTAGAATACCCCCCCCCCCCGCTGGCAGTAGCCTTTCCAGCGATCTAGTGTCATAGTTAGCCGAGTAGGGAATCTCGAATTCTCTTTTCACCGCCAATCCACGAAGACATATCTTATCGTGTGGAGCGTTACATAAACGTTGATTCCAGTCTGTTACAACTTTAACGGGACTGTCTCTCCAGGCGCGGACACTCCGGTTCAAAGAAATTCGTTGCGTGATTTCCATGTCCACGCGATCCGACCGGGTGGGCACACCCTCATGCGAGCCTCGCAGTGGAGGCGAGACCTTACCTCTCCCGAAGCGACCGCCTCTCCGGGAATGAAGAGCTCGGGGTACACGGTGTCCAGGTACCACTGGAAGCTCTTGCAGCCCAGCTTCTGCCGCAACTCACGGCGAGCGGACACGTCGCCGTAGTCGCCCTGCAACAAACAACGACCTCGGCGTCATTCACACCAAACCATCAACAAATTCTTCTCGCAGCACTGCGACAGGCTGAGATACAAACATCTGGGAAACAACTATATATTTGCCTCTTTAGGCGGGAACGCGTATAAGTGGGAAATGCTAAAATACGTTCTTATATAATCACCTAAGGTATCTTACTTCCATACGTTTTAAAACTCAAATACCAGTACTCCGAACAATTATGATTACCAGAGCCCAGAATGTTAGATTTTCTACAAGCCTAGCGTTAAGATAACGTACATCTATGTTAGTATCAATGCAAATTACACAATGCCTTAAGTTGATCTGCACATTGTGCGAGAAATATGCTAGCGACTGATTTACATATGGCGCAAGATAGGATTGCAAGCCACATTCCGTAATGTGCGATTGCCTTACCACTTTATAAAATCCTGCACTACTCGCACTACTCCGGGTCGCTTGAATACACCAAGGACATCAGCAGGAACGAGCTCTCAACAAAGACCACACGCCTTGGTCTTTCACAAAACTATAGGCAGCAAAAGGGAAAACAGATTTACACCTTTCGTGAACGAGTTGTTATTTCTGAGTGGTATTTCCGCAGATAGGAATGTCTTCCTATGTAGTGTCTGTCAAATATGCTTAAGAGAAAAATCACCGAGTTTACATAATTTAACCAACATCACTCATTAAATCAACATAATTTGGGACCATTATTTTGTTAACACCCAAAAAGATGTTATTTTGTGTATTTATTTCTCAGAAACTACATTTTTCAGCTACATACTAATTGCAGGAAATGCAAACTAACGGTTTCTGCGAATATGGTTGAGGAACCTAATCATCACTTCGTAGCACACGCCACAGAAGTTCTTTAACAGCATATTTGTGGGAAAATGGTTGGTGCATTGACCAGGGGCCAATTTAGCGTGCAAGAAATAATTTATTTTCCTCTACCCGAGATTTTACAGTTTTCAGCGTCGCCCGAAAAGCCACATGGCCATTCGTCATCGCTATCCGAGCGAACTTTCCCTGCAATGCGTGCGAGGCTTAGCATACCCATCATAAAACAGTGATGAACTAGTCTTGCCTTAACTCTCGATTCAGGTAAAGTCAATAAAGCACAGTCACTCGCGGAATCAAGCAGGATACGTTAACATTGAGACCGCAATTTGTATTTCTGCAAGGAATGTAAACAGCCCACTTACAATTTGTTGGCATCGGCGGAAAACGTATAGTTCTGAATTATTAGTTTATTCCTTGAGTTAATTCAGATGGACGAGAGACTGAATCGGGATGATCGCAGGCATTTAGTGGATGGGAGAAGGGAAAGGAAAGAAGAGGTGAGAGGAAGGAATGGTCGAAAATTATGCTTAAACATCCTCGGTATGACTAGGCAACTGACAACGCCAAACATTTTGACCGACATAGCTCCGAGACAGCTTTGCTACTATCTGCAGCGACTCTGACTCTCCTAAGTTCTAGTCCCGACGGTGACAGTATTTTTGACTCTAGCCAGGTCGAGATCTGTCGCTGCCTGGAAGATAATTCAAGCGGCCGGCTGCTCTGATCGGTAGTTTACCATAGTTTCTCCGATCAATACCAAGCGAATGCCAGAGCACTACCCTAACAAACAGGCCACGATCAATCATTCCTTTCTCTCCTTGTCCTATCCACACCCCATGTCCATCACTATGTACTCGTCGGAACACTAGTCGGGAGCTTAGAGCTTGTCACGGCTGGGGCAGTGCCCTCTGAAGGAGATAGTTGGAGGTAGAAATGGCCCACAAGCCGACATGTAGGTCGATACCGTACCTCAACATCCAACGGGAGATGATCACCACCACCTCCCCGGGATAAAAACCTCGGAATAAATGACCGCTCATCGAATCCGAGTAGTGAGGTTGCTCACAGAGTATGTTGCCCAGTATCTATGTGTTCAGGCACCCATATCAAGCATAGAATTTTGCGGCTCTGTCAAATACTTCAAATTATAGTATTTGTTAAAATATAATTTAAGGTCGCATCAACTTCTAGGTCATTAGCGACCACTATTGCTGCGACCACTAATGGTATGATAACTCTGAGGATGACACGCTATGATGATGATAAGGGGTGAAAGAACGGACACAATACAACCATGCCCGAGGCGGGACTCGAACCCAACCACGATACTTCGGTCCGAGATCGCTACGGCACTACTACCGCCTTAGCGATCTCGGACGCCGGATCTGCAAATTAGGGGCGTTGTTATGTGTTTTAGCGGGTATTCTCTAAATACCCCCTTGTGAGTGGTGCTCATGGCACGTGCCAGGTCCTGTCATACCATAGGTACGCCTCTGGGCAAGCATGTAGGTCGGCGCCGGGGTTTCATGTTCCAATGGGAGAGAAACATTCAGTGCTCCCGTGAGCGTCTCTTGTCTTTTGAGCACATCCAAGGTCGCAAACTTCGCCGGGCACCTCGGGTGCTCGTGATTGGACCAGCAGCCACTGCTTCACGTCGAACGCCCGATGTGTGGAGCCGCCTTGCGAGCAGCGAGGACGGGAGCGGAGCGGTTTACGCCGGGGGGGGGGGGGCGGTGGCCGGGAGCCGGAAGCCCCCTCGGTCGTTGGCCCCGCCGGCCGCACAGCCGCGCTCCATGACAGGATCTTTAGACTCATCGCACGAGCAAAGACACATCTGACGGACGAGGAGAAAAGTTATTCTACAGCGCAATGCTCTCAGTTGTTTGGAACCTGCAGGAAATGAAAACGAGAATATAATCGTATTAACATTTGCTCCGTAGGCCAACAGAAAGAATACAGAACTGCGCTCTTCAACACAAGGCTCCCTTAAAGGGAGAAGGTTCGCAGTTATCCAATAAAGAGATGGCGATAACATTGAGAATTATGAACCCTCCTCAGGTTGAAACCAATGGCAGTGCGGTTGGAGAACAGAAAAAAATTGACGGCCAGTCCGAAATTAATAAAAAGAGATGGCAAGAAAGTAAGTGAATAATTACATAAATATTACAGTGAAGAAAGATAATTAATAGAATTACTAGCAACAAAAGCTATAGCTTCAAAATTAAAATAGGAACTTTTTGTTCTCATTTTTTCTCTCGTCATCAGTGATCTCATAATTAATAATTGGAAGTTGTGAAGATACACAAAATTTTTCACGAACCAACTGAAAACTACCAGATGAATTCAGCCACGTGTAAATTAAAGATTAAAAAAAATCATCAACAACTTTAAGTTGAATCAAATTCAAACATTTCGTTCTACTTTCCCAAAAGTACTTTTAAACTTCGGAATCGTAGCACCTTCCGTCCAATTATTTATTTTTTTTCACGAAGTCTCTGGTTGGACGTTTTTGCTCTTTGAATTAAAGCATCTAAAGTAAGCGCAATTCCCGAGATACATGTGGTTATTTTTTAAATCCTTCTTTCATTACATCTCGTACCCTCGTCAATTCCTTCAATTCCACGTTCAAAGACCGTACAGTCACTGCTGATCGGTCTTTCATGTGATTTATTTGTTTTATTAACTTGATTATCTAAAACCATACTTTTTGGAGCTGAAATCAGTTTTGTAAGAAGAATAATTACAACAAAAGTGTTCCAAAAATTCTTGGGCGTCCTATCAACTACTATTATCATGAGATTGTCACCTTTTGCGGGATGAACAGTCAAATTTAACCAATAAATAATTTATAGTTGATTGGAATTTTTCGAACAATTGATAATTTGTACGGTATGCATAACAACTCCTTACAATTTAAGAGCGGTCTATCGACATCGTTTATTCCCCTATCTCGCCTTGAGATACTTTTGTGAATAACTATAACTGACATTAGAAACGTTATCCTAGCGGAATTATTCCCAAAACTTAATCAATATCAATGTGAGTGCAGATGCTGACGGTACAATAATACACATTTGCGTGAGAAATATCGCTATTATTGGTTACACAGTAAATCAAGTATATAGGGAAACAATTTAACAGACACCTCCATTTAACGACATCTTTCTTTTTCGTGGAACCGATTGGTTTTACCTTCAAAATTTTGCTCGTTTAAACGGTCACCTGGTCCCAAAGTTACATGCACCTGCCACCGAGATGGTAAAGGAGCCCGGTAAATGCAGGGTGCATGCACGCGTGGTCCAAGTCGGCCAACACGGAAAGGAAAAAAAAAAAAAGAAAGAAAGAAAAAACCCTCCTTGAATTAGCAATGTTTTTCTTCGCCCCATTTCGCCGCATTCAAGTGAAGCTGCTTTGCTTCCCCTCTTTGAGGCCTTGTCTAGGGTCTGCTGAGTAAGCCGTGTGCGCGAATTTGATCTGAGGTCATTGTCACATACCTGTGCCAACATCCTGGGGCTTCCTTCGAATGGTCCTTCTCACAGAATGGGAACTGTATTTTGATGAGTACCTTGCTTGTGTGTTCGGTTCGGCGAGGACCGAAAGTGAGGTTTACGAGGAAGAAGATAAGTTACAAGACAATGATGTTCGACACTAGTAAGTGAATTTAGAAAATGAGAAAGGGGTTTCTGATAGAAAACTTGCTGATATTTTATGAGGGGAAGAACACGAATTAATAAGTACAATTTTATGATGTTTCAAAACCTCTGTTGTAAACTTTTGTAAACTTAAACACACATCTCTACAAGACATTTTGATGAAAAAGTCAGTGAAATCCATGCGCGATCAGATTTGTCTGTATTTTAAAATTCAAGTGCAATTTGTTGTGTAAATTGTATTTTGTAGTTTAAGTAATTAAAATTATTTAAGAAGAATATTTTATTTCACAGCAATTAACACAATTTGTCTGATGTAGGCTTCCCCTAATCCCATAAACTAGATTAAGCGGCTTCCTCTGTTAACCGCCAATTTTTGCTGGAACCATTTGTGATCGCTTAAGATAGGCTTCACTGTTGAGTTTCTTCGACGTTGTGAATTACTTCGGTGCGAAATAAACTATTAGTCTAGGGTAACATGAACTGACTCTTACTGAAGGAAGATTATTTTCACAGACGCACAAACTATGCCTGCTTTACATGAAGAAAGAAAGAAAGAAAGAAAGAAAGAAGAAAGAAAGAAAGAAAGAAAGAAAGAAAGAAAGAAAGAAAGAAAGAAAGAAAGAAAGAAAGAAAGAAAGAAAGAAAGAAAGAAAGAAAGAAAGAAAGAAAGAAAGAAAGAAAGAAAGAAAGAAAGAAAGAAAGAAAGAAAGAAAGAAAGAAAGAAAGAAAGAAAGAAAGAAAGAAAGAAAGAAAGAAAGAAAGAAAGAAAGAAAGAAAGAAAGAAAGAAAGAAAGAAAGAAAGAAAGAAAGAAAGAAAGAAAGAAAGAAAGAAAGAAAGAAAGAAAGAAAGAAAAGAAAAGAAAGAAAGAAAGAAAGAAAGAAAGAAAGAAAGAAAGAAAGAAAGAAAGAAGAGAAAGAAAGAAAGAAAGAAAGAAAGAAAGAAAGAAAGAAAGAAAGAAGAAAGAAAGAAAGAAAGAAAGAAAGAAAGAAAGAAAGAAAGAAAGAAAGAAAGAAAGAAAGAAAGAAAGAAAGAAAGAAAGAAAGAAAGAAAGAAAGAAAGAAAGAAAGAAAGAAAGAAAGAAAGAAAGAAAGAAAGAAAGAAAGAAAGAAAGAAAGAAAGAAAGAAAGAAAGAAAGAAAGAAAGAAAGAAGAAAGAAAGAAAGAAAGAAAGAAAGAAAGAAAGAAAGAAAGAAAGAAAGAAAGAAAGAGAAAGAAAGAAAGAAAGAAAGAAAGAAAGAAAGAAAGAAGAAAGAAAGAAGAAAGAAAGGAAGAAAGAAAGAAAGAAAGAAAGAAAGAAAGAAAGAAAAAAAGAAAAAAAGCCTGACAGGATTGGCTTTGAATAAAAGCTACGCGTCGTAATTGACCTGTAAAGGCCTTTTTAACGCGCAGTATTCCAAATACTAAGTCAACTTTTGGCATAAGTAAAATATTACCTGAATTTTGTTATTCTTCGCCGTCAAGTCCCTCAAAAATAATATTGTAGTAATGTATATTTGTAGTAATGTTGGTAAATTATAATTAAAAGATTTACGTGTGAATCATTAAGAATGTGATTTAAGATTTTTCCCTCGAGTACCATGGATACATATTGCACATCTATTTGAGTAAATTCTTGGAACAAAACGAAAAGTGCGCGCAATCTTGTCACTACTGAAGATGTTCACCGTAGTCGTGAACGAAACGTTTGGACCTTCAATGCGAACTGGACGACAGCATACCAGCCCGGAAACATACTCTAATATTGATTCCGGTCGTGGAAGCCGACGATGCTATTATAAAACAAAATTGTTTCCAGAAAAAGCGCTTATTTAATTGTATTCTTCAAAATGTTTTACATGTGATAAATAACTCTATTGTTATTACGGATGATGAATCCTTATCTCACTTGTAGTATAGTAGTAGTGTATCTTACTTCCTATAAATGAACTCCGTAATTCAGGAGTTTATTCGGACCCTTAACGAAAATACTTTTTCTTGAATTAAGTGCAAGCATGCGTATTAGTTAGACGCTTGGAAACTCACGAGAATCTATGAGAAATGTATAAAGGAAACGAACACTTATTCTGACAAAAGAAAAGCTTTTGTTTCCAAGACGCCAAGGAAGATTGTTGAGGCCTTTTTTCTTAGCACGGAGCTTTGTAGCTCGAACCCACTACCAGCTTCGAAGTAGCACGAAGTGCAAACTTGGCGAAGTGGAAGAAGCTTTGAGACTTGTGGGAACACTTGCGAGCCTTGGTGAGATCACGAAAAGACGTGGCGTGGGTGGGAAAGAACGACTTTTGAATGAGCATCACTGTTGGACAAGGGTTTTAAACCACTGCATTACGTGAGGAGGAATCCTACTTTGTCACTGATTTTGCATAGACGTAGAGAGAGGGAGAAAGAAAGAGTGTTCGATTTTGCTTGACTTTGAAAGGGCAAAATGCGACAGCGCATGAAAAGGATCCTCGCGAATGAGAGGGCCTTTCTTCATTTTCACTTGTTTTTCACGGGATGAACAGTTTTCCATTTCTTTTGCATAGCTCTGATTTCTTTTCCTGTTTGACTTCCATCTCCGAAACATCTGCTTTAACGTTTTGGTTATGGTCGGGGTTGTACGCGTGCACCAATGTGTCACTCCAAATCAAAATCTAAATTAGAGGACCCAGAAGGGTTTGAAGTGCGCTAAACGTTAGTTAGGAACTGCGTGTTTAGTGTGAAGTAGCAAATCCATTCACAAGTAAAAAAAGATTGTTTCATTTACTTCTGAATCTGGTCACGGTAAATAAAAAAACGGTGAAATGTGAAATTAGTTTTTTCCTTTCTCTGCATTCAGTCTTAAACTTGAAATTCCTCTGTACATCTGACGACCTTGACGACACTTGACGATCAACAAATTCGTTATTAACAAATTTGATGATTATCAACCTTGTAATTTTTCTATACATCTATGTATAGAAATTTGTTTTTATTTCAAATTTCACAGTAATATGTACGTATTTATACGTTTTATTGAGTATTTTGCATTCAATAACAGTAACTACAATCTGTAAACTGTACATCTGACCTTCCAAAAATTAGTTATATCGCTACGATATACAGTTTCCTTAGTAAATTTTCAACGACTTGTTTTTGTTCTCATTTGAAACATTACTGAAGGAACACCATGTTTGTAAAGTTCTACGCCACTGGTCAAGTTTAATCAAGGTCTACACGATCGTGAGATTTTAATTGTAGTGAGTTTATTATTACAAATTTGAAAAAATGTTTAAGATGTAAACGAAGAAATGGAGCTATTAATTTTTCTCCTTGATTTTCTTACTACGTAGAAATAACCAATGTCTGCATTTTTTGTTACCTAAAAGAATTGATTTTCTTGCGATCTACAGATATGTGAGTGAAACTATTCATTACCTGAGTCAAGAAATACATTTCAGCGTGTAAGAGTCTTTCGTTGAGTAGTTAAAGATTGAGTGCAATGCGTTAAAGATAATCTAGTTCATTTGAGAACCTTTCAGGAATAATAGTGAGTCAATCAAGTGTTATCATATGATTTCAAGGGGAGGCGTTATGTTGAAAGAAGGAAAAAATTTGAAACAAAATATGCAGCGGTTGAAGCAGGAAATTGAAATTCAGGAACTGAAAATATTTACCTAATTTTATCACATACATCAGAAATTTATCCAAAATAATGAGCAGCTTTTAATTTGATCACTAGTTTTTAGAACAAAGGGAGAATCCGTTCTATATTTATAGGCACTTCATACTTTATCTATCGGAACATTTAAAACACCTCACAGTAATAATAAGCATAATAGAAATGTAGTAATATATTTCCCTCAAATTCACTACATTTGTGATAATTGTTTTAGGCTAGATCGTCTCATCGATTGGTCCTTGGTGTACTTATAGATCACACACAAACCTAGCTGTTCACTGTGTTAACTTTGGTATGGTACTAAAGAAGAAAAAAAAACAACAACTGACATCCCCGCAATACCGAATCAATCGCTCGGAAGCTATAAATCGTGATAGCTACATCGAAACCGTCCTTAACCGCTTCCGACTCAGTATCACTCTTGGCCATGCGAGCGGCGAAAGCGTGTACTTATCGAAGGCAATTTTCAGTGGAACCCATTCTCACTCTGCTTCGAAAAGCTTTTAAGTATAATGGGAAAAAGTTAAAGTGCTGCCTAAATCTGGATGAACACCACAGTTGAAGCAAGATGCTAATCACATAGACAAAGTGTAACAAAATTGTTGATTTCAGTCAGTCAATAATTAACCCCCATACGTCACGTACAGTTTTTACTGTTTTTTGACGAAATAAATCTAGCTACATAAATTTTAGCTACAGATGCCTATTTGTAACGTTTTGCCTCATTTGTGCCTTTTTGGTCATTATTTTCTCCTTTTCTCCTCCTGGCACCAATCTCCATCAAGCTGGAATCATACCTGCAAGCCTGAACAACATGAAGGCATGGTCGAGTGTTGTCTTTCTGTGGACGCGGAGGATCCAGTGTCAGGTTGTGTTAAAAATCTAAACGGGAAATGAAGATGATACCAGTGAAGATTTTTGATATTTTTCATTGATGTTAACAGACTTGTTCCCTCAGAGGAATAGGTTTGAATATTGCCTCAGATCCCTTTTGAGGATAGAGCTCTGTAGATGATGTACCCCTTTCAGCTCCTTCTTGTTCTCGCTTCCCTTCTGGCGATTACACAAGTGCAAAGAACGAAATCTCTAATTCCGATTTCACGATCCAAAAGGGAATCCACAATAGCGTTTCCTCCAGACAGCGTCTCGAGTAAAATAAATTCTTAGTTGTCATTCCGGATGGTCACGTGCTGTCAATATTGCCAAGAAAGGGTAGTTTATTTCCATGTAAGTGGTAATGAATTTTAGTTAGAATAAAAATGTGGATCATTTCAACTATTATTTGTTTCACAATAATTACTTTTAAATAATTATTTTTCAATGTTTCTTGTGATTTACACCCTTACTACAATATGGATCGCCCAAGCAATGAAAATACGGCCCGCAACCATATTAAAGGTGCTAGTTGGGACGCCCCTGATCTGAGTGTCGCCGCGTCAGTCGCCCGGGCCCGCACGACGCACTCCGTCACATCCAAAGGATCGGATGTTGCGACGGCCTAACCGCAGCAGCTGCGGCGCTCGCGTGCACAATGGGCTCTAACGACGCCTGAGTGACGTGCCGCCTCTGCGTCCGCGGTTCGAGGCCCTGCGGCCGCTTCGGCGCGCGCGCCCGCGCACGACATGTGCTCCGCCGCGCCCGCTGCAAGGGGACCGCGCCGCGCCGGGCGAGCGGGCCGCGTGTGCATGCGCGTGTACGGGGACGCGGACGAGCGCGCGAGTGTGCATGGGTGCGCACCAAACGGGAAACCGCCCCCGTCTTTGGCGCCGCCGCCGCCTTCAATGTCGCTGTGCACAACGGTACGCGACGCGGTGTAAGAGAGGAGCAAATATGTACAACAGTGGGAGTAACTAGATATTTCGATGTCATATTAATTTAATCCTACAATTATAAACGATCTTCTTTTTAAAAAACGAAACCAAAATAAATATTGTTCTCACATCTCGCCACAAGCAACAAACTATACATAAATTGTAATTTGTTAAATCGTTTAATAATGGCTGCAAGAAAATGCAACAATACGTTTAAAGGCGGCGAGCGATTCTGACATCAAAAAGATATTAGATTGTACCTTAGGTTTTTTACAAAACAAGGTCGTGTTTTGTTGTGAAACTTTTGACGTCCATGACGTTGGAAATACTGGATTTAAATTGAAATTTACACACGAACGAATAGTTTTTCATGTAACCTCATTCAGTTAATTAAATCCGTTGAAGGTGATATCTTGGAACACAATTGAGTTCTGCGGTCAGCGCATGCCCTGCAGGCGAAGGGAATCTCCCTTCTCGTACCCTTCATTTGGCAAAGTAAGGACTGACCCTTTGAGATGACCCTGTGCGTTCAGGCTTTCAGGCTCAGCTATCTCCATTGTTGTAATTTTTTTTAACTTTTCAGTTAAATCCTAATTATAAATTAATAAATATTATTACTGCCAAATTAAATTTTGTTGCGATCGAAATCAACTTTAGTGTTTACTAAACCCGCTTTAAAACATCCATGTTTAAAAATTTGGATAGTTTTCGGTTGATGTATTATTAAAATCAATGTTTTCATTTTGAACATTGATATATTTATATCTATGTCGCATCACTAATTACTTCCTGCCCTGCGTCAAGTATGTTTAAGATGGAAGAAATGAAGTTCGCAGATTATGATATAGGGGATAGCAGGCGCACATGCAACAACATCACGCTTTACGCTCCAATACACTTTCCTATTGTGCGAAACTTCAACGCCTTGCATCCTAGGATACTGAAACCATAGTATCGTAGAGTTATGTTTCGTATGCCGTAATCCACAAAATGAAACCTTCTTGGATTATTATTACATTTTTGGAGGGTTTTCCCACTCTACAACATAGGTTGTGAATCATACGGGGCTGGGTTCCAATATGAAGTAAATTTTCACTTCTAAAACAACACGAAGTATGAAGCAAATTTACATAGAGCGGAATGTTTGGTCGGGTGTAGTTAGTATACAAGCAATATAAGTCACCTTAAAACACTAAGAAGCTTATACAAAATAAATATCGTTTGTGGGATCCAATAGAGGCACAACTCAAAATATCTGGTGCTGAGATAAATGAGTTTGAAATTTTCGCTTTGTTTTGACTTGCATTTTTTTTTTGCTCGCGAATCGGCCGACTAGGACCACGCGTACAAGCATCCTGCATTTACCGTGGCTCAGCTTTTTATTTATTATCGCGATAGCAGGTGCTTGTGACAATTCACTGGGGGACCAGCATTTTAGCTGGATCCAATTTTTATCCCCCATGGTTGTTAGCCCGGGGGTATGGAAGATGAGAGATGATAGGAATGGCGATAGGTGATCGTGGACTTTTGGAACCATCCCAGCATTCGCCTTTATGACAGAGGGAAACCACGAAAACCCCGGTCAGGATGGCCGGCCCGGGAATCGAACCCGGACCTCCCGATTACGAAGTCAGTGCGCTACGCACTGAGCCACTTCGCTCGGTTTTGACTTGCATTATTCATACATTCACACTTCTGCCATTTGTAGGTGGAATGTACTCTAGGACATGCTGCTGTCAAGATCATATTTTTTCAGCTGTCACTATTGCAGCCCACGAGCGATATGAGAGAGAAGTGCGTAAGGACGGTACGTACCAGGTCGTAGCCCACGCGCTGGTAGTAGTACTTGGCGTAGTCGTCCAGCCACACCTGCGCCAGGCGCACCGAGTTGCGCTTCAGCACGTTGACGCCCGACCGCCACTTGTAGGGCGAGCGCTTGCGGAAGATGTGGCCCACGTGCGAGCACGGCACGATCTCCAGCGTCCCGCCGCACATCCACGTCTGCAAGCACACACCGCGCACGCTGACGAGCACGCCCCACGCACGCCCCGCAGGCGGCGGCCGTGCGCGGCACACACGCCTCGTCCAACAAGGCCCAAGAGAGGGTTTTCACTAAGGGAAGAGGACTGACATTCTTTGATGCGAAACTATGGTTGTAGCGTACAGCTTAATTACAAGACACCTAATTACAACAAACTATTTTGGGTCGCATCCAGGAAGTAAGTTTCCCCAGGTCATCAACAAAAAGAAAACACAGCTTCATAGAAAACCAGTATTGTAACAGGTACAGCATAAGTTGAACTATTTTTTCTCATTATCACCACAAGAATTGAGACATTTTGATATACCGATAGATCAGTATTTGAATCTGTGTGTCATAAAAGCCTGCAGCCTTGGTAGGTACAACTGTATGACAGCCACCTGCAATTCTGCCTCACTGTGATATGCGAAATCCCCACCAGCCACAAATGTCTTGAAGTGTAAGAAAAGTGGAAATCGGTGGGGGCGAGATCCGCACTTTAGGGTGGATGATCAAACATCACCCAGAGGATCTGCTGCAGAAGATCTGTTCTGAGCCGAACCGTGTGTGACCGACTGAATTACCGTATTCCGTATGGCAGTAACAATAGTAACTATCTCAGGCAGTTTCCTATGACCAAAGGGAACAAATATTGATCCCATGATATGACATATGTCACAATTCTAGAAGTAGTTGCGTAAGAAAAAATGCAACATGTGTTGTATCTGCTGTAATAAAGCTTTTCCATGATACTGATTTTTTTGTGGACGACATAGGAAAATTTACTTTCTAGATGCGACTCGCTTTACCAAATTATTTTGTCATATATGAAATATGCACAATAACGAATTAAAATAACATCGGAAAATATTAATGGAACATAACTCTCAACAATGCTTAAATATTTTAATAAATATTATTAAAAATATATTAACGCAACTATTAGGTTATCTAATAATTTTAATAAATAATTTACGATATTTACACTGTATTCTAAGAAATAAAACAGCTTTCTTACAATGTATCCGTACCACCTCTAAAGAAGTGAGATAAATCATTTTCATAAAACAAATCGGAACTATTGCACGATGTTTTTCTTTGAAATGGAACGCTAAAGTTCTAATGAGTTCACACTCGAGCTGTTTACTTCGAGTCTCATCAACATGAAAATTAATTTCATCCATCTTCTACTTTGTTCCAAGTAAACTATTTACGAGGTCTAGAACATTAAGCGGGCTGGAAGAAGTGCTGTTAGGAATGTAATTAATTCGCCATTATTCGATTGATGATAATTCACATTGCATTTATGTATGTGGCAGATGTAAGTATGAAAGATACTTTTAAAAACTTCAATTTAATTTAGTATTTATCGTAACCCATTTAATCAAGTTTTATGCGGCTACACAGTCTAAAATATTTATTTTTAATTTTACTCTTCCCGAGTTTTAATGCGGTTTGTTAAATACCACTATATACAGTGTACAGTATCTGTCACACGTATTTCCTCAAAGACGTTGGTATTAATTAATTTTTCGAGAAATTTACATGTGGTTTTAGTTATCTTACAGTTGTGTACTTCGGCGGCTGTCTCAAATATAGTGATGAAGTCCGGAAAAAGCTTTGATACTCTCAAAGGAGTTTTGCTGCCTATTATGGCACAGCTTTGATATATTAAGTTATTTGCCTCATTAGGATTCATAAGTTCTTAATATTATTTCTCTCAACACCACTTTCCTTTCTTTTTATTTCGTACTCCTATATCTAAGAGCAGAATATTACATTACAGTTGCAACACTCGTTGATCAAACCGAGGTTCACTATCGATGAAAATTGGTAAGTCTATCCTAGGACGTTGCCCGATTCAGCTCAACAGGTGTCAAAGCTGTATCAACGAAACTACCGTTTTCTTTTCTTCGTGGCTTTCTGTATTTTATACACCGGGCGCAAGACCCGGTAAGAATCGAGTAGCAACTTGATAACATGTTTCTGCCAATAAAAGAAACAATTAACAGGAAACATTGTAGAAGAAAAATTAAGTTCAGCAATTTGAACATATTTGGATAACTGAATGCTTGTAGCATGTTTTCTGTGTCTCTTTTCAATAAAAACAAAGAAATAATTATATTGTAATTTAGTGTAAAAGTAATTAGATATGTGTATAATACCAAAAAATACTAAGTATATTTTTCATTGTGTGTCCTTTGGAGACAACAGTATTCATTCCCTTTGGTAGAAACAACTCCCAAATGGACTCTCACGTTTATTATCATGTTTATTGGAAATATTAATAGCATTCGAGAGCCAAACTACCCTAAATGTAACAACACCTTGTGTTGTTTATCAGAATAAATATAACATTACATTGACTTGTTTTCTTCTTGTTCCTCAGTTGTAATTATTTATTGCCACGATAACTAACGTGAACGAAATTCAAAGTTTTATTTATATTGGAACGTATATAATACTTATTATATTTGGGGGACGTTAAGACAAAGATCTACCGAAATGCCTCAAACATATTAAACATATCTGAATATTACATCTGGTAGCATGTGGATGTGTATGATCATTAAATCGTTTTAAGATATATATTATTTTAAACATACAGAATATGAAGATACACACCTTTCGATGCACACCATTATTGCATTTGTATATTTCTAAAGAAAAAATACTTAGCGGTGAAATGGGCATTGGGAAAGCCCCGCCGTCGAGAATCTCAGGCCTCGTTGCAGTGAACTCTCCAATTGAACAGATTTGTAAACGCGATAAAAATGTGCTATTTATTATAAAAACTACACAACACTTACTCTTGTGTCTGTGTTTCACAGTTACCCGGTTTACTCGTCATATTCAACCCCTACGTACTATGTTCTAATGATGACAAAGGCGAAGAAGGATTTGAGTTGATGCATTGAAATCACATTTTATTTGAAAAGAAAACATGCTACATAAAATTAGAATTCTCACGTATATAAGTGTATGTTTGCGGCGCGAAATATTGTAAAATTAGAAAATCATATTTATTCAGACACTGAGAACAACTGAAACGTGAAGCCAACCTGACCTTTTCTTTGATATACGTTTCTGGATATGTGCCGCGAACGATTTTGTTAAGGGATTAATTTATGAATTCGTGATGTGGACACCGCACGAAAATATCTCTATGGCATTGTCTGCGAGAGCTAAGGAATCTCCGTCTAACATATCGTGTCTGGTCGGGGGACGAGGGGCAGATACGGGAATCTGCCAGCGCCCACACAGCTATTTCCGATGACGCCTACCGGTTCTCGTCACTGCTATCACTCGGTGCTAGATAAAAGGCCCAGTACCAGGACGGGAGCGGTGGCGGGGGCGGGGCGGGGGAGGGGCGGGGTGCCTGGCAAAAAGCGACTCGCGGCGGGTGGCGCGGGCGAAGCGACGGAAACGAAGTGTAGACGGGGCGCGTTCTACGGATTTTTGCCTCCAACCTCCCCGCCCCACCACTCCCCCCACACTGCCCTGCTCGCACTTTTCCAATCTCCCCTCTACAGCTGCGTCTACAAGGGAAAATGGTATTCTCATTTGAATAAACCTCTGATTTTTGCCTTCACGTGACATAATTACAGCTGTGGCGGGCGCCGCAACGGCCACTAAAGGAATAAGCGCCCGTTGTCAGACAAGAATGATGGTTCGTGCTGTCGTGACAGGATGACGTGCTTCTAGAAATCCAAATTCTTTTATAACACTTTTTTTGTTGTCTAATTTCCGTTTTTTGAATTAATGTTTCTCGAATTCTCTTTAAAAGCAACTGTTTTTATCTATTTTTCAAATAAAGACGATTTTATATTGAAAAAAGTCTTTTGTGATTTGTTGAAATGTATAATGTTTCCTCAACGAATGTAAAATGATCCGCGAGAATATCAAACTTCGAATATATGTTATTGGGATAAAGTATAAAATATTCAGGGTAATATTCATCACTTGTTTCCATAACTTCCTCTGTACTACAAATTCGAGAAATAACAATGAGAAAATAAATTTTTAACATTCAGACTTTGGTGACGTCTAGAGAAAATCATTTTCTGACTTGTTTTGTAAGGTACCCTTTTCTTACTGTATTTTTCGGCATGCCTCTTAATTGACATACAACATTTCGAAAGTGGATGCACTTAATAAACTTGACAGCAACGACCACGTATGAGCCTGAAATTGAAGCTTTCCAGCATGTTCGTCCAAACCTGTCCATGCAATAAATAATTATACCAAAATTGTCCACGCTCTTAAGTCATCTATAGTTAGTTCAAAGCATTTCTGCCTAATTGTTAATTTTGTACATAGATTTTTCAATCTTCAGAAAACTGGTCCAATATATCTATTATCCGATCGTAATGAAATAACATTCCAATGGAATTAGTTCACAGCATTGCAATTTGAAACGGGAAAAGAAATGTCAACGCATCAAGCCAACATTTGATTTTTCCTAGAAACAATTAAAAATTCCAGGCAGATACCTAAAATTAAATTGCTCATACCACAGGAGGGTTTTTACTTTCCAGACAAACTGTCGCCGGTAGGAATGTAATAAATCAACACAGTGTTGAACACATTGTAAAATACTATTATGAATGTAAAGAAAATGTGCAACTCAAACTACTAGAGGGCAGTTTCATACTTTCTGAAGTTACATAGAAGCCTGCACAACCGTGAAGATGAAGATTCATGTAAAGAAAATTACACATTTTAAAATACGAGTATAACCGTATAAATGATTTCTGTAATATAATAAATTTTACTTTTTAGTTTTATATTTTGTTATGTAATAATTACTAGGCGTAACTCCAAACATTTCAAGAAAAAATCTGAACCGTATCAGGGAGGGACAAAAAATATACAGAGCAAACTTTTTCACATAGTACTAAAAAGAACCGGACGAAAAAGGTATGGACAAAAAGTAATAAAGAGAAAGTTGCCACTGGATAAAAGTGTACTAAGAGCCAAATGAAGATTTGTCGCAAACGCAACGGACGAACCTTCTGTTAACCGAAATTGAATTTACCGGTTAATGCTCCTGAGGTAAACAATTATTTCTTATTTTAAAATATCCATATATTAATAATAAAATGTTTTACATAACAATTTCAATATCTGGTTATTATATAGAATCCGTCCAAAAGAAGACTGAGTAGACACCAGAGGATACGTTACTAGATTAATGCTAGTCTACGATGGTTATTATTGTACTAAATGGAGTGTAAATCAGTATTTAAATTCGAAATAAATTACCGCCAGCATGTTCTGTGGGTGATTAGAATATGAGGTCATTGCGCGCGCGCGAAAGAAACTAATTTATAATGATTTAGAATGATTATTTACAATATGACATGGACTGGCACAGAATTTTTACTTCAGGGCTGTGTTGGGGTGAACTTTAAAAGTTCTGGGTCCTCAAAGTAAGGAGCGGGGGTCACGAAGGTTTCTATTTGAAGTCCTTTTTTTATTCTTTTAGTGATCTACAGATTCTTCTAATAAATAAAATAGTAGTAATGATGGTAATGAAATAAAAATTAATGTAAAAGCAGGTAAGATGGTTCAAGTAATTTCGATGGTCTATTTTTCGAGAAGAAATCGGTTGGTGTAGAGATTAAAAAGTACTGATGCTATAATATACACAAAACAATTATAAATAAACTTAGCAGAATATGATAATAAAAAATATGTTGTTCTATAAGGGAAGATGATATATTTTGGAAGTTTATATTAGGACATATAGCTCGTAATGTAATGATCATCAAGTTATCTCGTAAACGGTGCATTGTAGCAAAATGCACGTAGATATGGTTTCAAATGAAAAGTGACAAACATCGCTAAAATATTGTTTGAATTTCGAAGCATAGGCTTTCGCGGCCGGGGTCAATTGGAACTTGCCAGTAAGGGAGTCCAAGGTACAGTTGCCAACGCTTCGACTGTGATACTACGACCTTTCTCAGGGTGAAATGTAATATGACGGCCGAAACATACGCGACTGTGCCCACGACGCGGCGTCTCCCGACGGCCAAGTATCTATTTTTTTGAATTTATTTTCTTCTACTTCGAGTTCTATTTAGTTTTTGAGAAATTGACAACCGAAAATAGCAAATTTTCAAAAAACTCTTTTTCACCTATCGCCTTTCAAGTAGCGTATCCATCTAGCGCGGTGTTTTAAATCAATGTGTTTATAATATACATTTTGAGCATTGAATTATATTTTAGAAATTTATAATTTGTTATGACGAATCGTTATAGCAATTTGAAATTTTCGGAGCCAATTTTGATGTTTTGAAAAAAAAACATTTGTGAGAGGTTGTGACATAATATTATTATAAAGAATGAATTGTGGAAAAATAAATTTATTAAAATTTTTAAAAACATTGAAATAATCGGTCAAAAACTTATATCATAATCGATATCTCCTCTGAGCAACCGCCTAGAGCTCTATTGATTGTTAATAGTAAGTATACCTGGTTCTAAATCACAATTCACAATGCTAATGCGGAGGCATGGAGGCTGATTGGTTAGTTCCCAATGCGCAATGCTAATATGGAATTTTGAGTGCGATAATCGCATCACTCATAACGTAAGTACTTCATGATAGTGCGATGCTGACAGCCTCAAGGGCCAAAGATAGAAGAATACTCATTTTACGCTTCGTAGCTAAACTTTATCAAATTCCCGTGACCTTTACTTTTGCAATACTTTCCTATGACTTTTGTACTTACAATTTACGCAAGGGATAATACTCAAAACTTAAAAATCATATCACGTTTGGGTACGGTATCATAATTTAGTTTATAAAACAATGTACCTCAAGGAATATCGCACACAGAAAACCGAAGCAAGAGTACAAACTTTGAAAGTGAAGTTGTCGCGAAGAAACAGGGGCTGTATATTAACATATCGAATGAGGGATGACGACATAAGCAAAAATCGAAATGTCGATCATGCATGTGTAGGGCATCTTTGTCAGAAAGTCCTAAATTGCAGCCCCTGCGAACGGCTGCAGACGCGAAGCGCGGCACGCAGGGCGTGTGTGTCGGCCTCACCTTGAAGGAGAGCTCGAGGTTCTCGCCGCCCCAGATGTCGAAGCCGCTGTCGTAGGTGCCGAGCCGCTCGAAGAAGGCCTTGTCGATGCTGAAGAGGCCGCCGGCCATCGTGGGGCTCCACACGGGCTCCGCTGTGTTGTTGTGCCGCTGCCGCTCCCGCTCAGGCACCGAGTGCCAGTTGAACTGCAGCAAGAACGCAATTCATTGGTCTTTATGTCAACAACTGAAAACATTCTAATGATTAGGCATTTTAATCACAACTTTGTATTTACAAAATGTTCTATTGATGTATCGGGGCACTTCAACAACAATGGTCATTAGCACTGTGGATGTAGTAAGCGCTTTAGGGGCGGAAGAGCTCCTCCCTGCTGGAGTGTGAGTTTCGGCGCCAAAGCATTTCCGGTCTGTCTCCAGCCCCACCGAGACAAGCTCCAAGCTCCCGACATGTGTGCCAGTGTAGTGCATGTAAGTGTAAATGTGTGGAAGGGGAAGAGTAGCACAAGGAAGAGGAACGAAAGTCAACATGTCATGTTGTTTTACATAACCGTTTCAGATACTTTAAGAGCAGAATGATTGTAACGGGAAGTCTGAGCGAGTGACACTTGGTATCTGAGTACTTCTCCTCAGCGTAAATTTTCCATTAATTAATTTTTGGAAATGCTGCAAAGAACGAATTAATTCAGTGCCGAAATTCAAATCGACTTGTCTGTTAATATTTCTAGTTGACTAATAAGATTGTGATGACATTCCAGCGCCCAATGGTGCAATCCTCTCTCAATTATTTTTTATCGTACTTCTAAAATTAATTTTAAAAAAAACTCGAAGGAGTTTGACAATAAATAGTAGACTCAGTTTGAAATTGGTTTTTAATAATCAGAAAGTTATTATGTTCATGTCTTGTTTCTTGTGAACATTCTGAAGTGACTGTGCAAGTTAGAGTCAAGGATAACTGAAAGGTATTCTGTTGCGTTCTGTGACAACCACTGTGATTTAGAAGCGAAGGGGCTCTTGTAAACACAAATATATCAGGTCCACTGCACGAAGAGTAGGAATGTGTAGATTTATGCGTCAGCGTGAGTCTGTAACACTGTTTGTCAAGGTTTGAATTTTTCGCAACATTTCGTGTAATACTCATGATCTAATACTCATGTTCTAATATAATTAAAATTATTCTTACCATATTTTTATTTCATGACAAGTATGCACATACATATTTATCGTGTCAAAAGACATTCCAGAAAAAAAAGTTAAATATCCATTTGGTTTATTTGGATTATCCACTTTGATTTGTTCTATTAGATAATTACAATTTATTTGCATTCTTTCAAAAATTCATTCAAATCTCTAGACGTAGGCAAGATAAGATAAAATGGTAAGATTTCACTTGCTATCTGAAATCCTAGCAGCAACGTACGTACACTAAACGGGAGAAAATACGAGGTTTTTCTTCAAACAACTCAACGTAATAATATTTTTCAAAATTCCATATTCATGAATTGATATTCTTTTTGAATAAATGGAAATAACATAAAAATACTAAATAGTTGCCTGAAAACGTTTCAAAATAAAAAAAGAGTAGTTACTTCGAAACCGTAAATGTTCAGTTTGCACGACATTCAAATTGCAGAAATCGATTAAAACATGTTTAAAAATGTGAGCGCTTATCCTAAAAATACTCAATTTTACTAGTTTTACCAGATCTCAAATTGTAATTCTTATTGTTCATCTGTTTTCCAAAATATAAAACATAATTTGACATACTATTATTACATAACAATACATTCCCAAATAAATGTATTTTCATAATTATTTTAATATTTTTATATAAAAATATTTTTTGTTAAGAGTGATGATGGTGTCTGTAATGCAATAATACTAACTCAGGATTGGCTTTTTTATGATAATTATAATGCACACTTATATTGTTACATTTATGCAATTGACAATAACGTATGATATTTGATAATGTTATTGAATATTGTAATGGGATACACATTGGATTTGAGTGTAATTGTGTCTACAACAATCGATCCATACCTAATGTCAATTACGCTGCCTCGATTTTCGTTTTTCTCTGTTGTCTTTCTGATGCCTAAAAACATTACCCGACAATCTTGCTACAATATCAAAGCGGACAATATATTCCTCCCGCACTTAAAATTTGTTCTCTTCTTCACACACTTTTGGTATGTGTATCAGAAAGACAATGGTCTGTTGATAAACGAATTCATATTAAGAATGCCTGATGCATAAATTTACATTTTGAGGCCCAAATGAATGAGATTCGTATTTGTAATGTATACTTTCGAATTAGCTTTAACGTTTGTGTGAAATTCTATGGACGATCGTGATTGTGTTTCAGTAGCGGAACTCGGATACGTGTTTGAGTACTCAGTGTTAGATGATTCACACTGCATTGAAAAGAGATCTCAGCCAATAAAACATCCTCGAGGATGAAAAAAATTAACACATGTTACTCCCGTTCCTTTATAAATAAACACAAAGGATTGAATTTGAGGACATTAAACATTTTGTTGAGTTGTTTGAAGGTTTGGTCTGTAAATGTGTGAGGTGCTAAGAATTCTTTCTTTCAAGTATGGAAAGCATTTTTTGGAATATGTATTTTTTCTCGAGATGTATTCATTTACTTTTGTTCATGTACACATTTTATTATCGCACAAAATACTAAACTTTACCAGTTTTCTTTGAACCAATTCGGAAAATTAGTTAGTGAATATAAATAATAATTTTAAAAAAAGTCTTAATGGGAAAAAGTGGCACGTTTTACTCAAGCTCTGCCCTCCCTGCGATGCAGAGCACCTTCCCGTTTGCGGCATGGTGCAGGCGACCTGCTCTGTTTACCTATCCGACGTATCGAATGTCACCCGAAGCGGAGCGCGCCGTCCGCTGGGGGGCGCTGCCTATTCCGCTGCGAGCAGTCGCACAGTACAGACCTACGCGCTCAGCACTACGCCTCGCCTCCTACCTGTGTTCTGTGTTCCAGTGAAAGTTATACGGCTACAGTAACAGTTATCAACAACTCTCACGAATCGTGTGGTGTTAATATTCTAACAAATTAGTGCAGCATTTTCTACCGACGCTGGCATTCGCCAGTGTATTCTAGATGCCCTCACTAATGTCTACCCGACCGAGGGCGAAATGGAGGTCGCTTACCAAGAAGGCGACGCCCGTGAAACATCATTCCTAGAAATGCCCGAGCATCTACTACAACATCAACCAGATCAGCGGCTACCTCTACCTCCATCGCATCAGCCTCGCATGTTAAGTGGAACAATGCTGCATGACAATGTTCATGATCAACTAAATAAGGTCAGTAACTATTTGCCGACCAACGGCACTGCGAGTTCTTCAAAGTGCAACGGGAATACCAGCGCAAGCGCAGAACCAATTTCTCCAGAGCCCAGTGGGAAGCGAGGGCGTAGTGATCCAAATCCAAACATGCAACCAAACAAAAAAAATCGTGTTTAGCCATTCTAAAGACTATGGTTTTTCCTTAAAAATAGATTTGACGCTTTAAGGGACCTTCAAGAAAGTAAATCAAGTTCCGTATCCCGAAACATCACCGTTCCTGAAAACTCCGAAATTATTAGAATCCCTCCCATCCGTATTAACAATTTTGAAAACATTTTAGAACTAAATAATGAAATTAAAACCCACATCACTAACCAGTTTACGTCAGTCTTCAATAACAGCAAAGCAAAAATTAACTTTAACCAACTAGAAGATTTCAGAAAAGCTATTAAATACTTTAGAAGCACTAATAAACAGTTTCACACTTAAAAGGACCCAACCAACAAAAAGTTCTCTGTGGTCATAAAACATTCATCCGTCTATTTCTCAAGAGGAAATATACCAAGATCTAAAAGCTAAACATTCTTCCCTCATTAGTGTTACCAGATTACACAAGAACAATTCACCAATCCCAGTCTACCGCTGAATATTCAGGAGAGCAGAATATTGCAATAATACTTAAAACAAATGTAATATGTCTAAAAGTAAAAACTGAAAGAAGGCATAAAGGTAAAGGACCAATACAGTGTCTCCGATGTTTGGATTTCGGGCATTTTGAAAACAACTGTAACCATCTACTTTCTTGTATATACATTGTTCTGAGAATCATTATTCGGCCTCATGCCCTCGAAAGGTCGACCCTCCGAAATGTAAAAACTGCGACGGGGCGCACAGAGAAGATATCCGAACAACAGAATGCTCATATTTTAAAACAATTTTGAAAAGTAAATCACAAAATTCCCACCAAGCACCTCAAAAGTAGAGAACTAGCCATCAATCCCCTCCCCCTATGTCACCAATGCCGCTGGATCCCAACTATACAATCACATACGTACTAACAGATTAAGATTAATATCTCCCCCTGACCCACATACTATCCTCGTGAACCAAACAAGCTTCCCGATATTTTAGATATAGGAATAACCAACTTAAAAGACCAGTTTTACTCAACTCCTCACATCGAGCTGGACTCGGACCACATTCCGGTCATTATTTCCACAGATGAGACCCTCCCCCCGCCCTCGCCTAAACCACTTCTTAACACGTGTAACTTAAATTGGGTCAAATTTAAGAAAATAATTCAACCCCAAACTCCTAAATTCAAAATCCTAAACACCTCATCTGAAATAGATCAGGCAATAATAAACTTAAACAATCTAATAACAAAAACTGTAAATACACTAAAACCCGAAAATCCAACCACACTACGTAAAAACGCACCCATTAAACTGCCCCAAAAGCTTAATTAAAATAATTCAAACCAAAAATAAAACGAGAAGACTCTGGCTAGCTCTTAGGGCTCTTAGTTTAAAAACAGAACTAAATCTATTAACAAATATCTCCCGAAAAGCCATTGCAGATTTTAAACAGACCAAATATAACCATCTAATACAATCTTTAAACACTCGAAACGATTCACTCAATTTTACTAAATGGATACTAAGAAAAAAACCATAATACCCCTTTAACTACCACCAATGGTAAAAAATATTCTACTAGTGAGAAAACTGAAGTTTTAGCTGATCATTTGGCGAGACACTCACCTCCAACATCTCCTCTCCCCATCCAGATCATTCCCAAATCCAAAACTATGCCAACTTCCCTAATTACAATATACCCCAAAAAATCAAATACATATCTCTTCAGGAAATTACAAACATCATCAGAACTCTCCCAAATAAAAAAGCACCTGGTCATGACAATGTTAATAATATAATTTTAAAACATTTACCCCAAACCATTATCGCCTATATCACCAATATATTCAACTCATCCCTAGGAATAGGATATTATCCTTCAAACTGAAAAAAAATCCTTAATCCCTCCCATCCCCAAACCGAACAAAACCACAGCAATCTAGATAACTATAGACCCATTAGTCTCCTCCCATCATTAGCAAAAAATATTCGAAAAACTCATCCTTGCAAAATTAAATAAGTACTTGAACAAAATAAATCTCATACCTCCCTTTGTTTGGCTTCACAAATAAAGTATCCACAGCGCACCAGCTCTTACGCATCACTGAATACCTTCATACATCGTTCCAAAAAAAACATCATTCAATAGCAGTATTCATCGACATCACCAAAGCCTTCGATAGAGTCTGGCACAAAGGACTAATATATAAACTATCGTCAATTGGAACCCCAATATATCTCTTTAAAATCATTAAATGCTTCCTTACAAACAGAACTTTTTCAGTCGTAATAGAGAACCACACCTCAAACCCACGCCCCATAAGAGCAGGACGCCCACAAGAATCCTCCCTCTCCACACTGCTATTGAACATCTACACAACGGACTTTCCTACCCCCAGATTAACTCAAATAGCCCAATTCGCAGATGACACTGCAATCTATATGTCTCATCCATCATTAAACTTTATAGCAAATGAAATTCAACATTAGAAACATTAAACAACCTTCAAACATTAGAAAGTTGGTCCTCAAAATGGAAGATGAAAATCAATCCCACCAAATCAGCCGTTCAAATATTCACATTCAAACCCCATCCAATTAAAAATAAATAATAATATAATTCCATGGACTCCACATAATAAGGCAGTTAAATACTTAGGACTACATCTGGACACCACCCTCAACTGGAAAACTCACATCGACAACAAAGTTTAGCAAGCAAAAATTAAAATGTTTAAACTGAAAGCTCTCATAAATAAAAATACTAAACTGTCTTTAAACAATACCACAACCTTATATAAATCAATCATCAGACCCCTCCTCCTGTACGCCTGCCCAATATGGACAAATTCTGCCAAATATAACATTCAAAAATTTCAAATCATCCAAAACAAATTCTTAAGATCCATCATCCAAGCTTCCTGGTTCATCTTCAACAAGCAACTTTTCACCGAATTAAACATCAAACCAATTTCTCACAATATTTGCCTATCTTTCCAATAACTTTTACTCGAACCTGTAATTAATCAACCAAAGCAGAAATCTCACACTGGGTAAATATACAGAACGTCAAACTCGATTAAAAAACAGATATCCGTTACATGCAATCTTGGACATATTCAGCAATATAGAATAAATCAATTGAGGTGCTCTGTGAGCCTCCTCGTCAGATGTAGCTTAGTGTTTTAGTAAAATAGATTAAGTTAGATTGTAAGCCAAAATAGCAAATGTAAAGTTAAAATAAACTGAACTTTGTCTCATTGAGAACATAAATAAATTAAAAAGAAAAAAAGGAGGGCGATGCCGCGGAGAAGCAACGGCGGGAGGGGAGGGGAGAGAAGAGCAGGGGAATCTCGGCGGCCCCTCCCACTCGAGGTCGCGTGTGCATGCAGATGTGTGCAGAGGTAGAAGGAGGAGGAGGAGAAGGGGAGGGACACGTGTCTGTTGCAGGCGACCGTTGTGTCGCCCCTCCTCGAGCGGCCCCTAGCCACTTCATTCCGAGGGCCTAACTGGGGCTCTCGGCGCCCGGAGGGGGGAGGGGGAGGAGGTAAGCTCGGGGCTCAGCGGGCGGCGCGGCGGGCGCCACAAGAAAGAAACAGGTCCTTCCTGCGAGAGGTAGCATCAGCGTCGGAGGAGAGCTCGGTCCGTGGCGTACGAACTGCTGGAAACGGAGAGAGGTGGACGGAAGGCGAGTGTCTCTTTACTTCGCTGTTCGATATGTTTTCGCAGTTTGTAGACGCTAGAAAATATTATTCACGTTCATTCTCTCTTGTGAGAACAAGAAATAATTGATACACCTTAACTACGTCCACAATTAACTTGTTTCTTATCCATGTTATTCTTTCGACATTATTTAATTATCTTCCAAGCTAACATACAATAATTGTACTCAGGCTCATTTATTTTGTTCGGGACATTTAGATAAACGATTTGTTGAAGCCAATAATTTAATCTCAGAATACTTTTAAGATCCCGTCGTTTGTCTAATCGAATAGAAAACTCCCGAACTCCAGGCAACAATTTTTTACAGGAGAGAAAAACATGTCATCTCTTTCAGTGATCATAGATGTTATCCAATAACCTATTAATATTGAACAGATTTATTCATTATATATCCCTTAAATACTAACAAAAAAAATAATTTTGCACTTTAATAGTTGATAAAAATTGAATTATACACTCCAAAATATTTCCACCAAAAGTAGAGTTGGTGGGCTTTGTTTTCGTGTTTCAATAACTGGTATCAGACTTGTCACAATATACCTTGATTTATGTCTCGTGCTCTATTGTTCCTCGCAACTCTGTCATCAGATTCACGAGATACACCGATCAACACGTGAACTGAAGAGAATTAAAGTTTCGCAATTATTTATTATTCTTTTTTGTACTCGTAATACTCTGAACATTACAAATATAACGCAACTATAGGGAGGGATATCAAAGAAAGAAATTCATAATGAAATATTTTTTCGTATATGGTAGGAAGTAACAGACAACGGAGAACGCGAACGAAAACTAAAAGCTATCAAATACCAGGGGCAGGAACTAGAATTATCTGATTACAATGACTATTTGCAGTCAGAATAATAGTTTAATACAATCAAAAACGTCGTCTGTCCTCTTATGTAAATAGATAATTGCAATAGATTTTTGATTCCGATGCATGGAAGAGGTCGATTCGGATAAACATTTCTTTCTCTACCTGAACTTCGAAGTTTGCATTCCCGTAATTTCCAATCTTTTTAATTTTGTATATCGTTGTGCATTTTTTCGAAGAAATAATGCGTACTTATGGCTTTAAACGTGACACTCGATGTAATATCTGTGAGTGGCACACTTCGTTCCCTTAGAGGGTTATTCCTCTTGTTTTATAGTAATAAAATTCTGGAATATAATTCAATGTAAGCCCACTTGCCAAACCTTCACTCAATAAAACTTCCAACTTATTTACAAGCTCGCATTTCTTTAGACAGTTGCAATGCTCGTGAACACGTTTGAAAACTTTTAATGATCTACTCACTATTTGATTATTAATACTATGATATCTTGAAAAGCTAGAAGCAGCAAGTCATCTTTCTTACAGAGCGACTGAAAGGAAGGAAATGACATTTTAAGGAAACACATTTCTGAGAAAATAAATCCCCTTTTCTGAAAGTTCTAAAGCAATCGACCGAGTGCTAGTAGTGTAGCTTTCTCACTTTCTGGAAACTTCGTTCATTGGTTTGTTGTAACGTATTATCACAATCTACCGTCCGCATAAGATTTTCCGGCTTGCGAGTGGTTTTTAGTATAGTCTCCGTGGTTGAAGAGACTGAAAGCCACTTTAAACTTCTTTGAAATGTCGTCTTTATTCCAGGAAAGAGTCAGACGATGAAGTGGAGGAACTTACCTGCCACCAACTTTGTACAAATCCTAAATAAGTCCAAAGAAAAAACATGAAACGATCGTCAGCGAAATAAAGTTACGACAATTAAAAATTATAAAGTCTATTAACTTCTACCTCCTATAAAATGAAACGTTCGTTGAAAGCTAATGCAGCCTTTTCCTTACTGAAGATAAAAAATATTGTGGGTAAGTCACTATTGGCTTTTTTAAATGGGTATTTATGTAGTTTACACAAAGTGAATACAGGTAGGGAAAATGCTTATTGCATTGACATTTCGAACACATACAAAAGAAGTGTCGGAGATCTAGACCCAGATTATTAATAATTTTACATGTCATTACTTAGCAATGCACGTTCATATATTGTTTATGATAATGTATGACCTTTGCGCTACAGCAAAACCTCTGTAAAATCAAAAGATAAATTAGATTAAAGAAATTATATAAATGTAATGTTGCAATACGTTCTGAAACTTGTATTCTTCCCTGGATGAAGTGTAATTACTATTGTACAGTTAACAGTAATGAACCAAAAAAACTTTAATGTTTGTGAAATAAAGACTAACTTGCCAAAACATCATAGTATCGGGAAGTGATTGTGAATCAAGGCGTTATTTTGGAGAGTAGCCAAAACTACGAGGATAGTGGCTCTATTATTCCAAATGAAACCCCTTTACTTAATACTCCACTGGTATGTCAACAAAACGCATCCAAGTAAAGGAGCAAAAAGCAGCTCATAACGGCCTGCGTCCGTTAAGGATTTTAACAGTCCCACCCGTTAAAAGCAGTCCAAACAAATAAGTTGTTTAAAAATATGGGGTACGAGTATTTATATTAAAAGAATAGTTATTTATGATACGAGTGGTAAAAGTAAAATTTTATTTTGAGAGTACAAACTATAGCGTCACGAGGCCGATAGATGGTGTGGCGCAATCCTATGTGCAAAATGAAATGTACTATTTTTTTAAACAGTCTTACTGACTTTCTTTTTATTTTAATTCAAGTGTACAAATCAATTAATAGCATGAAGCTGTAGCTGATCAGACAGTTTAGCAAAGAAAGACCTTTTGCTAAAACGTGAACTTTGGAATTGATTCGGTCGCCAGACTCTGAGGCCCTTGGACGTGCCTCTTCCTTTATATCCCGGCTGCCATCTTGTGAACTGTTTTAAGTGTTTTTATGTGATTTAGTGTTTTAACATTTTATTTATTTATGTGTGTGCGGCTGGGCAGCAACAATTTATTTGTGTTTTCTATTTCTTGTAAGAAGATGAGTATCATCCAGCGTTATCTGTATATACTATTGCGTATATATGCGCTGTATATACTACAGCGTATTGTTTAATGATATTAGTGTAAGTACTAATTGTGATGACTGGGCCTATGATTTTGATGCAGCGGATTACACTCAAATTATAAACTCATTGGGTTTACGTTTTACATGCATCTCAGTTAACCTTTCCTTTAATGATGGTCTAAATTTTTTCTATACCTTTTTTAATATACAGTATCGAAATCTATATACCCCAAAAAAGACTCATTAAGCTCAATTTTCCATCATGGTATAGCGACGAACTGAAAACCTCGATTATTCTAAAAATTAAAGTCCACAAAGAGTACAAATTAAACATCTTCACACACCATACGGATACATAAATCTGGCTCTAAAAATGAAATATCCAATTATAGACCGATCTCTATTCTTAGTGTCGTACCTAAACTCTTTGAATCGATAGTTACAGATAAATTAAAATCAAAAATTACTCCATTTTTATCAGCCAATCAACATGAATTTATGCCAGGACGTAATATTGAAAGTAACTTAGTTCTTTACAGCCAGTACATTCTGAACTCTCTGGAAATGAATATCCAAGTGGATACTATTTATACAGATTTTAGCAGGGCGTTAGATTCTATAAATCACAAATTGTTTATTTTAAAACTTAAATGCTTTGGTATACATGAAATGTTTCTTAAATAGTTAACTGATTACTTGCGTAATAGAGTCCAAGGTATCAAATTCAGAGGTCTCATCTCTAATGAAATGACTGTATCCTCGGGGGTACGCCAAGGTTTACGTTTAGATCCTTTATTATTTGCTGTATTTGTCAATGATATTTGCAAACTTCTGGGGAGTGGTGAATATTATATATTTGCTGACGATTTAAAAGTATAAAATCCACCGAAGATATTAAAGATCTACAAAATGTTATATCAGCTGTCGTTGATGTTTATTAAATGAAGTATATCTCAATTCTAAAAAATGCAAATTTATAACTTTCTCTGGAGGTAGAAATGTCATTGACAGTTCTTACAAAATTACTGATATATACACATTGATATGATTGATTAATAAATCTCTACAACAACTTGGACTGATCACGAGAACGTGTAGGGTGATCCGAAATACTGCAGCTTTGAGAACTTTGTATTATTGATTAGTTAGATCTCACCTCCCTTTTTCTTCTACGGTTTAGTCGCCGTATTTTGATTTTCACATCAATAGGCTTGAAAAAGTACATCATGTTTGTTTTTTTTCGATTTCTCTCCTCAAGATTTGGCTGTACTGATCTGATTATAAAACATAATTACGCAAGAATCCGGCAAATATCAGGTATTCCAACTCTTAAATCGTGTAGGACGTCAATGACATTGTTTTCCTGTATAAATTTTTACATGGTACCATAGATTGTCCACTATTACTTAGTAAAATGTTGTTTCGGGTCTCTAATAGGTCTACTAGTCATATTGAACCGTTTTTCTTGCGTAAATATTCTAAAATGTATACATCAAATAACTTTTACTCTACAACTTGTAAAATTATAATTAATCAAAATGTAGATATTTTAGATCTTAGTATGAATGAGTTAATAACATGTTTGAGATCATCAGTTCTTCAATAAGCATAAATAATTAAATACTTGTAATATATTTATATTTTTTATATTTAGTCACTATCTTATACTTATTTATTATTATAATTATTTTTGTTATAAATTATTCTTGTATTCTGCTATTGTGATATATTTGTAAATTGGACACAATAATGTCCGTACAGTAAATAAATAAATAATTTTAGCATGTGTCCTAAAAGTAAAGGCTTTTACTAGTGGCTATCTAATAAAGATATTTCTTATTTTGCTTCATTTTTCTTATAAGAAAATATGTGCCCTCATGGGTCAAAGGGGAAGTCGCTTGCCTTTCACTACTGAGGTTCTGGTTTCGATTCCCGTAGAATCCCCGTAGAACATCATGTGGAATTTGTTACGACAAAACGAGCTTGCATGCTTCACAGGTGCTAGTCCAACCCCTGTGAAGTGTCCTAAACCCTACCCTAATTCCTTCCCAATTGTGGCCGCTGAGTAGTAACGCAGGGGCGCGTAGTAGGAGGCGCGTTCGCGGAAATGGTTCTTGGCGGTCCTCTTGACACCTGACTGCGTCGAGACGGGACAGATATAACATGAAGTGAATTCATGGAGGATTACTCCCGCGCTGATATTAATGGAAGATTACACCGAAAGCACAAAGCACTCAACGGGATTAGAGACGCGTTGTGTCAACTAAAGAAAAAACAAATAAAAAAATGGAATCACGAAAATTATTTAACGACAAACGGGCGAAATCAGACATAACGGACCTGCTTGGTTATAACCTCGACTACTTACCAGTGAAATTTAGAAATGTCAGTCACGTCCGTTGGTCCGTGGTCGTGGTCGTGGTCGTGGAGAGGGGCGGGCGCCTTCGCGTCGCGCGGACTCACCTGCAGGTTCCAGTCGAAGCCGCCCACGTTGACGCCCCCCGCGTCGCGCCAGTGGTACTCCAGGGTGTTGTCGTCGATGACGTCGATCACCGGGCAGACGACGGTGTGCGGGTCGCGCGCGATGCGGTCCAGCAGCGGCTCCAGCCAGCCTGCACAGGCACACGCGCGCTCGTCAGACACTGCGCCGGCTGGGGTGGCCCAGAGGCAGTTAACAGTCGATGACCGGGAGGTCCTACGGTTTGCATCCCGATTGTGAGCTTTTTTTAGACATTACCTGCATTGTTTGGTCCAATTGAACAACTGCCCAGATTCGAATTCTGGCCGGATGCCCGCTGAACGGTAATTTTCCGTTGTTTCTCCGATAAATAAAAGGTGTATACCGAAGCTGTGTCTTAACATATGGAGCATGGACAGCATGAGGTCTTTCTTTCCTCATTTTTGTTCTTTTCCCTCCCCTTACCCTTTCACACCAACTAACAAGCACTAAACTACCACACATGTCGAAAGCTTACAGCCTGTCTCAGCTAGGACGATGTCCCTCTGGTAGAGATACCTGGAAAAGGAAATAACGCAAACCGACGTGGAGAACGTACCAGTGGGGGAGGAAAATTATTACCTCGAAGGATATAATATGTACTACACTTACGGGCCTGATAACCGCAGATGAAGCACCCGAAAACATAATCAAATTCTATAGTAGCGGATGATGCTTTTGAGAGGGGTCTAGGTCGCAGATACGTGCCAAGTAACAATGTGTCATAAATGTTTTCCCAAATTCTTTGAATCTCAAAGGGATGTCCGAAGAACCGCTTGGTCCACGTAGATCCTTGCCGAATTCTTTTTACTGTATTTCATATTGAATTATTCAGGGGTCAGAAGGAATTACGTCACCTACCCTAAATAAACCACAAAAACTCTAAATAAACATGATTTTAAACTCGATTCACCCGATTTCTTAGTTATTTCCATCGACATTGTCATTTCAAAAGGTATTTTTCCCATTTATTTGTTCTGTGATGAATATCCCAACCTAGAGTCTCGGAAGAACATTATTCTAACATTATCAGTGTTGACTAAATACTGGACAGAATCAATTTATATAATCAAAATTGACTTGGAGTCCAAATAAAGGCGATTTGTCTATAAGTGATACATATTGTAGTGACATTTAAACGATCTCTTATGCCCATATCCTTCAACAGGTACCAACTTATCCGTGTATCCCTCACCATATTCTCTAGAGCGGCCTTGTCGCGTTTCTTTATTGGCCCCTGTTCGTTATAAATGAAAATAATAGAGTTATCTTACTCCTATCCAACTAGTTTGAAATCTTCGTGGTATAGTGATTGGTACTGTATTGGAAGACACTGTCGGAGCAGAGAACGTGGAGAATTGGTTGAAAAGGGAAATATTTGGGAAAAACTGAGGGAAGAGAAAATATTAGTAGTGATGGAAGAGAGGATAGTTCAGAAGTAAAGAGTCGGTGGCAACTCTGACAGAGGGAGTTGAGAAACTAGGAGAGACACAATGGCACAATTCCAGTCCGCTCTTCAGAGTGAACCATGGAGAGGGCACAGTAGAGTTTAAGTGCGGGCAGGTCCACCGCAATACAATTACGAAAGTTATCCACCGCACAGAAGGACACTTAGGAAGGCGACTCCAAATTAATTTGAAGAAATTGGCTCTCCCTTCAATCTAGGCGTTCTCCGGTTTGTCAAGTCGACGTTGTCAAGAAGTCCTTATCAATTCTGTGAAACATTTGGATTGCAAAGTTGTAATGTGTCAGCAGTATTACAGACAGCATGTACAAAGTTACAATGTAATTTTGCCATTTATAATGTTTCTGTTCTAAGAAATAGTTAGCCATAGTTTGGGCATCCCCTACACTTCTGATACTCAGAGGAAAATTAGACATGTTGCTTTTTGGTTGTAATGCAACACAATGAAAATCTTCCACGTTACCTTTGTATGTTAAAATAGTGAGGAATCTTGTGAGAAAGAAAAGAGGCAACAAAAGACGGCAATATATGTAACAGGAGTTTGTCCATTATATTGTTTCGAATAAAAAATATATGTTAAATAAAAATGTTTATATTCGTATGTGAGTTTAAGGAAATGCATTATGAAGTTAGTTGAAGTTAGTCGTGCAATTTAACAAGTACTCAATATGCTATTTCTCTGTTTCCCCCTCCCTCTCCCTCTCTCTCTCTCGTCTCCGGTGGTGCAGCACCCGCGGTCAAATTCTGGCTTGACTTAACCGCACTCGCAGAAGACTACCGAGATATGGGGGGGGGGAGAAATATCGATCGAAGAATTTGCCCACCGTCAAGTTGTAAAGATTATAGTAGGGCTAGAATGGGGAAGAAAGGATTGCGCTAACTCCACGGCGTTGTGTATGGTACTATTCCAATAAGAGCAGCAAGCCTCTAGAAATCTCATCCATACTGTGCCTTCAGCCTTTTCAGCAAGGGTCCAAAATACTCTACCGTTGGGACTCGAAGGGGACTCGTTAGGACTCTTAGTAAACGAATATTCAGTGGCAGTCTTGCAACCACACTGATGCAGTCGATTGTGCAGCTATCTAAATTTTATTAATAGAATTCATTATGCATTTCGATTAACTGAGTTCAGCCAAAGTGTGTTGTGATTCAGTTGATGGAATCGTCCGAATTTCGCAAGGGTGCAACACGTAGTAAAGCTGTGAGTTGGAGCATGTGTCCACGCGCCACCCGGTCGATAGTGCTAGCTTGCGAGCGAACGGCCGCGCGCCGCGGGGGCGCGAGGGAGGAACACAGCGTCCGGGCGTTCTTTCGGCTCTCACGGACAATGGGGCAAAAGGGCTTAAGGGAACGGCATTCCTTGCGCGTCTCCCGCACTCAGACGCCTCCTTCCTTGACAGCTGCGATGGCTTAATGAAAACACTGTGCCTCTGCAACATCGTTGTCCGGAGATCCTTGGGCTTGAGTTTTGACAAAGATGGATTTTCGACACTGGCTACATTTCTATGGTGCTGACTACATTGTTGAGTCGCAGTAACCACTGTCTGGAGGAGAATTCTAGCGGTCGGGTGCTCTGATTGGTAGACTTCCGTATTTTTTTTTTTTTTCGATTTGTACCAGGCAAATGCTAGAGAAGTTCCCTCAAGGGTATCCTTGTCGCTTTCTCTCCCCTTACACACACACAGATCACACTAGCATCATACAGACACATACACTTACTTAGAAGCACTCCACAATCACCCCATGTTGGGAGACCATTGGGAAGCTTAGAGCTTGTTACGACTGACGACTGGGCCGATGTCTCGATGTGGGAGATACCAGGAGGGGGAATCACGTAAACTGGAAGGTTTGAACCCTGAAGGCAGGGAAAAATGCAGATACTTTCCGGGATATTAGATGCATTACAAAATTCCCTTAGAACGAAATCGGAAGCTGTGCTACTGATCCAGTGTTTCAGTTATGCCGTAACAGAATCGCACCCTTCTTTCGATTTTAGTCGATTTGAACTGGTTAGAGATACATGACATATCATCTTTGGGGAGGATAAAATTAGCAGAGAAATAATAAAGTTTACATTTACGTAAATATTATAGAGAATACACTAAGTAAATTAATGCATTCTGGATGATACAAAATTTTTTATTCACAAATTATTGTTCGTACAGTGTTTCGTTCCCTGATATTAAACTTGGCAAGTATGTCATCAAATTTGCTCGTTAAGGTAATTTTGATAATACAAGTAAATTCCGTTGATGGAAAGCACGTATGTTGCAAGAACGTTGTCTAACTGAATACTCGGATAAACTCATCCCTCAAACTCAAATAAGTTTCCTTAATTCCTATTAAGTTATCTGAGGCAGCTATTTCAAGTTTCAAACTCCACTGAGACGTCTACAAACGAATTTGGAAGTTTCAGAACTATGTGATTTAAAAGATTCAAATGCAATGTAGAAATAAAGTTATTTTTTATGATGCTCTTATAAAAGTCCAAAGTAGTAAACTGTGCTTAAGATCATTTATTTAAAATCATATTTACGGAAAACTAGATTACAAGCGAATTATAACAATTACAACGCAACAAATTACACTAAACAAACGAAGTACAACACGCACAAAATTTGGTGTTGGAAGATGTTTTTGGTTTGAGAGAGATTTTTGAATATTATTAAAAAGATAACTCAACTGCTTTTTAAGTCATTTTTTTACCTTAGAAGTTTGCGTCACTTAAGCTTCAATTCATCTTTATTCAATGATATTTCTAGAAATGAGTAAATACCATCCGAGAGCTTCTTCCTCCATGGAGAAAATTTTCAAAATTATCATGATGCTTTCTTCTGGTTTTAGTGCTCTTCTCATTGGGCGAGTATTAAAACCTGTTACCATTACGAGTATTAAAACCTGTTTAATAACCGGTTAATTCTACGGCCCATCGTAATCGTAACGTCGGTCCTTCTAAAATATAGTTCCCCAAAATGGACGATACCGCCCTCTAGTGTGCGCTGAAACGATATAGGGGGAAGGCAGTGTTAGCGTCGATGTACATTGGTCGCAGTAGCAGTGGAACCATAAAACTGAACGCTTAGTAAAATAGTTCGGCAAGAATCTTATTTTATTAGCTTGTGATTTAGAATAATATAAATAATTAATTAGCATTACGTCCTTTTACAAAAAACGCAATTTAGAGTTTGAAATAAATGAAATTTTCTGTTAGAGAGGAAATATTCTTGTAATATGAATTTCGGGTATTTAATTAATTGGTCGGACAATTCTTAGCTGCATGATGTCTTCTAAGAAGGAAGCAGATTACATATGATCATGAGACGATTTGATTCTGAAATGTTTATAAAACAATTAGAATATTAATAATGCAGTTGGAACCATTTTTCACAATAGTTTTGTGTTTGTTTCCGTAACCAAATGAAAATTTGTTATCTTGCAGTTACCTTGTGGGTTGAGCAATTATGTGGAAAGTAAGTTCGGCACAATTAACCATTTCCAAGCTGTGACCTCGGCACTATGTACGAATATTATATTAATTCAAGAAGGTCGTCTTGGCAGTTTTACTGAAGGAATAATCAACAAACTTACTTGAAAAACAACAAACAATAATGAGGAACTTGTTGGGATTCCCTTATTTCTATTTATTTAAAGAATGACTTTTTTTATGAATGTTACCCTTTGTTCCAGTGTTGATTGAAAGGTATTTCGCTGTGTGTTATTTACGTTTGTATATTTGTGTTTTGAGTTATTTATATGAAAACAATCTCTGTAAGGGAGTTATGCTGGTCCGTGGAAACGAATAAAAAATATTCGAGGAGTAGTATTTGAATAGTTATATAAAACAACAGGAAAGGGAAATTAATTGAAGGGTTGCATCAGAGATAGTCGTAAACCACAAAATCACTTCTTTACAGATTATTTTGAAACTGTGAATCGAACATGTTTCTAACCTGCACAATGACGCAGAGAAGAACATAGGTTTATAACTTCATTCGGCCTAGCGACTAAAGACCATCGCATCACCTATCTAGCTACCAACTTCTTCTCAAACATACCCCAAATCCCTTCACTTTCAGTTCATAGACTCGGCAAAAACCCTTCACATAGAACCAGAATACAAAATAAATTTCCCTTTCACATTTTCCTCACGAAATTCTCCGAACTAGATCCCGACTAGAGGAGCCCGATGGGTAACCTGAACCTCCAAAGTTTTAATTTAAGTTAGCTATTAAGCCATCCAACATATGTATAATTAATTTAAACTGAACTATATATTAACCATCTGTGTAAATAAATTTAAAATTAAAAAATATAACTTCTTCATTTGCCTCTGGATATCAATTAACATAAAAAATTCTTAAACATCTGCTAAAAAACTACTTTACCAATACGAAAAGTGACAACCGCTAAGAGTGTGGCTTCTATCTCTGAAGGAACCCTTCAATCGGTACGGTAAAATAATGAACAGTAATGGGCTAACAAAACAATAAAGTTAGTGAGTGAACGAATAAATGAGTTAGCGAGAAAGTAAATGGGCAAGGCCACTCACCGGTGGTGCACTCGCAGTGCGAGTCGAGGTACGTGAGCACGGGGGCCGTGGCGTGGCGCGCGCCCAGCAGCCGCGCGCGGATCAGCCCCTCGCGCTTGGTGGCGCGCACGATCTTCACCTTCGGGTAGTGCGCCATGTAGTCCTCCAGCTGCCGCTTCGTGTGCGCTGCAACAGACAGGCGATGCGCCACGCTCACCACCTTCATCTTCAAACTGTATCAAACGAGATTGTAAGCAGTTTTACATGCGTGGGTACTCAAAATAGTCGTAGGCAAGTGGGAATAAAGAACCAGCTGCAAATGACGGTGTCAGAATGTTTTCCGTCAAATGATGGAATGCTGGTTGTTAAATCTCCATGTTTCGAAATTACAATAAACCGTTTGCGAAGAATAATCTTGTAGGCTGATTGATGGCGGTTGAATGGTTTTGTTTGTAAGTAAGTGAAATGCTTTTAAGAGTGAATATTACATGATAAAATAATATTGTTTGTAAGAGTAAAGTGTGCGTATAGATGAATGAAACACATCAAAATTGAATCGTCCAATCGTCTACAATTATACTAAAGGAACGCTTGAGGTCTGGATTACAGAGCTCAAAAGCATACATTTGTGTGTGTGTGGGGGGGTATCTGGTCACATTTTCAATAAAAGTTCATTGAACTAATTACATAATATACTAAATGGATAAGATATTAGAAAAAAGTGGCACGCAATTCCGAACTCAGTTTTAGCATCTACACTACGACAAACTGACTACTCCCGGCTTGTGTGTATCGCGGGTTGCCTACGCGGGTAGCGCTTCATGTCCTTGAACCACATTCTTCCGAAGGTGGATATAAACTTCAGGATACAAGGAAAGAATAGAATTTAAAAGAAATTATATTTCTTTTGATAACCATTTTAAATTACACCTCTCAGTGTCTAGTGGTCTTAGATCATTTCAAGGCTAAGTTGAAGACAAAGCATAGATCTATTTGTGGGAGAGGTACATTTGAAGATCTTTACTTCTCGTTCTTCTCAATTTTTTAAAAATTGTTGTTTAATTATTATTGTTAACTAGCTGATTTTTTGCGAATACATCGCAAAAAGAGAAGTTAGACATGTTAAGTAGAAAAGTGCCACGCCATACAGTAAAACACATACACCAAATCGACCCTCCCTCCCCAAATATTGCTCATGTTGTTCAATAATTATGCCCTAAAACTAATGAAATGAGGGAGGTTTACAATTTTTTCATAATACAATCGCTATTCACTGTGAAAATAGATTTAATTATCTTTCTGAAAATGTAATTGAAATGTATCATTTACCAAGATCTGGGCAAGTGTGGTAGTGGTTTGTAGGAAATTCTGCTATCCACCTTCATATAAATGGAATTAATCACATATAATTATTATCCCATAACTGTTGTAAAGTGGAACATGTTTTAAGCATGCTTACTCGCGATAGAGCAAGATCTTAATGAAGAAGGTCTGTATACAATCAAACTACGTAAAGAACAAATGACGGAAGAGAAGTGTTCATTCTATTAATTTTAAGAAAAAAATAGTGTTTATACTACAAAACTGGTTGATATTAGATAGCGGCAACAAATATGGGGTTCACTACCCCTCATTTTAAGGAAAAATCACTAAATAAGATTGAGTAAAAAGCTCAAATTACTTTCTGAACGAAAGCCTTTAGTATTTTCTAAATAAAAATCTACATTTCTTATAGCTCTCTCGTTGACATTGTCACATTCATCATAATATATGTTTGATTAGTATATTGGAAACATGTTGGAATATGATTTTTTAATAATGAACAATACATGAGTTCTGAACAGTGTGTTATTTCACTAATATATTGAATTGAAAGTGTTGAGACTCTTCTCATTGTCAGAAGTATTTAGAATTATGTATAGTATAAATATACAGTTCGTTATACGTGTTTTGCTTGTTTCATGAGAACAAAACATATTCGTTAATGGGAAGTATAATAATTAGTTTGATATTGCCCATGGCTTTTGAGAAAGTGGAAGCTGTAAAGAAACACGGGAATAGCAATTGCCGTTACAATTTCTCTGGAAATAGCCTCTCACTGCACCTTTCAGATCTCTCCTCACCGACATATCGAAGCATTATGCGAACGTAGACATCAACACTCTCGCAGTCTTGCAATCCATTCCGAGTCGTGTTTTTTTCTTTCCAATGGCCGCTGTACGAAAATGACTTCCTTCTCCAATTGGCCCTCGCGCATGAGTGACTCATCGCGGTTCCGAATAAAACGGAATTCGCCCGTCGTCCGGCGCAGCGCACGGCGCGGGGCAGGGCGGGGCGGGGCGGGGAGGGGAGTGTGCAGCGGGGCCAAGAGGGGCAGACGCTTTTAAGCTCCGCTCCGGGCCGCTGAGGACAATGAACATTAATGGAACAGAAAACAGAGACGGACCGGCGGGACGGGCGGGTCGAGGCGAGCGAGAGGTAGGGGTAGGGGTAGGGGGTAGGAGAAGAAAAAGGGGTGTGAAATGAGAAAAGGGCAGGACTCGTCAACGATTCGTCTTTAAACACGTTCATCAACCATTTCCTCTGGGACCGCAATAAAAAAAATAGTAGCCGGAGAAGTGGGACGGCCCTTCGCCGCGACAAGCCAACGGATTGGCAGCAGCTGTAGAGAAACGCCGAGGAAGAGCTGAAGGAGGCCAGGCCAAGAAGGGACGGCCATGAGGGGAAAATTGCGAACGGAATTTCGATAAAGTGTGGCGCAGAGAAAACCATGCGCAGTGACGCGGCAAATGACCCCGCGCCTGTGGATGCCTGCGGATGCCGAAAGCGCAGGTCTCTGCTTGAGATAAAAGGTAAATACTTTCGGAATCCACGTAAATTTGGTATTTTAATTGATTTGGTGCGTCAAAACAAAATTTTTTCACGTTACCCGATTTGCGGTTTTTTTCTTGGTTAAAAGATCGGAACAAACATTTTCTTATTCATGTTGTAAAATAGACAAGAATTCCGAATTGTTTTTGGAGACAGAAAAAATAAAAGTTTTAGCGTGTACTTTCAGGTAACTTTCAGTAATTATTTTTATTCAAGTACATCCACGTAAATGACAACTGTACTCCAGAATCTTAAATTTTTTAATGACACTCCATGCCATCCATACTATTTCTAGTGTAATTGGTCAAGTTCGTTTGGTACATTTCTTAATCTTTATTTCAACGATTTTATAATATTTTTCTCAAAATATTGCATGTTTCGAAACAGTACAAATTTTAATGAGAAACAACATAATTGAAAGCTTGCCTTTATGTGTTAAATCTTCGACATTCTACGTACGATGTGCAAGATGCGGAAAGTCATATACTAGTTTCTCCGACATGTGCTTTGGCAAAACAGTAATAATCAAAATACTCTAAAATTTTGTAACATTTGTTTTGAGTCTCCTTAACCATGAAGCAATCAGCGCATCCCCTCTTTGTTATTCGCGTGCGACGCTCCAATCGCGCCCATCGGGGGACGCGCAAAACGACGCCTTCCCACGTGGCGCACCGCTTGGAAGGTTTTTCCTAGACTTTCTTTGGCCTTCACTTATTTGCGACAGGACGTGTGAGGCTGTCTCGCGGTGGGCGTGTGCAATTCAGGCCGCAGTGCAGCAGTGACGAATATTTCCTGAATGGGCGAAGTTCTTTTCATCCCACTGAGTCCTACCCTGGAATTTCTTTTGCAGATATTTTCCAGAACTAACTAGTTAACGAATTAGGTTGGACAAATGTGAGTAAAAAATTAGCTGGAATTTTACCTTTTTAGAAACTACTTAAAATTATTCAAAATTTTTTTTTAAACATGTACTAATAACAAACATTTTTTCTGATTTTTTTTTTCGTTTAATTTCAGTTAGTTGGACTACAGTTAATTTGTGGGCCAATACGAATAAAAAAGAATCTAATATCGTATGCTTTAAGAATGACGCCTTTCACAATACGATACTGTGTAGCAGTAGATAATACAAATTTTTGGTGGGCTGAATAGCGTTAAAGACCATTTATCTTGTGTGAGAGTGAAAGTAGTGAAATGGAGGATTATTCTCTCAATATGTTCATCTGCTAAGCTATCATTATTCTGCTCCCACCCAGTCTCTCTGACTCCTTCCCTCCTAGTTTGCATTTCCTCGCTATGCCTTGTTCTGCTAGCCCAATTGTAGATGCGCTCTTCCCCGAAGTGCCCCGGTCCTCCCCCTCCCCTTCCCTTTCCCGTCCTGCCCTGTCATGGCTGGTCACCGGAACCTCCCGCACCGCACCGCACCGCACCGCGCTGCGCCGGGTCGCTTGCGGAAGTGCGTACGCGTGCCTGTGCATGCGCTAGTGCGGCGGCGAGCGGAAGCACGCGTCTGGCCGCACCCGCCCGCGCCCCCTCCCCTCCCCTGCCCTCTTCTCCCTCTACCGCCCCGCCGCAGAGGTTCCAAGGAAGAGGAAGAATGCACGTGCGTGCGGTGGCGGCGGCGGCGGTCGTTCAAAGCGTGTTCGCAGCCGAGCGGAGCGGAGAGGAGAAGCAACGCCCCCGCGCGGTGGGTGGCGAGCTCTGCGCTGGCGGATTCTCGGAAACCGTCCTTGGAATTCCTTTTTTCCTATCTTTTTTCTCTTGACTGCATGTCCCTTTCTCATACAACGAAAAATTCCGGTTATCATATAAGAGAAGGTCGAGGCCTAATTTTATATACGTAAAGAAACTGATAAGGTTACGTTAAAACATATCTCGATAAATGGAGAAGAGTCATTGAACTTGATTGGAGTTTACATGTTAATCACAATTCCTGTAATAATATTTTCAACGGACGTATTTATAAGCTGAACTAATAGCCTTCTGCATTGCTATAAAAAAATGTACGTCTGAATATTGCCATGCAATCTAAAAATAGCATGCCACGAACTTAATTAAAAGAAATGAATAGATGAAAGGTACGTATCACAATACCTGTACATTATTATTATTATTATTATTATTATTATTATTATTATTATTATTATATTTTGATTTCACGACAGTATTGGATCTAAGAGTATTGAAATAGCTAACTCATACTCAATAGCTCATTTTCCTTATTGGGTCATAAAAATTACATCATGCATTCTGATTACAAAATTAACAGAACAATATATAATGTTTATTAAAGCCGATCAGATGGCCGAGATCGCTAAGGCGGTAGTGTCGTAGTGGTTTCGGACCAGAAGATTGCGGGTTCGAGTCCCGCCTCGGGCATGGGTGTATTTGTGTGTGTCTGTACGAGTGTGTCGTCCTTTCACTCCTCATTATCATCATCATTTCATCTTTCATACCCCCAGGGCTAACAACCCTGGGGGATAAAAATCGGATTCAGTAAAATTACTGATCCCCCCCAATTGAAGTTACATGCACCTGCTACCGCGATATATGATACTGAGCCACGGTATATGCAGGATGTATGAACGCGTGGTCCTAGTTGGCCGATTCGCGAGCAAAAAAAAATGTTTATTGAAATACTGATATTCTATTTCTCTTGCAATCGAACTGCAACTTACAGCCTCTACAACCTGCTCGTGACATTGCTCTACTGTTACGTAATTATCCCAGTACTTCCTGGGAACATGTTATTGAAATGTATCGAAATACGATATTCAAGAGCAAACAAAACGAGACACGTGACTCTCAATAACAATTACAAAATAATGGAGTTTCATAAAAATAATTACTTAGTCCTATATAATTGTTGTAATTATTTTCATCGAATGTCGTTATCGAAAACAGCGATAATGATTCCTATTAATTAATACAAAATTTTGAAAGTACCTAATCATAAGTTACTTACTTAGAAGCTAAATATAATATCCTTCTTTTGCAAGTTTAGAGAGAAAATTACTCATTAACGTCATTCGATGTTATATAGAAGATGATGACATCTACTTGGTGATGACCTATTCAGTATTTTCGTACAATTAAAAATGAGGTGTGTAGTCTTTTATTTTCTTTCATTAGAGTGCCAGGTCCTTTTTTGGGGTCTTGTCGATTGAAGAGTACTTACATCAGCAAAATGTGATGAGGCAGGCAGGATGACTTGGTGATCATTAGTCATTATAACACAATAAAAAAGTGCAGTGTTCAGAACTTGTATCTGTTGACTGCACCACTCATTACTTGTATGCACAACAGTACATACTAGGGGCCCCTTTAAGGTAAGGGTATTACGCTTAGAAACGCTTAGCTGTACATTGCATTATACATAGACCACGCTAATTTTCTCTCGCTCTCTCTCTCTCTTTTGGAAAAGTGATACATTTCCTTGAAAAATTAAATTTAAGAAAATCAACATGTTATCTGCCGTTTTGACGTCGTATTCTTGTCTCATGTTTATTTCATGATACAATTTCATTTTAAATTTTTTGCTCTTACATCCATCGTACTTGAATTGGGCTGTAAGGGAAAACACAAAGATATGAACTGGGAAACCCTACTATCAACAACTTCGTATCCAATTTATGTCAGAAAACCTGATATCGTGTTGATACACGCATTTGAATACACGGAAACAATAAATTCAAATTCGGTAGATAGACATTTATTAATACAAACATTGAAATCGCTTTATTTTATTTTCCTTTCAATATTGGGTGACATGTATTGCAAGGACATGGAAGTAAGCGATGTAGAGAAAACGTATCAATTAAATGTGACATAAAACACGCTACATGGCTATTCCTTACCCGATTCTATAGGGCGACGGCATGGTTGAAAATGATCTATACTAAATGATATCTAAATACTCTCTACAGTGAGCCGTGCCAGTCACATACTACTATCTACTTTGAAAGAGGATATGCTAATGTTTGCCTCTGGAAAAGGATATCCAGCACGATGTTGCAACGTAAGAACAAGGATTTAAAAAGTAAAGAACAAGGATTTAAAAACGGGGTTGTCGGATCGTGTATATTGTGAAAGTCATAACACACACCGGAGATCAAACCGCTTCTACTTTCAAGTACGCTAACGGCACACAAAACAAGGCACATAATTTCCTCATAAAGTATGTATCGTCAATATTCAGTACCCAGTGATCTGTTAGATTGAGCTGATTGTGTCATTCATTCAGTTAATGTCGCCCCCCAGCTCTAACTTTAATATGTGCGAGGGTAGGTCGGAAATTTGCACCGAGGAGAACGAGGACTTGGAGGAGGACAAGGACGCGGACTGCGGCGTGGGCATCATGGGCACGCACATCTCGTTTTCCCAATCGCTCCTGCCTCGGTCCCCGCCGCCGACCCTGCTACCTCCACCACCGTCACCACCGCGCGCCACTACCGCCGTTCCTTCGCCCGCTGCCATCGCCAGCCCCATCACTACTCGTATCAACTACACCTAGTCGTGGTGTAGTTGGTACCAGCTACACCTACTCTACCCTTAACGAACCACACCTACACGTAGCAACTACAACTACTCGAACCGCCGCCACGGCATTGCTCCGCCCCCGCCGCAGAGGTCAGCATTTAATCTTTATGTCTGAGCGGCTCTTGCGCAACGCCCCTGATTACCCGCGGACGTCGCCGCGTCGCCGCCGCCGCCGCCATTAGAATAACGTTACTTCCACGCGTAAGGTTAATGCACCGCGTGGCCTACTCTCGCGCGAAAGAGTCCTGGCTATGCAGAGCCAAAGGTCTTCTCTAGCAAGCGACCTTCAAGCAAATGCAGCCCTGCCCAATGCGCATTTCTAAAATTCTGGAAAGACGTGCTTACGAGAAGGGAATCCACATACTTTGAAGTGATTTATGCAGATAATTCCCTTTCAAAATGTTTCTTTGCGTCACGAAGTAATGACCAAGGATCTTCGTTGTAGGGGCTTAATTTATGCATCCGTCATAATAAAATAAAAGTGAAAGCACAGTATTTCCAAATAGGCCGTGTCTATTCATAGCATGAAATGAAGTTCCGGTAATGCAGAAAAGAAATATATGATCGCTACTTCCAACGTTCATTGTTAAGTTTTTGTTCATAAAAGTGTACACTTCATTGATTTTTAATATTGTGGTAAATTTTCACATTTTTGCCACAGTATTACGTTTGAAGAATACAGCCAAAGCAGCCTGTACATGAATTTTATAAATTTCACAAAGTAAATGATGTTTAGCGAACGTGTCACTCCCCACTGCATGTGCTCCCTCGACCGCTCCTCCATTGAAGAGTATTATCGTGTAAAATTCTCCCGCCTTTAATACCCCTCATGGCCTGGCCACCTTCTTAACCGCGATTCCAAGAAGTAGAACGTGAACGTGCTTCGGACGGGCACGAATCCTTATCAATAATTGCGCGGGCAGAGCACGTTAGAAGTAACGCCCTCAGTCCGTCTAGCGCATTCGCCGACTGGTGATGCTCGTCTTTGAAAACGACCATTTGGACAGAGGTCAAACGTCCTTCGAGTCATCTTAAAAATTACATTGCCCATCTCAAAGAAAAGAGAGATTTATTTATCAATTAACAAACACTTAAATCATTTGCCTGATTTTTACTGCAGCGTATACGAAATATTATAGATTACTAAAGGAACTTGTAAATTATTGGATTTGATCTTTGCGTGTTTGAGGGCGATTATCTTAAGCGAATAACCAAATGTGAAAATAGACATCGAAAAGATAACTTCCTATTAAATTGGTAATTATTACTAGACGTGTAAAAAAGGTGAATTTGAAAATCGATGGAGAAATCTTTCTTCGTATCATATTTATTTGCATTCTATAAATTAAGTACAAAGTTTTTTCATGTCATGTTACCAATGTTTGTAGAAATAATGTCTGTTAAAGTATTGCAAATGAGTATTTTAAGTGTTTTAAAACGTTGGCAACCAAGTACAGATACTTGATACTTGCTTTTTCTGACCAAATTATGAAACGATGAATGATTTAGATGAAAAAGTATGTAGTTTTACCACGATTTAATAAAATATGTAAGCATCCACGCCTTTTGCTGGATTAGAATCCACAACCCTTGCAATGAGCGTCTGCCGCCAAAGCCGTAAACAACATACCAGCAATGATTTGGTTTCACCGCAATGCTCGCCGTTGCAACTGTCTCTATCGACGGGAGCGGCGGCGACTGCTGAACATGACGCGTGCTTTCTACGCGCGCGCGGCTCGTGGGCGCCTATGACTGCGCGTCGGGTGTCCGCATCGTGTTCCGCAACCGCGCAGGAGCGCGTGTGACTCTGCATCCTCCATTGAGGGCCCCGCCCCCGCCCCGCCCCCATGCCGAGCGCTGCGGTGCCTCCCAGTCACGCGGTAGCAACAACAGCCCGCTGCGTCCACTTTCTTGCGACCGTTAAGTGGCGGTACTCGGCGACGACAGCATGACGAAGGCGAGAAGTGGCATTAGCAGACTCACGGCTCTTTGCACTTTGGAGCTGTTCGTGCCGGCGAAGCATCCCCTCGGAGGGGTCCAAATGCCTCTAGATGAGATTCAAAAGTTCCCTCTAAAAACTTCTTCCCCGGGGAAACTTCAAAGCGTATTGAAAAGCGCGAAACTGATACGGTAACTGATACTACGGTGTACAACATAGAATAAGATTTCTTGACATGATTTTGACGTGCATTGTCGGCAATCTTGAAGGAAACTAAAACACGACTAAGTTCTTTTCATTCCTTGAGAACTTTCTAAATCTTATCTGGTGTCTTTTTTACCTTTATCCACCAATGTCAAAAATCTAAAACGGGCGTTTCTCTTACAGCTAAAAAAATCGTGTGTTATATTTTTAAAGTTTTATAAAGTATTTTTCAATAATTTTATCTCTGTGTATGCAGTGAACGGAGAGATCTTCTGGAAATGACATTGTACACAGGCCGGTGTGCACGCACTCAGTTGGGAGCGTTCCATCGAACAGAGGTACATTGCAGTGATGCCGCTCCTACATGTTGAAATGCCACACAACCAGCAATGCTCAAATGTTAGGGAATCTGACAGAGAGCTAACTCCGGGGAGGACAATGTACACTGAACGCACAAGGGTGGGCGTGGCGTTTTCGCTCATTCGCCATTCGTGTGTGTGAATGGGTGTATGACTGAAGCTGCTCTTTAGAAACCTATGCCTCTGGAAATATAAAGGAGCAGGATAAATTGGCATATGAATCGCCGCTTTAGCTCAAGGGATCAAGGACATTCGGAAGTCGAAAACGAAATGATATATATATATATATATATATATATATATATATATATATATATATATATATATATATATAAAAGTAATTGACTCAGCTGAAAAAACCTTTTAATCGCTTGATGAGGGAAAACATTGCGACATGCAGAATGCCTTTTGTCTTTTGTTATTTTCTCTAGCTTAGCAACCTCTTCGTGCACACAATTTACGAATAATATGTGAATTTGGCCGAGAGCTCACGAATAAACAAAACAAAAGCAGAAAAATATTGTCTAAATGTTCAGAAAGCAACACAAATAAACTCTTCAAACACAAAACAGACATCGATAGACGTGATTCCTACATATCTGTATTAGAATTACAAAATAAGAGTAGGTTTTTGAGAAAATCTTGTTTTTAATACTGCTGTTATTTGACTCAAACTTACATGAAAACTCATATTAAAAAATGTGCACGTCTGCATTTAAAGATCTAATTTTAAATAATAGATTTTACTGAGAATAAAAGTCAATCTTCAATAGGAGTTGGAGGAAGACACCGAAAAAATTAAACTTTTGTAATTTTCAAAATATTAGAGACTTCTATGAACATTAAAATGATTTAGGCCATTTTTGTAGGCGTACTTTCCTCTAAAAAAGTAAATACTTCCGATAAAAAAGTAATCCAAAAATGTGGAGCCATTTGTGGGAAAACAGGTCGATAGGGAAATATTCAATTTTGGTGAAATCTGCTGATGATATAACCGCAAGCGTTGTTCACTGTCGAACGAAGATGTTTTTCTATAAACCAATTTTTCGATATCAAGGACCCACAAAATATGGATTATGACTACATAACGAGTTAGAGGAAGTAATTTACTATACATAGGGACAAGAATTATCCATTTTTTGGAATCGGGAGAATTACATTACGAATTTTTCTGCCAAAAAATCGCATTTCTTTGCTGCAGCAATACATAACATTCTTTATATTACGATTGTAGTATGCGGGAAAATAAAATCATTGTTGTATACCAGCGTAATCTGAATAGAAATAATTATTTATTAAAAAGATAAATATACTGTACAGGAACAAGAGATACAAGATATTTGAATTTGCCATTATCGAAATGTAAAGAAATGTTTACGAATTCAGAGTTTAATAAATTTATTTTAGTGGACTCAAATATAATTAATAATATTATCAGTATCGTTTTGGACAACAATTTGCAATAAAAAGTTGTCTATTTATACTGTCGACATTAATGTTCAAGATACATTTCTTATCTTTGAATAATGTAAGGGCAGGTAATTTCATAATTTTCATGGTCACACTCCAATTGAAATTGAAATGTTACCTTTATACAGTGGCGGCTGCGGCAGGGAGGCGCTAGGGACACTGCCCCTCTACTGAGATCAGTATTTCTTCTCTTGCGCTGTCTAAAATAATCTCGGTGGGTCTGTAGGGTTGTTTTCGAATCGAACACTTCTTTAGCTTTCAAACTCCCGCTTGATCCGTAGAACGATTTTCATTGGCTGCGGACACTCGCCTTTGTGTCCTAAACGCAGTGTTGTTACGGAACTTACAGACATAGAAATCGCTACCAATGAGTGTTGAAATGGCAACATGGGTTCGGCAAATGGCGTCTTATGACGGCCGCCGCCCAGCAGCCTGACAGGGGAGGTAGCAACCTCGTTGTCCGGCGCTATCTATTGATCGATTTTTAAACTTACAATATTCCTTTCGCTTGATTTTCGTGCAGGACAGTGCTATCTGCTGGTGTTCTGTTTAACTTATCTCCCCTATCATAAGCTTTCAGTGCAGTAGTGTGCAATCGGCATTATCTTTCCGATCCGTAGACAATCTATGAGAATGCTGTATTCCGATCTTTGCGTCCAGTTCGTATTGTGAATTTAGATTGAGAATGGTTTCCAATTCTGTAAAATGCCTGAAAACAATCAATGTAGTTATGATACAAGACTGTACTGAAGGGAATTGGGCCACCTCGGCCTGATATAAAAAAAATTACAATCTGATAGAAATGGCAATCGTTCTTTTGTACGGAAATTTCAAAGGGGTAAATGGCCATCTTAATTTTAGGGGGAATTTTGCCTTGTTTTCTCTCTTTGATTGTAAAACTTTCCAACAATATCAAGAAAATTTCCCCCTACAAAAGGTTGATCGCGTTTCACAGTACTCTCCGTTCGTGAGCTAGCAAACAAATCTGAGCTGGATGTGCTATATAAAAGAATCTGAGAGAGCGTTTTCACTTTGAAAATATTATAGACATTTTAAAGAAATACCATATCGGAAGAGAGATTGAATGGACTTTGTATGTTTTCATTATAAAGAGTTTTGTTACGAGACTCATTTAATTTTGAAGAATTAGTAATAGATTTTCAGAATGTAACAACAGAAGACTCAATTTAATTTACAGATCATGTGTTTAGCCTGTCTTCTGGGGAGATAATTCGATTGTAAATATTACTTATGTGACATAAACAATCCAAATATAACAATTTTTCAAATGCCTAACATTGTTTGATCCTGTAACTTAGTGTGGCCTCCCTGTTGCCTAATCCCAGAGCCACCACTGCCTTTATATTACAATTATATGGGCAATTGACTATACACTATTGTTCTATCTACACAAAAATTGAAAAACACAAACATTTAAAGGAATAAACGATGTGCAAAGTAACAAAACAGTACGAAAAGTATTTGAATGAAAATAAACTGCAAAGGCAAAACCACGGAAGGACACGCCTGGTTTTCCAAGTATCGACCCTTCGGAGCATGTGCAAGCATGCCAGCATAGCCTTTGACTCTTCTGAAGTGATTATCATTCGCGGGTTTCACTTCCTAGTTGTCTAAATCAAGACAGCCACCAATCAAGAGTCGTATGTTCAGGTATTTGGTTGAATTTCAAGACATCGTAACATATCAGCACTTTATCGCACTATTGTTCTCATGCTAAGGCGAATTGAAGAAATCATTAAAATACCACAGTACACAATTTTTAGATTTCAAGCCATTTAATTTCTTTAGGAACTAAAATCTCATTTGGACGTTTTAGGTGTGGTAAAAATAATAATTTGAACTTCCGCAATCGTGAATTAGATAACTGCAGAAGAACGTTCTACTTTGGGGGCAAAGAACAAAATAGGTAAAACACCAAAAATTCGAGCCCTAATCCTACGGTTCACCGGCCGGAGTAGTCGAGGATGAAGAGCCGCGGCTGCCTCATGCCTGAAGTATCGCGGGTTCGAATCCCACCCGGGGCATAGGTGTTTGTCTGTGTCCGTGTATGTCCGTCTGTATCGTTACCGTTACCCCCAATGTTACTTACAGTGGTTGCTGTATGACCTTAGTAGTCGAAAAGCGACCTTAAATAAGTTTTTTAAAAAAACAATGACACGCAAGGTGAACATTTGGCCACCGAATTGGAATTCCCTGTGACGACCATATCGTTAGCAGCTCTACTACGCAGCGTAGGGGCCGCGTGTGCCGTTCCGGATGTGATTCACCGCGCGCCGCGGGGCGGCAGCCGGGTTCCTAACCGGCTTCTCCCGTTAGCTGCCAAACGCGGCGCGCGTCGGTCGTGCATCAGCCTTTCGCACCGTCCTCCACCCCACCCCACCCCACCCCGCCTCCACCCATCTCCGCGCATCCAGCACCGCTCCGTCCCGCCCCGTCCCGCCGACTCGCAGAAGCGGGCCAGCCGGACCTGCCTTCGCCGGCGGCCGTGGGCGGGCGACACACGACGGGCAGTGCAGCGACGCGCGGCGTTCTTACGTCAACGGCGAACGCGCCGGCGAAGACACGCGAAGAACGTGAAAGTTCCACCGCAGCCGCGCACCCCTTGCCCCGCGGATTAGTGCGGGCGCGCGCGCGGAGGCGGCGCGGGCCGGTAGCCACGCCGGCGCTGGCGCGCTCAGCCTTGGAGATCGCAGTGGGTCAGCGACGCTTACGGGCTGTGTCCGTGGTTGGTTGGTGGGGTATGCAGAGGGGAGAGAGGTATGGCTGCAAATGTCAGTTGAGAATAGTACGTGATGTAGGTGTGACCTCTCCCCACGAAGACTTACTGGACGATGGTTCACGTTAACTATTTTTCGTAGTACAAGTTGAAATTTAATGATTAATGACAAAATTATCTATGCAAAAGTAAAAAAGAAATGAGGTCGTATCTTAGCAAATACGGTGCGATAATTAAAAGCGTTAGTAAGGTGTAAACATATTCCTCCCTACCGTAGTAGATGATGACACCGATTAAATCAACGAATTTGGACATGTTAAAAGAGTGACTGTTCTGTTAGTATGTCGTAGATAAGACGGTTAACATGGACGTGATAAATATGAAAGTAAAACGGTTAAAAGTGGGTTGTTTAGATAATTCTTCGTATCAACAGGAGCCGAGTCTGTGTAGAAGAAGCATCGTCAGTAGTAGCAAAGACAACGGGGTTGTTTGTAAAGAACTCCCATCGACGGGAATTTCGAGTGGCTGCTTCTCGCCCCCCCCCCCTCCCCGCCCAACCGTTCGCGTCTGAGCCCCTGAGCTTGTGTGTCTCCTTGAGGGAGGTCGTCCCGTTCCCCCGTCCTGCTCAGGGCTCGCGCGCATTCGCAAGGCGCAGGTGCTGCACGCACGCAGTGCTGCACGCACGCAGTGCTGCACCCTGGCAGTCGCAGCGCTCACGGCACTAGAGCATACTCGCGAAACATGGCCTTTCTCTGCTCCTCCTTTCTTGCCTAACGCCACCTCTGCCTCTGTGTCGAGGATTTTGTATGCGCGCAATTGAGGGGCTCATGAGTTATAGGTCAAGGAAGAATTGTGTCTAGGAATCTTCACGATGGTATTTGCGAAGCAGAAAGGTTAAGCAGGGGAATAAATACCAAGAATAAAACCTACCGTGTTCGTAACTACATTAACATTTTTTTGAAGGAATCAGAAGCTAAAACGTTTGTATCCACTGTCATTGACAGGATTCAAAGTTTTTCTATCCATTGTCGAAATGTTACACAATATTTTTTAAGTGATAATATAAATGAAAGCTTTTGTAACTATGCACCCGCATTATTCTAAATATCATTTTACGTGAGAGAGACTGGCATGAGAGTTTTCAAAATCTACAGAAGCTGTATGTGGTAAAGCATATGAAATGTAATTAAATATGCATTCTTTGTTTTTTTACATCAGATGCTACAGTCGTGTATATACAACATTTACGTCTTTCTGACACCTGATGGAGAGAAAGCAAGTGTACTGGGGCAAGGTAAAGCAGATAACGTTGTAAAACATACACAAAGAAAAAGAAAAAGAAATAAATATGCCTCATGGCCGTATCATATATGTCACCAACTGTCAGACATTTCTTTAAAATCTTGCACCTTATTGTGATGCAACCACTTCCACCGCAAGGTAGTAAAGGATGGACAAGACCTTGAGTTTGGGGTTTAGCTACCACTCTGCAGCGGTGACTCAACATACGAAGCAGGAAACCACATTGTAGGAGATAGGAAACCGCAATGAATCAGTTTCGTTTACTCATGGGAAATATCGTAGAAATAGCATTGCCAAAAATTCACTGAATAAGCTCTTGCAATTGAAAGTTGTTGTCGTCAGGTTATATGTTCTTATGTCAACTGTTGTTTCCATTGTATGTTCTTACATACAAACATTAAGGCCCGCCTTCGTATGCTGAGGGAGCATATCCTAATTTTCCTGTAAACTGTAAATATATTTCTGAAGGTATGTTAACTATGTTATAATCGAATTGCTATAACAATCATGTAAAAGCCGTATAATGTTATACGATTAGTCGTATATAATAGAGAAAACAAATATCTTTAGAAGAGAATGATGTACCTTAAATTATCTAGCATCCGACCATTATTCACCCGATGCTGGTTTTCAAAAGAGAAGAACGCAAAAAAAAATATTTTCCACCTTCAAGCAATTAGCATAAACGTGCTGCAAACATCTCCATAAACGTTCAACGTGTTGATGAGAGTTAATTACAAGGCTCTGCGGCTCCCGCGCAGCGTTCGAATGAGAAGAGACGTGCAATTTGTGGCGTGCAATGCTTCATTTAAATGTCATGCAATGACGCTAGCAAGGTTACAATGACACCGCACGCAACACTCACTCCGCGCACAACTTCCCCACTGATTCTCGCATGCTTCAAGTGTGGGAAATGTAAAACGTCCAACAACAGTGGTTTATTAAAGTTGGATATGAACTATTTATTTTACATTTCTTCCTCTCTGCATTCGATACATCTCTTTTTAAAGAAGACTCGAAAAACATCGCTCAAAGTGTGTGTTCGTAAGTCTGAATGTATTTCACGAGAAAAAAGAATCATTATACGAGAGGAATAGTAGAAGTCATAAAAACTAACAGTCTGGCAGTAAATACGGAGACATTAAACACCGAAAGTTCTTGAAGTTAAGTTAATTAACGACTTTTGGGAAACTTTTTAATTTTACATTTTTACTCATTAACTTGCAATTTTTACGAAGAAAACCAGTCTTCTAATCACGGCATGAGAATCTAAATGAAGTGGCAGAATATGATAAATCTGTCAAAACAAAATGCAAAACTTCTCACACCCCCCCCCGTCCTTACGAAGTCTGACTTATATGACTCCCACGTTTAGCTCCGAAAATAATTTTTTTGACCTTGTATATGTCATATTTGTTATTAACATTTTAAGAATGTACGTAAATATAAAGACTTGAACAAATAGAATTTGCTAGGGTTTTTTTCTTCCATGCTCCTTTTTTAAAAATTTTTCGCAAATGTGAGTAATTTTCGTGTGAATTTGCCAGAAATATAGGTACTTTTTAATCAATTATTTTCCCCAAAACGGTTAAAATTTTATCATTAAACGTTTTCTCATATGTAGCAAAGGACGAAAAAACTGGTCCTGGACCTACATTCGGTAAACACTATATTTTTGAAAATTGCAGACAATTAACATCGCAAAAGTACATTATTGATGATAGATATTGTTTTCTTAAATCAAATGTTCTTAAATTGATCTTTGAATAACGTTCTTTGAAAAAAAGCAAATATTTTTTTACTAATTTCTGCCTGAAGTTAAAACAATTTATAAACAAAATCTCAAAAAGGCTTCAATTTTTTTTCTTTCATATTTCCACCTATAGAACGAAAGGCGCTTAATAAATGCTGAGGTCTAATTTTCGTCGATCTCTCTGATTATTTCGAAAATGGCAAAAGTTACAAATAATGAGAGATGTAGTGCAGTTGTAGCACCTTTAAATTATGTTCATATTTGTGTCATAATGATTTCGCAGAATATAATAAGTTAGCACTAGCGACTCTGGCCATCGTGATATGGTGATTAAAAATGAGTTTGAAGTTTTGGGGACAAGGTTAAAACAAAAAGAAATCAGGGAATTTGGGGAAGAGCATTAAGGGAACTAATTTAATTTTTAATTGAGAAAGTCATTGGTATCCAAAATAAGTTGAGTGGGTTTCCTCCAGCTACATACTTGGAGAATGCAACATCTGTTTTTATTTTAGAATCAATATTTATTGTAATTGGAATATATTTAAGGATCTACTTCTTAATACACCCATTAACACAATTACACTATTTTATAATAATCTCTACTTCAAATAAGTAAAATTTGTCATAGTAATAAAACATCCCCGACATGATCTATGTACACTGTTTATACCAATAAAAGTTTTCATTCACTTGAATAATGAAGTTGTATAGATATAAGGCTCTTTGTTCGACAAAACCTTTGTTTGACGCAGCTTTAAAAACAGAACGTAAGGTTGAACCGAATGGCATATTAGTGCCGCTGAAGGGGCTCGGTCCATAGCAGCGGAGTCTGCTGCGAAGTGCGCTCTTCCGCTGGCCCGCGGGGCAGCCCCCTTCTGCTGCCCGCTCCTCCCCTCCTCGTTCTCGTCCTCGCAGCTCGGGCGGCGCGGGCGACGAGCGTCGTAACGTCGAAACGGTTACTGCCGCGGGCGTTAACTCCCGCGCCACGTTCGCTTTGCGACTGCAGACTCACCGGCGCCGCCGCCGCCGCCGCCTACGCCGCCGCAGGCTTTTTGTCCAACAGACACCGGGGCCCAGTCGTAACTCGGCCGCGCCACGCCGCACCACGAAGTCGCTTCCCCTGGAACCCCCGCCCCCGCTCTCGCTCCGCCCCCGCTCCGCACCCGCCTCGCTCCGCTCCCGTGCCACCCCGCCCCGCTCCTCTCACGCCCCGATTCCGCCCCACTCCCACCCTGGCTCCCGCCCCCACTGACGTTCCTTGCCCGCCCGCTCCACTCCCGCCTCGCCTGCTCCCGCCCCGCCCCGCCCCGCCCCGCTCCCGCTCCCGCTTCTACTCCTACTCGCCCTTGCTCCACTCCGGCCTGCCCCGGTGTGTCGCACATTCTTTCACTTGTTCCCTGCCGCATCGTCAATTCTTCCTCGCCTGTGCTGTTTTCTGCATTCGTCGTACTTAATCGCATTTCATAGCGCTACGCCACGTCTCTCCCCCAGGTTTTCCTTCTCTCCTCTCTTTTGCCTGCTCACACGTTTCCTTCTCTATATATTTGTCTTATTTTACTTGCCTCGCAGTCTCTCTTTCTTTTCCCCCCACAAAATCGTCCTTTTCCCCTCGCCGACAGTTGATTACTATCTCAAACCTTCTCTGTCCTTTTCTCCGCGTCTCTACCAACACTTTCCATCCATTATTTCTTGTTTCTCTTGGTCACGGTTTGAGTTTTTGATTTTGAGGCACCCTTCTTACTTGGTATTTTAATGTAGCTTGCTAGGTTCAGTTAACAAATTTATTTGTAACTCACAGTTCCTTACTTCCTAATTTTGATTTTTACATTTTTTTTCTAATTATTGCCCTATCCGAAATTACATTTTAATAGAGCAACAATTACTCATTATCTTTTCTCCGATTCTTCTTATCTTTTCACGCTTCTCTCTACTTGTACCATCCTTCGTGTTTTAGGTTCAGTATTCCTCCTTGGTCGCCGGTTCGTTTGTAGTTTTTTTCATTGTTTTTTATCCTAATTTCGAGACAGGCTGGCGAGCGGAAAATTTGTGGGTTCCCCTGCGGTGGCCTGCAATTATGTTGCATTTGCGCTTCCCAAAAGAAACACCAGGAAGAGCGCGGGTGCGGGGCCCCGAGGACAGGCTGAGGCGTCCGCCGCCGCCTTACCTGCCCCCGTGGGACAGCACAGGACATCAAAGACACAAATAGACTCCGTCCCACCCCCACCCCCACCCCCAACATCCGGACAAATAATGACAGCCAGGCGCAAACGTCCTTTCAGGAAATCGCTCTTCGCTTGACAGTGAACGTCTTAGAGATCCGCGACATTCCTTTGACATGTTGATCCTGCGACGACTTTCAATATATGATAAAAGGCGGCGCTCTTATTCCCGAAATTGTGCGCCGAGTTGTCTACGGCCATCGATTCGACGACAAGAAGAATCCCACGAACTTGAGTCAAGTCGTTTTCTGACGTTTTGAAACCGATGGCTAGCGGAAGGACGAGAAAGAAAAAGGACGGAAACAAATGATGCAGATAAAAGTAATGGTTACAAGAATTTTGGAAAACGAAATATGTCACCTGACCTCTGGGATATAAAAGAGGGGTCCATGGGGAAATCGAAGTTCAATTTCACTCCGGAAACTAACATGTCAATCATCCCTTCCTCAAATAATGTCAAGAACGCACTTTAATGATTTATGAGGCTTCTATTACTGGTGCAATATGATTCAGCTAAGGAAAGGAGAATTTGCCCGACTCTGAGCCGGATGGCACAGTAGTCTATGTTGTTTATACTTTTGTGTTAAGAACACTAAAATTCTATGTTCAGCCTCACTAAACGTGTCCAAGATTCCTTAAATTTTAATGCGATTAGATCTCATGTGCTAATCCGATACTTATTTAGAATATGATAGCGACATTAACATTCTCTCCAACCTGGTGCTCCAAAATCTACCTACCTGTGAACTGTACTATGCGAAGAGGTAACTTAATTTCAAATTACAGGCCTTATCTCACTGTAAGGAATGTGGTTCAAGGTTTATGATAGATGTTAATGGCCAGGTACAAAACGTGGAAAATATATTTCTGATTCTGTGCGCTCCATTGAGATAGAGATGGCTGATCTAGCAAGTCTGAGATCACCCCTGCCGTGATGGCGTAGGCTTCCGCGGCCAATCATGCGATTGGCCGACCAGGTGAAGCCGAAGATTCACGATCCTCCTCAGACCTGAAAAGTCCTTTACTGAAACCGAGCCTTTGACACTTCAGCCCTGAGGAAGACCACAAAGGTCGAAACGCTGTCGTATCCCAGACAACCCCTCGCAAGTCCGCAAGCAGGGAGTATTGTGGGACAGCTGATGTGGTATTGTTGAAGTAATTACATGTTGAAATAATGGAAGTCATCTCTGGCAACTTAATATAGTTATTTTCGGGATATGTTAGCCACAAACAACGAGACTGATGATGACGGCAAAGCCGTCGAAAGACGGCTCTGTAAATAAATCTATGAAGTTTGACAGGGACGACCTCCATTATTTGAAGACGTAATTACTGGGAGTGAGTACTCACGCATGTCGGAGAAGTCGTCGACGAGGACGATCTCCTTGAGCAGCTCCGGGGGCGAGCGGTCGAGCACCGAGTGCACGGTGCGCAGCAGCACCGTCCACGCCTCGTTGTGGAAGCACACGATGACGGAGGTGGCGGGCAGATCGGCGTTCGGCAGGTAGCGGCCCGGCGCCTTGCACCTGCGCAGCAAAGCACCGCGCTCGTTAGGGCTGCGCTCACCGCCGCCTTCAAATATTCAGCGGGCGGCCAGCGGGCGGCCAGCGGGCGCGCCCGTAAATCCAGCCCCCTCCCGCCCCCCGCTTAAGCACGTGCTTCGTCAAATTGCTCCCCCTCACCAATAATAGCCCGCCTTCTAAAAATAATATCCCGCAGTGCATATGGGCGCCGGAGTGATGCAGCTGGCTTAGAGCGCTTGGCTTTATAAATTAGTCGAGCTTTACTTGTGCGGTGCCGTACACTTACTAAGATTTATTTGAGTAGTTCTTTTGTGCTATTGGTCGTTGTCAACTCGTTTCACCCAGTAGAAAACTCGTAAGAAATCGGGTAACGTTTGTGATTTGATTTCCTTTATTTTTTGCAACCTTCCACTCGCTTGTATAGCGTCCCGCATATCTCTATGTGAAACGTCTTTGAATTAGTAGCTTAAGTGTTGTGTCAGTAACTCAATACAATTGAACATGCACGAGGTTTTCTCATCCATCGTCGATAATGTACATATTTCTGAGGAAAATATGAACATTTCCAAAAATACTAAATCGAGGCTCCAAATACATGAATCAACAAATACACAATCTTCTTCATTCCATACAAGACGTGTGATATTATAGTGAATTCATTTGCTTCTTCAAACATAAAAAGACAAGTCAAACACTCAACCAGAAATGTAAACGTGTGGCTGGCTGGTTTTCAGAGGATTAAGATCACGGTAATTTTAAATCAATTTTCTTTGCTCCAATAAGTGCGAGTATTTAGACGTAATGACCTGTATTGATTCACTTGATTAGGGTCTCGTGGCCTTAATTGTAATCGTTTACATGCAATTATCCGCTTATTTCTGAGAGGAGGTAGTAGTTCCGAGCGCGTACCAAGTGCAGGAGTTATTGAGTATCTTTTTCAGAACTGACTTGGGAAGCGGAAATAAAGGCACTTATTCTATACCAGTAGTCAGTGTAGACAACTTTTTTATTATAAGTTGAAACTGGCTTCCGCACAAATAAGTTAAATTTCTACGACACTTCACAAGTACGTGAAATATACAGAATGTACTACGGGGTAGTAAATGTGATAGGAAGAATATTGCATTTTCAAAGAAACAAAGAATTATTTCATGGCCATAGATGTTACGAAATTGATACACTATTGTAATATTTTCATGTTGACATGTAAAGACGCACGGGAAGTAACTCGTGAGTAGGATTATCATTATAACATTTACATTGTTTAATACTCTGCAGATAAAAAATATAATAGTTTAATATTCGAACCATCTAATATGGCTGCCCCTCCCTCTGGACGGCCCTGATGATACGTATTCAATGAATGCACCCTCTCTCTCTTCCATTTATCCTCGTATATTCGCGTTGCCTTGGTGGAGGTAGGCGTTCATCCGCATTTGGGCTGCGGCGTCTCAGGGAAGGCAGCGATTCTCGCGGCTGCAGCGGTGGCAGCTGCGCCCCTTCGCGTCCGCCCCCGCCTCCGCCTCCGCTACCGCTTTCGAAACGACAGCTTCCACCAGCAAGCTCCCCATTGTTTGCAGCGCGGCTTGGCGGCGCGAGGCGCGGGCTGACTCAAGCACACGCAGACACGCAGTCGCAGGCGCAGGCGAAGGCTCTCCTTACGCGGCGCTTGTTGGCCCATCTGCCACCTGCCGCCTGCCCCCCGCCCCCCGGTCTGTCACCTCAGCACAACTCCGTTCCAATCGCCGGGAGGCACCACTACACCTCACTCTTTAGTGGACTCTTCCTACCTGAGAAAAAAAACTCGAGATTCCCTTTTTCACCTGTTTTAAACATTATCAGAATTGTTGCTTGACTTCTGCACTTCAATGCTGACAAGCATTTTTCATTTCTTTCATAAATTTATTTTTGCCTTATTTGAGCCTCTCACGTATAACTTCGGTTTATATTCGAACATTCGGACCACTAAGTTCCAGTACGACACGAAATAAGCCTGCTTTACCCATGTCACAGCTTACTGATTCAGTTAGTCTGTCGATTTTTTAGGTACTACAGCTGGCACCGACGTTTTTTCTTCATCCCATGGGAATATTATATAATCGATTTCTTGAACATTTGTCTTCCTTACTTTCAGTAACCTATCCACTAAAACCGTTGTTTAGTTGCGTACATATTTGCTTCAATCCTATACATTTGTATTAGCATTTGTAACTATCTTCAAAATATTAAAATTGTAATTTAATAGAGTGTTTGGGGTTAAGAATTACAGGAGGTTTTACTGTGTGATTTCAGTTACATACGTTGGTACGAAAAAATTGAAAAATTACATATTCCCAACGTATTCTATGTGCACTTCATCGTAAAAGTGTCGATCAATACCTCCCTTCAGTACTTTACCACGCCTTCACTATGATTAGCTCGCATTTTCAAAATGGTTGAATTGATACCGTTTAATACACCTTAATGACGTAGATGTTTATTTATGATGGTGGGATTTGTGACTGAAAGTTGAACCTTTTTAATGTGCCTTTACCCAGACAACTGAAGGAAGCTCTAATGTGCAGATAAGTGGTGGAAGAGCAAAATGTCTACTGGCTGTTTGAGTCCTATGGATAGTTGGATGTGCGGATTGTCAGGGGAGTAAACGGGAAGACCAGTGACTGATGAGCAGTTGGGCGGAGTGGGAGCTGACCAAACTAAGTAAGATGACATAACAGTTAGGCGGAAGAGCAGGCCCTATGGCCTGAGCCTCGCCATTAATAAAGACATTATTATTATTATTATTATTATTATTATTATTAACAGTCTAACAAATTTGCCGGAATATTGAAGAACAGGACGACCGCTTTACAGGGAAGACGTAATAGCGATAGGAAAATATTTTTTCCTGTGATTCACATACGGAGCGGCCGCGCGCCTTCAAAGCGTTCTGCGACGGTCTGCCGCCGCACCTTGAGAGCATGGACGTATTTGTAAACTATTCCCCGCGTCGATTCTAACGATTTCCGATGCTGCGCAGGGCGAGCCGGCTCTGGCGCAAACACGGCAGCCTCGAACGCCTTCAGTGCGCCTCATTACCTGCTCAACGGAACGATCCCGTCGACTTTCCAAACACATGTTCCGCGCTTTTGATTTATTGGCTCGCGGCGCCATTGCCGCCAACGCGATCGCTCTGCTCGGCGTCTACCACAAACGATTATTGGGGCATTCGATCCGAATATATTCGATGGCGAAGAACTTTTGCGGTAAGTCAACAACATGCTCTTAGAATGTACGTAAATTATATTTGTTCAAGAAGTAAACTTTTAAATACACAAATATTGCGAAAAAAATGTAGGTTTTCCACAGGTCTCAAACCATAAAATACATCTGCGAAAATTGAGATTTTGAAAAGCTTAAATGCACTGAAATGTACACAAACGATGTCTGGTTAGAATACATTTTCTATTACAGTGTGGTAAATCGGTGTTCCTCGACACCATTAAATCAAGTTCTGCGTTGTTGAATAGTCAATATTGCACGCTTGTAATAATACGCCTCTCTAGTCGTCCCAGGCTAAACTGAATTCAAACTCTGCACTTTTGAGTCTCAGCGCATACACTAAATCGAAATCGAACTCGAAATGAAACCGGACCTGCTAATCCCCAGGATTTAGCGAGCGACTTATACTACTTGTTAATCGATAAATAAATTATGCTATTTCGAATTTGCACCCACCGAATTGGTTTGTTTTTCCCACAAAATTCACTGTATTTCTTTTTGCTCAACTTATGTTAATGTTTCAATTTTCTCCTCCGTGCTAGAGACCCACTGAGGGTGGGAAAAGTGTTTCCCGAAATTTAACTCTGAGTAATAATTAATAAAATTATTAAACCTTCATGGACGATTATTTCCTTTACAATATTCTTTCCAATTTTACGTCGATCTTCTCCCCTCCAACACTGTACGGTGTCCGTCTCTCAAAAGCTATGGTAAGGCCCATGCTCACTCACACATGACCTATCTGGGGGTAGCAGTAAAATCTCACATTCAAAGATTTGAACCATTACAAAATCATTTCCTAAGGACCATTACCGCAACACCTTGGCTTAAACTTAATTATCATCACGTGCTCGGTATAACCCCATCATTGGTCACATCAAACAATCAGAACTAAATTTTGTATCAAAACTTCAACTCCACAAGCTCTTCCGTTCGAGCTAGGGAAACAACGCCCAAAAAATAATACAAAACTGCAGAAAACTGTCTAGACATTACTTTTGACATATATAACTCCCACTTGCCTAATTCTTCAAAATTATTCTCAGCAAAAGATGCTTTTTTAAAAGAAAATCTTGTTCTAAAATTATGTATCCATTAAACTCAAACCTTTAAAGAAGCTTGTACACCCCTAACCAATTAAAAAAATCATAGTGCTTCGCTATTTAAAATAGTTATACGTGAAATAAATATCCTATAACATCCTATTACAATAAGAGATTGGAGAATTATTAGAATAGGGCACCATGTCGAGTTGACAACCATTTGAGTAATTGTACAGATATGTTACGATACAGATTTCGTGCGTGTATGCACATTGTTAAAATTTCAATAAACTAAAATTTTCGTTTATATTTGACTGTTTTCCTGTTAAATACGACTGACCAATGTAGAAAATTGAATAGAGGAGGCCATGGATTCTTTGAATACTCGTTTTCTAATAACTCATAATTCGAAAGTAATCTACATATTTTAAAGTTGGTCCTGGGATAACCGAAGGGGATAAAACAGCCCTACGTGTAGGTATCTTTTTCAAAACCTCTTGAACAACTAAACCAATTGCATCCAATTTGGAGAATGGATGTGGAGGGAGGCGAACAGAGTGGGTGACAGTCACGAGAAGGCAGGTGAAGTCGAGAGGAACTCTGAGGCCTCGACGAGGGAAGTGGCGGGACGAGGTGAGGCGAGGCGAGGCGAAGCGAAGCAAGGCAAAGCGAGACTGCGGGCGTAAAGGTCCGGCGGCGCCCCGGGGGTCGCGAGGGGCAACGAGCACGTTCGCGTCGCGCAGATTCCATCCGCGGCCCACCGCTCTTCGCGCGCTTCGTCGGCCGCATCGAAAGCACCGGCCAGCGCCCCCTGCTAATTAATTAGTTGATGAGCCACGAAGCGCGCCGCTCACGCACGGTCCTCGCGGGGGCTTTTTACGAGAGACCGTCGAGCAGCGGGCAATTGCCGGCTCCCTCTCATCGATCCAGCTCAAGAGGTCACTGGGCTTCCACTGGACGCACTCAAATGTGTGAAGCGCTAAAGACTCGAGACGCTCTGACTGGCGAAGGCGGCTCAGAGCATCAACTGTTGACACTGCAGGGCCTCTGATCGAGAGGTTGTAGGTTCGAGTCCTGACGGTGGCAGGATTTTGGACAACAGCTACATCTAGGTCGAGTTCTGTCGCTGTCTAGAGGAGAATTCTAGCGCTCGGCTGCTCTGATCGGTAGTTTTTCGTCTTTTCTACGATCAACACCAGACGAATGCCAGAGCAGTACCCTAACAAACGGCCCACGGACCGCGCGCGATCTTTCCTTCCTGTTCCTTGTCTTATTCTAGTCCCTTACACTCACATACTTACTCTACTACACATACCGGGAGACCCGTACCGGCTGGGGCGGTGCCACGCTGGTGAGAGATACCTGGCTGGGGATAATCTCTGCAAGTCGATGCAACGATCGTCTCCGGGTATCGCCATACAGCGGGGGAAGATCACCGCCACCTCCCGTGATGAACTTCACTTAAAGAATTAGTGATTTTATCAGTTGACGCACTCCGAATCACTAATCAGTTAATCAATAAATCAACAGAATCTGAACTATTGTTGCCGTTGATGCCGGACAGTCGACATCTCTTTCCTTTACAAAGTCACTTAGAATTTTGTCGGTTTTTATGCTCAAATTTCATTTCAATTGAGCCTTTGCGTCTAAAGATTCATACCCGTAAGGACCAGTGTTCACATAAATAACAGGCTGCAAGTTATGACAACCATTTTGTCATAATTTGTATGCAGACGTATTTCATTTCCATTCACAGAATCCTGAGATTTTCAGAGTAGATGAATTAACATACACACTCTTAGGCGGTCTCAACTCTGCTTTTGAGGAAGTCTTTGTACATATACATTCTGCGGCTGCATGTGAACTTAAGATCTTTTCCGAATACTTTATGCAAGTGTATAACAGTATAATACTCTCCCCATCACTCCAGGTACAACTTCAATATTGTCTAACAGCAATAATTTTGAAATGGAAGAAACATGACTGACCCTAAGGCCAATCTAATAATGGACTAGCAATGGTGTGTACGTTTAGATCAATACGTTTTAAAGCACATTTTGTCTATTTGGTGCAAGAAACATGTGATTACGATATATAAATAAAATATCAACATTCGTTCAGAACCATCCGTAGGAAAAGTTTAAATACAACTTTTCTATCAGTTCTAAGAAACATGTGTCAACAGTACTGTAAATGCGTCCTGTTCCACCAGTTCTTTATCACCATCTCATCCTGCACCCTGACTTACCTCTACGTTCCTCCACGCCCACATGAAAGCGAAAATAGTTTTACTGAGAGAGTGTGGGTGTTGTAATCAGTTATACAAGACTTTTGTTAAGACTTCACGTCGCAAGACATCCGGACGTAAACGTACGCAGAACTTTTCAGCCAACGGCAGATGGCTTGCGCCACACCTCGCCGCGGAAGAAGCGTAATTTGCCACGCTTTCTGCCTCGCACACGGAGTTGCATTTTCCTGATGGCTTCTTTATTCGTGTGGGTTTTATTTACGTTTACAAAATTCCACTGAATCATCATGGTTTCAACTGAATTCATGTGAAAATCCATCATATCAGGAAAATGAGAAAGGAAATATATGTGAAGGGTTTCTTTCAAGAACCAAACTAGCCTAAATACAAGATTTGTCAGGAAGCACCAAAAATTTCGTAATGTAGACCCGCATAGTAATGACTTTATAGTTTTCCTTCTTTTATAACTTTCAATTTGTTGCTGAAAAAAATGTCCCAGCAGATAACTCTAATAACAGGGAAGAACTTAGTAAAATATGTCAAAATACGGAATTTTGGACTTGTTTTGTTTTAGTAAGAAAATCCTCATATATTATGGATAAATTAATATCTTTGAAAATCATCTAAAGTTTGACTGAAAGTGACTGTTCTCATGGGAGATACTTAATATACAGATGGACAATATACATGTATGAGTATTCATAATCCTTTATAAATATTTTTTTCGAAACACATTTGTTTAACACATTTGATCCTGAGGGATACGTAACGCGGTTAACCCTTGTGGACTTAGCAACATGGCTACTATTCAAAACGCTGTAAAACAAAAACTATCGTACGTATCCGTCTGAACTGATAACATTTTGTAGAATTGTCTTTTATATTTAATTTGTACTCATTTCATGATCGTTTGATTGCAAGATGCTAGTAAGAATGGAATTAAAAGAAACACGTGTGGCCGATTCATGCTTGCGAAAAGTAGCAATGGTAAGAAATATGGGGGGAAACGCAGTGAACTTCATGTGTCAACAATACAGGTGCACCATAATTATACTTTGTTGAAGTTCAGATATAGTTACATTTGCATATTGTCTAGAGATTTGGGAGGACATCTGGTCTACGGAGGGTAAATATTTTTGCCTGGCTTTTATTAGGATTTATTTCAATGTGCCTATTTTTGGCCCAGTTGGCAAACAAAGTGAGATAATGCTGCAGATTTATCACGGCAGATTGAATACTGGTACTGGAGGATAAAATACTAAAGACCTGTATTATCAGCAAATTACAGTATTGTGTATTTACTATAACATTACTATATTTACTACAAAATACTGTAATACTATTACAGTATTTTGAGTGATTGGTATATCCGAAGTGTCGACATTAAATAAAGTGGATTCCTGGGGTACTCCTGCTTTGATGGTGATAGGTGCGTAGAGAGCTCCGAGGAGACGTACAGAAAATGTTCGGTTGGAAAGAAAACTTTCAATGATGCGTGAAAGATATAATGGAGTACCTATACTGCGGAATTTGAAAATTAAACGTGGGCGCCCGACGGTATCAAAAGTTTTGGCTAAATCTAGAAAAACTGCTGCGGTGTGCTTGTGGTCATGGAATCCTTCGATGATATCTTCAGTTAAACGTACGATTTGATAATATGTAGACAATGTATCCAAACTGATGAGGTGGTATGGCATTGACTAAGCTGAGGTAAGAATTTAGTCTGGAGAGTATACATTTTTCAAATAGCTTTCCCATTGTGGGTAGCAAACTAATCGGGTGATAACCATTGGATCATTTTGAGATTTGCCAGGCTTGAGAATGGGTATAATGTGGGCGTGTTTCTATTTATCAAGGGAGTACATCTGTCTCAAAACTGCATTATATATTGCTGTGATGTTTACGATTACTTTTATAAGAAGGCATTTTAATAAAAAAAATTGATATTAGATCAAGATCATTTGATAATTTCGGATTTGTTAGTGAAAGATATTTGATGATTTCTGATGGTGAAATAAATTTAGGGCATTCGGGAATTGTTATTTCTGGTCGTGCAATTACTTCTTGAATATGATTATTGTGGTGCCAATTTTGAGAAGGGTAAGAAGTAAAGGTCGATGCAAAGTAATTACCCAACATAACACGTTTATCGGCAGAAGATGCTTTGACTAAATTCTTACCTCAGCTTAGTCAATGCCGCAACGAGGAGGGTTCCCACAATTCTTTTTTGTGTGTCCGAATATATACCAACCTGGACACTACACTAGCGCGGGTCTAAGAGGACGCTCTTCAACCGTGATTTTTAAAGGAACAGATTTCTAGAGGAAATGAAATCTGTTGAATTTGAGAAGACTCACCAATAGAATCATTCGCATCATTATTACTCTTCTCGATATAATTTTCATTGCTCAAACTAGATAGCAGTCCAGGAAAACATTGACGTCTTTATCAGAAGAATCCAGTTTCGATCCATTATTCAAAAACTCTTGAACTTCTAATGCTGAGTCACTGTCAATTTTTCATCTAAACACCTGTATATGTTGCCTTCTAAACATCTGTATATCTTGCCTTCTAAACATCTGTATATGTTGCTAAAAGCACGAACACTACTGACAGAAAGTCATTCTGAACGTAATCGATAGTGCCCGCAAGTATGAATATCTAAACGCTTCCGGGAAAAATTCCAAATACTTGCACAAAATAGAAGCACACATTCTTGTTTGCCCTGCGACAACCTCGATAATATTAAAAAGCATATTCTAGAGGACTACGAAAGTCCAAAAGATGTTTATTTCCTGTCGAAAACAATAAGTGCCCTACGTCCATAGGACACAGCAGTGAAACGAAGATGACGTATCAGATACGTCTGTAGGATTAAAAGTGTTAAATAAATGCATTGTAAGTCTTCGTTAGACCACATGTAAATGAGCCGATATATTTTCTGTAGCAACGCAATTTATTTCATGTAATCATGGCACGAGTTCGATTTCGAAGGTATACGAGTTCGAAACCTCTATCTTCCTAGCTATTACAGATATTTACAAGACCTTTGGACATGGTAACAAAGTGAACGCCAAAAAACACTATACCTTTTTTTCTGAACTACTAAGGAACTACAGTTGGAGTTCTATGACTTGTTTACAACAATACTGACGGAAGCAATGTTGAGAACCGTTTGGAATTAAATTCTGGTTATCCTATTTTATTGGTCTTGATAGTACTTGCATACTTCTTCGTGTTGAGTGTCAAACGTCAAACTGACAGGATACTTAGCACGAGAGAGAGAACTGCACGGTTCTGGCAACCGGACCCCGGGAACGCCTAATGAGACACGCAACGCCCCAAGAAAGGACCCAGCGACGTACGACAGTCGCCGCAAACAAAGCCTTGTGTAGCAGTAAATCGACCTACATTTCCTCCCGCTTGTCCAGCGCATTGTTCGGTAAGTAGACGGGCGTAACAAAGATCGAAGAATGCTGTGAGGGAGTGAGAAGTTGGCGAGAATGAATAACAAAGCTAAAGGGGAGAAGGCGGGATTAAGGGCAACGATAGCAGTGATGTACGTGTAGAAGAAAAAGCCGCGGTTAGGCAGTAGGAATGGCAAGAGAAAGGAGAGCATATGAATCAAGAAACGTGAGGATGACGAGAATGCAAAGAGGTGTGTGGCAAAGACGGTGTCGATCTGTTAAGGGTGCGTCGAGGGCGGCAGACATTGGCGTCGGTGGGGCCGGGGCTGAGGCGGGATGTGGATCGAGGTCGGGTTCTGGGCGGCGCTGGGCGATTAGGGGCGGGAGCTCGACGCGGCGCTGCCGGCGCGGCACGCACGCGGGTATTGATTTTTGCTCCCTCCGCGGACGACCTCTAAATATTGTACTTAGTCCCGGCGGGCCGGAACTCCCCTGGCCGCGCGCTCGAGCGGTGGGCGGCGGGCGGCGGGCGGCGGGCGAAGGGCTCGGCGCGGTCGCGGACTCCCCAGGGGCCCCGAATTATTTACTACGTCGCCGCCGCCGTTACATTCGCCGCCCAGTCGTAAGCACGCCCGCTGAAGTGCGTGCGTGTGTGTGTCTGTGTAGCTGGACGTCTTGCCGCGGCTGGAAGAGGGGCGGGGGCCGAGACCCGAGACTAAAGGAATGGTGCAACGGTATGAACGCGGGGCAAAGGACATAATCCGGGGCGCGGGCCAAAGGACAATTAGGGCAATCCGAGATAGGCTCAGGGATGAAGCCGAAGGGTCGCTAATGACGAAGGGGAAGGGAGTCAAGAGTTGTGGAGAAAAGCATTCGTAGGGAGGTATCAGCGCACGATAAATATTAATAGTTCACCGACACGTCGCGAATGTGAAAATGAGCTGTTGCACAAAGTAAAAAAATGAACCTTAATATAGTAATAGAAACAATGACACAACCGTGACATCCCTTGATAACGAGAGAAATTGTGATTTACCATGGACTATTTTTGCGTTTATTCAACAATGTCATTTGATGGCAATTACACTGGCATTGGCCTACCTTGTAAGTAACGGTATTATTACATTTTATATTAATGTGATATGTCACATACGATCACACGATCATTATCCAATATTATTGACGTTTAAAAATTGAAACAATGCAAAATCGGGGGTAAAATATTTGAACATAAAAGATTTGAAAGATGAAACATTTTCCCTGTAGTAACGTGAAAATGATGATATAATTTTGAATGACAGGTTAGAATTTTTTTTTAAAAAAGTAATGAAGGATATGTAGGAGAAAGAGAAGTTGAAAGTAGAAATAAACTGACGATGACTCTGACAGCGCTGACAAAGCGTTACCTTATTAGATCTTCAGAGAGGAAACCACATCTGAGAACCCATCATTTATGTCTTGTCTGCGGAGCGAGGTTGGATGGTGATTGCATGAATTGTACAAGTTGTCTCTATCTCTCATCGCAACACGATGGTTGCAACTCGCAATTTGACATTTACTCCAGCCACGCCTTGAATGACGGTGAATTATTTTGACTGAGTATTTCTGAGGTTTTGCTATTATTAAATGAAACAAGGTTATCTAAACGTAATATTAAAAATTAAATTCTGATAGAAAAAATAACGAGCTCTACAATACTCTAATAAATCCTCGCACCTGTAATAGGAATATTTCTCTTGACAGAAAATATTAATTGTACCATAGCAAAATTAATGCAAGTGTTCAGCAACGTTCAGTGCTATTTGATGATCATTGTACTTCTAAATAAGGTGAACAGATTCGCGTGCCATGCTTGTTGGTTACAGTGAAAACGTACGTCACTCCTATCTGTTGTCGTATTCAGAACTGATCAAGGGTCTTATCGGCCTTTGAAATTCGGCTGAGAATGGAGTTTCATAGCAACCGTATTTGAAATAAATTAGAAAGAGCTATATATCACTCTCATTAGAAATTATCACGTTCTCTCGGCATTCAATTTTTCCCAAGGTATGTCGATTGCGGCGAATTTTGAAATGAGATAGTATATAGTAATTAAACTGAGCTGATAAATATAGTGTTACTCTCATATCCTCTTTTTATATTAAATTACCGTTACATTTATTATTTAAATTATTTTTATTTAAATTATATTTACGTTATGACGAAATAATACTAAAAATAAAAATTATTTTTGTGTTGTCTATGATTATCTTTGCCAGCTTGTTAGACGTTGTTCATTCAAATCAAAAAAATAAAACAAGTGGACCGAGTGAAGAGAACTGAATCCTGAGGCACTTGGTAGAAGTACTTTATGTGCAATAGAGGAATTAATTGATGAGTATTGCTACAAATGATACTGAAACAATTCTTGAAAATGAATTACCCCTGGTTAGTGGTTGTCTATTTGACATTCAATTGCGTAATGTAAATTGTTTCTACTTGTATTTGAGAATGATATTCTGTGCAAGTTTTTCTTCATTTATACAGTTCGATATTTACAAAGAGAAATTGGAAACTGATCTTAAATACATCTAGACGTGAATGTATAAAGTGTTCAAGAGATGTGAAATTAATGGCAAAAAGTAATAAACCAAGATTATGAAAATACTTTCATACGCGACTGTTTATTTTACATTCCATTGTCAAATAGGAATTGTTCATATCTTCAGTTTCTTCAGGATTAATCATCACATAATTATTATTATTTCAACCATTATTTCAACCAATATCATGTAAAGATGAGTTGAAAATAGTTTTTTTAATAAATCGTCGTGTAATATAAACGGGACAGTTGTTTGTTCTAATTCGATATGGAATGATTCATAGTTTTGTTGTTGTAAATTAAGCACGATTCACCTTCTGCTGATGATGTATTTGTGGATTGCACGAGCAAAAGTGAAATATTGTATAAGATGTAAGATATTGATGCTAAAACTATGACAAATTCAATGATTTGAGGATAGATGTGTGCTTTATGTTATGATATATAAAACTCTTCAAAAAGAATAGACGAGTAAAGGTATTTTATGTTTCTATTGGTTTAAATTTACTAATTATTTTAGTCAGAAAGTGAGTGCAGTAGAATGAGGGTTTCGAGGTGGGAAGAGGGCAAGCAGGCCATCGTGGCAAGGCAGAACAACACAGAGTGGAACGGGAATAGATATAATTATTTTCCTGTCAAATAGATAATTGTGATAAATGAATACTCAGGCAATGTGAGGTATCCAGTACCACATAACAGATGAAAAAACATTTTCAATAACGATTATAAATTTCATTGTATTTTTATCTAAAAACATGAAGAAAGTAGCATTAATATTGACGTTAATGTGAAGCATCTTTACGCAGTAAGATGCTTCCCATGCCGAACAACGCCAGCACTCTTATTGTAATAAATAAATGCCCGAGCGTTGCCGGCTTTCTCTAGGTAGTTAAAATATTTTGAGGAAGGAAACAGCTAAAGAAACGCTTCAAAAGAGCAGTTCAATACAATAGTATGAAAGCAACTAATTGTGATTTATAGTCATTTACAAAATTGCAAATCTTTATGATTATGAATTGAAGAAAATGAAAAACAATCAGGTAGTCTATATTATTCTTTTTAATGTTTCACTTCCGCAAGAAGATAAATTGAAAAAAAATGGTGCTAAACGTTTTGCTCTTGTAGGGCAATTCATTTTTAACAAAGAAGTTTCCAGGGGTTGTTTTGAAGAAACAAGACGTTTCTATAAAGTTCCGTGAAAAGTAGAAATTCTGAGACACAACAAAATGAACTCGAAACTCCCGAAAAAGAAAAGGGCGATTTCCCAACCCACGCGTTATTACGCAAGTTCCGCCCAACTTGAGGAAATCGGGTGGTCGGCGAGGAAGCGCGCGGCATGCCGGCCTGGCTCCTTCTCCGTTTGTCTCTTTGCCCTTGCTCTCTTCGTCTACCATCCGCTCGCTCGACTCTGCGCCCTGAGTAATTATCTCAGCTGTCACTGGTTCGTCTCCTTCAATTTTTTTTCCGTCTCCGTTCTCCACTTCGCAGTCATTACTATTACACGCACGAGGTTTTTTGAGCTCGGAATCCCTATCCCAACTTCTTTACCAACGTTAGTTTAATTAAGAATAAACGATGATAACGAGCATTGTGAACAAAATATAACCAAAATTTGTCTAAACCATATAAAAGGCACTATTTTACATCGAAAAACGTGATATAAAATTGTTAATGAAACGGTGCAAGTTATGCAATACTCAAATTAACTCGCACCATATCATTGACAAACGCCCCAAATTTAGACAGGAAAGATTTATTTTATTGCAAAACCAGAAGTATGAAACAATAGGTAATTTCACAGAATTCCAAAGAAAAGTTCTCAAATTATGCAATGTAATCAATGAGATCAATGATATATAATTCTAACTTTATGTATGATTATAAAGAAACACCTTGAAATGTTACAAGATGTTCTCCATGTATGTGTTTAAACATTGTAGGAAAAAACTGCATTGTATGTTAAATCATTGTACATAGTCGTCGCTAAAGACCGTAGTGGATGCGACTTTAAATAAATAAAATTAATTAAAATTAAAATTGTTAAAATATTTTCCTACCGTCGAAACACCCCAACACCCACTCCTCTTGCATCTAACTAAATGAGAGCTTAAGAAAACGTGCCCAGATAATATCGACTTCCTATGGCCACCCGTTTACTAGCCAGAACGCTCATCTTCCACCTTTGAGGACTGCGGTTAAAATCCATGTGGAATTTGCGATGGACAAAGCTGGTTCGCGGCAGATTTTCTCGTAGTTATCCTGTTTTCCCTACCTTACATTCCATCATTCCTCCATCATGATGTCATATCGCCCATCATACAGTACCAAGTAATTGATCGCAGGTAAAGCTGAAACTGCTTACTTACAAAATCGTAATAAAGAATGTACTATCTACCTCTTAATTTCTTTTTCCTAATCTTGCTTTCACTTCTCCAGAGATTTTCATAAATACTGTTAATTTAGATATATTCCTTTCACAACCTTTTTCGGTCGGTTTTGGATCAATATTTTGAACCCACCCCCTTGCCGTCTGATTGCTTTTTATCTACTTTGCGTCTGTTCGCATTCAACCGATTACATTATTCTAATCACTTATGTGATCTGCCGCCATAGAAACTCATCCTCCCTCTGCATTCTTGTCGTTTGCGCCTTCACTCCGTAACGGATATCGTTATATATATTACTTAATAAATAAACTTATTTATTTATTTATTTTCAGTTGTATCAGTTGAAAACTGGGTGTGAGGTACTGTTGGGGAGAGGACAATATTTTCACATTTCTTAAGCTCTGTAATCCCTACATTCTTTTCTAAAACTCCTCAGTGCTGCCGAAGAAGATGTGCATAAATAGTGAAGCTACATTTATGTGCACAAGCAAATCGAAGTGCCATCTTAACATTTGCTCATTGGATCAATGGACTTAAAACCTCGAAACAAGCTCATCTACTTGCTAATCTACTGCCACTTCCTGTTTTCCTTCAACTTCGTTCTGCCTTGCTACAGACGCGCTCTATTCCAATCCTTCGGCACTGATCTCGCTACTGCAATCCCGTTTTCTGCAATCGCCTTTTCCACTTGCGTCGTCCCGTTGACCTCTTTCTCTCCTTCCTTCCAGCCACTCCACGTCGCCCCCCCCCCTTCCGCTCACGCCTTCCCGCACGGAGCTCGCGGAAAGGCAGAAACTTTTCTCCAAATGTTTCGCGACCGCGCCGGAATGTTCTGAGAGGTACGCCTGGAATTCTGTAGTTACCGACTGTTCGTTCCGATACAAGTCGCCAGCGCTTCCTATGAAGCTGTAACTTTCTTCTGGATGGTGTGTGTTTTGCACCGCTCGATTTCCACAGCAACGCATAGCACACATACATTTTGTAGACTTTTCGAAGGGAATACATGAAAATATTTTGTACAGAAAGTAAATATTTGAAGGTTTTGCTGTAATCATTTAATTTGTGAGCTTGTTTCTAGGAAAACATTTCGAACGCGAAGTACGTTTGCGGAGAAACCTGTTTACGAACACAAATATTTAGAAGCGTGTTTGATAAACGATAAATCGTGCTCTGACAAAAAAGGGGTGGTTTTTATGAAACCTAAAATTTATCATGAGATTAATGGTTTGTTTTATTTTTCTTCAATAAAATTGGAATTCCGTTTCAGATAACATCTGCATATGTGATATAGTAGCCTTTATATTTCTTTTCGAAAACAAAATGATCATACATTTTTAATATCTTACCCCACACTGAAATATGTCTGTGAGTATGTATCTACCAAACCGCTTGTTAATGGCCTTCCGTCAGTTTATTATTTCAATTTACAACGTACATCATTTTCACTTAATTCTGATTGGAAAACCGTAAAATTAAATACCATGTATGATTTTAATAAAAGTACTGAATTTGTCTTTTGAGTTTTGCGAGAATATTCACCGAAAATTATTCACAAAGTCCAATTATTCGAGCAGATTAGGAGATAGAAAAATAAAATAAAACAAAATTGGTTCCACGATATAGGTTTAGAGCGTAGGTAATCGAAATATCGACATAGGTTGAAATGAGATCGAAGACGTCTTGGCTAAGCGTGTCCCAATTTTCAGCCTGGCTGATTTTGTTCAATCAGCCTTAGAGGCGAGAAGAACGTTTCTCGCCGACATTCTTACCTAACACTTCAAATTATATTGAAATTTATTGGTTCACTGGCGGGGGAGGAGGAGAGAAGTTTACTTTAGAGTTGGTTTTTGAAATCCAATGTACTTGCCTTCATGTGTTCTCTGTTTGATCTTTAGTAAGCACAAATATTATTTAGCTAATGACTTGATATAAAAATAATGATACAAGCGCGGTAAATTTACTTAAATATAATTTCGTCATCTTCGGCAAAAAATAAATGATTCATCTTAACTTCTAAACCAGCAGTACTGACAGAGATATTTTTGGAACCTACTTCAATCAAATCCAAGAAGTTCTTATACGACTGTCGACCGTTCATCGAATCGATGAATTTTAAATGATTGTCCCGGCAAAGAATACTGAATGAAGTGACTCCACTTGAAGCTGAACGGAAATATTGTATTATTTCTTAAGGTCACTGGGTGCATTCGGTATTACCAACTTCAAAACCACAAAATTGATGGATCGAACGTCAAATTCTGTTGAGATTAGGCCAGTTCGTAATTCGTATAAAAATCATTGTCGGGAAATGCGCGTCAAAAGTACTCCAAACAGAATTTTTGACAAGCGCTGATACCGCATGGCATTGGTGAATAATGAACATACACACAAATTGGCTTCGAAAAAGGGGGTTAATGCCCAGTTTTATCAAAGATGTATTTTGAAACTGGTTTATAGCAGTATAATACGAGTTTTCAAGGGAAAATTTCTACATCTGATTTGCATTTCTTTTAGCCTGTCAACCTGACAACTGGACTCAAGCAACGGTGTCACTGTGCGCCGATAGCTGTAATCCTGAGCTGTCATAAGCTCGAGAAAATCGCAACACGATAAAACAGGACTTCCGCCTCTGGCCGGCAGTTAAAAAAGTATTTTCCATTTCTACTTTGGTTCCCTACTCTAACGCATATAGCAGATAAAAGCAAGACTGTTCGGTAAGGTGAAACATTCTGGGTTCAGCGTGACAGCATGAAATGCTGACCCTTCGGCATTATGGCGCACTACGGCGAATTAATCGTAGTAATTAGAGAAGGAGTGAGTCAGATAAGTTGTATCGTTTTTTCCCCACATCACTTGAAAGATAATAGTGAACGAAAGAAGTTTGTAATGAAATAATTATCTCTCAAATGATTAGTTTAGTAGATGTTCTCTTCGTACAGAAGAGTCCAATTTACTCTTGATCTAGATTCAGCGCTAATAATCAGTTTTAGAAAATGATCATCTAGTTAGTGAGTATCGCTTTTTGGGTGGTCACAACAATGATTTGTAGCAACATTTCTCTCCCAGCCCCCGCGTATTAATTCCCCAATTTTTTAACAATGCTTAGGCTCTAGGTAAAACTTCTTGCATTTTAATAAAGACTGCTCTACGAAGAATTTTTGAATATGTCAATATCAGTGAATAAACGTGTTCCTCTTATACAAAAACAGTATTTGAACAATAAACTCGCAAACATCTCTAAAGTTTACTTTTGCAATACAAGAAGTTAGTTTTTTTCTAAACTATTAGAGAACAGTATGTTGTGTACATTGAATTAATTTTCACAATCTTCTTGAGGATTAGTAAAATGTACCACCGTATGGTACAATGGAAATCCACAAAATTATAAAATAACTTCTTAGCAAACACTTCCTCCGTACAACAGTTAAAAACAATATTTAAAACGATTCATTAAAAAGTAATATGCTAGGAGGTCACGGACGTGAATGAAAGCACGATTCGATAAAAAAAATTCTGTATCCAACCGGTGTAGCATTTTTTACATAAGAAGCGGCGGACAAAGAAGAAATGTTGAGTTTCGAGTGAATCCGAACTGATACAGGAAAAGAAACAATTCGATTCCTCGCAGGCACTCCGGGCGTGGTGGCGCTTCCAATAAGGACATCCCGACGGGGTGGGGGGAGGGGCTGCCGCTCCCGCGTGCGCTCAGCCCCGCCCCCCGCTGGCCCGGCAGAATACTAACGACCGGCGCCGCTAACTGATACTCGGCGCGCAGGCCGCTATTCGGACAGATAGGAAGGCGGCGGCGGCGGGGACAGGAGCCGAACTCGCGCTTCCGTTTCCACCACCCGCCGGGCACCGCCCCAGGCCCGCTGCCTCGGCCGGCGCCGCCTCGCTCCTCGCTTTTTAAACTTTTACTGCGCCTTAAAGGAAGAAGTTATAAGTGAAAAGGCAAGGGAGTGCTGGGGCGCGGAGTCGTGGAATAAAAGAGAATCCGCGATGTTATGATTTCGGAGGCGCTTTGTTAGCCCGGGGCCCGGCAGACGCGGCGAAGAGCTCGCGTAGAAGGGCGAGGACTCGCGGCCGTAAGAATGGAAGGGGCGAGGGGGAGGGGCGCACCCGGGCCGTGCTCTGCTGAGACGGCGGCACCCCGCCACCAACAGCCGCTGGTCTTCTGCCAGAGCCGCCCCGCGACCTGCGTGCTCGCGTCCCTGCGTGGGCGCCGACCTGCTCGGTCCGTAAGGAGCGTGTAGTGAACGAAACCGGATCGCTAACGCTTGTCGTGCGTACTACCGTTTCTATAACTCACTTCGCCGTTTGTCCCATTTTCATGGAGCATTCATTATTTCACGACCTATTTTCCGTTCCCGTTTCCCCGCTTATTGTGAGCGTAACTACATTGCCACCCCCGGAAGGAAATAAACATAAAAAGTTCTCCTTTCGTTTGCGGCAGATCTTATTTTATTTTGTGGGGCGCATAGTAACTTAGTGTTATGAGTAGAATCATGCTAAACTTATTTTTAAATAAAATTAATTGAACATTAACTTTAATTTTAGTTCTTGTTAGGTAAATCAGCGTTTCAAAACGCTGCCATGTGCCACTCCAACATATTTCAATGTGAATTGTGTCTACCCTAACTGCATCGAAAATTAAAGCATTAGGTATTCTAATTGAAGTGCATTTAAGTATTGTGTTAAACAATATTTGCAGAATAATTTGTCACTTTGAGGAACATAGATCAACGTGACAATATGCGTTACGCCCCGAAATATGCCCCTCACCAAATATCATTTCTTGGGAACGAATTGTGTTATACATTCCTCAGATTGATCACTGAAGTGTCTAAAATATGGGCTCAACTACTCGTATTTGTAAAATATTACAGGAAGAACTGAAGTATCATAAAAATGAATCAAATACTGTAATGAAGGTAATTCTTTCTATCCATTATAAGATGCGAAAAGTACGTGCAATATTATGGAACAATTTGCATCCTGTATAGAATTATCGTTTTTGACATTAAAATCTATTCTGAATAGATACTTCATGCATGTATTTGAACAATCTCTTAACTTTGATAACTAAATATTCACCAGTTTTAAATGTCTAAATAACCTTGTCCTTTTCAGAACAAACACGACAATAAAAACAACACACCCAGTCAAATAAGAAATTTTAGCCTACTTCTCTTTGATCACTAACGTGTCCTCAACTCTTTTATGAGCCAATTATGCTTTACCACGTCCACCGTTTTACCCCATTCCCTCCCTGTCTCGTCGTTTCTACTTGTTTTCTAGCTTGTTTCTCCACTTCTGTCCGTGCTTGTCGAATGCATCCGCACCTCGTTGACTGGCTGATTAGTGATTCCGGACGCGTCAACTGCTAAGGTTATTAATCCCGAGTGTAGTGCATGTTTTATCGCGGAAGTGGCGGTGATCATCCTCCAGATGATCCGGCGCCGACCTACCGTCGCCTAAAGGGACTTTCCCCAACCAGGTATCTCCTACCAGCGGGGTACAGCCCCAGCAGGGACTAGCTCTAAGCTCCCGACAGGTCTCGCGGCATGTGTGGTAGTGTAGTGCATGCAAGTGTAAGTAAGGGGTAGGATAGGACAAGAAATGGAAAGGAAAGGAAAGATCGTTCGCGAACCGTAGACCGTTTGTTGAGCTACTGCTTGGGTATTCGCCTGGTATTAATCAGAGAAACCGCGGAAAACTAACGTTCAGAGGAGTCGGTCGCGACAATTCTTCTCCAGACAGCGGCTGAACTCGACCTCGCTATCTAGCTAGTGTCGAAAATCTTGCCACCTTCGGGACTGGAACCTAGGGCCTCTCGGTCAGAGGCACAGCATTGACATCCGTTGATGCCCTGAGCCACCTCTACCGGGCTCCGCTTCCCGATTCGTCTCCTTTTCCTCCCGTCCTCCCCTCTTTAACCTGTTCTTCCGTTTCCGCCCGGCGCCGCATGCGCGAAAGTCGCGGCGCGGCTCAGCGCACTGGGGCACTCTTCGGAAAGCGCCGCCGCCGCCGCCGCCGCCGCCTTCGTCGTCCGGATTTGACTAAGCGGACGGGCGGGTGTATTTTTGTTACTAAAACAGCACCTGCTCCATGGGGTTCCCCTTGGCGTCGGCGGGGGACGTGTTATTTTTTCCACATCGACGCGCGCGAGCGCGATATTTTCGTAGCGGAAATCGGGCGTCCGCCCGTTGGCGATGGAGGTGGGGGAGGCGACGGCGAAGAAAGTGATGGGGGCAACGGGAGCGGAGATAAGGCGATTGGGTTGGAGAAGTGGTATCGGCAGAAAGTGTAGAGAAGCCGAAGAAGTTGAACACTTCCAGAGCGCGTGCATTTTTTGAACTCGCAAAATGCTTAAGGCGTGTTGAACATAAAGTAAATTTCTGTTAAATTCCTTGAAAAATAAAAAAAATCTTGATATTAATTTTGAAAGTTTAATACTGATACTTTTCTTGGTTTATTAATGGAAGACATATACAATTTTAAGGTAATTATAATTAACGAGGGATAATAGGTTCTAAAACCAACGCCCATAGCGCCAAACGTAATCGACCGAGGCAAAGACTTAAAACTCAAACGTATCGGAGATTGGGAGACCGCGGGTTCAAGATGCAGGTTAGTGAGCTGATTTATTACCTGGACCTGCTGGGATAGAATTATTAGGTCGGCTGCTCTGATCAGTGGTTCTCATGATTTTCCTGTTAATTTTCAGGCCAGGCGAATATCATATACATCGAGCCATGATCTACGAGCGAACTTTCCTTCCTAAAACTGGCCTTTCCGATTCCTCTCTCCTAAACCGTATTGGGGTGCCGCCGAGGTCGGGCCATTCTTTCGCCTAAAACAGCATACTTCTACAGAAAAGGGGCTAGCATTCATATTGTAGAATATTTACTTTCACTTGTGGACAAATAAGGCTAATGAAATTTTATCTAAAATTTATTGTAGCAATATAAAATTAAATATGCTAAAAATAACGAAAAGCTCCGATCTAAAACTTCAAAAAGTTACCCTTTTAAAAGGTAAGTTCACTATTTAAAAGCGATTTTAGGTGGAAGTGAACGGAACGATTGTAATGACTCTGATATCGCCGATGTATGAACGAAGTAGTGCAATTGCTGATGTAAAGGAAAGGGTAGCGATGACGGCTATCGAACGCGTTGTCAACTGGCAGCATCGATTTGTAGCCGCCGCTTGAGTTCTGCGAATTGAAGCCCAAAAGCAGCGCGCGTTCCCTGTGACCTCCCCTTGTTTCTTCGACATATCGACGCCCGTAGAGGCCAAGAAATTCAACACCTTAACAATAAATATAGCGAGTTGACGCGGTGTTTGTTCTATTTTAAGAAATATCATGAATAATTCTCCACCAAAACATGCATTTAGGATCTCCCTCAGCTGTGTTTTATTGCATTTTTGCTTTCGTAGTCTTCGGGCTACGTCAATGCACTCACAGAAGATGCACACCGACAATTTCAGTTCTATCTTACTCTTCAATGAAATACTATTTTAGGTTTTATTCACTTCTTTCAATTTTTGGAGTTTATTCTTTGATTCCAAGTGTAATAAAATTTAAAATAATATCACGATTTCGTAACGAGTAAAATGTAATCAGAACAATTTCTAGAAAAGTATTTGAAAAACATTACAAATTGAAGGAATTTAAATATAACTGTTTGACACATAAAAGAGAATATGATTTGTGCTCTTTGTTGTATTGGTTGCAAATAATATGCCCCCTAAAGTTACCGGATAGATAGATAGATAGATTTATTAAAGTTCGCTTTGAACTAATGCTCGGTGGCAAACACGATAACATGATAACGGAATAATAAAGGGATGTTTTGCAAAGTTTCCTACGCTTTTTGTACAAGAAAAAATAGTATAACATTTCATTGGAGCGACACACTTATAGTGTGTTTATCAGTTTCACCTCGTGATGGCGTCAGTGTGTTCCGTACAGTGACAATTCAGTTTAAGCGTCCAATTGAGTGAGGATGACTCGAGTTCCGAACTTGGACGAAGAAGAAAAATTGAGAAGTGAGATGTGACTTTGAGTTAGCTGACTACAAAGACTCGAGGAACTAATGCAATTCTTCCAACGACTGAGAAGCTTTCAGATGATAAAAACTCTACATGGTTTCCTAACGTTTTTTTCGCATGAGAAGAGAAGAACACGGCACCCTGTTATAAATGTGTAGCATTTAAGGGAATTTCTTTGTAGGCCACTATTCAATTGTCATTATAGAGACTGGCGAATTGAAAATTAAATGATTAGAAGGAAGAGATTATGGTTGCAGCTCATAATAATAACAGCAAATGTTTCTTACACCCAATTTGTATCTCAAAAAGTTCCCTTGTTTCATCAGAATTGATAATTTATAGTGGAATCTTAGATACATGCAAAAGTTATTTGAAGCTTGAATAAATTCCCCTCTGACCCAAGAGATTTCAAAGCTGTGAGTATTATAACGATGATTACATTGTGGTTATCTAACTGGGAATGATTGTTACTGTGAGCGGTGGGATTGTGTTGGAACAACAGGAGGGATACTTGGACGCTTCTCACCAACGAGTTAGAGGTATCTCTAACTCGTTGCTTCTCACCTCACAGAACGAAAGAAATAGTTTTTGCACATAGCAAGCTTTTGCACCGTAACTTAATAACGAAAACGATAGGGAATTAATAAAAACGCAGAAAAATATATAAGTTTAAAGTGTAAAATACTGCTTGGGATAACTGAAATGATCTTTTAAATCACACTACATTTTAAAATATTTATTCGGTAGTCTCAGAAAAATAAACAATGTTTTTAATTCAAAATGAATTTTAAAAACTCATTTAAAAATGTTTTAGACTTAGTAATAATTCTGAGAAAAAAGAAAGCAAAACAAATTGTAATGGTTGTAAGTCTGCTAATGATACCCACAAAATGACTTAATCATTCTGTTATATTGCGATGTCTCTCAATATAAAATATATGTTGGGCTTAAGTCAGCAATTAATCTTCACTAAAATTGTATGAATTTCTTTTTACAATTCTATAATTAAAATTAATAAAGTACATATTGAGATGGTCCCTCACGCCAGACAAACTTTGTATATTTCCCTATTCGGCCGTACTTCTTCAACACTGCTAAATATTTTGCATAAACAAGCTATCACTAGGCGAAGGCGGAAGTGTACGATTAAAAAACGTTACCTGAAGTTTTGTGGTCTCTTTGAGACCCGATAACTGTGCCGCGCAGACAAAAGTATTATTTTAAAAGTGAGAATCGCAGGAGGCCATATAATATGACTTAATATATTCAAGTGAAAGTAACAGAACTTCCGTTGGCAAAAAATCTGCTCTTCTAATCTAATCTTAGGAAGCATGAAGCCAGTTCTTAGAGCTACATAATTTCCGCGTGTTTGATAAATACGAACTACACTGTGTGATGAATGAAGGCAGCTCAGAAAAGCGCTAATTTTCCATATTAGTTTCTTCTTGAAACGAATAACTAAATAATTTTAAATATGTTATGTAAGGACCAAATCTTTATGAATTGCAGCACTGTTTTTTTATTTTTGTTTTTTTAGTTTATTATAGTCGCATCAACAATGAGGTCAATAGCGACTACTTTAAATACAACTTTAAAATATTAATATACTAACTTTACAATATATTACAGTATATATAAATATGTGGAGACGGACATTATATGTATTGCAGCACTGTTGTTGGTAGCAGATTGAATAGTTCGTGCAGTGTTTTCTTACAACACCAAAACCTCCCATTTATTGAGTAAACGTTTCTGATACCTCAAAAATGTATTTAGAAGCCATTCTTTTGAAGGGTAGCTTTCGTGGATGCAACAGCGAAGGAGAAAATTGCGCGAGAGAGAGAGAGACAGACGAAGTTGGAAAACCGTCGCAAACACAGCACAACTTTACTTTATCGTGCCGCACTGTAAATTTAAATTTGACTCGGTTGTTTTATGAATGTGCGTGCACATCTCCTTAAATTATAAACTGACGTTTTCGATAACATTCTTATCTTATCTCGGAGCAAAACTAAAACTTGAGTTAATGTCGTGGCGAATTGAAAAAACAGTAAAACTTGTTCAGCGTTTCGCGATGTACAATTTAGTCTTAAACACTTGTAAAAGAAAATGTTTGCAAAAAAAGAAAAAATAACTTATTAATATTGTCTACAAGTTCTCAAAAAAAAGACAATAAGATCAAAACAGAAGATTTCCGGAAAATAACTATTTTGTTTTCTGTTGGAACGGGTTTCTTTTCAAGTATGGAAGTTGTATTTTTTCCGAGGTGCATCTTGGTACATTCACTGGTTGTGATGCATCTTAACATGTATACAATCTTTACTGGGTTGATCAAAAATATTTAAGAACACATATCAACTTACGTGGAATGGAAAACAACCCGATTCCAGAGCAGAAATTTATTTATTTGATGCTCTAAAAAAATGTATTTGTTTCTGTTCATTTTTTAAAGTCTTTTTCAGGGTATTTAACACAAATTTGGTATTTCAATAATATTGTGGCAAGATGCCAGCATTTTACATAAGGTAATTTTTTACCTTGATTTGAATTTGACTATTCCACTCGTGAAATTAATACCAATAACGTTTAACTATACAAAATGCACCAATCAGGGAGGTGTATCTCAAAACGTTTATCGCTTCTTCTATCCGATTTTTCTTACCGCTTCTACCTACTGGCCAATCATATACTGTGACTTATTTATCTTACGAAGCGTTAAACATCGATAGATATGTTACGTCCAGACAGCGTGTGTACTACAAAATAACTTCTGATTTTAACATACGCTTTCAGTTATTATCAATATTTGGCGCATTTTGGAACTCTCTTGGACATTATTTCATTCGTGGCATAGTCCACTCGTGCTTTGGAAATTATTAAATACCACTCGTGCTTTGTAAATTCACTGATAAATTCCCTCCTTGCTTTGCGAGTCGGGAATTTACCGACAATTTCCAAAGCTCTCGTGGTATTACCTATTATAAATATAATTCAGGTATATAATTATTGTTTAATTAATTTAATAATAAAGCAAATTTTGAAGATAAAATTAAATTTTAAGGCGGATGAAAAATATCCTTAGGAAATCTAGAACGCATTCGATTATTATTACAATTTAATCCTAAATTGAAATCGTTTGAAGGAGGTGAGTCTGGTAATTTACTAAAAAAATGAGATTGCTTTTTGATGTAATATTTTATTTGTTCTATTTGCAGTTCTCTATAAATTTGAGAGTTTGAAATAAACCATTCTGCTTTTAAAATTTTTCTTAAGAATTTGTTTTGTGTTATTTGAATTTAGTTCAGATTTGTGGTAGAAGCATTACACCAAATTGAACAAGCGTAAGTAAGATAAGGACGAATTATTGATTTTAAAATTGAAAACAACACAATCTATTTTTAGTTTAGATTTATTGTTTACTAGAGGAAATAATTTTAAATTTTTATGATAAGTTTTATTTGTTGTATTAATTTTGTGTGTTTTCAAAGTTATTTTTTGGTCTAAAAATAGTTCTAAATATTCTACTGGAGTATTGTGTGGAAGCCAAGTTATTTATGATTAGAGGTGGTGACTACAAAGAGTGAAATTTTTTTGCTTGTGTTTTGTCAGAGTTATTAGAAATTCTCCCTTGATTGGTTCATTTAGTAAATTTTAGAATTGAATTTGGTATAATATTACAAGCTGTTTTAATATTATTGTGGGATGAAAACATTGCGGTATCATCTACATAGAGTGCAACAGAATTAAATGGAGGGTTGGAAAGTCATAGATAAAAATATTAAAAATATTAAATAACAAAGGTGAAAGTGGTGACCCTTGCGAAATTCCTGCTTTAATTGCTTTTTGAGAAGAAATAGATCAATTAATTTTTACTACAATTTTGAAAAGAAAATTCTTAATTATTTGAAATAGATATACTGGGGTACCTAAAGATTGTAATTTGCATTTTGATACGTCATGGAAAGAATGGAATATTCAAGAATCTTAACATAATATTTTGTACCTTATATTTTAAATGTATTTTGAACTTGGAAATGAAATGCCAGGTTAAAACATTGTAGCAGAATTGTAGTTGTAAAAAGTGTGTTAAAGTACTGTAAAAAAAATTCCAATCGATATTAAGATGCTGTGAAAAAGAAGGTACAATTTTTACAATTTCATGTGTTTGGTAATCACCTCAAAAGTAACTCTGAAACCTACGCGTACTTCGAGGGATTCATAGAACGACGACCAAGAACGACGACTTCTGATACACTCTTGTGAGATTTAAACAGAGACAAATAACGGGGAAATCACAGAAATCATCTTGAAGCCTCGATTCTGGAGATTTTCCGTCATTTCCCTGGAGATAGGAGAGCGAAAATATTGTCCGGAGTCTTTGTGACAACCAGTGGCAGTGAACATCCTTGTAACTTACGGGCTTCGCAGTGGGGAAATTTGCAGGCCGGTCACGTCGTCAGGCGCTACGTCGCGAACAGAATCCGAACGCAGTCCGCGCTCGCGCAGCGACTCCCCCGTTTGCCCAGAAAGAGTTCAATTACAAAATGTACGAGTATCATATCAATACGAAATGGTATGCACAAACTGTTCGCAAATGGAAGAGAATAAAAAGGACCAGAGGAGCTTATAATAAGTTTTAGATTTTTTTCATGAAAACGGTCATCGAAAGAGCTAATAGTAGAAAGTTGAATTTAAAGTTCATTATTGTGGAAATGGTAAGTTCCTACAAACAATAACATATTTTGTTCGTTTACGTAAAGAACTGAAAGTTATTAAATTCTCTAAAACATACAAAAAGGAAACAGATATTCTTGATTGAAAGGAAATGTTTTAATTACGTGAACATTAAACGATGGAATACAGCAAATTGTTAGGCATGAAGTGAGGTCCGTCTCGCCTGTATATCACATAAAAGAGTGATTTAATGCGCTAGCTCATTTTACGTTTTTCATCATGCTGCCTTAAGTTTAATTTCTTATAGTAGGCCCGTAGTTCTCTCAAAGATCAAGTTCCCTGCAGGTATACAAAACATCATTCAATTATTATTATTACTATTACTATTATTATTATTATTATTATTATTATTATTATTATTGGCGTATAGGTCATTACTGACTACACAACACGATTAACGTGGGTAATTTTTTCAGACCAGCTTATCAGCTGTATCCCTCAGTACGACAAGGTTGTTACGCCTTGAATAGTGAATTATGAGATGATAGGATGATGATGAGGGGGGAAAGGGCACAAATACAACTAAGTCTACGTAGGCCACGAACCTGCAGCCTTCTCGGAGCAGACAACGGCTACCGCATACGTCTGCGTCTCGGAACCGAATTATATTTATTATTATTATTATTATTATTATTATTATTATTATTATTATTATTATTATTATTATTATTATTAATTGTGATTGATAGATTAAACATTATTATTACCTGTACAATCCTAGTACCCTGCCAATAATCTGATAATAAAAACATATTAAATAATATCTTGTTTTTAACACGTCTCGTATAACATTATTTGAATTATGGACGCGAACGAACATGAAACTCAACAATAATTCCCTCTACAGATTTGGACGAACATGCGATTTAACGCAATTTCCCTGTTGCCATGGCAACCTTTCGGCTGCGCGTAGTCCTCTCCAGCGGCAAATTGCTGTTGGAATGGGGGTTCATTTAAGCTACAAGAAAACTTGTATTTGCGTCCAAACCTTCGATTTGGACATTGATTTGCAGACTTTTGTCCGAGTGGAATTGGCGCTGAGGGCAGGGCAGGGCACGGCAGGGTAGGGTGTGGTGCCACCGCAGTCACCGCGGCCCTGCCGCCAACCTTCACTCGAGTGAACAGGCCCTGTCGCCAACACGCGCCACGAGTGAAGCGCAGCCTTTGACGGAGGTCGCAGCCAGGAATGTAGCAAGGGGAAGGCTCGGGGGATTAAAGCCCCTCCCGAAATAAAAATTCCAACCAACCGCCGCCCCGTGACATCACTTTACGCACGTCAACGGCAGCTCTAAAGGTTATCTCGTGCTATATGACGCTCCCCGTTTTCAAACAATATTTTAAGTAAAAATATGCTTACTCAACTTCGAAGTATTTGAAAATTGATGCACAAGTACGTTAAATATTAATTGCAAGTTGAGCTTTTAGTTCACAAAGACAAAAATAAGATTTTTTAGGAAAATAAGGTGTGCTTCAGTTTACTGAGGATGTGTAAGTATTTAATATTTTCATGGAAACATACTATTTATCATTTTACACTAATATCTGTAAAATGTTTAAATAACTAGGTGAGCAATCTGTGTGTCCTGGGCATACTCATATATTTATAATAATAATAATCTATTAGAGGTGTACATCAATGAATTCTCTCTATACTCTCTCCTCATTAGGACCCACTTCGTTCTTTTTCACTAGAACCCTCCACGTTCCAATTGTGTTCCGATACACAATTTATATTTGTAACTCCTAACGAAGCACACGCCGAGGTTCAATAGTTTTTATTGACAACGTGATTGTCGTATATTTACGCTATTGTTGCCATGTTCACTTTAATCGTAGGCGTTCCTGGCTCTCCACAATTCGTCAAAATTGCCACACATAATACAGGAGCATACGATTATTCACAGAGGCTACTATTACTTCCTGCAATGTATACGTGACACGCTTCGTAATACAAAATACGTAGTATTATATTGTGTCGCTCGCCATAAATCTATCAGTCACATTAATGATTGCAAACTCATGGGTCACGATTTTCGAGCTCGCAGATAATACTGAATTTACCATAATGATGATGGTTTGCACAAAAGTTTGGAAATTGGCAAAAAATCATTTGTAAAATAATAAAATGAATTTTTTATTAAATATAATCTACATCATTGTCTTGAATTTATGTAATGTATAACTATCTCCGAGGATCCCTGTTGTACCGGATCTGTACGGAATCAGATATCTTCATTCAGTGTACGTATTATTTTGCGATGTGAATGCGAAACGGGCAGTCTCGCGCCAGGTAAAGAGCTCTGTAATCTTTACTGTCAACATTAAAACCTAAGAATGTTTAAGAGAGATCACCGTTTCTTGGCTATCGCATCATACAATTCCGTTTCTTTCTTTTTTTCGGCGATTTTCGAAAATACATAGAGGCCAAAAAAGGGATTATCAACACTATCTTTAAAGTTCTTTGCTACATACGAGGAAAATATGTGAGAAAAACTTGGAGTTGTTTCTGAAAAAAAAAAACCGGATTTGAAATTTAAAAACAGCTCGTGTTTGGCCAAAAATTACGCAAAAAAATACTTACATTTTCGAAAACTTGATCTTGGCCTAATTTGAAAATATGTTTCTGATGAACACATTTCATTAGGAAAAAAATTATCTTCGTAATTGCAGTTGTAGGGAGACGCCAAAAAAATGGAATTTTTGCAATTTTCGAAAAATCAGAGATTTCAACGAAAATCAGACCTGCAAGGCAGATTCTTAAGCGTTCTGTTTGATTTTTTTTAAATTGGCCCTCTTTTTTTGAACATTTTGGAAATGTCCAGGGGCTTCATGTAAAGTATCTCCCAAAATTAAAATATGTTTCAAATGCAAAGGGTCGCGACATCAGCCAGTTCGATTGGAGAATATAAATTTTGGTGAAAACACTGCATACGGTTTAGCCGTTAGTGTTGTTGGACTGATGGACTGACTGACGGACGGACGGACGGACGGACGGACGGACGGACGCACGCACGGACGGACGGACGGACGGACGGACGGACGCACGCACGGACGGACGGACGGACGGACGGACGGACGGACGGACGGACGGACGGACGGACGGACGGACGGACGGACGGACGGACGGACAGACAGACAAATGTTTTGCAATCAATTGATTTTTCGGTATCAAGTATCCGCAAAACATGGATTCTTACTACACAATGTGATAGAGGAAATAATTCACTATAGATAGGGTCAAGGTTTATCAACTTTTTCGTTACCAGTGCCTGTCAAAAAGTTGTTTTTTTTTCTGTTGAAAATTCGTCATCCCCGTCTCTCGCAGCATTACAATACTTTTTGTATACTGCGTATGCAGCAGTGAGAAAGTAAAAATTATGCAAATATGCTGATTCAAACTCTTCACATGAATCCAGTTTGAATTAATTTCATTTTAAGGTGTTATTTAACTTTATTTACAGTGAAAGTGCATACTTTAGTGTATTTATTTACATTTTCTGAAATCAGACAGCTTTTTTTGTGTATTTCTAAAGCGGTGTTGAAGAAGATACATCGACGTGTCCCTTCATATTTTTCATTCCGTATTTCGCCGTTTGTTATCAGACACAAGTTTTGTGCCAAGTTCATACTATCTACTATGCTTACAAATCATGCTTTCGATGAGAGAATGTATAAATATAATACAAAGTTAGTTATTTTCCGCAAACTTTGTTTACGCATGACAAATACTCTGTTAAAACGCGACCAAACTGCTGCACAGGGCGTCATTTGTTCTCTTTATACGCTCTCGGGCATTTTACCCATTTTGGTCACGCGTTTTGAGATCACAACCGGGAAAGCAACGCTAAAATACAAAAAAACTTCGATCGGACTGAGAGGGACATTATAATTCCCTTTCGAAAGCCCTCAGAGGCGATAATTCATGAAGCACAACTGGCGATTATTGACGGCTGAAACAAATCCGAAAGCCACCATGTGGATGAGAAGTGGGGAGGGGCGCGGAGCACCTCGCTTTGAGCCACTCGACGCGGCCTGTCACGTGCACGCGCCGCTGTCATCGGCGCACGCGGGGGGGGGGGGGGCGGGGGGGGGGGCGGGGTGCATGTGGAGAATGGAGGCCACGGGGAGTGGCGCAATCGAGGGTTGCGGTGAACGCGAAGATGGGATTGAGAGCGGTGGCGGTTGCTGACATAGGGGAGGAACAAACAGAGCTTCAGCTTTTTCAAACTTGAAACTCACATAATAATAATAATAATAATAATAATAATAATAATAATAATAATAATAATAATAATAATAATAATAATAAATATTAGTGTTGATATTCTATTTATACTACCAATATAATAATGATATTAATGAAAGAATTATTGTTAAAAACATGCTTGCGCAAAATATGCTTGTCTTTCGTGAGAGTTGGAGTGCCTCGCCTCCTTTGCTTCCCTTTCGCGATTCACTGCATGACCTCCCTGACGTTAATCCTGGTCAAACCTATTGTTGTTTTTTCAATGGCTTAAGAAGTATTTCAGATATTCTTGTTTTCTTTCCAATAAAGAAACACGCGTTATATGTCTAAAGTTTCGCCTTATCCGTTATTTTTTACATAATTCTTCTATTACACGTTTATGTAATGGAATAATAAAAAATAACTAGCGGCTTGCAGAATCAAACGATACTGCTACTGAGCATGATAAAAAGGGAGCTGGAGCCGCAAAAATTGACTGCTTTGAAACGGCACACACCAAATCTGAAGCTTCCTTCTTTCTCGTCGAATGTCGTCATCTGTGTCGTTAGCAATTACGCATTGAGTGTGAGAATATAGTCGTAACGTCGGATATGAAAAATTCCTGATAAACGTAATCAATTATTTGTATTTTTCAATCAAAATTGAAACTCATTGTATTTTCCCTGAAATCCAGGGTATCTAACAAAACCATTCACACCTCTCTCATGGGCCGAGGCTACTTAGTTTTCCGTCAATTTACACGCTTTCGAAATCTGTAATACATTAGTGGTCTGCAGCAGCAGAAAGGCTGCTGAAGAAAATAACACAATATAGTTTTCCAGTAAGTTCCTGTTCGAGAACAACAAATAAACTGCTCACGTAGATAGTTTAACAAAACAGTCGGACACCTCACACATGACCATAGATTGTATAGTTTTTGCTCGATTTCTGTAGATTTATATACTAATATAGATATAGATGTAATAGTATTCAAAGTTGTACGAATACTGAGAACCAAGTATTAAATAAATGCAGAAGAATATTTACGACGTTAAAATATAACGTTTTCCGTCAAATGTTTTAGGAAGATTCAGTTGAAAGTAATGGATGCAACTCTACATCTCTATTACTACAGTTATAAAAGGAAAATATAGAGTTCCAGGAAAGTCTCTCCGCAGTGGCTCCTTGCGGGTGAGAGTTTCTGCAATACTAATTGTGTTGGTAGTACGAGCTGCAGCTTCTAACAAAAGAAAACGTAAATTGCTTACTCAGCACAATCATAATAGAGCTGGAAGTGTTGTACCCTTTACTTGCTTCCCAGTGATATGGTTGCTACCAGTATAAATAAAATTTTTAATAGGAGGCCCTGACTCGGCTCGGGGCAGAGAGACTTTCCTGACGCACAGTATATGCGCGCACTGTCGTATTAATTTAAGACAATCGACGAGCAGATGTTTTACGCCCTCCGCCTGGAAAGCCATCATCATTGTTGAACGAAGAGACGATAAGAAAGTTTAGCTCTGTCTACATTGCGTCAAGTTGCTTGTGAATGATCGATTGTTGCCAGCTGACGTTTTCAAGAAGGGCACGTATTATATGTTCTTAGGCTGGCGAGCTTCGTGAGAGAGTACGGAAGTGGCAAATAGAAAACTACACTTAAAGCCCAATAGCTAATTTCTCGCCTTGTTTGCCAAAGGAGTTGGAGGATTGGCGAAAAGGCGGCTAACGCGGAGCAAGGGGCTGAAAGCAAAACGGATGCGGGCGCTGATTAGTCGGATCGCGCAGGTGGCGGCGAAGGGCGGGGTCGCGGGAGGGGTCGAGGGCGGGTGGGCGGGCAGAGACGATGGATGGGACCGAGGTCGCCAACGCGCCGGGGGAGCGGTGCGAGGCGTGGCGAGGCGAGGCGAGGGGCGACCCGGGCGGAAGACGGTGGAGCACTGTGCACGCCGGGGACGGAGATGGATGCGGCACGAGACAGAACCGGAAACACGGCGGGAGAGAAGAAGAGAGAAGCCGCCGTTACGCGAGGGACAAAAACCGTGCGCTGCGAGTCCGTCAGTCAAACCAGCTGCGAGCACCTCCACACAAGAGCGTTCTTGGGATAAACAAGTTCTTCGCCAACTGTTGTTCTTTGGGAGAATACGTCACACTCCACTCTCACACTAAACGAAAGTTTACGGTACCCTGTGGATTATTTTCGAAAAATCACTTTATGCTTATTAACAGGATTGAATACGTATTCGTGTACCCGCACTCCATTATTAAATAAATAAAATTTAAATGAAATTATTAAGAAAAATAAATTCAAAAGAATTTCTTTCAATTTAGTCTATTAACACAATCTGTATTTTGAAAAGTAGCACTTTTTCTGGAACAAATGTCCAATAAAACGAGAATACTGACATTTTGTAGTTGTAATTTTCATAAAATTGAATGTTTATATGCATTGTCACTTTAATGTGGGATATTCTTTTTTGACAATGCTTAATCGAGTATTTATGAGAGACGCATTATATAATTAATTTTTATTTAATAGTAGAAAGTGAATTATAATGCCTAAACCTAAAATTGTTATACAAAATGCAAATTAGCGATAATAAATTACTCTGTGAATTATTATTATTACCAGTGATTTTTAAAACTTCTAATTCAATTCCATGCAAAGTACATACAAGTCACTTATGAATCTTGAAATTTAGGTTCATGCACTATAATCAAAGTAACAATCTTAAAAATGAATCATCAAAAAATTGTGTAACGGTTCATAAGTTATGATGATTCAAATTATACCCTGTGTTTGGAAGAAAAACCGGGCATATAGGATGCAATAATTAAGATAAATTTATAAAAATTGACTTTGTTAATACCTAATCCAACAAGTAATCATGATTAAATTCAGATGTATGCAACAAATAAAAATGTTAAAACCCAGGTAGACGAGTACCTTAATGGCACAATGTTGGCGTGACAATATCCAATTTCTTCGTCATTTTGGCTGCGTTCCCAAGGTGCAATATAGTAGACACAGCCGGCGGCGCAGGTGATGGCCGGCGCACGACGTGGCACGCAGCCCGCCCCATCCGTTGCCTCACCGCGTCCTGCCAGCGCGCCACGGACTTTCCGCGCCGCTTTGTCCTCCTCCGAACTCTCAAGAAAGGCCGCGGCGCGTGAGCTGCTACTGTACGAGGAGGCCGAGTGCATTCTCGGGTTTAACATTGTTAAGGTCGCCTTGGGGACAAATTTCTTGAGTTCGCGCGAGGAGCGAAATGATGCACGGATGCAGTGAAGGGCGAGCTTTGTACCCTGATAATAACGGGTGCTTTGCGTTTCTCAATCTCAATGCTTGTTTACAGCCTGTTCATCACAGAAAATAATAAGAGGAGTATGACAATGAATTAACCTCCAAGTGAAATCTCTTTAGCAATACATTGATATTCAACTGAGCAGGAGAATTTTTATGAGAGTGGTATATAGTTTCAAACATGTTTCTATTAAATTCAAGTAGTTCATTCATTTTCGTTTGTCTCTTTCTTTCAAATAATTTATCTCTTCTAGTTCTCCTTTTCTACATGAATTTCTTTTGTTTTCATCCTCTGTTTTGCTCGTTTTCACAATTTTGGAAGGGTTTCAGTTTAGTGACCTTCTTGGTCATCTTTATTAATTAGTAAAACGTGCATGTGTAATATTATTTATCAACGTATACTTATTATCAACATACCATTTATTTTTTTTCGAGTCTAGTATTTGGTCAGGAAAATTTCGGAGTCTTAAGTCACTACCTCTCTCATAAGACCGCAAATAATGTTTAGGTGTTGTTAGAAATATTATTCTACAATAGTGTCACGAAAACTTTATTTAATATCCTTTCGTTATGACAATTATAAGTATACCATTCTCGTTCATTACATTAATATATAATCAAATAAACTCTCGTAATATTAATCTTTATCAATATAATTAATTACACATTTATCTACGAATGCATTTTGGTGGCCTCACCAACTGCTAAACACAGTCTTTCTCTGTATTCACAACCAAGCCTCATATACAGTACGAAAAATCTGTTGCCCAAATGTGGTGGGGTGGCAGAGTAACAATGTGCATTGCATTGTGAGACCAAGAAACGGAATGAATCGGAAGTGGAGGATTATTATGAGAGAAAGCACAGCATTAAACGAATGACTGCGAAGTAAGCATCCTTCCCAACAGCGAAAGTATTTGATTAAGATGAACTCCGTAAAATGAGTTGCAATTAATTGAAATGTATTTTGTAATAACCTGTACTCGTGATCTCTTTCAATAAGCACTCACACTTATAATATGTTCATTTCGCTGCTAGAGAGGCTGCCTGCATTCAAATAATTTCGCGCACAATATTTCGATCTCTCCTCAAAATACGTCTTCTGCCCTTCTTCGAATCCTGGTGTCTTCTTCCAAGAATTTCCTCAAAATGGTCGTTTGTGCTTGTTATACCGTCATTCATATACTCACAACAGTATGGTAGCTGTGAAGATGACATGATATGGTGATGATAGGGGTAACAGGACGAACAGAAAATCTACCATGCCCGAGGCGCGATTAGAACCCCCAATCCTTCGGTTCGAGATCGCTACACTACTACCTTACCGATCTCGGCCATCCGGACCGGCCAGTTTCTTCATTTATGAAGAATCATGTATTAAGAATCAGTGTTGCCATGTGTTGCGTGTCTCGTAGCTGCTGAAGTCTGGCGTTCGGAGCCTTCAACGTTTGCGCAGTGCGTGTCTGCGTGTCGCATACAGGTGAATTCGGTCAGCAGAGGGATGCAGAGAACATTACGGTCAGTTTCTTCTTTTCTGAAGGATGTCTTGGGCCGACCTTTCGAGTGCCATCGAGATCGTTCGAGGCATGTGGCAGTCACTAACATGTCAACAGCACACACATATTTCAGTACGGCTTATCGGAACCTTCAGTTGAAATGTGTGCGAGAAAAATGATGGAACCATTCTCTTAGGATTTTTTTCATATATTCTATTAGGTTCGTTTACACGAAGTTATGAAATTATGTCTCAGACATGTTGGATTGAAGAGAACAATTTGTTTGATTTCGGCCTGGAGAGCCGAGGTCGTTAAGGCTGAAGGGTCGTAGCTCGAATGGTCGTGATTTTGAATCCCGCCACAGGCATGGATGTTTGTGGGTTTGTATGGTCCTTACGTGTTCTCTCTGCAGTTCCCCATAGTTTCAAAATCACTGTGGTCGCTATATGACCAAGATGTTGAAATGCCACCATTAAAGTATTGGTTGATATGTTCGCAGCCAAATCCTTAAAATAGTGCAATATTTGTAGCATTAATCCCTACGTAATAGAGACTGGATATCTCAGAACTAAAAATGTCTTTGGGTTTTCTACTATTGTTGCCGATTGATTGCTTCGTTTATTCGTGTTTCACGGCTTGTCAACTGCTAGGGTAATAAGCCCCGTACGTTTTTATGCGTGTTATATCCCTGAAGGTAGCAGTATTCCTGGAAAGCGAGATACGGCGTTGTTTGAGGAGTTACTTCTCTAGGTAATCCCCCACAGATTGCCAGTCTAACTGTAAACTTTGTTTTACAGTCACCTGCACTCATTCAGGGGAGTGTTTGGAGATTGATGCACCACACCTCACGGGCCAGCCGGGGCGTTTGGGTTTCACAAAACGCAAAAAGGGGGTGGCGGTTGCGCTATTGGTCGGAGAAACAGCAGAAAACTTCAAATCAGAGCAGCCGACCTCTCGAATCCTCTTTCAGAGAACGACAGTACTTATGTTAGCTAGTGTCGGAAATTCACTAACCCACGGACCTCCCAGTCAGTGTCATGGCAGTGGAGACAGTTGTTGCACTGAACTAACTCAGTCGTTACTCATCGAATGCGTACTTCAGTTTTCTTTGGCTTTACGTGTCTTCAAGAGAACAATTTCATTTGCATATGCATGTAATATTCCAACTTATAACTGGGCAGTGACTATAAAAGATCAGATATTCTAAACAATAAAGTAATCAATACTTAGGAGAGCCAGAAAAAAACAGGCGCGGTCGATTGCATGTCTAGAGTAGGACAAGGGGAGGAACCGATTGAAATATCACGTGCAGATAGGATTCTTTAAAGAAGCGTTTAAAGATGCGACAAAATGAATAGAAAAATAGGAAATTATAGGAGTGTAGTAACAGAAAAATAATATATAAAACTAGATTACGCTAAATTGAAACGAGTGTTAAGTAAAGCAACTCAAAATTACACACCTGGCGTAAAGACGATGTGCCATGGCGTCTGCCTCTACATATACAATGCTCGAGAATAAATATTACAAACTTCCAGGGCATCTTTTAGTCCTCGCATGTCGAGCTGTGTTGCATGTGGCCCTGGTCCGTATGCTCACTCTAAAATGTCGAGCACACACCCACATGATCGTGAAGACATCTTTTGCACTTTCATATTGTGGAACTCGACAAATTCCATCTCATGATATTGCTTTACTCTCTAGGTTATCTACTATATCATTTGAATCATTCCGACCCCTGATCGAGTCACGTGATACTCCAGGATCATGAGAATTTGTGAAAGCTAGACTCTTTCACGTGCTGACAACCAAATAGAACATGGTTTCACGCCTGTCAATCATCTCTGGTACAGGAAATATATTGATGAAGGTTTAGTTGGAAACCACAGTGTTCAAAGGAAAAGTAAATTATTACAGCAATTGCAAAGACCAAGAAGGATATAGAAATGCACAAATACATTAATTTCCAGTTCTCACACTCACATTTTCTAAAAAGGTGACCAAATGACAGATCAGTCATCGGTGAAGGGTAGTGCAGAAGTGCCGAGGTGGTGCAGAAGACATTTCAAGTGAGAGGAGGACAAAAGATGGCATAGGCTGTCCATAAATTACGTAATGCAAATTTGGAGTATTTTGAATGGCTCAATAATGCAAATGTAACGCACGCTTGAGCCCCCTAAATAATCACTTAATGCTCGCGACAACACCCACATTTACAATAAGTAAAAATAAACTATATAAAGTAAATAAAAATATTAATTTTATTTGTGTTATGTATTACAATTTACGATAATTAGTCAGGATGTGCTACTCGATGGGGACTGCACGTTTAACAATAATATTGGGGACGATTTTTTAATGCAGGAAGGATGCAAAGGCGAGGATATTTCTGACAAGCGGTGCAATTGCCGTCGTGAATGACGCATGAGCGAGGGTCTCCTTTACCAATTGAATTGGATTTTAATATATGTTATAGACGAGGTTTGAATATTTTCTTCATAATCTAACAGATTCAATCAATAAATCAATACACCATTGACGAGAAAAATATTTATATTTATTGTAACAATTTATTCGTATTAAATTTTCATTTTAACTTTTAAAATTTTATTTTTTAATGTTTTAATGTGTCATACAAAGCTGAATAAAAATAATTATTTTAGAAAATGTAAAAAAAATCAGCGTTATTTAACACTTCACTAACACCCCTTACCCCTATGTCACACAGCGTAACGCTGCGCTGCCTCAACACCCCCCCCCCCCGGCGTTACGTAATGTATGGACGACCCCTTAGGGCTGCTGCACACAAGCGTTGCTTTGACGCACGTCAAGTACTGCACGTCGTAGAATAACACTGTATCTTCTGCGAAACGGCATACGAGCTTTTTGGCCGGTACAGATTAGTTTAAGATCCAGTGTTGATCAGATGGTCAGTCTGATAATACAGATGGCCGCGCTTGAACCTTTACCGGTGTCAGTCGGCGGAAATAAGTAACCTAGAGAATAGTTATGTCACAAAGAAACCCACGAAGTGGTTTTTCGAACCCCCAAAAGAGGCAAGAGAGACCCGAAGCAGCAGACTACCACCACTGAAATCTACTCGCATTTTCGCGGCTGAGCGCAGCCAATTTCGTTCCAGCGGCGCACCCTTGCACGCAGAGGGACCGAGGGGCTGCCCCACGCGGGCATCGCACCCGAGGCGTCGCGTCGGCCGCCAAGGTTTGCGTGACTAGCGGCGCAAATTGCCGTGGCGACCGGCGCCGTCAAGCTCCGCTGTCGGACCGCGCTGATAGGCGCGGGTCAATACCGCGTTTGAACTGATAGGCGCGCTGCCCCCCCCCCCCCCCCCAACCGCCTTCGCTCCCCGCCGCCATGCCTCGTCATTCGGTTGGATTTTAATTGATTGATTAATGCTTCCGGGCGCATCAACTATTAAATTATTTTGTCCCGTAAGTGCAGCGTACGATTTAATCTCGGGAGGTACCGATGATCTTTTCTCGCTAAATGGTGAGATCCAACACCAACCAACAGGCCGGATTGCTGGACACGTCGGATTTCCCCAACATGTGTGCCTGCTCCAGGTGGGAGAAGCTCTACGCTCCCGACTGGTATCCCGTCATGTGTGGTAGTGCAGTGCACGTAAGTGTAGTGTAAGTAAAGGATGGGGATATGACAAGGTAGGGGAAGGAAATATTGCGCGTGGTCCGTGGCCCGTTTGTTAGGGTAGTGCTCCGGCATGTTGATAGGAGAAAGGGCTCGTCCATAAATTACGTAACGCTAAAGAGGGGGGTGGGGTTTGAGGCAGCGTTACGCTTCGTTACATAGGGGCAGGGGGTATTCGATTAGTGTTACGTAACATTGACATTTTTTACATATGATTTAAAATTTGTTGAAATAGTTCCTTTTTTCTTATACTAAAGCATTAAAATAGTGGCTAATTAAGATGTTTTAAAAAATAAATAATTTATAGTCATTAGAAGTTGCTACAAGAATGTAAATATTTTTTTATTAATATTGTATTGAATCTATAAGATTACAAATAAAATATTCAAAACTGATCTGTAGTGTTATGTAGAATACAATTAAATTGGCGCCGTAGATTCTCACCCATGTGCCATCCAAAACGATGACGTGTGCACGGCTGTGATCAGACGTTTTCTCGCCTGTCGCTCGTCCATGCTTCACTCTAAATCGACAGAATCGACAACTAATTCCGACTTTAAAACATCTAAATTTTAATTCATAGAACAAATAAAATGAATATTTTTTTTTACTGAGCTATTACATATTTTCAGTTCTTGCATTTATAAGGGGGTGTCTATTGCAAGCGTTACGTAATTATTTAGGGGGGGGGGGTCAATCGCGCGTTATGGGTGCGTTACAGAGGGGAGAGAGGACATTCAAAGTAGAATACAATTAAAATCCAAATTTGCGTAACGTTATTTATGGACTGCCCCAAACCACGGAAAATCACCGATCATAGCAGCCTTCTCTTTCAAGCCGCGATTGAATGCGACGTATTTCGCTGGCGTCGAAAGTTGTGGTACTATCGGCGCTCGAACCCGGATTTCCCGCTCATAGGCACTGCAGTGACATTGATGCCTGAGCCATCTTCGCCAGTACTCGGTTGGCGGAGCTATCCCGCGCGCAATTAAATTGCTCGCGAACTCATTTTAGTCTTCCTGCGGCTTCCCGATCACTTCGTAATTGTTTCATCAGGAGTCAGGTTTTTGAACAATGACCACAATGTTTACATTATTTGTAAATAATAATGACAACAATATATTTTCATCATTATTTTTAATACGAGTGGTAAGAGTGGCATTTTATTTTGCTAGTAGTATTTTGAGAGTGGTGAAAGTGACATCGTTTAGTTTGTGACAGGAGGTCGAGAGGTGGCCTTACAGACATTTTTTTAAATATTTAGCATACTTTTAGCAGTGGTACTAAAATTGAGCTTTAGTACGCAATACATGCAATGAAAGATCTTCTTTTACTAGTGTCTGTCTAAACAATACATTTCAAAAGACATTAACAAAAAGTTATCGCTAAAATTTAACCAATTAAAGAGAAAAAGTTAATTAATCTACAATATCCCCAGAGAGTGGAAAGGATGACTTCTTTCATATTCCAGGCCATTTTTACGTCCACACTTTTTGCATCCTGTAGCCCCTGCCCTCGGGAATTTATTTCTTCGATCATTGTCGCCCCCCTCCCACTACTCATATTTTCGTCGCTGAGATATATTTCCATCGTTCAATTGTGGTTTGTTAGTAGATATGGCAATAAATATTTCAATGTTTTTCTTTTATGCGGTATATAATCTTTGTTATCCAACGTCACATTCCTGCCTTCATCTATTCTCTTTGCTCTTTCATTATTATAGATCTATTTTTTCTCATTTCCTATTTGAATTATTCCGTTACAGCATTGAATATTGATTGCCTGCATCGTTCTGCCATGAAAATTGACATTCAGATAGTTGCCGCTGTCATGCGTTTAAATATTTTCCTTTTTCTTTTTTTCCCACCTGGAATCCGTTCTTAACGTTCCGCTTATAGGAGGTTAGCGAATGTTTTAATGTGTACGGAAAACTAAGCTCTGTCATCATTACTTTGAGGATTACATTACACTCCACGTTTGCTACATAATCTTTACGACAAAATATTTGTGAAAAATAATCCCTTATCAAATATCCGATCCTGTCAGCTCTAACGAAAAACATTTTAATGTTAGTGTCACTTGTATTATTTATACATGCTTTGTTTATTACATTTCATTGATATTTGTGGAATTCGTGCTGGATCCACTACTTTGGTATTATTCGACAAAAATACAGTACGTATTCATTAAAATAATAGCCGTCCAAATTCAGATTACAACATTCCCAAATATATTGTCATGTTTAAAAAAAATATTGTAAACATTCATTGTTGTATTCAGTATGATATTTAAAAATTGTATCAATATCAATCAACAGACACCATGCTTTTAATTTGGCACATCCAAGGTAAGGTTAGATTACAATCTATCCTGGACAACATGATCATGTGCCTATCTGGTCTATGTCTGTAGCTGTCTACGTGGGGCATTCCTTCTTCCCCCCGCCTTCCCACCCTTCCTCGAAACCACCACCGCCCGGGCCCGTCTCGGCCAATACCTTCAGGCGTGCGGCTCTTTTCATAAGTGCCGGCGACAGCCTTTCGGCCGCCGTAACGTGATGAATATTGCGGCGCCGCGAGCGGCGCGGCGGCGGGGTCCGCCGGGGTGGAGGAGGAAAACGGAATGTCTCGGAAACTTCGCACTCTCTGGCACTTACGAGATTGATTTCCAACGCGTCAGTCAGGAGGCCGTCTCAAGACAATGGTGATTGGCTTGGGTCGGTTTATCAGTGGCACGCAGATTGGTTCACAAAACACAGTGAATGAATGATGACTATGCACGACGATACTTTTAAATTGATGTGGTTGATACACCACGATCTTTTTACCTGACTCAAAATACCGAAATATCGGGCCTCTAGAATGAAATTTTTTGAGCTTGAAGGCAAGGAAAGAGATCTGTCATTTTTTCAAATGCGAGTAGTAATAAACAGTGCCAAATATATTGCAACCTCAGAAGGACAAATTTCTATCCGACTATTTTGCAGGAAAATATTTTGTATGAGCTATCTACTAATGATACTCAAAATTCTGGGAGTATTTGTTCATAGAAGGTTTTACGAGTTCGATTTGAAGATTGTTTTAAAATATTCTAGATCTGACAGTAGGGAATTCGAACTTTTTGTCGAAAAATTTCAGAGAAAGTACCCTGTCGTTCTGGGGCCGCGATTCATCGAAATGGAGATCTTCGTCCTGAGAAAAGTGTAATCCCGCGCGCGAGCGCCATCCGCTCCGAGCCTTACTCACCAGGCATCACGTGGGTCGGGCAGCTTTCGTCGCACGGAGATGAGATCACTGGCGTACTGGTTGAAGGCGTTCTTGAGCCAGCCCTCGTCCACGAGGCGCTTCATGTCGGTGGACATGTTAGTGGGGAGGACGACGGGGCGGCCGTTCTCGCCGGGGCCGTCCAAGAGGGCGGCAGGGCCGTCGCGGGGCGCCACAAGCACGCCGCCCACGACGTCGGCGTCGGGCCCCGCCCCCGCCCCTGCGTCCGCCACCGCCGCCCCGGCGCCCGCGCCCTTCCCCGCGTTCTTCTTCTTGAGCGGCGGCAGCGGCTTCTTCGGCGGGGCGCCCGGCGCCGGCACGGGCTGCGGCGAGGGCGCGTTGACGCGCGGCGCCGCCACCAGCCCCGCCGCCACCCCCGCCGCAGCGGCCGCCCTGTCGTCTGCGCCCGCGCCCGCCACCGCCTCAGCAGCGCCACCTGCCACACACACAAGAACACAGTCAATGCGCTGCACCGCCCCGCTTGCAATGCATGGATCACTGGCACTAACGTCTCGACTAGGTTTTTGAGCCATTTTCCTTATTTCACTGAGCAAATGCTCAGTTTCTTCTTTTGCTTCTCGTCATAAATGTTCCTTCACTATGTTCACATTTTTTGAGACCTATTTTTGCTAGTTGTGGTTGCTAGAAGAAGAGCCGAGGCATGTCTTATTTTGTTAGCAATGCTATAAAAACAAATGTTGTGTAACACTCTAGAACAAAAATTTCTAGTTTTCAAATATTGTTAAACACGCTTCATTGGTCACATCATTCAACAATAATTAGTGAAGTCGGGTAGGGATTCTGGAGCTCAAGAAAACGAGAGTAGAATTAAACGTTCAAATATGAAGATTATAGGACCGAAGAAATTTCCTGCAATGCTCGAATTATTTGGTGCATATCTTTAGTGTAAACTAATGTAGTGTGCTTTAGGAAGCCACATACGATAAATGATGGCCCCCTGCTGTTTCTGTCTTTAATATCATGACATGTGCAAACACCGTTTCGTATCTCCAAAACGATCATCCAAATCACTGAGATATATAACTCAGATTCGTACAGGGCACGAATTTATTATATGTACATACACAATGCAATTCGGGAGGAGCGACTACTATTTTTTTTAAACAAACGTCTAAATCGAACTTGCCAGCAGATTAATAAGTAAATTTAAATTGTGTAAAAGATAGCGACTGATGTAAACTATTTCTTAGCTGAATGGAATTGTAAACAAAAGAGAAAATGTAATTTGGTCTCAATGAAATTTTTAATTTCAACACTAAATATGTGAATTGTTTGCACAAACGACGGGAAACGAAAAATATTTACAAAAATATTGTGAAGACGTGTTTTAATCTCTAAAATTAATTAAAATTAGACATATTATCAAATCAATAATTTTATACAGTTGGCAAAAATTCGGTAAACAGTGTGTTAGTAAGATACTACCACAGATAAAAGGAAATCATTGCAATGTCAGGTATGGAAATTACGTTGGTGTTAAAACTAGATACTAAAACTCTGAATATCCGAGGAATTAATAATGGCCTGCGAAACGCATAGTTATTAGCGAAGTGCACATGAGAACGCCTCTCTGCTCTATTTGCTAGCCGTCCCGCTGCCTGTGCAAATTCTGTTGAATCGTCCTGGAGCACAATGTTGACACATTTGTAAATCGCGCTGCGGGTACCATTGTATTACATGCACTGCGTTTTCCAGATTCTCTCTTCTCTAAATCCCAGTGTCTGAGAATATTTTTTTCTAGACAGCACAGCAAATTTGACGTAAAGAATATTTGATTTCGAAAAAGCCTTCGACAGTGTAAATAGAGATAAACTTTGGTACATCATGGAAAAACAAGGCTATCCACGGCATCTAATAAAGGTGGTCAAAAGCCTATATGAAAATACTAAAATAGTAATAAGAATAGGAAACACAGTATCTGAAGAGATAATAACAAATAAAGGGGTAAAGCAAGGTTGTCCTATATCACCTACATTATTTAATATCTATGTACAGGACATAAGTAAGTCTTTAAAACAGAAAGTTGACACTGGTATAAGAATGACCAAAGAAGAGATATTAAAGATTTTATTCTATGCTGATGACGCAGTTATTATCCAGGAAACAGAAGACGAACTACAGAGAGTAGTACACCACCTTAATAAAATTTGCAAAAGCTCTGACATTAATATATCAAAAGAAAAAACAAAAGTGATGGCATTCAGGGGGAAGGACACAGTAAGGTCAAAAATTGTCATTGAAAACAAAATTATAGAGCAAGTTCTCTCCTTTAATTATTTAGGGTGTCAAATAAGTTATGAAAAAGATAAAGATATTGACAATAAATTAATGAAATATCAAAAAAATGTGGAACGATACACAACACTTTAAAAAATAAGACAAGACCGGAAACAAGAATTAAATTTTACAATACCATGGCAGTTCCTACATTACTCTACGGCTGCGAAAGCTGGGTATTAACACAAAAAACACTGACAAGAATACAAAGTAGCGAAATGAAATTTCTGCGAAGAATAAAAGGTTGCACAAGAGAAGACCGAATAAGAAATGAAGAAATAAGAAAAGAGTTACAAGTGACATCAATTAATACTAGAATGCAAGAATATAGACAAAGATGGGTAGAACATCTGGAAAGGATGAGTGATAGCAGACTTCCTAAAGCAGCTTTGTTATACGCACCGAGAGGAAGAAGAGACGTGGGAAGGCCACGAAAACGATGGAGAGAAACTGTGAGGACGGAACAGGCAGTAGCCTAATCCATGAAGTGAAGAAGAAGAAGAAGAAGAAGAAGAAGAAGAAGAAGAAGAAGAAGAAGAAGAAGAAGAAGAAGAAGAAGAAGAAGAAGAAGTAGAAGAAGAATATTTGAATGAAGAGTAGCTAATTCTTAAATTGTTGGTTTAATTTTGTGTCACAGAAAATGCTTACGTTTTTATAGAAAGCAAATAGATCGAGGAAAGATTATGTTTGTAGTTATTATTTTTTTTCATAACAGTTTTTGTGTGTATGAGAACACAATGAACATTCACTAGCTTTTCTTGTTCATGAAGTAAATATACGATTGTGAACAGATACTTGCGCGATGTAAACATTACATTTGTTCTGTGACAATAAAACTTAGTAATATTATGAAAGATAACACATGGCAATGAACACAGTGTAATTATGCCGTAACACAAGAGGCGTTCTATTGTTTCAGTCACGCTTCTGATTTACCGACGCACGTACAGTGTCGAAATATTTTGCCTCGACAAAGGTACCTATCTTAGTGTTTCCAAGAGTATATTCTTAGATTATCGCGCACATGGAATACAATGTTTTTACGTACATTTAAAAAAAATTAAATTTGTACATCACTGACTTCTTCGTTTGTTCTTTACATTCTTCTCTGAAACCAAATAATTTGAATTTTGTTTGGTAAATAATAAATGTGCTTGGTATCTTTATGTTAGAGTGGGTTGTGTATTTTCTAAGCAGTATAAAATATCGTTCGATTGCAAGATGAATACAATCACAGTTCTGAATTAGATGCATAGACATCACAGAACGGCATTATATGTTGTCGAAAATGTATACGCGAGAGCGAAACCTCGCTCTCGACTTTCTTGTGTCTCTTGCTCTTCATTTTCTGTTTGCAGAATTATACACTACATGCTCTTCGAAGTTGTAATGTGTCTGTTTGTATTGAAAGGAGTAAATGTTAAGGAACACTCCCGTAATTTTAGTAACGTAATTATCTCCGTTTTTCTGTGTATTGGAAAATTTGTGAACAAATTGATGGTATTGGAATCATTGTTTTATAATTTTAATTGCAAGGTTAAAAATATATTATAATTACAAAGGTTAATGATGCTTATCCTTTCCTTGTTCATTCTACGTTACCAAGATTCATGTTCACGAGAGTGAAACAGTATTCAGTTTAAAGTGTGAAGTCATCATAAACTGAGTTTTCCAAACTTTACTAGGGATATCTATATATTGAATATAACTCACTTCTTGCACACGTTCCTTAGAAAACAAGTAGTAAAATATAGATTTGTATCATTAAAAGTTGTAACACGAATGTATCTGCACAGTATTGTCTTTTGGGGTTTATGCATGATATTACGTATAATTTCCTTAAATACAACTTGAATAAAATCGTTACATGTAAGGTCAAGAATCCTATGACAGGTCAAAGAGAATGTTACGATCAGATTTTAAAAGGAAGCTGTCACAAAAAAACTACCTGATGGAAAAATTCTGAATACATATCTGAATTCAATATGTAAAAACGCACTAGATTCTCTTATCAGATTGTTTGCGAAGAAAACCTTGTCGACCTGTGTTATAAACGAAATAAGAAAAATGTGCCAAATAAAATTATTTGGATTGTAAACTCTGATAATACATTTAATTATATTTAAATAAATATACTAATTAAACCAGATTTGTGTGTGATTTTGTTAAAAAGAAAGCTACCTCACTAAGTAGAACGCACTATTAAAGTATATATCTTTTTAGACGAATAAATAATAATAAGAATAAGATTTTTTCGTGTTGTTGATAAGGAAGACGCGACACAACCCTGATGTATTACTTTGATTATCCTCAGGTAAAAATCCTTGAACTCTTCTCCTTATGTCGACCGTGCAATGCAAGTGTAACGCAATGTCGACCCTGTAAAGCAATGTCGACCGAAATACACATTAGATAAGGTGGGATCTGCAGCGCAGGAAATCATGTGTTGGTGGTTCAAATATAAAAATACCACTACGAAAAGACTCATCAGTATCATCGACTTGTCTAGACAAGCAAACCAAAAAAGGGTATGTATACATTTTGTCAACCTTGCACTCGTTTAATTTATTTGTCGCCGTCCATTGTCAATATCTTCATCGCAGGTTGTGGCCGTCGCCACAGTGCTTTTGCCGCAGTCGATCACGGGCCCGGGGCCGCACCTGCTGCGCGCGGAACGGGGCGTCGAGGCATCGACCGGCCTCCGGATGCCTCGCGCTCGGCGCTCGCCTCATCGGTCGCCCCGTCAACCCGCCCCGTCCCTCCCCGCCCCACCCCGTCCCGCTCCGCCCCGCCCCGCTCCGCCCCGCCCAACACCACAACGCTCCACTCTACTCGCTCCAACCCATCCCCTTCACCTCACCACGCCTCGTCTCGCCTTGCTTCACACCTCCTCATTCCGCCCGCTCCAATCCATTCTTTCCACCCACCCCACCTCGCCTTGCTACGCACCGCCTCATCCCGCCCCACTTCAACCCCGCGCCTCGCTCCACTCCTCCCGCCCCGATCCCTACCTCTTTCTTGTCCCCACTCCCTGGGGCGAGGCCGCAGCCCATTTGCGAGTTGCCCGGCCGGCAGCCTCCGACGCGACAGACTAACTCGACCAGACCATCCCTTCCCCCGCTCTACCACCTCTTCACGTTAAACGATTTTCACGTTGATTAGAAATTCCGCCTGTTGGACTACGAGTCTCTCGGCTACAACTCTGCGAATTGTCAAAAACTGTAACTCACTTTGCCGGTAAAATTCGTCCACATAAGGGGGTGATGCTTTGGAAAGATTGATAGGGAATAATCAAAGCAACATACGTGAAGACAAAACGAAACGACCTGTATGTTTACAAATTCGCATATGTAGAACAATTCCCGAAAACAATGAAGTTGAAGAGTCTGAACTTGTCTAACTCGCGGTTGTGGCTCAGTGGATGCTGCGGTTAGGTCAGAGACCTTTCGTCTAAACAGAAGTACCATCCCATTTCTCACGTTAAGATAAAGTATGTGTTTGCAATGAATAAAAACAAATTGAAATATAAATTATGCCTTCCTGAAGTACATAATTACAATAGTCATAGTCAATTAGCATTGCCTTTTCAATAATGAGGGTTGTAAATGTGCTCGAACAGAAATCCTTTAAAATATTGAATTTATTATACAACTGACGAAATGAAAATTACACTTAAAATTTCCAAATTTAATGCAATTGAAATTAAATTACATGATGGAACAAATCAAGAAAAAATAGAACGAAAAATGCAGGGAACGTAACCTACACAGCACAGCTAGAATCCAGACAAAACAAGATCCTTTCATTTGAAATGTACTTGTTAGGAATATTTATGTCATATGTCGGTCTACTTGGAGTCTCGAAAGACGAAAAGTACATTTCTCTATTTAATATCACAATCATAAACAGCGTTGCAAAATATGTTAAAGCTAACAGAAATAAGTTGATGAAAACGATAAAGCTGTCCGTTAAATTAATAATTACATTTGTTAAGCGTATCCTTACTGCCCCATCTAAGGAAATTCGTTTTAATCAAGCATGACTTACTACAATTGTTTTCAAAGCAGCGCCGCCTTTTTATCGAGTTCAGACGAAAGGATATCCTTTGCACTAGACCAAATACAAAATGCTTTGCTAAAGCCTACTTAGACTTTTATTGAAACATCCCTTTTATTCTTCACACAGAAGCCGCCAAATTCGTCAGACATTGCCTCAACGATATAATCGGGCTTTCCTCTTTTAGAATCGCCATCTCTTCCATGAAAAAAATGGCATCCGAATCTAAAGTAATTGTAAATGTAGTATGTTGTTCCAAAGATACAAATACCACCTACATAATTCCAATAAAAGTCGCGATATCCGTAACTGATGAGGACACCTAGTGGCCTTCCAGAGTAATGAATTTATTGAAATTTGTGGATTATTTCTCTTTCCTCTTCAAATATTTTATCTCAAATTTTATCTCATCCAATTACAGTGCTTGGACACTACCTAAAGTCACGTTATTTCCATATTAAATACACTACATTCTTTCTATTTATGTCTAAAAGGGACTATGCCCCTATTATTGTGTATTTAATTACCAAATTTAACTGCTCAACTATTTTTTTAATGATTTTAATTTTTATTATCCAAAGATAGTTGCTAAGATGAAAATACGTTAATTTCACCAGCAACTCCACATTTCATATTAGGTGAGTTTTTCCTGGATTAAATCGGTGATTAATTTTGAAATAGGTAGGGTGCGTGGGAACTACAACTGAGAGGCATAATCTCAACAATAAAGAGAATTCTTGATTTTATACCTAAAGTAAGAGTTTCTAAAATTGGATACTGCTATGATTGCTAATGATTAATTGATATTTCCGGGCGCGTCAACGGTAACAGGTGGTGGCGATCTTCCGTCGCTTGATGGCAAGAGCCGGCGGCGATCTACCAGCCGGTTTGCGGGATTTCGCCCAACCAGTTATCTCCCACCGCGGGGGTACTGCGCCCAGCCCGAACAAGCTCTAAGATCCCATATTCGCCTTCTGACATGTGTGGTAGTGTAGTGCTTGTATGTGTGGGTGGATGGGTGTAAGGGGAGAAATGGAAGAAGAGAGGACAACGCGAAGAAGGAACAATTGCGCACGATCTGTGGCCCGTTTGTCATAGTACCATTCCGGCATTCACCTGGTATTGATTAGAGAAACGACATATAACTACCGGTCAGGTGAGCACTAGAAGCTCCAGGCGGCGCGTGAATTCGTCCCACCTATGAACCCAGCGCCGAAAACCCTTTACCGTCGGCGTTCGCACCATAGGACCTCCTGGTCCGATTTGCTGTAAACTTTATGGGCCCCGTTCCATGTATCACCCGCCGTCTCCGTGGCGGGGCAGGATGACGCAGGGCGGCGGGGCCTAATGGGGAGAAAGCGATGGGACTAATGGCGCCTTGCGGCGTCCCGCGCATCCGCATTCCGCCGCCGCGACGCCGCGACGCCGCGCGCTCGCTCGCCGACGACGCCCCTCGGCGCCCGCCCATGTCGCGCGTCTTCCGCCCGGGAGCCCCCGCGTGCACTTCCCCCGCCGCTCGCCCTCCCTCGCTGCGGTAGAAAGCAAACTCTGGGCGGGAATAACAGCCTCCCTGATACACCGAGCTTTGTTTCGCACCCTCATTGCTGCTGCCTCGGCCCCTTCAAACGTGTCAACAAAGGTCACAACAATAAAATGAATCACCGATTTTATACCTAAAGTCAGAGTTTCCGATGTTCAGATAAAACGCACCCTTGGTTGAATTTTGATTCCTGACGTGTCAACTACGTTGGGCATTGGTCCCGTAAGTTTAGTGTATGTTAAATCACGGAAGGAGGCGGCGGTGTTCCTCCTAGTTGGAATATGAGATCCGGCGCTGCGCTTTAATGTCGACTTGCGGGTGTACCCCCTGTATGAATTCCACCCGGCGGGGCACCGCCCCCAATCGAGACAAGATCTAAGCTTGGATTACGTGAATTATGGAGGGACAGTAAGTTGAACTGTGAAGTTGAATCATCCATTCTGACATTTCAGTATAAGATTATAAAAAAAAATGTGTGTGAATTAACATCATTTAAAAATAAATACTGATGTCTGATTTCAAAGGTTAAAATATATATTATTTTCAAAAATATAATAATAATAATAATAATAATAATAATAATAATAATAATAATAATAATAATAATAATAATAATAATAATAATAATAATAATAATAATAATAATAATAATAATAATAATAATAATAATAATAAAGTTGATTCGTTTCATATAAGTTGATAAATACAGCAGATGCATCCCAAAGAGAAAATGCTTGTTTGTAGAGTTCATACGGGATTACCGAAAGATACTGTCTAAACATTAGAAACATCACAGTATTTCTCTCCAAATATAAAAGAAAAAAATTTTCTAATTCGATTGCTCTCTGCTGATCGAGTGAAATACTCAGGGCTCTAATGCAACATTTCAGCCCCGAGGAAAGTAACGTTACGGTAACCGACATGTCGACTATACAAACTAACCGCGTAGTCACCTGTATGGTCGAAAGCATTCAAATGATTTTGGTCGCTGTAGCCTGCTAGTCGTGTTGACGCCACATTCCTCAACAAGATTTATTATATACAAGTATCTTCGCTTCCCATTCGTCAAATCAGACCATGTGAATGGGCGTTAGACTATTGTTTCGTGTTGCTAATAAGGATATCTATACTAATAAATAAAGACAAATGCGTTGAATTACAGCGCGATACTCTCAGAATCTACTGAATCAATACCGATGAAACTTTTGTGCTAGCTTCTTTTAAATGTCTGGAGTACTATAGGCTATGATTTGAAATCTCAAACTTTAATATATTTACAAAATAATTACTTTTCTTGACTGTTTTTGCTTAGCATTATATCACAGATTCAAAAGTGCAATCAATGCAGTACAATTGTTTAGCTCCGCTCCACCAGAGAATGAAGACTGAGATCTACGATTGAGTTCATCTATGCACAGAATTGGGCGTCTATAGAAAATACCATAGAGGTTATAATATATTATAACCAATATAATAATATATTATAACCTCCTTAGAGAGAACATTGTTAATTTTAATTTCATGTGTATAATCTGGTATGTTCATATTTAAAAAAGATAATGACAGTTTTTATTTACTCCTTATATACAAGTAACTTGGATATTGATTTTAATTGCGTCTAGACGTGAATATATTAAGTGTCGAAGAGACATGAAATTATCATTTCGCTGACAAATGTGCTTGATCTCGTAAAAAAGATGTGAATGCACACGTTTTCTGCATGAATTAGTTATATTGGGTTAGTGGTAATAAATTAAGCATGATTATTGTGCATTTGCAAGTTGAAGGAGGGAAAGTGACATGTTGTGAATTATTTACGTGTTCTACTGAAACTGTAACAAACGGACGAATTTTTGTAGGAATGTGATTTATGTAGTGGAAAATGAAAGCGTTCCTTAAGACGGTGAATAAATTATTATTTAAATTCACGAGAATAAGAATTATATTTGAAGTAAATGAGAAATATCAAACTTTTCTTTATAAATACGCGGGAAGAGAAAAAATATAAATAAAAAGTAAATTTGGCAATTGATTGTAAGTATTAGTATAATACATAAATTTCCAAAAAGGAATATACGTGGGTTAATGCATTATATTTTTTGTTTAGATTTGTTTATAAGTGAGTGAAATGGGGGAAGGCGGGAACCCCAATAAGAAAAACAGAAATATATTTTTAAGTGAAAAATCAGGAACACATGGTATTTCCAGATGAGAGCAAGGCAGAGAGGGATGGAGCAGGGCGGTGCGTGGGTACAACAGAATAGATACAAATAGAACACGCCGCAGGGCGTAAACAGTCGGAATTCCTTTTCCTGTCTAGTCAAGTATGATGTGGGCTACGTAAAACGGGTTCACTACGATTTTTCGAAATGAATCCCCCACTCTCTCGTAAGGAGATCGGATTATTTATAGAATAAAAAAAGTGATAAAATACTTGCAACCGTAACTGCATTCCCATAAAGAGATTTTAGTTAAAATCCAGCGAGAAGAAGGGGTGTTTCGAATCCTTCCTCTTCCATAGGAAATCTACACCGTCGAAGCGTGGAAAGAAATAACCGCCTTGCTTCTGGTACTGGTTTGCTTTACAATTAGCCTTGCTTCTTGTGATCAACTGGAAGATGAGACTTATTTAATCAAAGATCGAATGTTTTCAGTGCACAATTTACAGTGCATAAATTGGAAAGATTTTTCAGTCAAACTTTTCCTATTTCCAACATTTTTTTTCTTATTTTATCAATTAATTTTTAAACGGGTCAAGCATGTCGAAACCATATCATAAAAATGAATCTACTCATTATGCGATTAGTGCTGGCACAAATAAAATGTTATCACAACACACCAACGCCTTAGATTATGCATTTCTAATAAATAATACAGTTGCATGAAAAACAGAAAAATGAAAGCAATGTATACGAATGTTTTTGAACAATGGAAATACCCACACATCTAATTCTGTTACAGTTTTTGTCATTTTTTTCTCAGAGGGGGGGAGTATGGATACGTTAGAGAGAGGCCACCGTTATGGGCGAATAAATTCGAAACGGTCAGATATTCAGCGTCCGTATCAAAAGGCATTCTCCCGAGTCACATTATCGTTCGCGTGGAATTACCTGCGTCGCAAACGAACAAAAGGCGACCTATGTTTACGTCATTCTTCGCAAAAGTAACCTATTAGTGGATAAACCCTGCCCCTTGATTGTATTTCAAGGTCGTAGGTAAAATGTAAACATTGTCTTCCTAGATTAGATAGTTAGGGACATGGTATAACACATCAAAACTTTTTGTAGGTAATTTACAAGGAATATGAGAAGCGATTATCAAAGTTTATATTAATTCACGCGTTTCCATGATGTAAATGACAATGACGTAAGAATTCACCCTCCACGTTGCATATATTCGTCTTTGAACGCTCTTTCTGCATGCGAAATGCTGCATCGGAAATAATTGACAGCGGTTTTTCCTTCTTAGACGAAAGAATGTTTTTCTTGTATCTGTGAATTCAAATCATATAGTGGGATTCATTTCCTTAAAAACTCTTTTGTGTAGGTACGATGAAGATAAGTATTTTCCACTTGTGGTCATGTTAAGACTTCAAACTTACAATGCATGAAATTTAACAATGACTTTCTGGATAAAAATAATTACAGATAACATTTTCTTAGAACGAATGATAAATATAAACTATAAATACTATTTGATTTTCACATCAGAATGGCTTTTCTTTTCCTGAAACAATTTTTTCTGAAATTTCTCCTTTATTCTGTGCAATTTTTATTTTTCCCTCGCAAGATTTGTAAAGTATTTCACTCTTTTCAAATAAAATATTAAAGCTAGAAAATATTATGCTGCTCTGTGGAAATGAATAAAAATAACAACAAAAAATATCTAGGGGCCAAATCAATAAATATCTTTACTACATGTCGGTCTATCGAAGTGTAGATTATGTTGTTGCATAAGTTTGTATGCTCAGTTGAACCATTCAAGAGCATACAAATAAAACAGTAATACAATCCTGAAATTTATATTTCAGACTTCCGGTAAAAGTGTTCTGGCTTGAAAAACTGTGTCACCCGTCATGTCGACATCGATGTGATATGACTGACCTCAATTTCTATCCACGAGTGACACGTCTGTGCAGAAGACAGATTCATTTACACTTTCAAGATGTGCGGTTAGTTTCGTCAGCTATCAAAATTTAGCTGAGTTAACTAGACTCGCACGTTGGACACAACATGTGTTGGCAAGCTACTATCCTTCAATATACACTAAACTCTAATAGTAAACTTATAATTGGAATATTATAAGGTTTTGTAATAATAAATTTAATATTCTGGTGTAATTCACAACAAGTCATGAGTGTACAAATTATATTACTTATTTGACAATTAACAATTAATATTGGAGCCTAGGTTCAATGATCGAACAAGCATTGGAACCTTGTAACAAAAAGATGCTATATAAAACAGATAGTCGTCATTATATTTAATTTATAACAATAATTTATTTTAAAAATATGCCCTTTGCGTATAATTACTTAAACACAAGGTGTTCTACTGTGATATGTTTGTTGAACTTACGGACTTGTTATTCTCTCTACAATCGCTTCTTTATAGCGGGTATGCAATCTGGATGCATTAAATGTCAGAATATCGGTGTTTTAAAAGCCAACTTAATATATGTTGTGTACGCCTACCACTTTTCAACATTTTCCGATACTTGATTTTAATCTCCCTTGCTCTTAAATTATCTTCGGTAACTCTCCCACCCAAACCTCAATCATCTTTTTTTTAAGGAAGAGAACATGAAACGATAAACGCCGATCTCATCTCCGACTGAGGGAGGTCTCCGCGCGTCTAAACACGCGGATAAGCCGCGCAAAACGGGCGAATAAAAAGTTTCCGCGTTTGACACCAGGGAGGCAAAGTTTCCTTCTTCTCCTCTTCCACCGCCGGCAGGAGGGTGGCATGGGGCGGGGTGGGGCCCGCCCTGCAATCGGCCCACCTGAGCGCCCTTATCGGAGTTCGATATAAGCGGAGTGTCCTTCTCCGCCACGCGCGTTTCTGAGAGGCGCCTCGGAAAGACGTAGGCAGCTGCGCCCGCGCTGCCGCTGTCGCTGCCGAGCAGACACCCACCTGCACCCGCCTCGGGACGGACTGCAGCTGATTTTAACACGTTAGGCCCTAGAACGGACGGTCTAGTACAGGGGTTCCCAACCTTTTTTCTTTAATCGACCCTTTTTCAGAGATTTCGCCACCCTTACGTTTTCCGTATACATACCACATCCATAATCGTAACACCAAAAATTGCACGTAAACAATTTCGTATACCAATATTTTTGTAAATATCTCGATTTTCAGCAATCGAAGGGGAAGTCTATTCAGTTATTGAATTGCAATGGTTTCAAAAATTTTTTTTAAGAACTGGGATTTTCTGAATATCTACTTCCTAAGGATAAATGTCGGATACAGAAGAACAGAAACTAATTTGAAATGTGTTATTATGTTTTTTACTTAATATCGGGAAACGGTGAAGTTCATTAATTTTCTTTGTAATCAATAAGATCTTGATTATATTGATCAGGCGCTGGTTCATTTTTGGTTATTGACACCCAATTGACCCCTTGATTATCGTTGCCCCCCTCAAAATTTCATCGACCCCCAGGGGATTTACATCGAGCCCGTTGGGAACGCTGGTCTAGTCGCACATCAGGTCTAATGTACAGTAGGTTCACTGGGAAGGGAGGACTACGACAGAATATACCCCAAAACTTCGAGGTCTAAAAGAAAAAAAGTCCAATTACGCAGAAGGTTTAATAGCAGTACGTTCAATTGCTCTGGAGACCTAATAAAATTACTCTAATATTATATCAGCTTTGTTGCGGAAATTTACTTTATAATTGTTGAACAATTTATACATAAAGGTCTAATATGAAAATATTTCCAATAAAAGAGTTAGCATCCGTGTGATAATATGTGAAGCTACTTCGAAACATACTTTCTCGAATTATTTATAACGAATAGATAATATTTCAACATGGCAAATTGTATTTTGCTAATTCTCCAGCTATCCTCAAAATAAAAAAACCCTTTAGCAAAGGAAGTACGGCGTTTGAAATCGGCAATTTTTTCAATTTTCTAAAGTTGACAGGTCTTGAGGAAAATTGGATGAACACCGTACTTACTTTCCGCTGATTGAGGATAAAAATTATTAATAAAAATATTGTCCTGTAATTGCGAGTATTAAACTTTGGTCGTCAGATTCGTTTGTTCAAATCTTATTAAAGTAAAGATATCCGTCCCCGATGAAAATAGTAAACCACAATCTTATCTACAAGAACATTGTCCAACCTAAGTACCGTTTTATTAAGATACCTTTGCTGTAATGGAGAGAAAAATGAGGAAAGGCAAAAAAGATTGGAATCTGGTGGTTTTGCAGAAAATTAATTTTTTTAATAGTCACGATTTCGCTCAAAATGACGCGACAACTACCAATATTTTGAAAAACTGATGTCAGTATTTCAAATTTTTATTTTGAATAATAGAATTTATTTAAAAAACTCTATTTTTGGTCATATATTTTTAGAAAAACTTCGAAAAAATTTTGAAGTTTTGAAAATTTTGAAATCAGATATTTCAATGAAAATTATTTTTTCAGAAGCAATGCAATGTTTTGTTGTGTTACTTACTCTTCCATTAGTTTGCTTGGCCATGATTCTTTATACTTTCATTTACCCTAATTATGATTCTTTATACTTTCATTTACTCTCGATAGTTACTCTCGATAGTAAAGAGTTACCTCTTTAACGGAAGTACATTTTAAACTATCTGTCCTTATTTTCTCTTTATTATGTCTTCTGAACTTCATTCCTGCGCAACTCATCCTTTCTGAAGTACTTCTTTGAGACTAGTTGTTTCCTATTTTATCTTGCCTAGTAGATGAGTATGCGTTGCTTCAGTGTTCTCCTGTAGGGTGAATAATTGATGAAACGTATTTCCGTGCATCCCACATCACGATGCTTGTAGTGGGAAACATGCCGTTGGATTAAAGCCAGTAATTGCCTGTTCAACACAACACAATGCATCATTACGTCACAGTTTTGGAAAGGCTCATTCTCAACATCTTGTTGGTTATGCAAGTTATGCAACATTGGGATCTGTCTAAGAAAATAAAATGACATTTGTGAGAAAAAAAGAATACCACCATGGTTTCCGGATGTTTTACACATACGAAAGCTCTCACTTGCATATCATGATTACCATATCTCGACACAACTTTCTAAAAGAATCACCAATGTACAATACATTTTCACATCTGCATTTATTTGCATTGTAAACGATTTATTGACTAGCAGACAAAAAATTAATCCTAAAACATATTAAAATAAAAACTGCAAATTTCCTCTTCTAATTTTATTATAATTACGAAACACTTGAAATATACTAATATGTGAAATGAGACGAAAATAAATGCCCAAAATCTTTAATGTACTCAATCCAAAAAATACATCCACAATTTACAAAATTCTCAGTATACAAGCTATCATTAAAGTTACATGAAAGAAAACAATAATCAACACGCACCATCGTTATTTCACTAATAAAAAATTAGAGTTACAATGTCGGGAATAGTACAGAATCAACGGAGAATTTTCATTATCTTAATAAAAAAACAATTCTCAATTGATTTTTTAATCAAGGAGATAAAGTATTGTACGTGTTTGACATTTCATGGGCGATTGAAACGCGCTTTAGAGATCCCGAAGACTCTAAATCTCTAAACCCCAACAAAATGCTATCTCCCACCCGCCCCAACAATAAACGCTTAATCCTTAACCACATCTGCAAAGTCCGCAACCGTAACGGAGAGGCTCCCGCGTTGGCCGCGAGCGCATGCGGGCGGGTCAACGGAGGGGGCGGGGCGGCGGCGCCCTCGCCCGCGACGCGGCAAATGGCTCGTAAAGAAGGCGGGCGTGGGCGGAACGGCTCTGCGGCACGATGAACGTTCCGGCGCCGCCGCAGCGACGGCAGCCATGAGACGGCGCGACGGCGGTGGCAGTGGCGGCGGCGGCGGCGGCTTCAGCGGCGGTGGAAGGGACAACGGGGGGTGAGAGAGGAAGCGCAGGCGGTAGACCAGGGCAGAGAGACCGGTTTGATGAGAGGTAGGGCAGGCATAGGACAGAGTGAGGGGGCAGCACGCGGGAGGGCGCAAGGGAAATAGGCAAGAGGGCAAGTGGACGGGAGGGCAAGGCGGGTATACGAATGTGGGTGTTTAGAGAAGGAGAGGGATGAAACAAGTTGAGCGCGTAGAGATGTACGGTAGGAGAATGGAGAGCGTGGAATTAAGTACATGAGAGTGATAGAGATACGGTCGACGTGAAACACACGTGGAAAGTGATACGGCACCAGGGCAGAGCGGAAGAGAGTAGCCGATTGGAGAAACACGGGACGTGCGTGTACGCTACTTGGTGGGATATGAGGCTTCGGTTACAATTCGAAACAGCAGGAATGTGTGCACTGTCAATTGATTGTTCACGGTCACAGGGGTGGGGTAGTTTTTAATGGTCCCCCACAGATGGAAAGATCGACGCAGGAAGGTGGACGAGATAATGAGGATAAGAGTGAAATGTTCAGAAAGGAACACGGATACTGATGAAGGGGCAGATGGAAGAATGAGCGGAGACTCGTTGGTATAATTGTTTCAACGGAGAGGTGAATGAGAGCTGGGTCGGGAGAGCGAAACTGGGTGAGTACTGCTGCATAAGAGGAGCTGGGCGAACGGTCTTGGGTGGGCGAGCGGGTCTGGGTGGGAGAGCGAGTAAGGCTGGGTCAGAAGCGAGTAAGACTGCGAAACTGGGGAAGGGAGAGAGAAGGGCTGGAGGAGGGAGCACGTAAAGCTGGGTGATGAGGCAGTAAGGCTAGGTAAGGGAACAAGTAAGGCTGGGTGAGGAAGCGACTGAGTCGGTGTGAACGAGTGAGGCTGGGTGAGCGAGTAAAGCTGTGTGGGCGAGTACGGCTGGGTGAGCGAGAAAGACTGGGTAAGCATGTGAGAGAGGCTGGATTCAGCAAGCGAGGCTGGGTGAGGGGGCGAGTCTGGTTGAGCGATTAAGGCTGAGTGAGCGAGCGAAGCTCGGTAAGCACTCGAGGCTGGGTGAGGGAGTGAGTGTGGGTGAGGAAGCGAGTCTGGGTGAGGGAGCGAGCGAGCGAGGCTGCGTCCGCGTGGCTGGCGCGCGCCGTCCGGTTCGGCGTCGCGGCGTGGCCTTCGGCCCGTGGCGCATTAGCTCCCCGGTCAGGGCGGCGAGGAATGCGGCGGGGAGGCCGTTTGTTTCTTGGTTGTCGCGCGACGGGGCGCGCGCGCTTCCAGAATTTCTTTAGCGGCGGGAAATATGCAGAGCGACGCGCGCGCCGCACCACGCCTCCCTCCACCGCCGCGCCGCGCCGCGCCGCGCCGCGCCCGACGCGCAGTGCCGCTTCCCCCGGGGGCGGGGAGACAGGAAGAGTGGAGGGGCCCCCGCCGCGCTCCGTTTCACCCTGAATCGCCTCGCGCCACCTCATCCATTCCCGTCTCTCCCGTACTCGTCCCGCCATCTTCCAGCCGCCTGGCGCTTTTACTGCCTCCCCCATGCTCATTTAATTTGTCGCCACCTCCTATTTATTTTCGAATCTTCTTTTCTTTCATCGCTTCTTTTACCTACCTAGACTCCCCGTTTTGTATCCTGTACCCGGTTTGTATTTTACGCCCGCGCTGTTTTTACCAATATTTAAACAGTTTTCCTTATCACGTAGAGATCCCCGTCTCCTCTCTTCTCCCTGACTCGACACCATTTTATGTTCTTTTCTCTCTTGCAGAAACTCTTCCAACAATTTCTCAGCTACGCATGGATATGCTATCTTAATTTTCTTAACGGAGAGCACCCGACGTCCGTATGAATGCTCACATTGCTGCTTTTCATTGCTGGAAACTTCACATGAGCAAATTTTTAATTCTAACCTTTTCCACGTGATCTAATCGTTTAGAATGCGTCATATATTGTGCGTACGCCCTTTAAATATCAGACAGTTTGCCGACTCTTAAATGTTGTCTTTCTTGCTTCAACCCACCGCACTTTGCATTTTCCGTCTTCCTCTCCGCTCCCGCCGCCGCTCCGTGGCGACTGTGGATGGTCCAGCGGCGTACTCGGGTAAATCCCGCGCAATACATTTCCCGAAACACTTCCGCTGGGACGCTCCGTCCCGCTGCCGCAAGATTGGTAGATTCCTCTCTCAGTCTTATCGGGATAACTCGTCTTTTCCAAGTTGCAGCAGTGACGAATCGCACTTCATGTAAATCAGAGGAGATTGCGAAAACTTGGGCGCGAAAGGTGGTGGAGCGTAAAGAGTGAATTTTGTGGGTCGTGTGACCAATCACGGAAGTACTTTTACGATGCAATCAACCCAAAGGGTTTTCTGCGGAAGAATGCGGAAGATAGTTGACGTGTGAAAGGAACACTAAATTGACTGAGAGTGACAATTTTATCTCAACATTTAAGTGTCGGCGTATTTAATAGACGATCCGAAAGCGCCCTAAATTGCTTGGGGCTGAGGGCGGAGGAAACCTGATGTCGATTCTCGATAGGGTCTTCAACTCGAGAGCAGATCTCTCGTCCACTTGTAGTCCACTCTGGAGCGCCAAGCGCCCTTTATCCTTGTGTTCGGCGTCTCAAGAACCCTCACCTTCCCGGGAACAGCGGTTACCCTCCCCTCTCTTCCCAAACGACGTGGCTCGCCACCTTTCCCCTCCCAGCGCCCCTTCTTAGGACCCTAAATTACGAGCTAACTATAGTAACTATTAGTAACTATAGCGGTTGCCCTAACCTCAGTAGCCTAGATTCGTTTCACGTTCTGGCGATTCAGTGTGTTTACAAAAATGTGTTATGGTTCCAACCAATCGTTTTCATAACCCTGTTTACTCATTCTTCTAGTTTTCCAAGACCTCTCTTGTCTCATTTAGTATTTTTGAATATTTCATTTTTTTTCGAAAGTGGTCAAGTGGTCCTCTAGTAATATGGAAACATTCTTAACAAATTCAAATTTGAGATACTAATAACAATTCAAAAATTCGTTTCTTATCTGAATGACATACAAATGAAAAGTTGAATAAAAGAGGCAACCCTAGTCGCCAAGAGATAGCAAACGACTGTATTTTTATTCTTTAGATAATGTTAAAACGAGTTTTAAATAATCACGACTGTGATAACCTCGAACTTAAAAAATCTACGTTTAAGTACACACCATTTTACCTTAGTTATCGCTTTGATCCATTCTTTATTGTCGATTGCATAATGCAAACTAATATGATTACGGTGGAATATCATATTTTCAATTATTTTCCATGTCCTTATCTGAATCGAACTCAGTTTGAGATTGAGTGTATATCGCATAATGATTGAGTCATACTTGTTCGGTACTTTCAATAGACTTTTATCATTTCCATTTATTACGAAAATAAATAATTAACGTATTCATGCGTTCATAAGAGATGAAGAGAAATATCTCTTCTAGGGAACCATCAAATTAGTGATCACTATAATGGACAAACAGCAACGTTGATGGGATATTGACGATCTTGTTCCCAACGACAAAACTGTTTTACAAATTTCTTTCATGCATTCTGCAGTGCGATATTTCATTAGCAATGAAGACATTTAGGACTGTCACCAAACCTACGCATGCGAGCTTTGTTTATAACGTTTAGGACGTTTCGGGCATAATATCTTTGTAAGTAAGAGTTACGCTGTGTCCCAGTGCAAACAGGCGGAAATTACAAAGGTATCAAATGAACAAATACTCGCTGTGAATGACAGACTTGAAATGCTCATTCATTATTCTCTTTTTACGCAATATTGTCCCCCCAAAATCAGTGTCATCGTGCTATGAATCATGTACTCCATTCGACGAGCCCATTCCAATTGCAGGACGTGCTATGAATTCCTCTTTTTCTTCCTCTTTCTCGCACTCGTAGACAGCTGAGCAAAATTCTATGTATATTTATTTGAAAATATTCTCCGCAAAGTATGTACAAATGTCTAAAGACCTTATCGCTCGAGATGCAAGACCTCTCTTACCGCGACACGTAGTGAAAATTCTGCTGGAAAGTACAGCTGCAGTGCGCTTTCTAAGGCGACGACCCATCCCGGAAGACTGAGGCGGTCAAAGGTCAGCCGCCTTGTCGCCAAGATCGCACGCCCGTTGTGCGAGTCATCTGATAGGCCAATAGATGAACTGCCCTCGACATGAATAAACGTTTAATTGGCAGACAATTTGCATGGTCAATGAGGCGTAGAAGGACGCGCGGCCGATTGCTCCAGTGATTTCCATTTTTGTCGCTCTTTCGCGCAAACGGTTGTTGCTTACAGTATTGTTAAACACTATAACATTAGTGGGCCATCTGCAGAGTACGGCAAATTAAATTAAACAAGTCGGAGTCTCCTATAACATCTTGAAGATCGTTAACACACGTGCACACATAATACCATCCCCAATCAGATTGTGCTAACACTCTAACATATCTAATAATACTTGGAGAATAGTTAAGATGTGATGCTGACTGTCCTCTAGGGCAAATAAATTTATATTATTACGCTGCACAATTTATGTAGTATGTAGAATCAAAAAAGCCACTGAAGAAAATTTTTACGTGCTCACCTTCGTAAACAGAGAAATTATTCTAATCAACAACTGCCTTTTCCAAAGAAAAAAGCTCTTATTGCCCAGTTCTGGTAACGAAAAAGTAAATCTCTCCCACTCTCTCTTACTATATATACATATATAGTAAATTACATCTACTAATATGTTGTGTTGTCTAACCAAGGGATTGTGGTTCCATGATACCGAAAAATCGATTGACGGCAAACAATCAGTCCGTCCGTTTGCCTTTTGTCAACGGTAGCCGTAATCCAATAAAATGATTAGCTCCAAAATTGATATATTAAATTGTTTTAAACTAATTCTAGACTCCACAAGTTTGAAAAGGATATTTTGATTTTTTTGGGGGGGAGGGGAGGTGTAATGTAACCTCAACATTCACAAAATATTTTCAAAAATGGCTCCAATTTTTTATTTGGACATTGTCTTCCGATAGCGTAAGGACGCTTAAGAGAATGGTGCAGATCGTATTTTCGTTGAAATCCTTCTTTTTCGAAAAAGCAAATGCTAATTTTTTCCGCCATATTCCAATGCTACAATATTAAAGATAGATTTTTCCTTAATGAAAATCGTTCTTGAAACACAAATAATGAAATAAAGTTATGTACACTTTTTCAAAAATATCAGTAGTTTTGCATGAAATACAGGGAATTTTAAAACAATTATTATCTCAAAAACAGCTCAAAAGTTTTATTTAATGTTTTTCTTCCTATGTATAAAAGGAAAGTATAATAAGTGGTGTTCATCCTATTTCCAGCAAACTCTCTCTATTTTGGAAAATTTCAAAAAAATAAAAAAATAAAAAAAATAACATTTCAAAACTACTATCCTATATGAATATTGTTTCAATTGAATTAGTTTGAAAAAAGCAGATCTTTATAAACGGTCATATAAATGTTTTGAAAAAACCAATGGTTTTTGTATACTTTCTGCTTGAAGTTAATGCAATTTTATAAAACAACATTATCTCAAAACAGCTCGAAATTGTTTCTTAGAAGTTTTCTTAGAAAATGTGCGTTTGAAATAATGGTGCAAGTCTCATTTTCGTGAAGCTGAATTTTCCTAAATTCAAAAATTGCGAAAAATATGTCCTGTTGAAGCACTACTAGTTTTAAATCAACATGGGTAATATTCAGACAGAATAATTTCAACTTCCATGTACTTATTTTAAATTCTCTGCCGAAGTAGCAAAACAATCCACCATGTACTTGACATTAGTGTTTCAATCCTGAAACTAAAGCTGCTGCTACCACCACACACACTTTCTCGACCTACTTCTAAATTTTCAATTTTCGAACATTCAGAATTAAACGAAAATGAGATCTGCGCCAATATTTAAAGCGTCTCTTGTTCTATCCGTGGAAAACAATTAAGAAAAAAGAGCTAGTTTAGAGAAAATGTGATTTTTTATACATTGCATTTATTGAAAGCGAAAATTACTCAAAACGACTTTAAAAAATTGTATACGATCTGTATTCAAGATCTGAACATACCTTGCAGGCAAAAATGTCTACTTTCATCTTTGGGGTTTTGAAATGTTAACTCCTCGATTGTCGAAAGTAAAGATAGTTTGCTGGAAAAGAGTCTAGCACCAATTTTTTACCGTCTGATACATACCAAGAGAAAATTTCAAGAAAAAATTTGGAGTTCTTTTTGAGAAAATAATTGTTTAAAAATTACTTATATTTCACACAAAATTACGCTAAAATTACTCACATTTTCGAAAAATTATACATCACTGTATTTTAAGATCCCTCTTTAAAGAACAGATTTCATTCAGGAAAATATTATCCATTTTCAATATTGTAGTTGTGGAAAGACGGGGGAAAAATTAACATTTTCTTTTTCAAGAAATAAGGATTTCAACGAATATATGGTCTGCTTCAGTGTCTTAAGTGTCCTTTACGCTATCCGAGGACAAAGTCCAATTAAAAAAATGTTAGAGAAAGTAATTTACCACTTACGGAAAGTAGATTTATCCACTTTTTCGTTACCAGGGCCCGGTAATAAAAGTATTCCGACGAATTCGGCGCACTATTACACATCTGTTCTTACGAAGGCGAGAAAGTAAAACTTTAGCCCTTAAGGAATGTTTAAAAACGTTGTCAAAATAAGTGTGATTATAGTTAATTCGTTTACAAAACGTAGCAAAATGTGTTTGGAAAATGCCTATTCTCAATGTAATAGTAATTTTTTTCTGCAATGAAATAACCTCTTTCCATTAGTACTGAAAGGAGTACATTAAATAAATGATGCTGTTCCTTTTAAATTTGGTCCCTTTTACCACATGCTTGTTTCACCCTTTGCATGTAATAGACACTGTGTCTCTGTGAGTAAATCTGAATAGTAAATACAGAAGGGGAAACTCGACATGTGATGTCGAAAGCCATAAATGAAACAGCCAGTCTGGGTTCGCATCGGTTGGCTACGTTCCATAGAATCGTCAAAGCGACATATGCCCGTGTGAATCTTCACAGAATTAATTTAACGCCATATGAAGTACGTTTTCTCCGAATGCTGTGCAGCATCTGCAAAGACGCGGTGATGCAATCGCGGTGGCCATACGAGCGTATCACAGAAGGGGATGCTGTGTTATAGAAACACACTTTACGAATAGATATAAGTAAATAAAAATTATTTAATCGATTAGTTGTTCAAAATATTTGTATGAGCCACGTATGTAGACTACGTTTGCTTCAGCTGCATGAAGGTTTCCTTTTTTTCTTTCTCCCCACAATTTTTCATCAATACCAGGTCTTTCTCTTACCTTTTCTCAGTACACGTTGTGACGGGTCTCAGTTTTGGGGTTTTTTCTAGATGCCATCAGCTTTTTTGTATTTCTTTCCTAAATGAGGACTAGGTTTTAATTTTTGAATGTGTTTTGGGGATACTTGTAACCGTTATTTGCTGTTTCTTGAACTACTCAAGATCATTTTTAGTTTTCTAGATTCTAATCAAAAAGTTGTCTTGTAAGTCTGTTAAAATTCATTCTTAGGTGACCTTAAGTAGATTCAATTGTGAATTGACGAATCAAAGAAGAATCGTTTCTATAACACCCTAACCGATGTTTGAAGGTCCGTGGCAGTGGTGGCCGCGGTCTCCGTCTCCGGCAGCGAGGCGGCGAGTGTTGTTTCCGAGGAGCCGTCGTCAACGTCACCCTTATTAGGTTACAAATTCTCGCCCGCTGTTATTGCGTTAGGCGCGTTATGAAGTCGACGTGTGCGGAGCGCTCGCCCCGGGCGCGCAACGCGACGCTCTCCCTTCCGCCGCCCCGCCGCCTTCCGCGAGGGGGCTGGACCGTCCGTCCCCTTCGCACCGGCCTCCAGTTTCTTTGGCCCTCGGCGATCGCTCTCCTTGCTCTTCACTTCCTCGCTTTGTCGTCTTCTCCGACCATTCGTCTGATATTTGTATTTCGGACTTCCCAATTGCACTTTCTTTCTTACTCAACCTCCCAGTTCCTTATTCAAAATACGTTCTCGTCTTGTTTCCCCTCTTGTGATTTTTCCTTCGTTCATACCTTTATCTTTTTTACCATTTTCCTTCCTTCTGTTCTTTCAAGTAAGGCACCTCTTATATTCTAATTTACCCGTATTTATCGAATGATTTAGTCACACAACACACAATTTTCCTTTAATTTCATTTGAACGTCTATCCGCATAGGACTCGATTCCTATTTAGAACGCGTCTAATCGGTTGTTTTCTGCGTCGGCGTCCCGCTCTAATTAAGTTAAAGATTCTCACGATTGCTGGGAACAAGGCCATTGGCACGCCATTTAAACGTACTAGCTTCTAATGTACTGTGACATGCAAAAACGAAAGTTTTGCATTAAATAGTATGCATATCATGTTGCTGAATAATCGATACATGGAAATGTGTCTCCATAAATAACAAATAATATCCCTCTCACTGCTTTCATCCAAAATAGATGTTATCGGTTGGAAAAGTTCCGGGACTCTTACAAGCCATTTAGGCAGCTTTTTGCAAATAGAAATATAAAAATACACAAAGTCTGATATTTCATAACTTGTCAGATGATTATATTCTTCTAAAATAAAATTGCCCTCTACTTATATTTAAATTAACTTAATGTACCAATTTATGTAGTTTTACCTTAATATATCACAACATTTAATCAATTAATTCACGGCAGTTTTATATCCACATTCGACGCGGAGTGATTTGGGAACAGAATTATTTTCAATGGCATTGGCAACTTTCGCCTTGTGTAGATTTGAGAACTTAGCGCACTCCCTATTTCCTAATGCTCTCTTAAATAAAAAAAAGTGCAAAAACCGAAATTCGCGGTCAGAGTATTAGAGAGATTTCGCAAAATGTGAAATACAAAGTCGTAGTTCGTAATCATTATGGTTAATATAAGTAACGTTTCTTCAGAGAAATGAGTTTTCGCAAGTCGAACAACCGAAGTCGTAAAGCTAGAAGTAGTTAAAATCAAAAACCGACTATATGCACCCGTATGCTTTTATTGAATATCTGTACATTTTCTGACTATTATTGTTTTATAAGAATTACAAGAGAGTAATACGTATAACACATGAAATTTAGAGTGCCATAAGAATACTTGTATGTAATAAAAATTTCTATATCTCCAAAGAAAATTAGAGCTTCCTGGAAAGTCTTGAATGTAAACACACAATTTTACTATAAGTTGCAATAGGTTGATAGTTCCTTTGCACTCGTGATAGAGCAGTCGTAGTGGTTGAACAATGCATGTAGCAAAAAGTTAAAGGTTGCTGTGGAATGCCTTTTGAAGGAGTCGACCGAATTATTTTTTCTTACGAAAATAATGGTTAAGATTTCAATAAGCTATTCTACAATTCCCAACAAAAAATTGAAAAAAAGAGAACTTAAGTTACCAATAATATTTGTTATACATTTTATTTTTAATTATGTCATTGTGAGAAATCGTAATTTAGGTCTGCCATACTATGTTTTGTAAACTTTTGGATTTATAAAGCAAAATTTTGACTTCATAAGGTTATTCTCCCCGTAGTCTAAAGCATCCAAATGGAATATTTCTATATGGGCAATTTTCTGTCAAACAGTAACGTCACGTTGGGGCGGTGTTGCACTGACACGCATTCCTTCCACAAAATGATGTACTGTTATCAATAACGTTTGCCACGCAAAGTGACATTTATTGCGAACACGAACCTTGATTTCCCCACAAATGTGATAAAACTCCCGACCACTCCCTGCCAGGGCGATATAGCACGCAGTCGAACAGGCAACCCGCGATGCACAGACGTGTTATTCAATGTCATGTTGCCTACAGCGCACGTGGTGAAATCTGTCGTGAGCAGAGAACAATGATCTGCTATCCACATGCATTACGATTCCGAGGGTTACCCCTCGTCGATTGAACATCCGCCCTCGTAAAATATGAAACACCCAGATAAAGCGATGTCGCGCCTTTATAAAATATTAGTTAGACTATTCCTGCTCCATTCGCCATCATTAATGAACCTCGGCGCCGCGTAATTAACGAATGAAAATAAAAGATTTCAGGTCAGTCGATCTGTGCGCAGATAGAAGTTCATTTATTTTTTCGGTTTCTTTTACTTATACGTACTGAAATTAACTCTGTAGAAATATAATAATATTTAAAACTTCTCTTTTACACTTTGCGAGCTGTCGCACTATTAGAACCGTTTTGAAAGTAACGTAACTGAAATAGATTGTAACTAGATAGATACCTCTGCAAACAATCGCAGTTTACCATTCATTTTTTAGAAGTGAAAACTGATTCATAATGGAACCTAACTGCGCACGTTTCTGATAATCTATGCTACAAAGTTAGGGACCGCCCTCCCCACAATAGAAATTTCATACAAGAAGTCATTGTGTAGATTACGCCGTAATAAGCTCGTGTACCTCTAGAAACACGAAACCACGGATTAATTGCCTAGGATACATCGATGCCAAGTTATGCACTGTGTTAAAGACTGTTTTTGCAAAACGTGTGTTCCTAGTTGCCTGTGAGCCTGTTGTCTCACATGTATCATAATCTAGAAATTTATATTTTTTCGTCATTAACTTGAATTTTTTCAGGCCTGGGGGGGGGGGGTCATTCTCTATCCAGCGTGGATACACTGAGTTTTTGTTATATAAATGGTCCAACACCATTCTTTTGAGCATGTTAGGTAGATGGATTAAAACTTAATGCCATTTTATGAGTAGTTTTAGCTTATTTAAACCTCTGGATCCAGATGGGTACGATTTATGTTTTTAAAGTTTATGGAATGCGTTTCAATGTACTATTAATTTCGATAGAAAAGGGACCAACATCTTTCCAACCAGCTCATTCAAACTGATTTTGACACATAAAATGTATATATTTATGGAAGAATGAAACGATGGAAACCTGAATAATTAAGATAAAAAGAAGCGAAGTTTTGATCATGTTTTCACTTCACTACATTTTCTTTATATATTTGTGTAAAACGTGTGTATTATTCTTCCTGTTTTTTTTCAGATACTGTAGGGACATTGAAGCACAAACTATAAAATATTTAATATGAAAGTCGTAAATTTTTGTAACCGCAGAAATACTACAATGAAAATGTTGAAGCTGTGTTACTCATTTGATACCCATCTTTCTATTAGTACTATCGAATTCTTTGCTTCATTTCAAAGTCGTAGATACAACTCTTATGTTTGTATAGACTCTAATACAAAACAAATATTTCATAATTATTAAAATACTGAAGAATAAGAAGAAGAATTGTGTATGTAAATGTTCACTGGTTGGAAACTGTAAATGTTATAATAAACATACTACTAATGAGCATTCGTTTGATACAATGCGCATTTATGATTGCACAGTTAAACATTCATTGGTAGGTAAATAAATAGAAAAATGAAATACCTAATGTCATTTACAATGAAATCCATTTGTTTTGACTCATCTACATTGGAGCAATTTTCGAATGTCGATGAGATTCTGAACATTACTAGAAATTATATTTCGAATCATCCATAATCGGTCACTATTAAAAGGACTGAAAGGGGTTTAAAACTAGGATACCAAGATTGGGCATTTCCTATTCGGTGATACCACAGCCAAAAATGATATCCGCGTGTTACAAGAACAAATTTATTTTTGATCCATTAATTCGTCTGTTCTCTGGCCCCTTCGTGCCCGCGTAATACAGAATTAATTTGTACGAATTGTACTTTAACGTTTTGAAGTTTCAATATCAAGACATATTTAACTTCACTTTGTACACTTGCCACCGTGACTAAAATCGATGGAGTCGCGAGTGGCGAGCGTCAAACGCTCGGTTTTATGGGGAGAACCGTTTCCGCTCGAAGTCACGGAAAGCGAAACCTGTGGAACTGGGATGCTATCTCGCGGATTTTGTGTTAACTGCCTCGACACTCCAGCGAAATTGTCTCGTCCAAATCTATAGTCCGTAACCTTAGGTGGATATACAATGAGACCCTCAATGATTGCTTGCTTATTTTGTGTTTCCGAGCTCGTCAACGGCTATGGATATTAGTCACATAAGTGTGGTTAATGTTACGTCCAGGGAGGATTTTCTTCCCCACTTAAACGTGAGATGCGGCATAGACCTAAATTTCGGCTTGTGAAGTTCTTTCCTCTAGGTATCTCCCCCTAAGCGACGCACCGCCCCAGCAGGCAGAAGCTCTAAGCTGCCGTCTGTTCTTCCGACATGCGTGGAGAATTTAAGTGTGTAAGAAGCGAGAATAATACTAAGAAGAGGAATAAAAGATTGTGTGCGGTGTGTGCGAAGTTTCCTAATATCCTTCTCCGGCATTCGTCGGTGTTATCAAAGAAATTGCCGATCTGAGCAGCCAGCCGATAGACCTCTCCTCCAGGCAGTGGCCGCAGCACACCTGACTGTGTAGCTAGAGTGGCAAATGTGCCAGGGCAGCGCCGGGAGGAGGAAGGGGGCGTGGCGCGTGGGTGTGCACTCACCGAACGCGGGCGCGGGCGCCGGGGCGCCGGGGAAGTGGGCGGCGTCGGGCACGGGCAGCGGCGGGGCCGCGGGCTGCGGCGGCGCGGCGGCGCGTTGCTCGCTGTACAGCAGCACGGCCACGGTGAGCCATGCCGTGCCCAACAGGAAGACCGCCTTCAGCCACAGCGAACGGCGCTTCAGCTTCAGCCCCATCATGCGGCCGGGAGGCGGGGGGCAGCGCCGCCAGGGGCGCGGCCGTCACCGGGCCATGGCGCCCCGCACGGGGCGCGCCCTGCTGGACACATACACACACTCCGTCACTACACGCATTTCCCTCGCTCCAACAACAACAACAACCACAAAAAACACAACAATAATAATACTTGTAATAATAATAATAAGGAAGGGAAGAAGAAAATTGTATTTAGTACTCTCGCAAAACTTGGTTTACCAAAACAAAAACAAGTTCTCTCAAAATATTTAAGATAAAATTTCAGAAATAATAGTTCAAATAAGTCGACTCAACAAAGAGAGAAAAGAAGGATCCAAAGAAACGATTTTATTCTTGGAGATAAAAATATTTTAATCTGTGCTGTCGATATGAAAATGAAGATGATGATGATGTTGACTTCGAGTAAGAAATCGATTTTCAAAATTTTCTAAGAAAAACTGACATATTCCTTTGATAATAACACGGAGCATGTTTGCATTCTCTTCACCAACCATTTTCAAATTCGAATAAAATTTAATTTATTACTAATAGAATTACTAAGTAAAAATATTGCAGCGCAAGATTTGTTGGAGCAGATTCACCGATTTATCTCTGGTGATAAAATTGCGCATGACTCATAGATTTTGCAAAATCAATATTTGTAGAAGATGACCGATGTTACATAGAACTTCATAATGCTTAATGCAATTCCTACTTATTAAAATCAAGTGTTTGGAAAGAAGCATGAGACGTAGGATAGAGATGTTTTCTTTACAATTTGAAACACTTCTATTCAAGATATTTTTGACTATATCACAAAGATCTTGTCATTTGAAGTACTAAATATTAATCTTGCCAAATATTATCATTCAATAATTTACAATTTTTTAAAACTTCCTTGTAATTTTTCGGTAACATTATTAATATTTAATAAATATTAAAATACGAAGGGTAGAATGAATGAAAGAATAATGTAATCAGCTCTAATCAACCTCTAATCATCATATAGTCATGTAGAGATATGCCGAAAGTTATAAATTATTCATTCATACGATTCTTGATATCTAAAATCTTCAGAAATGGTTCGTAGAAATTGTGATTTTCTGAAGAAGACAGCCGTTTTATATGAAGCGAATATTAGCTCTTTTCTTGTTAATACCAAGTGCAGACGTTTCGTACAAGATTTAAGGAGATTACAGAGTCGCAGCTTAAAAATCATCAGGCTTATGGGGATAGGTGCCCGAGACAATATTATTATCGTAGTCTCACATGTCCGTTTGCGTCAACTAGCAGTCGCTCCGCGAGCGCGTCGCCTGGGAATCCTGCTGCAGCGGGAGCTCGGTGTAGCCGTCGCGGTGCGGTGCGGCGCCAGGCAACGCCAATGGCAGAGGGGCGGGGCGGGGCAGGGCGGGGCGGACAGAGTGCGCGTGGGCGAGGTCGACACAGTGGCACGGTTCCCTCCGCCTCTCGCGCATCCGTGACTCTTCGCTCTTCCCCCCGTTGCGTCCGACCCGACCGGCGCGTCGGTGTGGGGCGGGGGCGGGGGCAGAGAGACAGGCGACGCCGCGCCGCACAGGGGAAATCGACGGTGACAGAGGGAGGGTCGCAGACAGCAGATGAGTGTAAATCAGAGCTCGGGACCACGTTCTAGTCGGAAAGGATCGATGAAAACGCACCTGGAATTCCCAGTGTGCCGATTTCGATGGCGCAGGTTCTTGGAGTAGCATCCAAGCAAGTACTCGCAGTCGAATGCTGTAGGTTCGACTCTCGTGTAAGGTACACATACTGGTGTTTTCACCATGACTTTCACGTGCCATTATCGATTCCATCTGAACCATCACCTACCCATAATAGAGCATCCATGATCATCGTTCACTCCACATAACCAACCTTTTTGGTCATGAGAAGCCATCTCATGCTCCGGAAAAGTAAGAACGTAAAGGCGAAAACCTATTCTCTCGCTTTCGCTCGGAAATGAGTGAGGCACTCACCGCATTTCCAGAATGGTCCAAAGACCCAACTGTTTTGAATGCAGTCAGAGACGAGTAAGTAAAGTACTCTGTATCTTCACTTCTTGCAATTACAAACGGGTTGTGGTTCGCGAGTTTAGATCGTTCCACAACGAAATCATAGACTGACCAGCATTTCCGCTGTATATTTAGCCTTTATAGGGCTCAGGGCTGCCGACACATAACCATGTCTTAAACATCGGCATCGCAATTTCACCCCACAGTCCTATAACTTATCACCATAAACCATACGGGATGCACAACACGCTGTAGAATAGAAAATCCACATAATCTGTGGCAGTAAGTACAGCGCATGGTTTTTGGGAGATATGTGGGGGGGGCACCTGAAATAAAGTGGGTCATTGAGATATAATTGTATCGACACCTATGATACAATCAAAACGTTGGCAATAATATTCTTGTTATTGTGGTGACTTTAACTCAAGAACCGAAACCCGAGAGTAAGAACATTCGGGGAAAATATATTTGGATATTAACGATATTAGTTATTAACCTTGAAATTATCTGTTACGTGTTACATTATCTTATCGTAGATATTTCAATCGGCAAGCCGTAACTAGGATCAAGAGATCAGCGGAAAGGAGGAATACTTGAATAAACTTATTAGAGCTTATTTTCATGTAATATTTAATTTCTAATTTCTCTTTTAAAATTCTTCAAAACTTAAATTGTAATGTTAGTACAGATTATGAAAATGTACGAAGATAATTGTCAGTAGAGAGATAAAAATAACCCAAAACATATTGCTATTGCTTTTGCACAAAATATTTATGGAATATAAGAAATCTGCGACTATTAGAAGAGAGTTGTCGAGTCGCCTTGCAGGAGGCAATGGGAAGACCTAGGAAGGGGCAATTGGACCTGGAGGGAATCGAGACTAAAATGAAGTAATAAAAAAAGGGTCGTAAAATTTACAAGTGAAGAGTACTTCAATTAAAAATGTTATAGCTATTAACGAAAAGAATGATCTTATTCACAAAAACCGCCGATTGAACAAATAAAATATTTTGTTCCTTTTCTTTCGGCGTTCATTTGTCATCAAATTGCAACTGATGTTGTTTTGTAGGCTCATGCTCTCCCCACCATGTGGGATCACGAGCAAAGACAAGCGTAAATCAAGGCGATGCAAACTTTTTACACGGGAGGTGACATTATATATATATATATATATATATATATATATATATATATATATATATATATATATATATACAAGCTTAAGCTATGAATTGGGATTGCGCCCCTGAGGATACGTAACACAGGTCTCCAATGATTCCGCAGAGGATAATTCAGTTTAGGAATAAATTTGTTAAAGTTAGAACTGTTATGCTGAAAGTTGCAACATATTCAACATTTTTTTAAAAATTTTAATTTTCTTTTCCTTCTTTAATTTTCAGGTTCAAGTACTTTGTTGTTGTTTTTATTTTCCCCTTGTATTTTGAGAAGTTTGGTAACATTCTTTCTCAGGCGGGCCCGTCTGTCGACACAAGCCCCCAAGCACACACGCGCGGGCAGGGAGTGAGGCGGGGGCGGGACGGGGGCGGCGCCGCCGCCCAGCCGTGACCCCGTCCCCCGCCGGCGGCGGCGCGGCGCCCGCGGGTCGCGGGGCAGGGTCGTCGCGCAGACCCCCGGCAGTGGAAAAGGGAGGGGGCGGGCCACTAAAGGAGAGGCGCACGTGTAATTCAGGGGCGCACAAACTTCGCGAGTGGCTGGCTTGCTAGGGCATGGCAGCACTTGCCGAGCTACGACTCAAGACTAACACACTATCACGTCGTTATTCCTCTACGGTTTTTCATGTATTCTTATTGTAAAAAAATCAAGTTTATCTGCTGGAACCAACACTTTTATGTTAACACTGAGATTCATGTGTTCCCTCGGTATCTTAGCCTCTCTGGGAGCCTACTCATCAGAGCAACAAAGTTATCTAAGGGATGCTTGGAAACACGAATCAACGAAATAACGCGACTTAATAATTAAGCTTGGTTTTAAAACTTAAGCGTTTAAAGTAAAAGGATGGTGCTGAACAGGTTTATACTCCAATGTTTTACTGGATGATGTAAAGAACATGACATAATGCGACATTTTGTGAATTTTGCCAGTGTTTGTAAACAGTAAAAAATGCTGTTTCATTTCTCAGGAATTACACCACAATCTTCAGAGCGATTATATCTTTCAGAGGAAACTTTCATTACAAAGGCGATACACAAATTATTGCTATTCTACTATTATACTATTTATTTTCCCCTTGTATTTTGTTCCTAGGAACAATAGTATACTAGTATACTAGTCACCTTGATTGAAGAGCCTCGTCCACTGCCCTGATTCGAATGTCGGAAGCACTGGCAAGTACGTTTCTGGTCTTTCACGCGAGGTATCGCTATAGCATCCATGTGAATAGCATCTACGCTCTACGCATCTACGCTCAAGAAGCGTATGCAGTTTTTTTAATAGTGTTTGTGTCTGGGAATGAAGCAAGCTTTTCTTGCTGACGAACCCTCCCCACGTTTGCGTACCCCTGGCAGCCACCCGGCCACGGAAACCGTGAGCAACGACGGGCGTGTTGGGGCGGGGCGGGGCGGGGCGGCGGCGGCGAAAGAGACGGGTGCAAAGGCGAGGGGCGGAGAAGGTCAGCCCGCGGCAGCGGCAGCAGCTTCGTTCCCATCGTGGGGCACGCCCTCTTTCGACACTGCCCGGGGCGCGGAGCAGGAGGCTGCGCCCGGCGCCGCCCCGCGCCCTGGCACGGGCAGAGGCGCGGGGCGGCGCGGAGAAGGTAGCCGAGCGCTGGAACGAGACATCTTCACTGCGCGTAGGGGCGGGGCCCGCTCGGGGCCGCCCGAGTGGATGATGGAGAGCAGACGGCGCAGAACATGAGAAGCGCTTTGCTAGCCTGTTTGCCTGTTTGCCTTGGTTCGTCAGACGTTTCTTTCTGAAATTGTTTTTTTCTTCTTTATTTTTCTTCACTTTAAAGTAATGTTTCTTTTAATTTCGTCCTTGCATTTACGTTCGTCATGTTTTATTTCCTTTGCCTAGACAGCGTCTGTAGCTCCTCACAATATTTGTTGTACGAGAGCAGCGAACTTCACTCCCACTACTTCAGCGCTCCTTGCGCGCTATTCAGGCGCAACCGCACATTGGCAACGGAGGCAGCGTTCTGCCGCTAGTAAAAGGCAGTGTTTACCTCTTTTTATCTACTCAACGATCCCGATCGAAAGAATTAACCCCTCGGCCTACAGGACCTCGGTCACACGCCCAATGTCAAGGATTACCGGACATTTTTTGTATTCCTGCCTCAAATATTTTGTTCTATAGCCTTAGTTAAATAATTCGAATTTCACTTTACAATATGTGATATTTCTAGTAGAATACGCTTGTAAACGCATTTCAAGTTGTAGCACCCGATGACTCATATTCATTCACAGCATTTCGAGGTTTTATTTTCATAACACTAGAATTCATTGTTTTCTGTTTATTATTTGCCGTATGGCGTGAGTATCAGAGTGGAGATGGCAGAAAGGTCGTGTTTCGAAGACCAAAATTTCAAAATTGCCATCATCGGGTCACTTTCGTAAACGTTTCTGTTGTAATTATGATGATGATAATGATAATGATAATGATAATGATAATTTTGACGCCAAGGCCACAAGTAACCAGGATGAAGAATAATGACAATGGAGAAGAGAGTGGAAAGAGAGAGATAGGTAAATTGGATAATCTGAAGGAAACCTGCCGTGAATCTGCTTTGACCATCACAATTTCCACTTGGAGATGCAGGAAGGATGTGGAGCCCCGACCCCAGCTGTGTAATCCGAGTTTTCTGACTTATTCACCACAGTTCGCCCGAGCTTGAACAGTTGATTCACTATAAAACGATTTTTCAATAAAGACAATTTTAGAGCTACGCTTTAAGGCAATGTAATGTCTCAGTGCTCCAACACACAATTTTCACAAATTTATATCTCTAGATACATTGCTTCCAGATAAGTTTGAAACTTTTCATTGTTGTTGGTTGCTTCCGTTCAGATAATGCTTTTGGGAGAGGTAAAAGAATATTCCTGATATTTTTGAAAATTAGAAAACAATATTTATTAAGTTTCACAAATTTATAGCATAAGAACATTTTTGCTAGAATTTATAGTTTTGGATTGGTATTGATTTGGGGTTCCTTAAATCAAAGGCTATCATGATTTCAAGAAACTAGTCATCAACCAGCGTTGTTCTCTACTGATATACAAGAGGCAGGTAAATAATATGAAATTACATTGAAGTCTGATCTACGTACAATATTATTGCCAGAAACCTTGAACATTGAATTGGTTTCTTCAATCTCGTTGCTTAACATCGGAAGCGAAAGGTACATTTTATGATAACAGTGCTCGATTACCGAAAGATTTAGCTCTACCCAACTGGAAGTAATGACGTTCGGATATCAAATTTGAAAATAGTATTTAGTACTTGTTAATGTTTTTGCAAAATAATGGTCTGTACAGACAGTTCGAGCTTTGACGGCGCAAACCCAGCTATTCAAGCAAGAAGTCAAGCGCATTCTAAAATGGTTCGCTAAGTGAAAAAGTCCCCGTTGACATGAAAGTGACAAGTGACACCGGGAGAGCAAAAGGTGTGTCAGAAAGGTGAGAAGGGCATGCATCACACAGTCGCGGTTGTCGTCCAAAGTTGCTGGCTAGGCTTCAAAGAACACAAAGCTCCGCTCCGTGACAGCACTGAGGGAGTTTTCGAGGGAGAGTGTAATAGACCAACGCAAGCGAAATTAAGTGGGACATGAAGTGGACGGAAAGCCAAAGAAATATAACTGCGTTTACTATGAGAAGACAAGCCAAAAGGTTGTAGGTATGTACTGACACAAAAACAATTGATAACAGAATTTAAAAAAAACTATATGTAGAAGATGAGACTTTGATCTTATTTGTAGGGTAAAATAAATGACTAGAAGAAATATTGTTAAAAACATTTAAGAGATTAATCGACGAGATAACGGTGAAAACATTCGTGGCTACTGAAAGAATATGGATTGAAGACAGGCCACACAGTTAAAAATGTGGTAAAAGTTCCCTGAGGAGGAGGAGGACAAAATGCTTTAAAAATACCTGCTGTAAAACAATGCTTAGTCGCATAATCGTCCGACTGATAGCGTAAAAGTATTCGAGAAAATACAGAACAGTCACATCTTTACTAACAACTAACATACATTGCTTTGAAAATATACGAAAGCGACAAAACTCTGCACCACTATAAAATAAAAATGAAAATTAAAGAACTTAAAAAATACTCTCACAAGTCACGTTCGAACTCTATTTCTGTCTATTTTGAACTTCTGAATTCCGAGGGCAAAGAAAAACAGATGTACGTAAGGTTCGCCCCTTCTCCGTCGGTCGCCCTCGGCGCTGGAAGGACAGAGCTCTGTTGGGCGGCGGACGCGCATTGGGCGAGGCCGGGGCGGGTCAGCACAGAGCGCAGGGCGAGGGGGGAAGAGGGCGGCAGCGGTGAGGGAGGTCGCGGGGACGTCGCCTTTGCGCGGCGCTGGGAAAGGGCGTCAGCGCGGAAACGCGTCGCCCGCGGCGAGTCGCTAGCACACGGGCCGCCCTACCCGCCCGCCCCTCGCCACGCCCCTCGCCACGCCTCGCCTCGCCTCGCCTCGCCTCGCCTCGCCTCGCCTCGCCTCGCCTCGCCTCGCCTCGCCCCGCATCGCCAGTCCCGCCTCTGCTCGACTAGCAGCCTCCCCGCCTTCCATTTCGTTCTACCTGCACCTCCCTTCCCCCGGCTGAGATGGCTCAATGACAACATCCGTTGCCGCTCAAGCGTCGCCCTCGTGTACGGTGCCGGATTTTCGACCCTCGTTATATAACTAGGTCGAATCCAGCCACTATCGGGAGGAAAACTCACATTGCCGACTACTCTCATCGGTAGTTTTTTTTTTTTTTTCGTTAATACCAAGCGAATGCCAGAACAAAACCCTTACAAAAGGGCCACGGACCACACTATCTTTCCTTCCTCATCCTCGTCCGCTTCTCTGCCCTTATGCATTTACACTTGCGTGTTTTGCACTATTACACGTATTACTGTACTAATCGGGAACTTTTGGCTTCACTGGAGAAGATACCTGGAGGCGGAAAAATCTCAACCCGACATATGGGATAACAATGAATCTCACAAACCAGCGGTTAAGGAACACTGCCACTTCCCGACTATAACATTGAGTACACTATGGGACTAATGAGCGTAGTAGTTAATGCGACCGGAAACTATTTCACATGGAAAATGCACAAAAAATACAAATAAACCGACTTCACGTGTTTCTCGGCTGAGTATTCATTCATAAAAATGATGATTTACAGGATATTTTTACATTACAAGCAATCTTTGCGTTTTTCAATTTCAAAAAATTATTAATCGAATATTTGGAAGGAATTACTTCACGGAGCGAATAATTATACCGCTCCGAAAAAAAAGTTTTAGTAATCCTCCACGCCAAAGTTGGTCCCCGCTTCAGTCGAGCCGAACTATGGATTGAAGCGTGGATTTGAGCGGTCGGTTTGGTTGGGAGTCCGCGAGCAGAGAGAGGACCGCCCTCCCCGCGGCCCAGCTCCCGCCGCGGTCATTCGGGGGCGACTTTGATCGATGATTAAAAATGCTCGTCCGAATTCGCGTCGGTTGCCGCAGGTCGATCGCTGGAACAGACTCTTTGGGATTACGTGCGCTCGCCGCGCGGCGGCGGGCGTTTGAGGCAAACAACGTGTGATGAACATTTTTGTTTCGACGTGCGTTCCTGGGAAAGGGTGATGGCTCTTGGAAGCTGATGCGGCACACACGCGAGACGAACGTGACCTGAATGCGTTTTGTGAGAGAAATTATGCAGTGCGGCAAGCTTCTGGTTGTTGGTGAGCTTTCAGAAATTGATTTCAATTTGAATTGAATTACTTCTGCAGATGCTGTGTTGAAATAAATGCTTGCAGATTCGTTTTATTATGTTTTATTTGAACGGATTGGTAAACGGAAAGCGAAAATTTTGAACTGCACTACCTGTTATTTCATCGAACTACTAATTTATAAATAAATACAAAGACAGATGCGTCTCGCAGAGTCTAGTTTGTACTTTTACAAAGTGCTAACGCGCTACCCGCTTCCAGCGCCCTTTCCTGTTTTTATTCAAATGACTGTCAATGACATGTTGAAAACTTTGTTGACAGTAGATGGCAATTAGCTATAGATCGTACATCGACCAAGTGGACATTGCTTTCATCAACAAGCATTAATTGCCTCGCGATGGAGATGAAAAAAGTTAAACAGAAGAAGGCATGGTGGTGCAAGACATAAAGTGAATGGGTACGCAAGGACGACGGCACCTGAAGAAAAGATTGCTTTTATATGACACAACACGCTATTAGTGGAGCCTCAAAGTGTGACGGTCACAGTTAACTCGCATGAAATGCGATGCTGCGAATAGCATTAGGAAACCCTCACATGATCGATAGGCACGTTCGTTATTTCGTCAAGAACGGAATTGTGCTGTTGTCGACTCTTGGTTACCGTTTCTCGTGGGAAGCTTTACTTCCTGATCCGTCGGATATCTCAAATGTCGGATATCTCAAATGTCGTTTGCAACACGTCCTTTTGACTTCCCCTTCCATTTATCATAATCGTGATTACACATTAAAGGCGGATATAATGAAAAACCACTCGCAAGTAATGAAAATACAATCTTGGATGCGCGTTTCAATGTATAATCTCCACGATGCTGCTGAGGAGGAAGGCTGAAAGCAGCGGGTATTGGAAAGCACATGTCGCAATCCGCGACGTATCGCTGAGTAATGGAGGAGGCGCTAATGCAACGCGCGGATGGCTGGGTGCGCGGCGGCGCGGCGCGGCGCGGCGCGGTGCGGTGCGCTGCGGTGTTTGCTGTGCGGCGACCGCGCGCGAGACGAGCGGCGCGGCGTGGGAGTGCATTACGGATGACGCGAACGGTGCGGCGCGCGGCGGGTAGGCGGTGGCGGTGGTGGCGGCGGCTGGCGAAGGACGCGTCGTCGTCGCCGTCACCCCACGCGACGCCCCACGACGCGCCAAGCCGCGCCGCTTCAAGCCTTTCACTCCCGAAAGGCCATCGCGCTTCGCGCCGCGCCGCGTCACGCGGGCCCGCGATGTTCGGCGTCGGCTTTGCCATTTGGCGGTGTCTCCCGGCATACCATACAGAGTCCCACCGACTATGGGCCACCGCCGTAACTTATAAACGGTGCACGATATCGAAGCGTAGTTTTCGCTCAACAATGTGGATTCATGGGCCAAGTAGTGTGCCCAGATATTCTTTGAAATATTTATTATTTTCCAGAAACTTAATCATCTTTCATTTTTAAATAGAACTTAATTTTTAATTATCAGCAATGAATAATCATAAAAAGAGTAAATCCAAAGCAGTGTCCGTTTCTACGAACATGCCCGTTTAAGAAATCCAAGAATCATCAAAAATCCGATTACAAATTCCCCCATTTTTCTCTGATAGAGATGCACATTGGAATAATTCTGAGATAGACGCGGAAATCGTGTACCTTGTTAATTTTTGTTGTTGTATGGTTTGTTTATAATTCTTTGAATTAATCAACATCTGAGGTTAAACCAGAAGATCGTGATATCGTACTTTATTAACATTACAAAATCTGGATAACGACTGCTTATAATTAATCTGAGGATTTTTTCTCTTATTTGCCTATTTTATCCCTTTAATCGCAAAAGCAATATTTTAATTTACTTTTTCAGTTTGGGTGATTAATAGTATTATATGCAAATTCCTCAGTGCGCATGAATGCCTATTTAAGTAATAACTTCCTATTTGCTTAATAAATATCTGTTAAGAATAAATGTCTCTTCATTTTCTCAATATTCAATAATATTCTTGTATAAATATCGTAAGACGAAAAAGCAGATTCTATGCATCGCCATACTACAAGTTATGGTACATAAAATGGTATAATATTTACATTAAATTGTAAAAAAGGAGCAGGAGGTTTCTTCTCATTTGGAACAATCCTATAAAAGATGAAACGTTTGCATTCGAGAAATATATTCATGAACGTGACACCAGGCGTTCTGTAAAATCTATTTTACTTGTGAATATTCATGAATTTGCAGACACACGTGGAAAGCCAACGATTACAATCTACACCGAATAGAAATGTGAACGGTTGATTATATTTTTTAATGAAATCATTATTAAATCCCTGGGCGCGTGAGATATTTTATACTTTGATTGCTGTTTGAATACCATCTTATTAAAATATATTTTGCCTCTCGCTGGCTGTAAAAAATACACAGAGGAAATAATTTGCGTCAAAATTATATTTTAACATTTTGTCAGTTAAGATTTATTTATATCGTTAATTATTAACTCTTTGACGAAAAATATGCCGAGTGTAACTGACAACGAAAAAAATTACAACGGGTGAATACTTAAAATAAGACAGCATAAAACAATTGTATACATGGTGATAAGGATGTAACATAATCAACGACTTGTGTTCACTATTGCAGACGCATTATGTAATAGCAGCATTACTGCTGGATCCGAGAAAGCGTCTCTCTAGAAACCCATTTATTATCATGAACACTGGCACTCGTCGCAAATGACACCACACTTAGTAAGCATTAGTTATCAGTATCATATCTGTATTAATGAGAAGGGGTTTTTCTCCAAGGAACATCTTTAATGAAGTATGAAATAATAAGTGATGACATTTAAAAAAATATTGTCATTCTTGATAGTGCATTACATACATTATAAGCTCTTGAGCTAATAATCAAATTTCTAGATGTTAATTAACAGTGCGGAGATTATATGGCCCATATATAGTACTACATCGTTTTTTATTTCACAGTGTTAACCTTCATTTACTATGCAATGTATGTTTTATTTCCACGGGTGAGTTCTGTATTTTACTTTTTTTACATAAATTATGTCTACTCGACTATTACAGTAAATGTTCACGAATTATTATTTTTATCGCCATTATTGAGAGAATTTAGATGGCTATCCAATGATCATAAAAAGAGATCATAGATTATATGTGACTTTAATGGTGGCGGGAGCTGAATAAAGCATTTCCACATAATCAAAAAAGGACCACAAATACTACTCAGAAAGTAATTTATGACAGAACGAAAAAATATTACACAGTAGGATACAATTAAATTCAGATTTGTCTATAAAAGTATGATAATGTGGGACATAGAGGACATTTATTAAAAAAGTTTCTTCAGAGTATTTAATGAGAATTGTAATGAAAATCGGTTGATCATAACTTACATAATAAAAATTTACTTGGAAGTTAAATTTTTGTTATGTCATAAAGTACGTTGCCAATATAATTTTTACAAAGCGGTTAGAATTAATTGTACCAATTTTGTTGGAAACATTTTGATTATACGCACAGCACGGTCCCGAATTTTGTATAGAACACAAATACTAATAGAAAATATTATTATATTCACCAATTAAACATCAGATACGCAAGTTATCGCTACTCCAAAACTTATAGCTAACAATAAAATACAATTATTAACTTCATCCAAACAATTACGAAACAAAATAAAGCCTTACAAAAGGTACCTAGTCAAACAGGACTGCGAGGTAATGAGCGAGCAGACTTTCAATTTAAAATCTATTAACCTATCTCAGTCATATTTTTTTTTGTAAAACTCATTTGACATCGTAGAACTTTTGTTGTGAAAAACAAGCAATATGTGAGGAAGTAAAATAATTAAATTTTAATATATAATACGATACTGATAGCGTTGACAAACAAATGCAAATAGATCGAAAAAGTTGTAATACTAATTATTAAACACTATAGCATTGTTATATTCAACAAATATATAAAATTATTAGCTTATATTACCACGCACGAAAGACAGCCGTCATTATCACATTCTGTTATCAGGGCGGCGTTACAACATTGATTACAACAACCAACAATGATCGCTCATCTATTCGTTTTCACATTACCCACAATTAAAGGGCGCAATTTAAAATGAAATATAAATATAAAATAAATATAATAGATAACAATAAAATTGTCTATGACATAATATGCAAATTCTACCTTACGTATCATCCAACTGAGTAAATTGGGAGCGAGCTACTGAAGGCTAGCAATCTTTATTTTATATTTATTTCAAATATGTTTTAAATAATTTCTAAAAGATTAATGACGTATAACAAAAGTTCCAATGTAAGATACGAACAAGAAATTTGAAATAATATACAATTCTAACAGCCTCAAAACACTTTTAAAATTACCATCAAGAAGCCCAAGATTTTCAGAGCGGGCGACTAACTTTGACACCTAAAAAAATGTTCACATTTTCAACATGGCGTTATTTGAAGATCTGTTTTAGTTAAACAAACTTGTATTTCATTATGAAGAACAAAGTCCGGTTCGAGCCGCGGAGGCGAACGCTTCGTATCCGAGGCAGCTCTTATCACTTTCTGGCAGTGGTCAACCCGAAGCGATCAGTGCGATACCGCTCAGTGCCAGTGTCGTTCGTGTGAGCGGTGTGAACAGTGCCACGTTTAGAAAAGGTGTTATATTTTAGTTATAAGAAAGCCAACTAATCAATTTACACTAGTTAATGGCCACAAGTGGTTGCTCCGTTACGGGGCAACTAATTCGAAGAACAATGACCGCTACTTATAGTGAAAATGGTGGTGAAAACTCGTTTAACGGCGAACTTATGCCATCCCAAATCAAGCAACAATCCAACAGCATGAACATCTTCAAGAGAAACTACATCCCCAACATCAACAAATGGTTGAAAGGCAACTCTCTCAACTTCTTTCTCAATATCATGTGCGTCCACAACCGCATCCGCAACAGCAACAACAACCACAACAACCCCGCTCCAAGGTTCGCAGGAACATGGTAATGAGCACAAACGAAAGAGGTGACTCTCGCCTGAAGAGGAAATGTCCAGGTAAAATATTCCTGTTTCAAGTAGACATAAACTAGGGACTTAAGAAACTTATGAAGAACATGTGAAAATCTAATTATCAAAATACCCTCAATTATAGTGCATAATGCTGGTAACTTACAACTCTTGACAGATAATATTAAAAAGAACGCTAAGGAGACTTCACAACCAAACAGGAGAAATACTCTATTAAAATTTCATTTACTTCCATAAGTGATTATAGAAGTTATAGAAGATTTTGTGAAACTGAGAAAATTGAGTTCCATTCTTTTTTGTTCGTGTTCATTCGTGACTTTAAATATAAAATAATACCGTTTTGTGAGAATCTTGCCAGAAGCTTAAATGTAAGCTGCATTCAATACATAATTAAATATAATTTAATTGAGAAATTCAAACAAGAGGGGAATTATCAAATAATTGAACAAAAAACGCAAGTTTTTACTGAAAAACGTTTCTAATGTGTGTAATAGCGACAAATGAGCACCACGATCAGGGTTTTGTCTGAGCTCTTAGTCTCTTGCAGAAATGCTAGGATGCTTAAAAAAGTACGGAAAACAACTGAATTCTGTGACGTCACGATAATTATAGTTATTGCTGCAGTATCTTTTTCACGCACGGCGACCTGAATTCATCAATTTGGGGCGTAGCGAATCCTCGCAGCGTGACCACCGTACCGTTGCGAAGCGCCATGCGAGCGCGCGCTGGGTTTACTGCCGTTTCGGAGAAGGTCCCCCGAGAGTAATGAGAACAATCAAGCCGACGCACTTTTTCAACGTCCTGCGCCGCGCTCGGTAGAAAGCCAGGTGGCATCCGCGAATGCGGTCGTGTGACGCTGACGGCATGCGACACTTGTACGCTCTTCCGCGATATCCGGTTTGACGAGCAACCGGAAGCGACTTCACTGTTATGGCGGTCGTAGGATGCAGGAAAATCGTAGTTACGTTTTCACTTCCTACTTTCAATATCTTTTAGCATCCTCAGTTGAATTTAAAAGTCATTCTTTGTTGACAGTATTGATTTATATTTCCCGATTTCATTACCCTGTACAACTTTGAAATTTAAGCGTATCTTATCCAGCAAATGTTAATATATCATATTCTTGACATTATTTCAGTGTCATTATAAAATGAGTTTTAGTATTGACTTTCATGCGTCAGCAAAACTTACCAATTTCCGATAAAAATGATTGAGTTTTGAGTATGAAATATTCGCTTCCACGGAGATTTTCTGGAGACTTGTTAAAGAAATATTAACCTCACAATTGAATGATAAAAAGGTTTTTTTTTGTTGGGACGCATGCTCATATTATATTTTAAAGTTCTCGTCACAGCTCACTATTACTATTACACTATTACAGAAAAACAAAACTAGTATCCACTGTGTTAATTAAAATAGTTATTTATGCAACAAGGGCGTTATACGGGATCGAGCGGTGACAAAATATCTCTGCTTTTAGTCGCTCGAGATCATTAGATTCAGTTAACGCCCGTAGTACATACATAATTTCATTTTTACCTAATTTTATTGATTCAAATTTACTTATTAACTAGATGTTAGCTTGACCCCGCTCGTTTTTTCATATTTCACACCCATAATTCGCTCCATAAGAGAACGTGTAGCATAATTTAACTGTTTTCATACTTCTCTGGTCCCCACGATCATTTCCATCTTGGTAAGTTATGCAGTGTATATCGAGCTCCGTATCGAAGGCAAAAATAAGCAATACCGTGTCAGTAAAAAATAAAATAATTTAAAAATCGAAATAGGGACACGACTCAGTTTGTAGCTTGCTCTCCAGCGAAAGAACTCCTTTGTCCGTTGTCCCGATGAACGAGCGCCACCCAGATTGCCGGCGCGCTTCAGCTGCGTAAATGATTCGCGCGCGCCGGGCTAAACACCGCATAAAACTAATGTGCCGTCGTTGACACAAACGAGTTCGCTCCGCACGGCCCACTGAAGTTCATTGGTCACCAGACACACATTGGCCAAGCCGGGCGACATCTTGTTCCCAGAGCGGCTGCGGTTTGTGCGCGCCGCGGCAGGCGAACCCGCGCGCCTGATGAATACCGCCCCACTTCGCCCGGGACGAGCGCCAATAGCTGCAGCAATTTGCCGCTAAAGAAGATAACGAGTAGCAACTCTGTACCCTTTGAGTGAATGAATTACACAAACATGAAAGAAATAACCGAAAGGATTCTTTGTGGAGAGAATCCATTTAATATGGTCCTAATGTTACATGACTGTGATTGGGGATTTTTCTATAAACATTCAACTTTTTTAAAAATGATTAACTTATTAAGAATCTATGGTAGCCAGTACGTACGTTTAATGAATTAATTTAACCTAAATTGATCATAAATTTGGATATTTAATTTTTTTTATTTCCCATTATATCGTTCATGAAATTAAATTTTATGGCGCTTATCATTAAGACATATTTCTTGCACGTGGCCTTATAATGTTCATGAAAACGATAACATAACGACATTCGTAATCCGTATTAACTACACAGTAAATGAGTGATGAGAATAACTAGCATTAGTTCTACTTCTTTTATTTCAGTTTGCCTCGTTTATGTCGTACTAGTTATCAGGGCTTTAATATTTACCCAGTTCAGGAAGCAATTTATTTATGTACCCAATACAATCGTCGCATTAATTGTCCGATATTTATGAATTATACATGTAGCAACATCGATTATAATTTATAATTTCAACAAAACAAAGAAAACATGCAATTAGTCATAATCAACATTAACGGTAGTAATGTTTAAAATGTTTCATAATATTCTCTCGTGATCAACAAACGCTTTTAGCGCATTGTTCTCAACGTCACAACAAAAACTCGGAATATTACAAAATAATATCGTTCGATAAATTCATCAATCATCAATTCAGAGGCCTATTGCAGCATTTTCCAACGGCAAAAACGCGCTCGACAAGGAAATTCGCAACGTGTGTCGTTGATCGAGAGAACGTGTACAGTCAACCAACCCGCCATCTTCACGTGACGGTCGGATGAAGGCGGCTGGTTTCTCGTTGACAGCTTCGCAGAGCGCGCGGGCGACGTGGGACCGGGCGGGGCTGGGGTGGGGGCGGGGGCGGGGACGGGAACGACGACGATCATACGCGCCTCGCCACGGCCAGGTGGCGCCGGGGGCGGCCGCTCCGCCTCTAATTAAACCTGCGGAAGCGGGGGGGCCCCACTCCGCCCAGCTCCGCCTCGCTCCGCCCCGTGCCGTATTTTTAGTCGCCGTAATGATGAGCGATGAGGCGACCGCGTCCGGAGCGCGTACAGACCGGTCGGCGGACGCCCGGCGAGCACGCGGCTCAGGTCGAACGCCGCGGCCCGGCGCCGAGTGGCAGGGGCGGGGGGAGGGGCGGGGTCAGGGGCGGAGGCGGAGGCGGGGTGATAGGTGTGACAGAGAGCACTGGGGAAGGCGGTGGGAACGGCTGCACGGCGATACACGGGGAAAAGGCAGTCGTGACGGTTGGGATGGGAAGCTCACTGAGAGAGGGCAGGCAGAGAGAGGTAATCAATGTACAGGATAGCGTGATTTGCAATGCAGCATAATGGACGTTGTGATACACAATTGTAGTTGATACATGATACGTTTCCTGTTAAGTAAATTTACCCGTTAAAAGAAAAAATATCTGTTAGAGGAAGAACCACTAAGACCAACAGATTACCGACGAAGATAAAACGAAGAGAGGTGCGACAGTGCGATTACAGAAGGAACGGAAAACAAAAAAGGAAATAAGAGAGCTTACTGCAGAAGAAGAAAGGGCGGCTGAAATAATAACATGAAGCGAAAGTAAAGGTCCTAGCCAGGACCAACACGGGCAATGATTGCGGACGGGAGAGTGTTAGTAACAGTGTGGATGTGAGCTGGCTACAGAAACTAGAGTCGGCGGTCGGCGAGCAGTAATAGTAGATGAGAAAGGACAGCGGGCGCAGGGGCAACAAGGGACTGATGCGATTTGGGGAAGGAAGAAATAACCCGTCCGGGGGCAGGCGGAGGGGGACAACGGCCAGGGAGTAGGGTCTGGAGCGAGGGCTGGCCCCCCGAGTGACAGGGGCAAAGAGATTGGCCGTCGGAACACAGCGCAGGCGGTGGACGCCGGTCGGGTCAGGGGTGACGGAGGATTCGGCGGCGGAGGGGAGACGTGGATGGGCCCCCGGTGGCGGGGAGGGCGGCGGAAGCGGCGGCGGGGGCCACGCGGGTATCGAGCGGCCGCCGGAAGCGCAAAGTAATGACGCAGATAAGCGGAGCAGCGCGAGCGACGGCGGCTGCGGCGGCGCCGGGGCGGCGGGGGCGGGGGCGGCGCGGCGCGGGACAGGTAACGAAGTTGCGCGCCGCGCCGCCAGCATAACGCTGTTACGCGCGCGCGCGGCAGCCGGCACCGCTCCGATCCCCGCCCCCGCCGGCCTGCAGCGCAGGTAGCAGGGTCGGAGCGGGGGCGGCGGCCGCAGCAGACGCTCGCGCGCCTGGCCTAACGCCGTTAACCGCCCGCGCCTCCCAATTACGCGGAAATTGAAGGCGAGCGCGGGGGCGTGGCGGGAACCGTCGCTCGCGGGCGTGCTGCCGTGACGCCGCCCGACCGCCGCGGGCGTCCGGGCGGCAACATGGGAGACAAGAGGAGAGTGGTTCGAGAGGAGACAATGCGAGGGTGAAGCAACAGACACGAAAGAGGGATATGCGGGATGCGGAATATGTAAAGAAGGAAGACGACGAACTTACGTGCGCAAAAACCAATAAGCTGTAGCAAAAACTATTTTGAGGCGAAACTCGAGTGTTGGGCCAATAAAATGGAGAAAATGAATGATAAGACAATGGAATGGAAAATGATAATAAACGAACATGTGATTACAATATTGTAAATTGCACAGGTTTGAGAATTAAGACAGCATAGAAAGGAGAGTTAATGGTGCCGAGGAGAGACAGGAGAAGGGAAATAATGAACACAGAGCCGAAGAGCAGGGAGGATACAAAGGCAAGGTAATGGCAAAGATAATGGCACGTGCATAAACGCGGCGGCGGTGGTGGTAGCAGCAGCATCGACGGCGGAGAGACGCACAGAGAACAAGAGAGCGGGACAGCCCGTGCGGGGCAGCGGGCAACGGCAGATGACGCCATTCCACGGGTGGCGGAGGCGGCAACGGCTGCGAGCGGGCGACGCGCGGCGTCGGTTCTGCGCGGCCGCAAAACCGCCCCCGCGCTTTATTATCAGAGCCCATAAATTTATTCAAATTCGCGCAGGCCGCGCGGGCGAGTGTGGAGGGGGCGTGGCGGCGCGGCCGGCTTCTTGCGACGCCTTTCCGCGCCTGTTGGAAAACTTGCTCCCGTCCCCGCCCCTGCCCTAGTCGCCGTCCCCACCGCCCGCTCGCTCATCGGCGAGGAGTTTCTCCTCCTTTTAATGCGCCTCGTAAATCAAGGTGGAGGCGCCGGCAAGGGCGGGAGGGAGAATGTGCATGGGCGCCGTCGAGGAGGTTTCTGGGTGGAGCGGGGCGGGGCGGGGCGAGGAGCAGAGGAGATGGCGGGGCGCTATCTTGTATCCGGTGACCGGTGGAATATCTGCGGAATATACAGGGGGTGTGAAGCAGAGATAAAGGAGCTGATGGGGTTGAGAGGGGTTTACTGGTACGAGAGATTGGACGGGTTGAACAGGACGACCAGGCAGAGCGATACAACGGAATGCTATGGAGTTGAGAAGGAAGAGATATCTATTAGAGATGAGGAGACATACTGCTCGAAACCGCCGAAGGTAGGATAAGGACGAGGAGGTCGGCAACATAAAAAATTAAAAGGTGGATGTCAGGAAATGGGATAGTGACGCTACAAGAGTAAGCGGGGTTGGGGCGTGTTGGGAAAGAGCACGAGACTGAGTGTTCTGAGACAGGGCAGAACCGCTCGCCGGTACATAGAGTAAGCAGGGCTGCGGGTGTGATTGGCAGCGGCCGATCGCCGGCGGCGCCAAAGCGCGGCGTGCCTCCGCCTGCGCTCCGCGCCTCGCCAGGGCGTCCGTTTCTAACGGCGCGGCGTCCGGCTGGGCGAGGCACGTGCACGGTGCACAATACGCGCTTTGTTCCTTCCCTTCGAGCCGCACGAGTCTGATTCGAACTAGAATTTTTTCTGGACTGTTTGTCGTAAATATATTATTTCTTTCTTTATGACATTCTTCTCATTCCCTACTTTGTATTCTTAACTTAAAACATACTCAGGTTGTTGACTTACTGATTACGTTTGTATGTTATGTTATGTTGTGCCCAAAATTTAATTATACGTTGTACTCGTAATGTACTCGTAAAGATTTGAATGTCACTAACTTATTTTTCTGTTCAGTTACTTCCACTTTGTAGTATTATGTAAATGAACTTTTTTGTATGTGTGAGCGTCTTTTGAACTTTTTCGTCTTAAGATGATTTCTTTTCGGTTCTTCTACATTACTAGTTTGACAAATACTGTAAAAAGGGATTGAAAAAATGGCATATGGAGTAAGAATGTTCTAATTCTAATTTCTAAATATTTGCGTTCTTTATTGCCTAATAGCAGTACCGAGGCATAGAATGCTTAAAAGCAGTTTGAAATAATCCTAACAGAGTCTGCGATGGACGAATGCGTAATGTCGCGTATCTTCAACCCGCTATCTATTGGAACAGGTTTGTTGTCGTCCCTGTTGGAGAAGTGCAGTGAGTATGATTCTTGCTGACTGCATTGTTAAAGCCTGTTGATTCGTTTGACATATTTTCACTACTTTTATATTTTATATTACTTACAGTATTTTTCCTTGTGTACTCTCTTTGCTGTATCTTTCTATTATTTACTGTATTGTTCTTGAGCTATCATCCAAGTTGTGCACTTGATGAGCTCAGAATACAGAGCCATTTTTCAGTGTTTTATAGCGTTTTGTTTGTTGCAACAAAGATGAGTGTTCCCATTTCTAAGGTCGCTTTATTGTCATACAAAAAATACACATATAGGCATATGTAGTTGGCACTTGATGATATACAGCAAAAACGATTCTGTGAGCGAGAGGCTAATAAATGGTTAGAAGAACCGTTGTACAAAAAAGTGTAAGTCCACAGAAAACCTCTACAGCAAAGAAGATCGCAAATAGAGACTTTCAATGCTGTTTATAAATAATGGAGGAAGTTCCTTTGGTATTGCTATAAACTATACATGTTTTGAAGATTTCTAAAGCATGTTTTACAATATTTAAATAATTTACTCCTGCAAATATTTTTGCCGATATTTTTTAACTGTTTCAGTGAATTATTATAAATAAAAGTTTTAAAAAGTCTATTGCATTTTTACATTCATTTTAAAACGAGAACTAAATATAAATAATCTTGTAAAAATATTTCTAATGAATTATGATATGCAGAACAAGAAACTGCTCTGGATGAGAAATGACCACGCTACTCGAACTGCTTCTTTTAATCGTAAAAAGAGGTGATGTATTCTGACTCTATAATATGGAGTGAAAATACGCCCCAAAAGTGTAAATATGAACTAATTCTCTTGAGATAAATCCGTTTTCATCCTCGGATCAAAAAGTTCAGAAATGCAGGGATCTCTTGGGTATCAGGATTTTCCATTACATTTAAGAAATATGTTTAAAAATTTTAAAAATGCTGTGTATTCTCTCCACTTTCTACGGCAGTACAAGCTTATTATACACTTGAAATAAGAACAGGCGTTGCCGTGGACACAACAGAAAGACATAATGTACTAAATAAGGATATTGTTAATTGAGATGTGGGAATATACAAACTTTTTCTTTGTCAGAATATATGTAAGAATTTAATGTGTGCTGTCGTGAATAATAATTTTGGTAACCTTGAGATTTACGAGAAAATAAATATAAAAATCATCTAAAAGAAAACCTAGAATGACCAAACAGACATTTACAAATGAATGCTAAGATAATATTACTTATCCTCTGATTGACGGTAACCGTTGCTCGCAAGAGCAGATTTTGCATAGATCCGCGACCACCATTCATGCGAGGTCGCATCCTGCGTACTGCGAGCACGACGCCCTGCCGAGGAAGTTCAGGGAAGGATTTGTCTGGGAGGCGCAGACACCTCGAAAGGCGAGCAGTGTTATTTTCGCTTGAAGTTTCCAGACTTCGCTCTATCTTCGACGCGAGCAAGATCCGGGATCTCAAAGTTAGGAAGCGCCCGAGTTCAAGTCCGCGCACCTGATTACGACCCAACACCCGATTCCCATGGCGAACCGAGGCAAAGCGCATTTATGACAAACTACATGATGTCCTAATTTGTACCTGCGTTTTTCCCTCGAAACCTGTTCTGCAAACTGACACGTTTGCCGCTTAAGTAAACCAGAGAAAATAGCACTTACTTTCTCCCATTATTGGGAACGTTTACGTAACATAATATTACAATTTCTGCCCTAACTTGAAAAAGTCCAAACGAATTTAAACGAAGAGCCTGCGGTGCATATCTATACTGGAGGCTTATATACTTATGACACAATGTATATGTGCATTAAGCAATATGCAATGTATATGTGCACCATAAAGGACACTTCTAATTTTTAGCTTTATGCTAATGCATTCGGTAGGACACATTTTTTAAAACGTACGTAAATTACAGGTAAAGTCAGTAACTTAAAAAAATACTGCAATTGTGTGAAATTGTGCACATTTTCTGAAAAGTATGTACCCAAACCAAGAATATCTCGAGTGTATATACTCATCTCTTATAAATCTTTCATAATACTATGCATCTTACTTCTAAAAACGCGTCTCGCTCTACTTACATTACATCTGCTTTGCGCGTGTTATGCAAAAACTATTCGTTATTCCTTGTAATTTGCGGGATTAGTGTAAGAGAGTGCGATAACTTTGCGTCAGAGTACTTCATGAAATAAACTAGTGTCATTATTACAATTCTGCTGCAAATACAATAAGTTTGACGTGTATGCCTCAGCAGCTGATCTGACGCAAGGACGACCACGTGTCTGCCGCCCGAGTAAGTAGCAACATCGCTCTTCTCCACTCCCAGCTGTCAAGTCGACAGAAGTAGTATTCGCGGTATAGAATTATTTCGGTATCGGGAACATGAATATTTACAGCACATTATACAGACAAGGAAGAATAATTTCACATGTATATTAAACATCCAAAAGTGAAGGCCAATCAGTTTAAGGCCTTACGAATTCCTACACAGAACTAACTACGGTATCATTACATTACACGGTTATCGATATATATCAATATTTATTCAATATTCCAAATTTACATGCTCTTTTTCGAAGTTTGACAACGCCTCGTGAAATACTATATTAAAGAACTCCTGATACAAAACTAACACTATTACTAAATAACTATCACAAAACCCCTAAAAATTTACTTGTCATTGAATAACTCATGAAAGATTCTAGCAAAAGGTGAGTAAACCGAGTTTAAAAACTACCTATCTTTCACGCATAATTAGCAAAACACAACTTTATTTTCGAAAAATTGAACGTGACCTTATTTAAATATCTGTTTTGACTAACTATTAAAGAAAAAATCTTCATTATTATAGTTGTAGGAAGACAGAGAAAAAATTGAACTTTTGAAATTATCTAAAATTTAGGGAGTGCAACGAAAATATTTCTTCTTCCAAATATCACTTCAGCCATTTCTTTATGCGCCTGTTGCTCTTTCAGAGGAAACAATTTAAAGAAAAAATTTGGAGACATTTTTGAGGAAATTTTGGAAAATTTTGATGCTTGATGAGAAGAATACCAAAAAAATAAAATAACGTTTTAAATTCAAGGCGCCGGGATATCACTTAGATCGATCGCGGAATATCACTTTTGATGTATATCCTGCCTACGTTTTAGCTGCTATAGTTGTGCACAGACAGACGTTTAGCCGACAATCGATTTTTCTATATCAAGGATCCATGAAAGGTGGATTTTAACTACACAACGTATTAAAAAAGTAATTTACTACGTATAGGAAACTAGTTATCCACTATTTTGTTACCAGGGCCCCGCCAATAAGTGTTTTCTGGCAAAAAATTCGCCGTTTTTTTTTTTCACGTCACATTAGAATATTTTCACTCTATTGCGTAAGCAGTAGGAGAGGAAATAAAAATTAGGTATGTGGCGGCCAACTAAAAACAAAAATTTTGGATTTAAACTAAATATGTTTAGCTTTTCTGTTTGGAAAACTTCAATTTCGTGTATATTGCTCGTTTCGTATTTTTCTAAACGTTTTGCCACCAGGCTGCACATTCGCTCTTAAATACTTCCCAATTCGTTAACGGTACTTCAGGTGTGAACGTTTTCATGTCATAAAGGCTATCTGTTAATATGCCCTTGCAAATGACCTTGACATATGGCGTTGTTGTAATATATTTGATATCGATTTATTTCAACTCATATGCACAAGCAAAATTTGTCGCTAAAGAGTCCATCAAATATTGACTGATTTCGGTTCAGTATTAGCCGCTGACATGTACCGCTCGCGTATTGTGCAGCGACTTGCGCGATCTTTTTCCATCCACGCGCTTCGCTTCGAAAGGAACGAACGCTTCGGCAATTTATGAAAATACGTTCCACCGTATGGGGACACGTTTCGAAATCTTTATTATAAAACCTTCACAAAGAGGAGAGCTGTCGCATAAAATTTTTGTGGAAACGGATCTTCGACGTCGTGTTTCTTACGTTTTATACGCAAAAATTCGTCCCGGCGCGCCGCTCCATTTGGAGCGCGGGCCCATAAAAATAGGATACGAGGGCGCCGGACGATTCCTTATCCTTAGGAGCGGCGCCTGGGGATTGGCCGGGGCTCGCGGGCGCTGAGCGGAGGCTCCCGGCGGGCCGCCGTCGCCCCGTGGGTGGCAGTGATACATCGATACTTTCGTAAGTGTAACTATAATAATAGCGTTTTATATCTCATTTAGATCAAATATGCCTGATTTTCAAAAGTCGCGACCATGATTTTAAATTTGTCGTGACCGGGTTGTCATTCTTCAATATACTTGTAGTGTAGTACAATTAATTATATAGAAGTATCTTACTTATTTTGTTTAAATCATTCAAATTTTTGAAGCCTACCTTCTTTAATTAATTTGTTTGGTGGTATTTGAAAAGTTTCAAACTGGAAACTACATTTGAAACTATAAAAAGTATGCTAGGATGGATCCAAATGTTTTTACTTTACTTCGCGACATAATAAGGTAATCGAACAAATATTGGAATCAGAAAGTAAACTGACACGGTCACAACAGTCTGTGGCTTGTACATTATGGTCACGAGTAATTAATAATTTAATATTTACTTTATTTCATAAATTACAATCCACGTTGGACCTCGTTATTACTCATGTATTTTGCATCCTTTGATTTATAACTAATAAAATAGTAACATGATTTTCATGATTGATATGTCAAATCACCGCATTAATGAACGATGTAGTTATAAATTTCAGGCAATACGATTCGCTCACCGAATATTAAAGAAGCATTAGCTGTGAATGGTCTCTGAGAAATATAAAACACAATGATTAAGCAAAGATATAATTACATATTGTGTTAATGATTGAGCGGCGAGCAGAGCATGCTGCTAGTTTTACTCTGATATTGTTTCTGATGTTTTATATTAAAATAAATGGGACTGTCATTCGTCAGTAAGTACGAAATGACGCAGATGACAAAAAAGTGATCCATTTCATTTTGGTCCATTGTTGCAACATGATTCGTTGTCAATCGTTCCCGCAAACTCGTACAAACAATTTTGAGAAATATTGTGAAATCTTGATACACTCATTTACACGCTAAATGAATACCAATAAAAGTAGAAAAATGTTATGCAAGAAATAGTATGTGAAAAAAACATTAAACTACTCCCAATAATTCTCTCAGAGGATGGACATGAAAGGCGGAAATAAATAAGGAGAAACGGAAGTAATTGAGAAGAATATAAAAAATACTGACTTGCGAAACATAGAAGAAAAGCGCAAGAAACTGAAAGGGAAACAGAGGAAGAGATATTGTAAAGGGAAGTAAAGTAATGGAAAAGATATGGTAAAATATTGTCAAGTACTTTTGTATTAAAAAAATAGTAAAGGAAGCGCGGGGAAGAGAGCAGGAGAGAGGAGAGAGGAGGAATAACGGAGAAGGAGTAAGGAAGACAGATATATTGAGAGAGAGAGAGAGAGAGAGAGAGAGAGAGAGAGAGAGAGAGAGAGAGAGAGAGAGAGAGAGAGAGAGAGAGAGAGAGAGAGAGAGAGATCGACGACCGGAGAAAAGCAGATTAAGATTGATTAGTGATTCCGGACGCGTCAACAGCTAAAGTAATGAGTCCGGTAAGTGTAATGCATGTTGTTGCTTTTTATCGCGGGAGGTGGCGCTGATCTTTCCCCTTCGGCGCCGACTTACTGTACACGTAGTTTGCGGGGTCTTCCCCATCCAGGTATCTCCCATCAGTGAGGCACCGCCGCAACCGGGACAAGCTCTAAACTCCCGACATGTGTGGCTCTGTAGTGCTCTAGTTTCCCGACATGTGTGGCTTTGTAGTGCATGCTCGTGCAGTATGTACGTAAAGGGATAGGGTAGGAAGAGGACAAGGAAGAGGGAGTAGTAATCGCGCGTTACTCGTGACTCTCTTTTTAGGGTTCTGTTCCAGCATTCGTGTGGTGCTGATCGAAAAAAGTACGAAAAACTGCCGATAAGAACAGATGGCCGTTAGAATTCTCCTGCAGACAGCGGCTGAATTCAACCTCACTATCTAGCAAGTGTCGAAAATTCTGCAACGTTGAGACTCGAATCCTAGGAGCAGCCGGTCGGAGGTCCTGCTATGGCATCAACTGATCAGTTAATGAGAGAATGAGAGGGAAAGAAAGAGGGAGAAAGCGAGAGGAGAGTGCAAGACCGAGAGAGAGGGAGAACGAGTGAGGAGGGTGGAGAGGTGAGGGCGAACGGGTGGGGTGGGAGGAACGGGGAGGGCGAGAGAGAGCAAGAGCGAAAGAGGAAGTAGAACAGTAGAACAGAAGTAACAGTAGAATGGCCTGTTGTTAATCAGAGAATACAAGTAGTGTATTTATCTTCGGTAGAGCGAGAGCCCCTTACCTCCTCCCCTCGAAAAATGGATAAATACGAAATGATAAGAAAATACGAGGAAGTAAAGAACGAGAGAGACTGCGGCCGGATCGGTGGAAAAGGGCGGAGGACTGTGGCAGAGGGTGGAGCGGGGGCGCGGCGACACGGAGCGGCGCGGCGTCGACCTCGGGAGCGAAAGCAAATATAGACATGCACCTCGGCCACTCCGCCCGCCCGCCCACCCACCCACCCGCCCGCCCGCCCGCCCGCCCGCCCGCCCGCCCGCCCGCCCTGCCCTGCCCTGCCCTGCCCTGCCCTGCCCTGCCCACACCGCCCCGCCCTGCTCACACCGCCCCGCAACGTCCCGCCCCGTCCCGTCACGTCCCGCCCCGTCACGTCACGTCACGTCACGTCCCGCCCCGCCCCGCCCCTCCCCGCCCCTCCCCGCCCCGCCCCGCCCCACCCGCACCGACCCACCCCGCCCTGGCCGCCCTGCCCTGCACAAGAGTATGCGCTCCGCCATGCAAGACGTGCCTCTGCTAGAAAGCTCTCCAAACCTGGTTGAGTTTCTGGAGTTGACTTGTACTATTGAGGATGGGCGTGGTTTTAATCATCGATATGTTGAAAATGGGGGAGTTTTGCATGCAGAGAATTTTCTGAATTACATATTAGAATTTCCGTGTTATATTTGCAATTTATCAACCACTGACAGGCTAGCGACGGATTTCTAGTTGAACATTTACATGTACTCATTTAAGATGTAGAACTTTGGGTTTAACAGACAGTGCAATTTCAAAGATAGTGAGAAATGTTAACTACAAGCATAAGAATCGGTATTATTTCTAAAATGGTGCTGCATTCGCTAATATATCAGTAAAAAGAAGCCACATTTCGACCGTGATTAAGAAAATTAAGAGAAAAATGAACTGCCACTCGATTTTCTTTTCTTCTTTGTTCTGTAGTTTTATCATACCCATTATCATATCTCATTTTGAAGAAAAGTAATAAAAAAAATTAAAGCAAACCGTACTATTTTGTGTACTTGCATTCTTCTTTTATTACATCTACTCCGCACTGTAATCTGTAGATCTACTACCACAGTTTTTACATCAATTTCTTCTTGATACTTTAAAGAAAATACCAACTTGGTTCACGCTTTAGGTTGCAGATATCAATATATTTCGGTATTTTGTCTCTTAAGCCTGAAGGTCTCATCAAATGTCCATGCTAAATTATAGGTATAAACTGAATTAGATATGTATTCTCTCCGGTACGACATATAGTGTTTTTGCAATGTGTATTGAACAGTGAAACAAAGTAAAATAAGATATCTTTGAAACGACCGGAGTTACAAAAGAGCAGGCATTAAAAATGGAAAAAAAATCACAATCGCAGTGTAATTAATTCACACGTACAACCAGAAAAAGAATGAAGCATTAAGTATAAAGGTGTTCACACAAAAAAGAGCAGCCTAAAATTATAAGATTCATAAATAAACTCGACAACACACAGTAGTTGCGCTGGATATCCGCACCGACCTAGAACTGGGCAAACAAAAAGCACTTAAGCATGGCACATCAAACAGGAACAAATGAGGCACAGTTCACGATTAATTTTGTTGAACATACAGATATTGTTTTAATATCCAGTGCCTAGTAAGATGACACTGAAAATATTCATCATATTGACAACTTGATCTGTTACTAGTAACGACGATAGATCGATGATTGGAACTACAGTAAGAGAAGTAGTATCAAGAAAACGCAACTGTAAATAGGGAATATTCTAACGTCGTGCCAATGGGCCGATGGACCACGCATGTCGCGAGGTCAGCGAGGGGGCGGGGGTAGTCCTTTGGCGGCAAGGGGAAGGCCATCAGAGGCGGAGCCTTCCCGAAGGCCGGGGTGGGCGTGTCTCGGGACGCGGGTGTCAATTGGCGCAGAGGGAGATGATGGGTGAGTCTAGCCGCGGGGCAGCTGGGCTCCAAATTGCAACCTGGCCCACGTTTCGGAATGAGATGACGCCACCAGCATGGGAGGTCTGTCATGTGACCCCTCGAGAGGCAGCTCGAGAGTAACCAGCCGTGGTCATTCGTTTTTGAATCGAATCGCGGTGCGCAAGACACTTTTCACCCACCAGGGGTTATCGCAAACTTCGGCTGCGAGAAGTGACGGTTGCCAACGGACGAGAGACCAGGCACTAAACCGCTGGGGTCTGCAACAGGCTGAGGCGTGTATGCCTCAGGGATGTGCAGTGCTTGGAGTGCAGCGCTAGTTTCCGGGGAGTGTAAATATTGTATAGAAAAAATTGTCAATAAATCTGTACAGAACAACTCCGTATCTGTGTTTTAATCGCACCGGACGACGTCACAATTTACAAGACACGAGAGAATGATGCCGAAAAACTCTAATATCGATGAAAAATTTAATAAGAACCGGATCGAATAACCGTCCAGGGAATAGGTTTCTACATACAAACGATTTCATGGGGATAGTCTTACATGTGAATCAATTCTATGTGAGAATACGGTGGAACAATTTCCACTGTTCTCGCCACCGCTGACGAACGAGAATCGATTCGTACGGAAATCTTCACACTTTTTATTCTTTATTTTTTGTAATTTATAAATCATGAAAGCGAGTCGTCTTTCGTGTGAACGGTGTGAACAGTGCCTCGCTTAGAAAAGTGTGATTTTAGTTTTTAGTTAAAGCCAACAAATTTTTAAAACCAGTGAATGGCCACAAATAGTTGCTCCGTTACGGGGCAACTAATTCGACGCGCAATGGACGCCACTTTTAGTGAAAGTGATGGTGAAAACCTGCATACCAGTGAACCTGTGCAGCCCCTCCCCGACCAAACAATACTTCAACATCAAGAAATTCTTCAACAACAACTGCAACATCTCCAACATCAGCAACAAATGATAGAACTGCAACTTTCCCAGCTTCAAAATCATTATCAACTGCCGACACAACCGCCTCTCCCACAGCAATCACATTCACAGCAACCGCAGCAGCAAGGCACGCAGGAACATGGTAATGAACTTAAACGTAAGAGGTCACGCTCGCCAGAAGAGGATATTTCCAGGTACAATATTCCTGTTTCTAATAGATATAAGCTTCTTGGAACATTAGAAACTAGTGAAGAACCCGAAATCGATCCAATTATTAAAATCCCCCCAATCATAGTGCACAATGCAAGCAATTTTCAACTTCTGTTAGAAGATATTAAAAAGAACGTTAAGGACGACTTCACAACTAAACAAGAAAAAGACGCTATTAAAATTCCTTTCACTTCAATAAGTGATTATAGAAGCTTTAGGAAATTCTGTGAATCTGAAAAAATTGAATTCCATTCTTTCAAAGACCCAACTGTAAAAACTTTAGCTATAGTTATGAAGGACATTCCTACTACCTACACGGAAAGTGAAATACTGCAGGAACTGAAAAGGCTAAAATTCCCAGCAATTAAAGTCGCAAGACTATATAATAAAGACAAATGCCCCATACCTGTTTGTGCAATAGATCTAGAAAACACGTATCAAAGCAAAGAAATATTTAAACTAAACCGATTTTTGTACAGTGTAATTAGAATTCAAAAAAGATTCAAGTCTCATGTAATCCAATGCAAACGTTGTCAGAGATTTGGGCATTCCCAGGCAAATTGCGGCCTGCAGCCTCGCTGCGTCAAATGTACTGGTCAACATCACTACTCTGAGTGTACCAAAATTAAATCTACCCCCCCTAAGTGCATTAACTGTGGTCTCGACCACACAGCTAATTATAAAGGCTGCAGCATATACAAAAAGGCAGCAGAGTCAATGAAAAACTCGAAAAACTTGCTCCCAACTTCTAACATGCCCCACCTAACCACTAGTCATCCTAACCTTGTTACCACTAGACAGCCACCACCACATCCTTCCCTCCGTCCTAATCCATACCTTAGTAACCAATCGAGGTCATATTCTTCATTATTTAAACAGGAACAATCAAATTTAATCTCAAACATCGTACAACAAGTCATGATAGCGCTCACTCCCTTAATTGAAAACACAGTTAAATCTGTTCTGACAAATTTAAATTATGACAAATAAAATAGCCAATATTAAACTTTTAAACTGGAATGCCAACGGATTAAAACGCCAGGAAAATGAATTCAGATATTTTCTAAAGAAAAATGAAATTGAAATAGCTTGCGTAACCGAAACCCATTTAATTCCGGGGGAAAAATTCCACATTCCAGGGTTTAAAATTTTTAGAGGACAGAATCGCCAACAAAGCGTCAGGTGGTGTAGCAATAATAGTAACTAAAAATGTCGAGTGCAGCCAAATAACTACGCCCTCTTCCCCAAACCTCGAGTCAATAGGAATAGCAGTGAACAGCAGTATTATCAGTAATAACATCACTAACACTATAGGTACCTCAGCAGCAGCTATTGCTACTACAGCTGTTGATAACGCTGGTATTGTTGCTAATGTTAGAACGGACATCGATAGTGGTGGAAATCGTGACGGTAATATTAATAGTAATAATATTAATAATAACCCTAACAATGACAAACAAGTAATAATTATTGCAGCCTATAAACCTCCCAATAAAAGCTTCCCTGAAAAGGCTTATAGTAAAATATTTAACACATATAATCGTATAATTCTCCTAGGAGATTTAAACAGTAAACACAGAGCTTGGGGCTGCAACTCAATAACTTTGCAAGGCAAAAAATTACTGGAATTTGTAAATAATAATAACCTTAATATTCATGCACCAACTGAACCTACACACGTTCCCTATAATTGTAATATAATCCCAGACATTCTCGACATAGTCATAACCAAAAATATTAACTTCCCACTGCTTCAAAAAGTTGTAGCTGAACTAGATTCAGATCATAAACCGATCCTAATATCACACAAAGGAAATTTAAAAGAAATTACATCTGGAAATAACCCTTTAGGAAAACATATTAATTGGACTAAATTCGCTTACCTAATGAAAAATAACTATAAATATCCACTCCCTATTAGGTCGATTGCAAATATCGACTCCGAACTAGAAAAGTTTAATGCAGCTATTCTTAATTCTCTAAATCATTCAACAACAACAAAGATATCCCCCCATATGTATAATACAAAAAATAAACTATTTTCCTCCCAAATTCCATGGAAAATTATTAATTTAATAAAATCAAAACATAACTTAAGAAGACTCTGGCAAATAACTCGAAGGCCAGATATTAAAACAAAACTAAATAAACTATCAAGATTAGTCAAAAATAGATTAGATAATCACCGCTACACTTCATTCCGTCAGTTTATAAGCCAGATTGATCCAAATTCAGCTCATCTTTGGACAACAACAAAAAGAATCACCAGAGATAAAAACGAAATATCAGAATTAAAAGTAAACAATAAGCTACTGCTTTCAGATGACGAAAAGGTCAAAGCGATTGCAGATCATTTACAAAATGTATTTAGACCACACCCGCCAACAATGATACAACACAACAATGAAATTGAAAATTTTATGGAACAACCACTAACTACAGCTGAAACCAAAATAAAGTTTATTTCACCGTCTGAAACAGCTAACATCATTAAACATCTAAAACAACGAAAAACACCCGGTATAGATGGAATCAGTAATAAAATGCTCAAAAATCTTAATAAAAACTCTGTAGCAGGACTAACTGCAATATTTAATGCTATCTTACGCTTTAATTATTTCCCAACTGCCTGGAAGACTGCAATTGTTCTACCTTTTCGCAAGCCAGGAAAAGACCCTCGACGCCCTGAACACTACAGACCAATAAGCCTCCTTCCCTCAATTTCCAAGATTTTTGAAAGACTTCTACTAAAGAGACTTAACAAGTACCTGAAAGACACGGATGCAATACCAGATATTCAATTTGGTTTTAGAGCAAACCACTCCTGCACTCACCAGCTACTAAGGCTTACTGAATACATTGCACAGAGCTTCCAAGAGAAAAAACATACTCTGGCTGCATTTTTGGATATAGCTCAAGCATATGACAGAGTCTGGCATACCGGTCTGTTATTTAAAATAAGACAACTGGGAGTCCCTGAGTACATACAGAATATTATTAAAGGTTTTATCTCTGATAGAAAATTCAAGGTCAAAATTAATCACTCCTTTTCTACTCTACGTAATATCACAGCCGGAGTTCCACAGGGCTCAGTTCTCTCACCTACTTTATTTAATATTTTCATGAGTGACATACCTAAGTATTCCAACGTGGAAACTGCTCTTTTTGCCGACGATACGGCACTGTTTTCAGCAAGCTCAGATATTAACCTAGCATTTAATAGAGTTCAGAATAACCTTAACACCCTAATACAATGGACAAAAAAATGGAGAATAGCAATCAATTCTCAAAAATGTCAGACTAAGATATTTACCCTTAGGAGACCTCAAACCCCTCCCAATCTGAAAATAGATGACAAAGAAATACCTTGGAAAAGCGAACCAATAAAATACCTAGGAGTATTGTTAGATAAGAAACTCACCTGGAAACCTCATATTCACGCAGCTATCAATAAATCCAATGCCAAAATTTTAAAACTATACCCTCTCATAAATCAACATTCAACACTCAATACCAAATGCCAGATTCTTTTATATAAATCTATTATCCTACCCACGCTAACTTACGCATGCCCGGTTTGGGGAAACGCTGCTTCCACCACCATACAAAAAATGCAAATTGTCCAAAATAAAGTCCTCAGAAAGTCAATTAAAGCTCCATGGTTTATACCTAACCACCAAATTCATAGAGAACTCCAAATGGAAACTGTGCTCGAACACATTAAAAAATTAGCAAATAACTTCTATTCTTCCCTTCCCTCATCTCATGCCACACTGATATTCCAATTAGGACGAACAGCAAATATCCCAAGCCGAATCAAATCCAAATTTCCCAAAGACATGCTTAAACCCCCCTAAACAAATAATATCATCCCGCATCTAAATATAACCTAGCACGTCCCCTTCCTAGTGCCCGCTAGGGCTATCCATAACAGCTTCCTCCCCCTCCCCCCCCCCCAAAAAAAAAATCCCAGCAGCTCCTAGAAGCAAACAAGTAATTAAACGAGCCAGAGAAATCTAATCTCAATTAGTCAGGAATGCCCAAATCCCAAAATGCCAGTATGTAAAACCGAAAACCCTCGAAAGACCTTCAGGTCGAACGAGAAGAAATAAATTAAAAAAAAAAAAAAAAGAATACAAATTGAGATTCTTTTTTTTCTCTCGATTCGGCGTCGATCCCACTCATGCACAGAAAGAGACTGTGTAATTCTCGGCCAGAAACAGTTTTCAGATATTGGTTTGAAAGAGAAATTGTGCAGCCACCCAGAAAATCGGTAGCACTTGAAATCAAACCAAACAGTCTTGTTGGTTTTATGACAGCCGCATAATTGCATCTGAATGAATGATAAAATGCACTTTTGAGAGCTTATGAGTAATAACATTTTTATCGAACAATTATAAATTGAATAAAACGAAACATCCCAGAACAAATTCGTAATCTGGTTGTATTTCTAATTCAAGTATTGCTAAACACGATAATGTTTAATGAGCTTTACGTATTTTGCTTGATTCCCATCCTGTTTAATCAAGAATGTTCATTAACAAAAGATATGAAGGTATTTAATCTCGTTTTCATTATCATTACACTGAACACTTTTTAAGACATAAATTGAATTTACGGGAAAATTTGAACTCGTATCTCAGCGCATCACAGTCACCTGCTAAATAAAGGTTTGCACGTAATGATCGTGCAGTGGAGAACGGAGGTCGCGCTGTCCACGGCGATCGCCCAGCGGGAGGCCCCAGCGGGCTCAACAGCCGAGCGGCGCGGCGAAGGGCGACGAGGTTCGTGGCGGGGCGCGGGGCGCGGGGCGCCGCGGCCGCCGTGGGGATCGACCCGCGGTCCCCGGTCGATAGCCGCGTCATTAGGCCCCGGCCCTCCACCCCCGCCGCCGCCGCCGTCCTCGCGGCTCTCCACATCCTCGCAGCCGTCGCCGTCAGCCACTCCTTCTCCTCCTCGTCCTCCCGCGCTCGCTTTTCTCGTCATCCACGGCCGCCGCACCTGCAGCCTACAACCTCCGCGGCTAGGGCGATACCCCATCCGAGACGCTCTCACAACAGTTGGGGTGGTCCGTTCTCCAAACTGGCGACGTCTTTTTTACTCTCCCGTTCCTCCGGAAAGACGTCTTCCCCGCCCCGCGGGCTTCTTTAAAGCATCACAGTCCTTCTGCTGCGGCACCTTTGTCGCCGTCAGAATTTTCACCTTCGAATATTTACCCTTCTCGTTGTATTTCGCTGATTCGAAATTTCCAATGGCGAAGTTTTTAATAAAAAAAGCCTATCAGATATTTTACATAAAAACTGTTTTACTAATGAGTGAACTACACACAATGAAAATTAGCAATATACTGATTGATTTTCAAGAATTGTAATACCTTAATTTTGCAGTGTGAAACGAACCGTTGGCATCCATTCGCAACATCGCTTTTTCCATAGACACATGTTACATCAGTGAGCAAATTCAATGCATTATTTTGAATACGAATTCATTACATAGAGTACACAGAAATACTCTGCTTCTCCGTTCATCGAGAGGCTGCGTAGACCCTGTGATGACGGGCATCGGCCTTAGACCTTTCCACGAAGCCAGGCGAGTACGCAGAGCGCGTCGAGGCAGAGAACGCGTATCCGGCGAGGGACGCGTCGACGTAGCGGCGGTCGCCACTCGGCAATTAGCACGTTATTCACGCGCCCGCGCCCTGTCAGCCCTGTCGCTCAGGCGGCGTCGCGCTGTCACCGTCCGCCGCCGCCCTCGCCCTCGCACGCGCATCACCAGCCGGCCCGACGCCCCGGCTAATTGTCGCCCCCCGGGGCGGGGCGGAGCGGAGCGGGGCGGGGCGGCCGCGGGCGGCGGCGAGGGCGTAAGCGGGGAGAGGGCGGCGGCGGCGGCGGGCGGCCGCGTCGCCGGAAGAAGGCACTTTCGCGAGTTATGAACAAACTGTCGAACATTTACATAACTCCGGTACTTGATGCGGGAGGGGGAGGGCGCATTTCCATACAAATAGGGTAGGGGCCACCGCGGCGCCCGGCGGGCGAGCGAGCCGAGCGGACGGGCGGGCCGACGGATCTCCTCGCCGCCAGCTGTTGGCGCGGCCGCCCCCGCCGCCCGCGCTCCGTTCCGTCACGCTCCGCGAAAAAACAAGCGCGACAGGCGCGCGCCGCGCGGGCGATTGATTCCGGGCATTTGTCAGCGCGTCGGCGGAGAGGCGGCGGCGGCGCCGGCGGCGGCGGCGCTAGCGGTGGTGGTGGTGGTGGTGGTGACGGCGGAAGAATCGGGGCGGGTGCCTCCGATACCGCCAATCGATACCAGCAACTATCGAACGGGAAGTTCGAGCGGTGACCCAGCGCGGGGGCGGCGGCGGAAAGGTCGGGGTGGGCGGGGCGGGCGCGGTTACGTAAGCCAAGAGGACCACTCATTAAATTTATATATGACATGGATTAATGATACATAAAACATTTTTAATCGGAGAAAAACTAATTCATTAATGACGAATGTTACGATATATTTAAACCGAAAGCCGTGAAAGTTATCTGAAAACCAAAATAAAAGAGAAACATAATTCAAACGTTTACGACAATGTATTGTTCAAATATTCATTTATCTACGACGAAAGTAACAAGCGGTTACCGACATGGGCGAAATGAAATCTTCCTTCAACACAATCACCCTTCACTGAATCAAAATATCAAGAAAGAAATAACACAGGCCTATTCGAAGTTATCCTTTTGCCTTTATCATAATATCGTATTAATAATAAAGTGGACGGTGCTTAGATCCAAAAGTACATTCCTAATGGTATTCTTAAAACAAAATTACTCCCAAAATTCAAATAATTTACTTTTTGGGCAGCCGCTAGAGTAAGCTGTTTCTTTTAGAGCATGCAAAGCGAGGTAAAAGTTCAATTTTTGGCATTAGTGCTAAAGGTCAGACGATGCTCAAATGTTTATGTCAAATTGTGAATGCCGCAAAGGAAACAAAATACTTTCGTCTGATCACTTCAGCTTCTGTTGAATTTAATGTAGCGTAGTGATTTGTATGCTTGAATTAAAAAATAAAATGAAATTCAGAAAAAGTCTAAAAATTAGTGTATGACTCAAGTGGTAAAAGTGATTTTATTTTTGGCGTGGGATTGCGTAAATGAGCATATCGGTCTCGTGTCGAAACATTTCCTATTCGCAAAATTATTTGCCACTTTTACACCTCTTATTACAAATAACTATTTTATTGACTATCACGAGAATGTCACAAGAATTAAACTAAGAAGGTCATTGATTTTCCTTCAGGAATTGTCAATCATTAATTATTTCACAAAGTGACGTTAAGCACAGACTTTTAACGAACGGTTATAACAGAGGATGTAATTTAGACTATATATATATATATATATATATATATATATATATATATATTTGGATTTCCACCCTTTTTTGTTCAGAGAATGCAAAATTGTCATTGTGAAGTATGCTAAAAACTTTGCTTTATAATGAATAGAATGGATTGAAAGAATCTGTTAACAATCAGCAAACTGTGAATGGATGCAATTTCTTCATATGTAGTATTGTTTTATTACACATGTATCTTTTTTTAGGAAGGTATTCGAAATTAATACTCAAGATACACAATAAAATTCAATGTACGTCTTCCTGTCCTTAGCCTGAAGAGTAATAATAACCACATCATATGAATTAGATAGTCGTCTTTGGCAAGAAAGTTTGCTAGTTTGAAACACACAGCGAAACTTAATGCAAATCAGCTGGAAGCGTAGTGCAATCACAATACATTTGAAAAGAGGCAAGATGTGATTCCGATTCATGAGAGACTACTCCAAGCAGAGACCAACACATGTTCACGATCTGAGATCTGTAATTTACATGAAAAGGAGTCCGGAACCTACGACGGAAAGAAGTGGTGAAAGAGTTTAAAGCTGCTCTATGGAAATCATACGTCGTAGCACAAAATTGGCGTGTAGACGGTAATGTGGCAAGATATGCGCCCTTGGCCTAGGGGCTATTAGCATAAGGAACATGGGAAGGCTGTGTATCGAACAACCCAGGTTGCCCGTTGCTAATGAAGCACTGGCAGTGGAAACAGTTGACGGTTGACGTCGAGTACACTGAGCTGGGAGTACAAGGATGTTGACTCGTATGAAAGGTTGACTTGTGAAAGGAAGTGAATAGAACAGTTGTGAGATTGCGGATGCTCCTACAGAAGTCGTTGCATGACGACATGGATTTGAATATTCACTTTTCAAATATGTCTTACAGTGATCGATGTAATTTATGTCGCTAACTACACTCTGATAGGTATTCTACATGAGACGTTAAACCATTAATCAGGAGAGATTTTCAGGTGCGGTCAAAAAGAATCCTTAATCGTTTGCGAGAAAGACGCTTCAACTCTCGTGATATTGTTTTAAAAGTTAATTTTCCAGTGCTTCCCCACAAAATTGTTTATTAATTTTAAACACAAATCAAGATATCTATGAGAACGCTCAAGACTTACATAATAACTCAATTCTCAAGACCGTTAACATTAGACAATGGTCTTTTAGGTTTGTGCGTATTTTCTTTCAGAGCATAGTAGATTCGTTACATTTTTTGTCAAATGGACGGCGAATTGACGAATCATTGTCTTGGAACTTCGGTGTCATCCAATGTCGCATGGCACGCCTCGACCTGCCAAAAGCGAAACCCAAGGAATGGAGAGGCGAAAGTACTTTGTGTCAGTAATTCGCAAGCAAGTTTCCTTGAAAGCATGTCATTCAAAGAACAAGAGTTAAAAAAATGTAGTGCCAATTGTTCAAAGAATATAGCAACACGTGCGAGTGGAGATGACAGAATTACTTTACTGACTAGTTGCTTGCTTGTTTGCCTATCTGGTAAACTCGTTCTGGTAGACAGGTGCCATTGTAAAGTAGCAAAAAAGCAGTGAAATATAATTCATTTCCTCAAGTATGTAGATTCTGAGCTCGCTCAGCGACCGAGCATCGTCAATACTTGGACGTAAACTGACATCAACCCTCAAGCGAGCGATAAGTTGTTATTAATGCGGCCTCCTCGAATGGCAGGTAACAATAGCATTCAATGTGTACTAAAAGGCCTTTGATTTATGCGTCTCAAATGTGTTTTCTAAGTCTCCTCACAAGACAGTCATCGCCCGTCCTCTCCTCTTCCCCGCGCACTAGTAGCAGTCGCCCAACTTTAACTTCTACAATTGGGAGGGGGAGACGCGTTCGTGGCCCTGCAGTAGGGACTGAAGAGAGAGTAAGCATACTACGAGATAGAAGCAACAAAGTTGCTTCTTCTCTAGTCTTCTTTGGCGTAATGCTAGCTCTCTGTCATGAGCATGCAGCGAGCTGGAAATGGATTCGTTGCGACTACAGTGTGCCCGACCTCTGTAAACGCACTGCAGAACGCGAGTGCAACTCGCGCTGTAGTTAGTTGGCTGACCGGGAGACGTTTCGGCAGCCATCCTGCGACCTTCCACAGGGCGAATAGCATTGCGCATTTCGACGTGATGAAGGCAGCCGAATCGTTGTCACGTGTGCCTAGCACGCGGAGTCTCCCGGACAGCCAAGTAACTACTGACTCCGTCGGCAGAAGTCCACGCCCTCGTGCGCCGTTCCGCAGCGCACCGGCCTCGCTTGGGTTCCGTCGCACGGGGCGGGCAAGGTCGGCGGTGGCGGGCCCCACTCACCTCTCCCCACCGCGGTGCGGCCCGTGACCCGGCGGGCGGGCCGCACGCTGCCGGGCGCCGCGCCACGGCGTGAATACCGCATGAGGCGGAGGCGGGGCCGGCGGCGGCGGGGGGAGGGGGGCGCCGCCCACGCGCCAGCGACACGCGCCGCCGCCCGAAAAATCAATCCGCTCCGCCCGCTGCAGGCGGCGGCGGTGGGGGCACAACGCGGCCCGGGTCGCGGGGCGGCGGCGGCGGCGGCTGCGGTTATCGTTTAATGAGCTGATTACGCGGCACGCGCGCTTTTCCCGACCCTGCACCTCCGCCGCGCCGTCGCGCCACCCCGTTGCGCCCTGCGCCGCCGGCCTCGCCACCCTTCATGGACGCCTCACTTCGCTCACTTTTTTCATTTTTATTATATATTTTATTTTTATTTTTACCTTTTTGGCGTTCCTGCCTTTTAGACACTCGAGTTTCAATTCATATCTCGCTACGACCTCCACTACGCTGTCCGGTGGAAAGTTCCAATTGAGTTCCGTCAGGGGCGAAGAGAAATATTGGTATTGTGGTGAGTTTTCGTTAGCATTTTCAATGAAATAATTATATGAGTCGTCATTGCCAACAATATGATTTATTAAAATAGCAGCTTTCGATGGCTTAGCCATCATCATCAGTTTTCTGCTGTATGGAAGCAACAAAAACGACTAGTCTTTAATAAATAATATTGTTGGCAATGACGACTCATATAATTATTTCTTCGGCGGAGAGAAATACCAACTGAAATTTGCGGTCGAAGACACACAAATATGTTCTTACTAAAATACATATTCTTTATAATTATTTTAGAAATTAATGGGGTGGAGTGAAAAAAGTAAGTTCGTATATTTTATGAAAGACGACATATTTTTGGTACACCATTCCTTCTCGAAACTCTACCTCTTGTTACCGAAAAAATACCTCGTGTTACCGCAATTAGGTCTCATGAATTGCAACACATAATGAATTCAATCCCGCTAGGTTGTTTGTTTCGATTCTTTCCAAGTTTTTTCCCTTCTTTCTTTGTCGCGCGTCTCTGATTTTTTTATGGTTTGTTCCGTTTAATCCGAATTTATGTGTCTTTATTTCTTTCTACTCGACGTTTTTAGCTTGTCTAATTAGCGACCCTGGTAAAGTAGTAGGAGTTTCTTGTACTTAACAATAAAAAATATTCTTTAATCTGCCAAATTTAATGTTAAATATATTTTGAGGTACATACTAAGAGGACATGCGGAAGATTTTTATCAGATTCAAAACTCTCCCTATGACAGCTATTAACCTTTCACTCAGCTTACAGTTTATTTTTTAATTTCACTTCACATTGACTTTTTTTATGTCTCTCGACAGTCCGTTCGTACTTGTAGGTTGTATCTCTTTCCTACTCCTCTTCAAGCCTCGATGTTCCTTCTCTCCAACCTCGCTTTCTCACCTCTCCATCACATCCCTATGACTTGTCGAGGAGGGACAATGGGGGACACGCCCCGTGGGGAGGTAGCCTCCAGGGAGAGTCGATAATTGGTGGCCATGTGGAGTACCTGTCAGCCATTGTATAGTGCCTGACAGTCGCTCTTGGGAGTTCACCTGACCTGCGGTAATTGCCGAGAGTTGATACACATCTGATGAAACTAAGATACAAATAGACGGAGTTGCGAGGTTTCACAATGGATTATTGCCACTTTCACACGTAATGAAACGGGTTTTGCTATTTTCATAATTGTGAGATGTTCCACGTGCATAAGCTATTACCTATTGTCCTAGTTAGTAAATGAACAAAATGAGAGTATACTCATAAAACCCACAACTGCTTGCAATGTTGCAAAAGAGGATTTACAAACAACATAATAGTTATTGGATTGGATTCACCGTCCCCTTCACTAACGTGTGCATGACATAGGTTTACTTTAATTTTGACAGACATATAAATTGTAGAGAAAGTCTTGAAGTGTTACGAAAACACAGAAACCTCCGCATTCGCACATCTGCCTTCGAACTCTAATATTTCTCTTTCACAGCATTGCATTTCAGATAGCATTGCTCTACATAAGGCCTCATGCATCCTAGCCATTTATGCATTAATGAAGGAAACATAAATAGTGTATTGCACGTGTGGACAACATTCCATCCTTAGAATGACTGAAATTGAAAGATGCCATACTAGAATATCGTATTTGTCCCATTGATGTTGACTACGTTGCATTTCTTGCACAATAATACGTGATAAAATGTGTTGAGAGGTAAAGTAAACAATAAGAAATAAACAACATCAATATATATCAACACACCTTGAAATACAAGGTAGTAATTTTTTCCAAGCACAAGCACACACAGACAGAATAAGAAATAGTCAATTCATATCACGCTCTTCAGGTTATGTTCCCAAGTAATGCGAAGCAACGAAAACAAATTCGTTTTCCAGAATACAAAGCACTCAAGTTGTGTAGAACGAGTTCCTTCAGAAGTCAACTCGACACGTAATATGTTAGAACACGAGACGAAAACGAGACACGACCAACAGGGAACATGACACTTGTGAGATGTGACCCAAGTCGAAAGTATGTTCTGGATGGCACCGAATTTCCGGAGTTATTGGGTGGTTGGAAGACTCGCATGTGCACAATCGACTGGACAAAGATACCAATTCAAATTGAGTCATATTCGACATTTCTTTTATGTTCTACACTATTAAAAAGTTTAAAGTACAAGTTGCCACTTAAGAATTGCCTCTTCTAAAATAACCAATGCATTACATCATTGTATCTCGGGACGTCGAGTTACATATAGCACTATCGTATCTAAGACTGTTTTGACCTTTAACAAACTTATATAACTCTTCTATTTACTTCAATTAATTCCTAATTATTTTATTTACTGCTCAATCAAAAGGAGATTGTCGATCCTTATACAAATTCAAGAATTACAACTCGTATGCAGCTGTTGTAAAAGAGGTGAAACAATGTACTTACTATTGCTCGCGGGGGAAAAGAGACGTCAACAAATAACACAGAACATGGCACCCGCGGGAGATGGCTCACAGCGTCTAGATGCGACCCTCAGCGATACTGTGTGTCGCTGGTATGCATGAAGCCAGAAGAGTGATAGTCGGTATACGGGCAACGTGCACGAACGTGCTACAAAACTACGAACAGAAAATTCAATAAGAGGAAATCTTTTCAATTTTTTATGAGAATAATCAAGCGTTATTTCAAAGTAACAATTGATGGTATTGTATTGCATTGAATATCATCGCAAGACTGAGAAATAAGTTATAACGCAAATGCTGTCTGGGCTTTCTAGATAAGATCTATCATCTTCAATACCGTTGCCTCAATTTCATTAGTTCTTCGAAATGAATTAAGAATACATTGAACATTTCTCGAACATGCGGTGCTGTACCCTGCTCGTGACTAGATTCTCGTTCTTTTGTATTGCGAAATACGATTGCTAATTGTTTTACAACCATAGATGAGACAAATTATTTTACCGCAATTACTACGCACGGCTTCCAATAATATTCTGATAACTGTCCTAAAAATTCATTCTCCTTAGAAACATTTCTGCAGTCCAACCAATGTATGATATAGATAAAGAGCAAACTTGGCTAATTCGCAAATATGTTCACACGTCTCAAAATGCATGAATAAACCCGAAATAGGAAATGCTTCGTAGTATATACAAAGAATTTTAGCCTGATGAAGTTGACATTAGTCAACACGCGGTGGAAAAGGTAGGTGAAGTACGTTACGGTGAAAAGAACTAGAAGATTTGTGATGAATATGGTTCAGATTGCTGGTGAGTTTCTAAGGAGAGGGACAGAGAGAGACAAGGTAAATACTATCGAGGTCCACTATGTCAATCGTAAATTTCAATGTATACGATACCACCGTACGTATCCTCATTATAACTCAGTTAATATTTCACTGCGCATTTCAAATGGCGTCGAAGATTCGGCCGTCACGATTTAAATAATACAACCTTTAGTCTGTGCATCGCATAATTTCATGTTTTTATGTCGCAATTATTGACGATTACGCACAAACAGCTCGGATTCGGAGTGCCCTGTAGCTAATGCACTATTAAAAGATGAAGTCTGAAATGATCAGGTCACTGTTTACTACGACTTTATCCCCACCATTTGGCTAATGTGCGATTCAAGCGGGTATCCCTTACACTGGCCATATTTCGGAAATTAAAAGAGACTTGTACAATCTTCCTACCTCTCTTTCTCGCTCTCCCTCTCTATCTCCCTCCCCCTCTCGCTCTCCCTCTCTATCTCCCTCCCCCTCTCGCTCTCCCTCTCTATCTCCCTCCCCCTCTCGCTCTTCTTCTCACCCTTCTTCTCCCTCTCGCTCTCTTTCTCACTCTCCCTCTCGCTCTTCTTTTTACTATTGTTTACTCTTTCTCTCCTCCTCCTTCTCTCCCTTCCTCCTTCTCCTTCCCTCTCCCATCGCTTTAAGAATTCCCGTCACTCGGGGTCCTCAATGTTCTCTGAACGCTTATTGGCTGCACTGCTGAGAAACTTTCAATGTTGTACCCTTTTCCCCGCGTAGAAAAGGCACACGACCCACACGTAGAAACGGCAGAAGACCGGGGGCCCGGTGCCGGCCAAGTGACCGGACAACAGGGCGGCGGCGCAGCGCGGCGCTTCGCGGTGCGATGCTTTTAATTTGCCGGCAAAAGTAAAAACCGGCGGCGCGCAACTCGCCTTAACTATTTTTCATCCCGAATAAATGAGGTGTTTTGTTACGGCATTTTAATTTCCCAAGTGGTCGGGGGCGGCGCTGCACGCCGTGGGGTAGTGCGGGGGGATGTCGAGGACGGGGGCGGAGGCGGGGGCGGTGGCCACCGCCACTGCCGTCGTTGCGGAACTTCGGACCTCTGCGGAAAAATAACGTAAAGTATTTCATAATTACGAGCGGCCCAGTGAAATATTCGCGGCGGGGGACGGGCCCCTGGGAGGTGGAGGTGGACGCGGGGGTGGAGGTGAGCGTGGGGCGGGTTCGGCGCGGGGTGCCCGATGGGCGGAGAGAAGAGACGGACGGTGGCGATGGAAACGGCGGTATGTATTCGCATGCTGTTGGGTACGCCAAAGAGGCGGAATTGGGAGGGTAACAATCTACTAGATATGAACGGTGTGGTGGCCATGTGATGGAGGTAATCATTATTTATATACCATATGGCTCTGACATGTGGTTTTATCCAATAGATTTTCTCTGATTTAGGGTTGTGAGCAAAATGTAAGAAAAAAACAATTGACAGTGAAAAGTAACTGATAAATGACTGTGAACGCATAAATGAATAAAACGATGATAAATAGAAATTGATTTAAAAATAAGACCTTTGTTTTCCGTTATATATCAAAACATGGGATTCTCACCACAAAATATTTACAAACATGATTGCTCACGCAATACGACATACGAATAATTAAGTTACCTTAAAAAACGGGGCAGAAGGCTTGATCTGAAGTTTCTTGTACAGCCTGCCTGCCAAAATGGCGCGGATGGCCAACGCGCGATACAGGCAATAATGAAGACAGATGCACACGTCTCGCCGTAGAAATGCAGTGCAGGCTGTGCGGCAAAGACGAGAGTAGGATGATGAAGAGGAGCATACGTTGGAGGTGAGGGAAGGATTGCCGGGGTGTACGTAAGCCAGTTCTAAAAGGGAGGAACGGCGTCGTGGCGAAAACAGAACTGGGGCTTGACGCCGAGCTGAGGACGCTCTCGGCGGGATGAAGGCGACGACGTTGGCGGCGGCGTGTAAGCGGCGGCGAAGGCTGCGCGCCCCCGGGGGAGGGAGGGGACGAAGAGGCAGGGGAGGGCGGAAGGGGCGGGGCGGAAATTCTTGGGAGCCGGCCTCGCCGCCGGGGGCGACGCCGTCACTGATAAAAATGCAAATCCAGTAATAAAAATATCACCGTTTTAGGGTGCGTCTAATAAGTGGCTGGAGGATGCGGCCGCGAAATTTTTAGCGGCGCTGCTGAGGCCGCGTGGGATGGGATAGGGTAGTGGGGGGAAGGCGGCCACGCGAGAGAGAGCCGAGGAAGCAGGGTAGGTGGAGAGGTGGAGGTGGGAAGAGGTGACGGTTCTGGCCGCGCGGGAACAGAAAACGGGCACCGCGGAGAATGACGTCGACGAGAGGAAGCTTTGGTGGCGGAAGTAACGAGGGAGAAGGCGATGGTTTGCGGTGACGGGGTTGGGAAAGACACAGTCCAAGGCAACGGCCATTATGTTTGTGGGGGAAGCTGAGGAGACGCGGGGCGGCGTCGGGGAAAGCTTCCTCCCAGAAAATGCGCGCCCAGCAGTTTGCGCTTGGTCCGCCGGCCCCCGCTTCACGCGTTACTATGCTGCGTCGACGCTTAGCAGTGACACTTCTTTTTTGCAACCACTACCTGCCCTATCGCTATTATAAAACACACTTGTGTGTCTGGTTTTTTGAGCGTTAAGATGGCAAGTTTAAAAGTGATGCTGTTGCTGCAGACACAAGAGTACTTTTAAAGAAAGTTTATGAAGATCACCCTACTACTGCTGTTGGCATCAAACAGGCAGTCTGGTCAAAGAGCAGAACCGGTTATCACATACGAAGCACGAATATTTCCGAGTTGCGTGGACGATATCTACCCAAACAGTTCATAACTTTGAAGAGATTATCACACAAACCGGTAGTCATTTAGATTACAGGAGAACACGGAGCAACCTGACCTGTGCCAAGTTTGTTTTCACATCTTTCTCCTTATTAACTAGGGAAATGACAGACACGGCTAATATACAACACTGAAAAATCATTACCCTGAACATGTTGCAGGATCAGAAAAGACACAACATTCTTAGATTGATTCTTGACGTACTTGTAAAATATTGATGATGTTACACTATATTGAATTACTGATTGAAACATATTTATACAATACATTCAATCAACGTTCAATAGAGGTCAGTGTTAATCAGATCGTTAATTAATTATTATTCATTTTCAAAATCTATTATTTTTATGTAGGATATAATATATGACATATACTACTTGATAAAACGTGGCTAGGTCGAATATATTTAAACAATTAAAAGCATTATTATCAACGAACATTATAAATAATTCTAGCCTGCAGGCTCCTTGGCATTTACCCCCAGAGGTCTATCCCATCGCATTTTTACTGTATACTGTATAAACTATAAAATAAAATCCCCCAACTTTTTTCCCCTAGCTACAAAATATTTTTTGATTAATAATGCAAAATAATAATGAAAAATTAATTAACAAACAGTACTATTATAGTTCGTAATATTATTTGTTTATCGATATTATATCAATTGCATTATATTATTAAGCACAATAATATCCCGTTAATAATATTATTAAAGTTGGGAGATTTTTATTTTATATTTTTTATCCCAGTACATAATATTGACTCACGCAATTCGAGGATAGTATCCTTCGTAGTGATTCGTTTCTTAGCCAATGTGAGAAAAACTCAATCTGTAAATATGAATATTTCTTTTTTCCTTAAATTTTTCATCCTGAGCACCGTAACAATGTAACAAAAAAAAAAGAATTGAGCCTGTCTCGCAAAAATCAAGAACGAGGTTGGTAAATTATCTGGAATCGATCCATATTTAAAACACGTATTTTTTTGCACCAGGATCACTTGTTTGTAAATCACTGTAGTTACAAACACTTTACCTGACACCCTTTACCTTTACACTTTACCTTTACCGAATTGCGTTAGCAAATTTCACATTTTGTTGGCTTCTTATTTCGTAGAAAATGAAACCATGAAATGTTTCTTTGGATACATACAAGATGTACATGATATCCTTTATCCTCAATAACTCGACAATTATTACACGACTAATACACCTTGACCTCAAGGCATTTCTCATCACTGTACCATGCCTAGACTCTTGGAGCATCATCTTTTCCAGGTAACATGAAGGTAATTATGCGCGATAATGATCCATGCATGTAGGAATGTTAGAATGTTAAAACGAGAGATCCTAAGCACCCTCATTAGGTGGAATGAAAACAAACAAACAAAAGCGTTAACGCACTGTGACTCCGGAGCTCAGAGCATGACTGTCACTCGCATGTCTGCCATCATTAAAGTTTTGCAAGTTTAAACGACATTTCGATAAACATTTCTCGTACCAAGTCCAAATATTTTGATGAACAGTCAATCAATGAAACAATATATTTTGGGTTTGGAAAGAGATACCGACACAGCGCAATATATGCGATTTCGATGTAATCGCTTGTATATGGTTTCGTAATTTCACGACTGGTATTTGAATAAAATACTAATTTTTAATCTACCCTATATACCTTGACATAAGAAGTGATGAACTACTATTATTTGAAACAGTTGTATTATTAATACACATGTTTGAGAATACAGCACCTTCAATTTGTGAATCGCAAAATCGTGTTTGTCCTTCCAGTGAACGGCATGCGTACTTTGCTCTGCAAAAAAAGCATGGGATTAACACTACAAACATTTCCTAATTTATTCCGCCTTCAATTGCTCCGCATCTGTTAAATTCCTCCAACGTGAGTGCATATCGCACCTTGGGATTGAGCGCGCGGATCGCAAACAAATACGAGTGGGCGGTAGGCGAGGCCTCGCTCGTTCCCCGCCCCCCTCCAGAGTTCATGCATGGGGTGCGCCCCTCGGAGCCCGCGACTGCGGAGCGGCGAGGCGGCGCGGCCTACAGAGCCAGCCTGCAGCAGCAGCAGCAGCAGCAGCGCGCCGGCTCGCCGCGCTAACTCGCTTACGGAACCGACAACGGATTTAAAATCTAATTCCGCTCCTTCCGCCGCGCGTAATCGGGTTAGGCGGCTCATACGCGCGCCGGCGCCCCCCGCTCCCGCTCCCGCCCCGCCCCGCCCAACCCCCCAGTCGCCCTCCTCGTGCTTCGTCCTCGCCCGCATCGGCTGCCCCGTCACCTCCTGCACGGCACTACACGTCTCCCGCGACACAATGCCAACGCGAACGGCCCTCTGCCATCCTCCTCCGCCCCGCTACCCCAACATCGCGGTATCGCTTCCCTGGGACTGCTCGACCTCGTTCGCTCCGCTCTGTACTTCAATTACACGCCCAGCGAATCCCACTCTTCCACCATTGCTCTCTATCTTCCGCCCCGCATCTTTTCGTATTCACCTCTGAGCTCCCCCAACTCTGCCAACCGTCTCTAACATATTCAGGCTTACTTGTCCTGTCCCAACTCACTTCTCTCTTCGCACGCATCGTCGGTTCTCAACATTTCTGTCCCCCAACATCCCTGTTGCCTTGACTTCGTTCCGCACTCTTCTCCCCACTGTTTCCGCACGTGCTCCCGTCCCGCCCACCACCGCCCCCGCCCCCGCCCCCGCGGACGCCTCGGCGGCCGCCAGCGCCGCTCGCGCGGGCGGGGCAAACAGCGACCGCGAGGACAAATGAGAGCGCAACGCGGCGAGGCGCCGCCTTTGTGCCCGCCGCCGCGACGCACAATGGCGCTCGCGCGCGAGGCTTCGGCGGCTGGGCGGCGCGGCGCTGACCCGCGCATTGTTCCTCGCGAGCCTGGCCGCCCGCCCGGAGGCATTGATTTTAGATCGCGCGCACGCGGACGGGCGGGCGGGAGGCGGAGTGCGTGGGCGGAGCCTGCGTGCGACGCGCCGGCCAGCGATGGGCGTCAGAGGAGAAAAGCGCTGGAAGCGTAGGTGGGACCAGGCAGGGGGATGCTCGATAGGGCCGGAACAATTTTGGGGGATCCGGTTTTGAACTCCGTCTTGTTGCGCTGCACAAAATAACCATGCATGAAGAGCGAGCCTGATGACCCGAGCCTCACCATATCAATAAAGGCGTATTATTATTATTATTATTATTATTATTATTATTATTATTATTATTATTATTATTATTATTATTATTATTATTATTATTCATAGAAAATGGTTAAGGGACAGTGGAAAAGCAGAATAACTCTGTGAACTCTTACGTATAATCGTTTTCTGTGTAATAGTCTTATGTCGGTATTTTGATTTTTGATTTAAGACAATGCCTCGGTAAAATGACGGCAATCATCGGGAGAAGTGTAGAAAAAAAATAGGTTGATGTATTGTAATAGGCTGAATGAAGCAAATCTCCGAGATAAGTCGTAGCATTAAAAAAATCAACTGACAGTTGGTAGGCGATGCATATTAAGACCAACACAATACAATGTGCAATGTTATACTATGTGTGAATGGAAAAAATTGTAAACAAAAAATAGTTAAATAAAAATCGTGTAACTAGTAGTACCTATAACGAGTTATTCGAAAAAGTTCAAACCTAATGAAGATGGCATCGCTTGTATTATAGCAAGGCAAAATATGCAACGTATTTCTGTGGAATGACTGGGAGATACATGGTTATGATGAAATCAGACAACTAAATTAGTGATTACAGGAGTTACACCGCCGATTGTTTACAACACTGGTCGATAGTTGAGAGCGAAAACGACATATTTTGAAATAGAAATAGGAACAGATAATGAAATACATACTGTTTCAACCTTTTAACGATTTAACTCAGACATTAGGTACATATTCTATGATTAATATACGTGATCATACATTCATGAAAGAAATAAAACCGAATTTATTCACATGAATATCAGTTCCAATATCAGATTGTGAGTTTAATTAGAGAATTATGGAAATCATCACTCAATACTAATGTATAATTAATTCGTCTTTCAGTAGCGTTTGTGATTACTTTAATCACTAAACATTTATTTGCTCGTATTGCAATTTTTGAAAAAGATTTTTGTAACATTTACTACGTTCGATGTTAAATGACATTATCAGACCCACAGAGCTTGCTCTTTCACATCCCAACTATTTAATGTATATTATTTAAATAATCAGTGAAAAATATTGTTAAATTAAAAGATAATTTAAAATGATTGTATGCGGAAACATGTTTTTAATAGCATGTGTGTTACACGATATTTGTTTATGAATGATTCAGGTCTATTCTATACGTTACGCAATTGATATTTTGCGGTTGACATCTCGCCTGCATCAGAGGGCCTTGGAGTTTCTTCCCTAGGTAGCTCAGCACTTGGCATCAAGGGTTCTGAATGAGCGTGGAGTAGTCGGACAGCGGTAGATCCTGGCGGAGGGGCTGTGTAAACGTGCTCCGATCAGTGTAATGGGTATCGAGGAGGGCAAGGGTCGAGGTGAGGGTGTCGGCGGGTTAGAAGTCAGTCCTGAGGACCTGTATGATTACTGGGAAGTGATTACGTTCTGCTTGCGTCGAGTTGTTTAGTTCAAGCATTTTTACACTGAAATAGGTACGCAAAGAAGGATTTATTTTTACTAAAATAGGCACATAAGTATATTTTAAAACAATCATTTTTTGTGACTAAATTAGAGAAACAAAAGGTAAATATATAATGAAAACCATTTAAAAGAGTTATCGTAAGAAATCAATAATTAAAATTATTGAAAGTTTTATTTTAATTCTTAAAAGTACATTAGCATACAAAAGAGAAGCATCTTTTCTGTATAATATTGATTGCACATGCCTATCAGAATTGTTTGCACACTCCAACAGAATTATTATTTTTCAGTTTCATTACTGAAAATTATTCTTATAGTCCCTTTATGTTTTTAATATGATGTCACCGATTTTGTTTCTCTGGCGACACACGAAAAGCTATGCTGATTCTCTTTCGAATACTAGGATGGCATTAATGAAAACACGTTACAACTTTCGCTCTTCACACTTGTGTAATCTCCAGCACTGAGAAAATACAATAGTATATCATCGTAGTCTATTGTGAATGGAGAGCTCTGTTTTCGAAAGGGATTGGAGGCTGCACTCAAAGGCATGATTGGATTCCTTGTAAGTGAACAAAGTCTTCCAGTATCAATGATAGAAAAGTAAGCATCTTTTTTCCTTTTCTCATTTAGATGTTTAACACTTCCTGTCACTGGAGCCTCCACTTGCAGAGAAAACAAATGGCGATTGTGCCTTAATAAGTTCTCCAGGTATGTACGTATCTCGTATGTTTTCAGCTTAATCGAGATCGCTGTCACGAGAAAAAAGGAAAATTAGGGCGAAAAGGAAGAAAAATACCAAAATAACTCAAAATACTAAAAACCGCTTTTAGAAGATAATATAGGCAAACGTAAAATGAAAATTGTCTAAAACAACTCTAGAAATACAGTTAACTGGCTGACATTATTAAAAATCTAAAAACCGTAATATTAATGAAGAGGAATTTTGTAAAACTACCGGGTTCAATTTATGTCATTCGCCACGCATTTTTAATGGAATAATTCTTATTAAATATTCTCACAATCGATGCGCAATTCATCGGTCGTTGATTGCACAAACGTCTTCGATGTAGCCTCGTGGTCTTCATGGTAGGCAACAAGGCAAGTTGGATCTAGCTGTTGTAAAACGCCAAAGAAAAATCAGAAATCAGAAACCGGTATCAGTTGTCTGATGAGGATCGGATTTAACATCACGAAATCTTCGGCTTGGATACGATATAGTTCTGCTAGAACAACCGGCTTCGGGGGCTCAAAGCATCAATTGATGTCACTGTCGCTGAATGAGAGATCCTTGATTTCGAGTTCCAACGGTGGCAGGATTTTCGATACTCGCTAGATATTTACGTCGAATTCAGAGGCTGACTAGAGAACAATTCTAGCGGCCGGCTGCTCTAACCGGTAGTTTTACGTGCTTTCTCCGATCAATACCAGGCGAATGCCGGAGCAGTACTCTAAGATACGGGCCATGGACAGCGCGTGATCTTTCTTACCTCTTCCTTGTACTATCATCACCCCTTACACACACACTTACATGCACTATACTACCACATATCTGGAGATCAGTCAGGATCTTAGAGCTGTTGACCCGGATGGGGCGGTGCCCCGCTGGTGGGATATACCTGGTTAGAGAACACCCCCCCCCCCATCCCAAATACAGATCGGCGCCGAATCTTGCCACCCAGCGAGAGAAGATTACCGCCATCTCTCCGACAATAACATGCATTGCACTTACGCGACTATGATTTTAGCAGTTGATGCGCTCGGAATCACTAATCAATCAAACAGTCTCCTGGTACAGGCCGTGATAGATATTCTTGCTTGTCCGACAAATTTACATTTTTAATTTAAAAAAATGTCATTCTAAACAGCCAGTAACCCTTCCACGTAGACCAGATACGAGGTGTGTCAACAAAATTGAGAATACATAAAATCTATACTGTAAGTAGCGTGTAGCAATCACTTTAATTTTGTAATCGTGTCCGCGCGCCCCGAAAATCCGCACGCGTGGCGCCAACCGCTCTAGTGCATTACGCTCGGGAGCGTGTGGAGCCCGCGGGGCAACAAAAGAGAGGTTATCGCCGGGGCGGCTGGGGCGGACGGCTGGGGGCGACGGCGGAGGCGCGGGTCGCGGCGCGGGAGCGCGCCAGAAGGGGCGTGCCCCGGGACTGCGAGCACACCCCCGCCGCCGCCGCCGCCGCCGCCGCGCCCGTGAACTACAATGCCGCTCGTTCCGCAGGTTTGCTCGGTAAATCGCCAATCCCGCACCGCCTTGCCAGAGCTTCTTTCCCGCGAGCGGCGCGCGTGGCTCGCGCGTGGGCGGCTGCGCGTGGCGCAGCGCAGCGCGGCGCGGCGCAGGTGAGGCTGCTGTTTGCTGTGTGCGGAGCCGCGGCGCACGCGCTGTAGATAACGCCAGCGGCAGGATCCGCGTGGAGAATGCCGCGTCAATAATTCAGACGTCTGAAATCCGGACCTTCGATATTACGATTCGATTCTGGTGGCGAATAATCCCGTGAAATGAATTCAGTATGATTCCACATTAAACGCACGAAAATTTACTGTAGATATAATATTTTTATTTTTTTTTCACTGAAAATTACTGTATTAGTGGCAGACTAAGATTTACTGAACTACTTAATATAAGACAGTCTGTACATACCACACATAAAAATTAATTTTTTCTCTTTCCACTTCTGCAAAAACAAGAGTGAATTATAAACGATACTAGTAAAATTTTTAATGTTGAAGATGTTCACCAGCACTTCGATTATTTCATTTAAAAAATCCGGACAGTTTGAAAATTCATAAGATTCTGATTGATCGCAATTAATCCGGATTATCGGCTTATAATGTATGTCCGATCGGAAGTAAACACGACAATGAAAATGGATATATCGATTCTACATCAATTGTATAAATACAAGCAATTGTACCATTTCAGTTATCAACCAGTTGTACGCCTCACAAAGGAATATTGTGGTACCAAAATTTAATTCATCTGATTCAAAAGCACGATGATCATAAATAGACGTACAAAAATAAATTTGGAACGCTGTATGTGTGGAAGACAGGCCTTGCCATGTAGATATTCCGTTTATTTACCGATATTTCATTTTTGTTGATACAAAAAAATACTGCTGTAAAAATACTCAATGGCAATTGGGTTTCAGCGCAAAAAGCTCTTCATTGAATATGCGTTGCGAATAGCGTCCGAAACGAACACTAGAGAATAATTCCATGAAGTCCATTACCTTAATGGTTCCGCGTGTCTATCTGGTATATACAAAAAAATTTATAGTTAAATAAAAATCTCCGTATCACTAAAATAATTTATGGCCCAACAGAGGAGATGCTGCAGATCCATGAATCTATTGTAATATCAATGGGTAAAAAGATTTCCTATCATACTATCATATTACACTTTAAATATAAAAATATTACCCAAAATAACGTGTGTAAATATTTTGCTTAGTGAACTCATTAAAGAAACAAATATTTAAAAGGTGGGTGTACAATAATAGCATTATTATTCATAATAGTATATAATTTAACACTAATTTTCTGCTTAATTTAATTTACCATTTTATTAGAAATAAAATATTTGGAGTTTCATATCTAATAAACCTGCTAATGTAGGTTGTCTTTTTATATTGGCGTCAATATAATGTAAAATATGAAGACTTTATATTACAGAACCGTTGTTGTTTTCAGTCCGTTTTAACGCAATATCTTTCGACGTGTCATCTCCACAGCGCCAGCCTCATTCTATCTCATCTCTCAGAAACTCGCTTCATGTCCTCAGTCTTCGCCACTGTCTGGCGCCCCCCTCTCCTCTCCCTCCCACCCACCCTCGCGCCGTCGCCCTCGTAAATTAGAGGCGCTCGCCACCCGCGCGGGGAGACTCCGTCGCCCGCGCAAACAAACGCCGCGCCGCCTACTTTGCACGGGCGCTATCGGTGGCTCCAGAAAACATCGCCCGCTCTTGCGTCCTCTGGGCCGCGGAAGCCAGCGAGCCAAAGCGGAATATGGGAGCAAATATTGGAAAAGAATGTGCGGTGATGAGCGGCGAAAACGGAGATTCGGAGACGAGATAATGGGAATGCACTAGAATTGCATGAGAACGGGAGGACTCTCCGAAGAGTTAGCACCCTCATCGTGAAATCAATTGGTTGTAGGCTGCCGTGGGGGAAGTGGATTGGTGTTGCTGTTAAGAAAATTGGTTCTTGTTTCGAGATCGTTTTTTCACTTCACAGTTTCCTGTGCACTCCAGCGCGTAGGTATTTTCTCTAAACTTCAATAATACGTAATAATGCCGTCGTTTACATTGTTTTCAGGAGTTGCAAGCGAATAATCTTCTAATTATGTGATGACATATACATCAGTGGAATAATGAGAATAGTTTTGGTTGAAATTAACTTTGCTGGCATGACGAGTTTATAGAATTGACCTTTCCTTTGGTTACATCGTATATTCTTCGTGACATTTCCTGCAAGAATGATTTACGAAATACATTGAAAATATTACTTAGCTAAAATACTTAGGTACATTAATAAAGTACGTTTCAACGAAAGATTATAAGTCACTTTCAAAATTTTCTATTTCATGATTCAATATCTATTACATTTATATACTACTTCTTCCCTCTTTTGTTACATGATTACGACTTGTGAGAAGCGAAGTCTTATGACGGATGGAGATTATTACTTCAGTCCTTTCCCTCACAAGACCTGGAGGTAATATATTGAACAAGGTTTGGTGTAACAATTCGTGCACACCACTCAATGGACCGGCATCTACATTATAATTTAGATAGCAGAATTTATATTATTAAGAACATGCCACATCCGAAATTGGTCGCTCGAGATCTTCAGGCAGCCTACAAAAATGTGTTCCCGATCTTGAATAAATTCCATCCCAGCGAGGGTTTCCGACAAGGGTAAAATGTAAAAGCATGTTGAAGAGGAAAGAGGGTGCAGGAAGCAGGAGGCGCGGTCGTCGTTCTCTGAAAGGAGGTCGAGTGTACGGGAGGGAGAAGAGAATACGAGAGGGAGAGGGTGAAGGCGAGAAGCGAGGCCTCGGGCACGGGCAGGGGAGAGAAAGAGAAAAGGTTAGACGGGCAACGCTAAGGTCGTGCCATCGCGCGGGAGAAAGAGAAGCGCGATGTGCGAACGAGGAAGCGCGCGGATGAAAGCGCAGCGGGTGGCGAGTGCGCGGGGTCGGGGCGACGGCACAGCCGACTGTCACAGCCGACTCACCGCTCAGGGCTTGTGGACTGGGCGCCGCGGGACGCGCGCTATAAATACCATGCGTCGGCTAAAAACCATAAATAATTTAACTTCGACATTTCAACACTGATAATCCGACAGGCCGGGGTTGATATTTGAAGCGCGACCGGCGAATTCAGTATTTGTTTGCTGTTTCATGGCTCCCTGTTTGTTTTGTTCCAAGCGCCGGCCGTGGGCCATACAAACGGAATATTAATTTGTATTAATGTTTTGGTTATTTTGCTGCGTGTTTGCTTTCACATCGCTGCATTTAATTGGCTCTAACAAGGACGTTCCAAATAGCAATATTGCATTTCTATTTTTCCTTTCAAATAATGTCTTACTTTTATGGCCGCTTCCAACGGTGGGATGGGAACGGACTTTAAAACGCCGCGCCAGGGGTTTGCCGATATCCCGTCGAAGATATATCGCGCGCGTATATTATTCCGATACAATATGCGCCCGGCACATTTTCCGCTCGCGAGGGCGGCGAACGGCCGGGTGCGGTGGCGCCGGGGCGGGGGAGGGAGGGGCCGGGGCGGGGTCGAGAGCGAAGCGTCCGCGGAGTGTTAAGGGGAGAGGGCGGCTCCGGGCGCCATGCCCACACGGACCGCTAGTGAGCCTTGTGGAACCCCGAGGCGTCACGCTGTGAGCGATGAGCATGGGCGTTAAGGCTCCAACGGTGAAGGCTGACACCCGTTTATAGCCCCAGTGTAAATATGTGGCACAGAGCGTGATGTACTACCTAGAGATATCAGTTAAACCCCCTGGTGCCAAAGCATTTCACGGCCGGTTTACATGAATATTGTGACGAGTAGAATGTTTAATGGTTGTGGAACATTTTGTTTACTCTTTTCACACGATTGAATGTGGAATTTTCCAAAACATCTTGTAACTAACCCAATAATAAGCTCAACAACAATCCAAAGCAAATAAGAATCACTTTCGTGTGCATATCTTTGATTCACGTCCTCGATACTAATATATTAATTGGTAATACTAGAAAGTAAATTAATTCGTTACTATATTTGTAATTTAAAATACAATATTAAATTAAGCAACTACATAAGTTACTTTGTAACATTTATAACATAAAAAAGTTTATTTATTCACATAAAGCAGTCCAGGTCAAGTTCATGTCCACTTTGTTTCAGTTTTACGAGTATTTACAGAACTGATAATAGTATAATAGTATTCCACCAACGATTTTGCCTCGTTTTATTATAGAATACACTGAATTTTAAATATGAAACAAAAGCGAAAGAATGTTTAAATCATTGGTAAAACTATGAGCCTGAATGTATGAGTCTTCAATACAAAAAAATGAAGTTTCACGAAATATCATGGACTTCAAATCTCCTATTGTTCTTTACATTTTTCAACTTCTCATAAGATTTCAGAGACAATAACACGATATAAATACGGTACAACACTTTAAGTAAACGTCCCCATTAATAAAATGATCAATACCATTTTTTATGTTGCTTTATAAATGTGCGATCCTCCACCTTTCGTTTACAGAGCAAAACAGTGCAAAAAACCCGATCCTCTTATATCTCCTCTGTGACTGATGTTGGTAAAGCAAAGACTTGCCTTTTTTCTTCGGGAAGGACAGTGAACAGAACTCATTTTCTCCTTAGTCATAATGTTATTACATATAACAGAACCCAAACGATTAGAACAAATTTGAAAAAATTCAAAAAAGCAAGCGAAAAAAGTATTTTTGAATAGATGGTGCTGAAGGTAAAAACGTTATTATGAAAATGAATATTTGCCTTCTGTTTGGCCTAACAATAAACCACATTTAAATATAACCATTTAAAAGTTAAGCAATATTTAGATATAGGGAAACGGGGAAAGTTCTATTGCCTTAGTTAAAGGCTAGATAGCAACTATTGGATCTCCACTAAGATAAGCTATAACTGAGTTAAACGTATTGTCCTCGCCACTCTACAGCTAAGGCCAAACAGGGCTGAGATGCGCGCGCATATTTGTACCGGTCCTTAACTAAATGATCGCCTCGACAAGAGTAAGCGACTGGTGGTGGTGAGAATAAAAAGAAGCCTCTTTGACTTTGCCCAGCAGGAATCGCGACCTCGGCCAGCGTGAGACGGCTGCGGGGGCGCCGCACGGGGAGGCAGTGCCGCCCTAGCGTCCGTCCCTCCCCTCCCCCTCCCTTCACCCCGCAGGCACCGGGCCGCCCGCCCGGTGGGATCGGCAGCTGCGCGCCAATTTCCCGCTCCCGCTCCCTCTCCCGCCTCCCCACCCCCTCGCTCTCCCGTGGTCCCTGGGTGCGCGCGGCGGGAAGTCTCGCGAGGCAGACGCGGCGGAGCGGCACTCAGCGACCGTTCGGCTTCTTCTCTGCTGTGTCGACTGCGGTGCTCTGGGAATTTTCTCTCCGCGGGGCGCGCCGCGTTTAGGGTCTGGTCCCTATGCACGATTGCCCATTGTGGAAAACGTTGATATAAGTGCTCCTCATTAATGTTTGAAAAAATTCTTTCAATGCATTACGACTACACGTGAATGGATTACTAAAAAAAGTTCTTGCATTGCAGAATGTAGTAAGTATGTGTTTCTATCCAATGGATTGTTTAATACCTAGATATGCTCGGTTAATTTATCGCATTCTGCTTAAGTAATTTCTTAACAAAATTCACGTTTGACCCTATTATAACGCATGTATGATACTTTCGACATAAGTATTGATTTACAAATATGTTAAGATATTTTACACAAGTTAGCTATTTTCTGAACTACAAGACGCATAAATATATCTATCGAGGTAGTTTTAATATATATCTTATCATTCAATAATCTGCAGTTTATGTTGTTATTCTGATGTTACTCCAGCACCTCCATACGCGTATGCGCGCACATTGGCATTTTGGCCGTGATTGGCCTAGCCACAGAGCTGTGTGGAGAATACTTTTCACACAGCTGTGGCCAATCTTAGTATAGAACCAATAGCCAGTATCAACACACTAACACGCGAAGGAACACACGCGCGCGCCAGAACGGTGCGCAAGAGCGCATCCAAACGAGCAAAAGCTCCAGCTGGCGTCATTCAATGATCAAGGCGCGTCTTTGAATTACGGCCACACTACAGCTTCATCTAACCGTTGCAGAGTCCGGGCCACTGCAAGCGTACTCTCTCGCGTGTGATACGGGGGGGTGGGGGTGGATAAGGGAGGAAACACACCGCCCACGGCTCAGCTCGCGCCTGAAGGCGATCGGCTGCCGCCGCGCCGCGCCGCGCCGCGCCGCGCCGCGCCGCGCCGCTTTGGGGCGAGGGGCCGGGGCACGGACAAAGGGCGTGGGCGACACCTGCGCCGGAGCGGCCGCCACGCCCCACGCCCTTCACCCCCCACGCGAAGCCGCCGTGCGCGTGCATTGTCCGCGTGCACCCCCACCCCACCCCGTCCCGGCACCTCCGAGGGGCACCACATGTCGTGTAGATAATACGCAGTGTTTATTGCAGAAACATTCCAGAAACTTGTGTTCCTAGCAATCGCAAAGTGCACTGTTTCGAAATTCTGCAAGTTACGGATGTAATATTTATTATATCTTTCAAATAATTATAGGTAGCTCATTATCCGTTCTAAATACATACATGTTTTGCTCATGAGCAAGCCCAGAGGCGTATCAGAGAGGGCCTAAGAAAGCCATGCCTCCCACCCTTTTTTATAATATGTTATCTCGATTTATTGAAAATAATGCCATATATAAATCTCATCACATCCAAACCAGTATTCCAAATATGAATTTACTAGTTTTTTTTATACTTCAAGCTAATAACTGAATATTGATGGGGAGTTTGAAATGAAATTGGCTCCTCCGTGAAATATTTTTTGAATCTGCCCCTGAACAAGAAGTAGTCTAATTATTTGAAATTGCATAATGATGATACGCCATCTTCAACTGTTCACACTAAACATCATAAACCGTACTACTATGTTATCTATTTGTTAATATGTTGGGTCTCTTTGCTGAAAGAAGTATTCTTAACTATGTAAATTATATTTATAAGTTAATCTATTCAATACGTTATTTAATATAATGTTTATTATAAGCTCTTACAATTTTTTTCTCTTCTTTCTATTATTAAAAGCTAATTTAATTATTACTGAATTATAATGTAATTTATACTTTTAAGTTAACTTATTTATTCTTATATATATTCTTGTAATATAATGCAATAATTACTACTGCAAAATTATGTATTAATGAACTACTACTGTGCTAGTTTATTGTAAGTGAAGTTATTCATTACACTAGCAAAAATTGAACAATGTTGTGAACCTGAAACTGACCTTGCTTGCTATATGTATAAGTCTATATTATTTTTAAGTTACTTATTGTTAAGCCATCAACTGTTTGATTTTTAAGTTACACATTCTTGTATTATCCATTAAAGATATGATTTTGAATTTACCCCAATTAACTCCAATCATTTTCAGTATGAAGGTCCCAGATTTTCTAAAGACACTCTGAAAATAAAACCTATACAGAAATGTGGGTTTCTCAGAAATATTTCTCTGGCCTTTGTTTCATTACCAACAGCTTTTCCATGACCTTTGAAATTTCAAGCTCAAGAAACTTCTTTAACACACTACTAGCATACCATTAACATTCATTTGAGATAACATGGACTCATTTATAGTGAGCGATTAGAAAAATAATTATTTTTTATCTTATCACTGCATGATAATGCGTTTTTTAGTGTTAACCACACAAAATAAAATACATTGAAAGTGCAAAAGACTATTCTTCTCAGGATAAACACACTATACTGCAATTGTTAACTCGATTTGTGTAAGGAATTTCAAAAAGGTAGTAATATTAAGTTCAATTACGTTAATATTAAGTTTGGATTAATATACATTTCTAAAATATTTAAATAAACGAAATTCGTTTTTAATAAACACTTCTGTATTAGCACACTAATACACCACTTAAAATGTTGACATCTCCCGTTAGTTTAAAACATTTCAATATTCACTTGCCCATTGTCAGGTTGTGTTCTTTTTCGAACTTCATTATGCTCTATTTAATTATACGTGAACCCAAGTTGCCATGCCACTCATTCTCTTCGAATTAAATCGAATAAAACCGAGAACACTCTCTGCTCGTCGAACAATGTGAGCGAGCAGAGCGGAAGTTCGCAGAATTTAGTGGCCTGGCATCATTTCATTATCTCATTAAAGTGTGCAGCGACTGACAGCAACAAGGCTACAGGTATTTGGTGCAAAATGTGTGGAGTTTCGCGCTCGCCGTGTATGCAGCGCGGAGTGGGGTAGCTAATTAATTTAGGGCAAAAACGATTCTTAACAAAGAATGGCAGTGTGGTGTAAAAAGCTAGTGATGCTACAACAGCACATTCTCGCATTATATGCAGTAGCTACGGAATATTATAATACTACTTAATACGCTAAGATAAGAATTCCGGTGAGCAAATTTTACACACTCTTTTGGTATCAGAGATTCAAAATTACAAATTTCCCATGCTAAATCGCCATTATCCGCTTTAACATGGTGACACTTTCTATTTATTAAGCACGCAGAAAGTAAAAAGTGAAAGAAAATACAATTTCAATTTGGGTACAATGAAGTGTTCTGATTTGGCGTATGAATTTTAATTATTGAAATAGTTTAATTGACAGTCCTTTATAATAATTATAGGTTCCCTTTCATAATCGTATAATTCAAAATATTTGATAGCGAACGTTCCTACATGCGTTCGGATCGACGCGAGCCAACGGTTATTGGTTCTGCATCAAAGTGCGCGTGCTCGAATGAAATAAGCGCTCTATGTGTTCTGTACTCGTGCGCTCCGCTGGCGGCTCGCTCGTTTCTAGCTGAAAGTTGTCGGCAGTTAATGAGGTGTGGGTCTTCTCGACCTCCGTTCTATTGCCGCGCGTACTTCAATCACTCTTGAAAATCTGCTTCGGCTACCTCGAACGAACGAAAACGACGTCGGTCTCGTGTCTCGAGCGGCGAAGACGTGTTTGACGACGGCTTGTGCCGAAAGTAACCTTCCATCTCGTTTTAATGCAGAGTGACTTCGCGGATATTACGGCTCCGCTCGAGATTTTAAGAGCGACGTGTCCTCTCGGCGCGCTCTAATCCGCCTGAGGAACAGCCTGGCATCGCGTCGCGTCGCGTCGCGTCGCGTCGCGTCGCGTGGCGTGGCGTCCCGTGGCGTGGCGTCGTGGCGGCGAGACGAACCCTCCGCGATCTGCAGACGAAGCTCAGGAAACGCCCTGCTCTCGTTCGCAAGCAGCGCGCCACCACGTCATCGCCGCTGCTACAGTTGCCACCACTACACACCTTGTTTTACTCTCTCGTATACTTCTTACGTATCATAGAGATGGTATTACAACACTGCAGCAAATAAAGGCGATTTTTTTACTAATAATCGTGTTGTGGAGAGCCCTGGTGCCGAGAAATCTTCTTCCAATTAGTAGAAAATTACTTTCTCTAACACGTTGAGTAGTCATGTTTGGCGGCTTCCTACACACACATACACACATTCTTACTCCTGATCTGCTTGAATGTCTTGTCACAAATCATATAATGAAAAAATGATGGCAGATAAGAATTCCTTATAATAATTTTACGATTTTATTACATTTATTGTTTCCATTTTAAAAACGCGTAATTACAGCTAACGATACATTATGGTCACCATCCAAATTATCCAAAATCCTACCTGAATGACTCATTAATTACCCAATTGAAATTAACATTGATCCACCATCTATTCTTCGTAGAAGACTTAATCCCATCCTCTCCTTCTATACACCTAGGACAATTTCCATATTCAGAGGTTCCAAATTCATTCCTCCTAGACATATTTTCTGAACTCGATGAAAGAAAAACGTCTAAAAAATCTGCATGGATGATTCAAAACAACAGTCGATATCTATATGTGCCGTCATATCCTAGAAACCATCGATTAATTCCGACTATTTTCCAATTTTCTGGGGTGAAGCTGAATTTCTAAATTTATGTGTGCCCAGAACTCCGCTAACACTGAAATCGTCGTGTTTAATGACTTACTATCAACTCTAATACTCTCTAATCAATTTTAACTCTCTCTCAATTTTTTATTGGTGTAACTGAGATCCCTAATGACCAAATAAATACACAAAATTGCTATTGATATATTTAGGGGCCACTGCCTTTCATTTAAAACAAAAATTATGAAATTTATTTCAGTAGAAGACTCAGATATATTTTGAAGCGAAAAATCTTAGTGTTCTAAACATAAAGATAACTGCGTTGAGTTAAGTTGTCAAATTGAGAAAATTAATTAATTTAATCGAATAATCGTATTCACCTGAATTCACTTATTTTTTTCGGCCATTATTGCTACATTTTGCTTCTCCCCAATAGACAGTGCTGATGCACATGTCAAAGTTCTATCACTTACGTTATCTGTTATTGCTAGCTTTCTACGAAGACTAAAATAATGCGGTCTTCTTTTTCTGACAGTTTCGTCCCATACTTCCTTGCAGTGCCACTATCACCATTAACGAACTTGTAGAAATTAATTATTTTCTCCGTTCTATTTACATGTTCTAATTTACACTGAAGGATATTTTAAGAATCATTAAATACATACAAGTAAAGCGGTCATTGCCAAAACTCGGTGTTCTTCCGTCCCGTGCAATTTATTTCCTTGATTATTACATTAAGAAAGAAAAGCGTTTTCCTTAAATAGCAGAAAGGAAGAAAAGTAGACGGTTGTGTGCCATCTACTCTCAACAGTACAACGTAGACGACACGTCTCCACCTAGGTTAAAAAATCCTGCAAATATCTTGACGGCAGAATCACTAGAGCTCCGACTTCAACCACTGCACTAAAAATCACCTTCATAGACTTTGCTGTCCGTACTTCACGGCGCTCACCTTTGCCATTCCAGCTCTCCCCCTCCTCGTCCTCTAGCACCGGTGGCAGCCGCGAGCGCGCCGTGCCGCTCCTTTATTTTCGCGGCTGAGGCGGCGACTTATCCGTTGATCCAGCGACTGACAAGCTGAACCGGGGGATTTCTGATGAAAACCAGTTTTCATTTGGTTTATTTCGGCGCGTCCCCTTTCACTGAAGGAAATCGTAAAATTCTTTTCTCTTTTCTTTTTCGCTTCCAGGAGCTCGTAAAAGTAGCCCGCTCCCACGGCACCGCGAGGGAGCATCGATTCTCCTCAGATCGCCGAAGCCGAAGCCGAAGACGCGTCATCGGGCTCGGTTCCTTTAAGACTGGAGAGTCGCTCAACACTCGTAAACCGCTGGTAATTGCGGGAATAATACGGGGTATATGGACGGTACTCTCTGTGGCCTGCCGGCAAGATTTTCAGAAAGCACACAACCGCCTTGCGGAGTTGCTCTCGAGTACCGTTAGTTTTCGACATATTAGAATTTGTCACCCTATACTTATCACATCTTAGAGGCGTGTTGTATGTGGATAGCGCCATTGTTTACACTCATGGAAAGAGGTAGATCATATTTGCTTTCTATTATCTTGTAAATGTGCGGTTATGAGTAGCGCGCGTGTGGTTAGCCCTTCCCACACTCTTCCCACACGGGCACATGAACACACGCCCGTTAAAAACGAGCGAAGCAAATAATGAATTACTAGTGCAGTTAAATAGTTTAACAAGTAAATGGCGCGGAAAGTCCTCGCGATGAAATGCCACGGCGCGAGGGCGAGGAACAATAAAGTCGGAAATTTGACAATAACTGCGGGGAATCTGAAATAAAACGCGACGCGCAGGCGCTAATGAGGCGCGGCCTCGCGACTCCCCCCGCGGCGGGCGGAAACGCCCCTTTCACATGCAAACACGTGGGCCATCCCCATGTGAGCCTCTGACGCTCTCCCCGCGCCCCGCGCCCCGCGCCCCGCGCCCCGCGCCCCGCGCCCCGCGCCCCGCGCCCCGCGCCCCGCGCCCCGCGCCCCGCGCCCCGCGCCACACGCCTTGCGTCATCCGCGCTCTCCCGCCTCGTCCATTCCACGGGACTTGCGCCCCGCGCCTCATACCCCACTCCCACCACACCTGCCACCTACCCACCACACTCGCCCATCTCCTCCGCCCTGCCCCTACCTCCGGCCTCGCGCCCCGCGCCCCGCCCCTCGTCCCGTGCCCCGTCTTGCCTGCGCTCGGAATCGATGACGGGAGAATTAGCAAAGTTTCGCTATGCGGAATGCGGCGAGAGAAGTGTGCACAGTAAACATACGATTTCTTTGTTCAACAACTAAATTACTACACATAGAAATTATGTCGTCTGGATAAATTGAAAGCGCTCAAGCCTCATTACGATTATTTCAATTAGGCTCGACATCGAAGAAGTGTATAATTGACACTACAGGCTTATATTTTTTTAAATAGTGAGGGTTAAAAAATTATGTGACCATGAAAGTGCTATTTGTAGTAAGGTGCATTGGGTGCTTTCAGTTCTTCTGTTTCTACTAGAGAATCGGGAAGTCTGGAGCAAGGCGTAGCGGTTGGGGAGAGCAAAACAAACTCATCAGTTTTTAGTGATTCTGAGGGAATTTTTGTTGTTGTTTTCTATTTTCAATACTGCCAATACAATCTATTCACTTGGAAAAAATAGTTAATGTTATATAATATACAAGTAACTGTTAGTGAACCTAAGTGGTAAATATAATATATATTCACGTTTCAGTCTGTACACGTGTTCACAATTGTCCTACATATACACTGAACGTAGGTTCGTATGATAGTTCAGTCTCGTCTGATATCTCGTACTTCGCTCGTTGATAGTCTCTGCCATAGTCGAGATGTTCAAATCTTCGATGTTCAGATAACTGTTTATTACGAACCACAGCGCGTTGCATAAATATCTCTATGTTTTTGTTTCAAATCTTCTCAGGATCTCCAGGATTGACTTGCTGGTTGTACCCCACAGTTCTATGCCGTAAATCCATATTGGCTTGATTATTGCTTTGTGCAGTAATATTTTGTTGTATAAGAAGAGCTTAGATCATCGATTAAGTAGCCATGATAATTTCCTTACTTTCATTTGTGATTCTTTCCTCTTTTTTATGATATGGGTTTTCCAGGTTAAGTGGCTATCTAGATGTAAACCAAGATACCGCATAACAGATGTTACTAAGAGTTCTAACGGATTCAGTTTCACTTTTAGACACTGTTCCTTTCGAAGTGAGAACGTAATACGCTGTGATTTTGCTTTTTATAGTTACTCTCTATTGATTCGTCCATTCTTCTATTTTGTCCAGGTGCGCTTGCAGGTGTTGTGATGCTCGAGTTGAGTTGGAAGCTACGATATGTGTCGTCAACGAATGAAGCCATCATAGTGTATTCTGTTGTTGGTAGGTGAGAAGTATACATTACATACAGTATTGGCTCAAGGATACATTCTTGAGGGACATCTGCGCTCAGAGAAACATCTTGGTATTTAATTTGAAAAAATCGACTGGATGGAAGGAAATAAATGAATGTAGATTTGTTTTCAGTAATATAGACAATCCATTATATTGCACATATTTTGTGAGACATTGTAAATGTACGAGCATAATGGTCCTTGCACTATTTGGAAAAATACATTCCCTTCCCAGAATCAGATGCAGCCGTCGAAACACACCTCGCATTTCGTGACATGCGATTTTTTCCCCTTTTGTTCATAAGCCGCCCACGGGTCAGTGTAGAGTAAAGTTTTCTGCGTCAGGGATCCTCGGTCGATACGTGAGAAGTTGGTGATGGACAAAAGAGTTCGCTGTACCATTCTTCCTGGGTTTCCCTTTCTGTTGCCCAACCAAAGCTCTTTGTCATACAGTTCTATTGTAATCATCCGCATTCGGCGATTGATCCGACTCAAGAATAACCTACTGGGATCCTCCTTTTCTCTTCCGTGGACTTCGCATACATGGCAATCCAATGTTGCATGATAATACGATGTAACATGTATTAAAGCAAACATCTGTTTCATATCTAGAAGGAATATATAACGATAAGCGATATATAACTCTGAATAACATAATCTAAAACCGTAATTAGAACATAATATTCAATTACAAAAACCATCATCAGCTTTGAAGCAATTTGCCAACTTTTTTTGTGCGGTAATCGAATAAACTGGAGGAAAGTTTGTAGAGATTTGTAAATTCCGTAACATTTAAACAGTCAAGGTCAATGAGAACTCAAAAGTAACCTTTATAGGGATGTAAAATTTATTAACAGATCTCAAAAAAATTAATTAGAACGGAAAAATATCCATCTATATTTAAACAGATGTGTAATCTGATACTATTGAAAACATTAATTGTAAATAATATTAAAGAATTTTTTAAATCGGATCCAGCTAAAATGCTGGTCCTCCCCAAAAATTGTCGCAAGCACCTGCCACCGTGACAATAAATAAAAACTGAGCCACAGTAAATGCAGGATGCTTGCTTGCGTGGTCCTAGTCGGCCGATTAACGAAAAAAAAAGAATTTTTTAAAATCATTCTCGACGAAATGTGTTGACCTTTTCTAAACGGAGCTGTTCTATTATTACGTTTAAAAACGGAACGAATACCGACTTCCAAGACAAGCCTATCTTCTGGGAAGCCGCCGCGCCGTCTAGTCTGTTTGTTCGAGACGCCTCCCTGTTTCCCTTTGTGTCGTAAACGGAAAGCTTTTATCGCCGTTATGAACGGCTTACAATTGTAAAGCATCACTCAGACAGAAAAAAAACTTTTAATTGCCTACTCTAGCAATGCTGTCTTCACCAGTTTTTTGGCGCGCGAATGAAGTTACAGTGGCAGCCTCGTCATCGACCTGGAAGAGCTCGCTGTGCTTTACGAAACTTAAATTTGCTTCTGTCCGAGCGACGACGGGATTCAAACGTCGGATTAAATCTGTCAGGAAAAGTAACTCACACCTTGCGTATTGATGATGAATCCGGTGATGGCGACAGAATACAATTACTCTTGCTCATCTAACGTACTTCAAACTTCACAGTTAACAGATCACACACGTGCAAAAGTTAGCGAGTAATCGGGTTCGTGTAACATTTCGAAAAAAAATCTGCTGCATTGCATACGAGAGAGAATATCTGATAATGAGCGGGAGCTCATTATTCACAATTTCCTGTCGCTCGTTAATGAGGAAATATTTCTCCATTTTTCTTTCTCTAACTATATCAGATGTTTGAGACGTTCAACATTTGTAGCAAAATGATATTGCAACTCCCTAAATCAATTACACCGATTGAGACTAAAGTTCAGATATGTGAATCGATTCTTCCTATATTAATATATTCTGTAACAATCGTGCACACGCGTAAATTTTATCTCTAATATTATTGCATGAAGGAATATAATATTTAATTACAATACGCATTAGATGAAGTATTTCAAACAAGTAATTTAATGAATTTTAAACATTTGTTTTTGATTTATTTATTACAAACGTTTGGAGCAATTCAATTCTTGAGAACAAAATGAATTGAAATATTGCCGGATTTAGATCGTCGCCTAAACTGGACCGCACAAGTTTTTACTCTAAACAGCGTTTGGTTCATGCAAGTTGATTATAATGCTTATCAATGCTCTAATGAATTCGTTTGACAATTTTCAGGAAATAGCATACATTTTAATTACCGTTTTCGTAGGGTATCTTAGTAGTTTGTGTTAAATATTGTAAGCTATTTTATGCACACGGAGGTTATAATTGGAACTTTCATTTTACATTTTACAACTCTTGAAACAGTTGAGCAGCGTTTATGTTCCTTATATTTGGACGAGTTACCGAAATTAAACTACAGAAAGGTGACTATATTAGACCGGTTCACCTTAGGAGGCTTGCAAGAATTATTTTATGTTCTTCCATTTCATTTTATATTTTTTCAAGTGAACATAAAATATTGTAATGTAATGTATATAGGGGTAGATAGAACTTGGTTATTGTGCGCCAACTGGCACATAGAGAAACAACAAGCGAACCTAGTTCTAAGAACATTGGACAAAATGATAATAAGAAATACTCGTCAGATGATACTATCTAAAAGTACAAGAAACAATTGAACTAGAATGTTTTTCAGAACAAGACGACTGACAAGTTTTTCTAATCGTCCAAGATATAATTTATTGGAAGAAGAGGGAAGGACAGTATTAACGAACAGTCCAATCAAACAGCAACTAGGACAATATAATTTAGGCAACTTTCTCATATTCATTAAATAGTTTGGGAATTGCTAAAATATTTCACATTTTTTCAAATGAAACTGAGTACACGTTTAACTATCTTAAAATATCCAGTGAAAAATACTTTCCTTGTTTATGAAACGAGAAGGATGTGAGAAAGGGGGAATCTCAAGAAGAAAACAGAAAAAATCAGAAATTAAATCTCCGTACATTTTAATATTTTTTATTATTGTGAAAGAAATGTCAAATATAATCGTACTGCAATAACAGAAGAATTTTATAATTATACATTATTTCACTTTCATTAGAGCAAATAATAATAAATGCGTAATATAGTAGAAAAAGTTCTAAATAAACAGAATGTGGATCTCTCAAAGACTCCAAGGAGTGATTTAACTCACCGTTCCTCTGGGCTACAGCTTCTCGAGACGAAGACTCTACGCACACTCCCGATAAAAACTTTTTCTTACCTGGAACAAAAAGAAACAGACAGTAAGGTAGACTATTCTCAGTCTTTCACCTTTATAGATTCAAAACTAATATACTAATGAAATATAAACATTGAGCAGTACATTAGAATTATGTACGAAGACAACTTTCATCAAAAAAGAAAAAAATAACTATTTTGGAATAATAAATATCACAATGAGTAACATTTTATTTGTATACCAAAACGAAGACTTTGTAGCTGAAAAACAATCCTATTACTTTTCCGCGAAGAAGACTGAGCATATCGGTATAATTAAACGTTCTTTTCCTCTGTCCACAACTTTGTGTTCGCCAAAGAGAACTGTAAAAGCGACGGTGAGTGGCTGCGGAAAGAAAGGTCGTCGACAGTAAGAGGCTGTAGACATGAGCAGCAACTCACTTACTCGCGGTGGCGGCCACCGCACCGGTGAGTCGCGCGGGCGTGGGCGCGGCGGGGTGGTGGGGAGAGGGCTGTGTACGGGAGTTCGCACGGCACACGGGAGCCGTCAGGCTGTCACTTTCCATCTCCGGCACGCGCAAGCGGGCGGCGGGGGCGGCGGCGGCAGCGGCGGCGGCGCCCGAAAACGACACGCGCTCGGCCCCGCCGCCGCCGCCGGGCGAAACACGAGGAGCCGCGAGTTTCTCTGACGGGGGGCGCGTGCGTGAAAGAGCCGCCGTGTTAGGCCAAACCGAAGACTCTTTTCGCTTCTTCGGTTAAGGTGCGCTCGTCTCCGAATTTTGGAGAAAGCCCGCACCGGCGAGCGGGCAGGCCAAAACAGACACATGCCCCTCCGCGTTGCCTCTGGAGAATCGGCACCAACAGAGAGGTCAGCGCTGTCCGCTTTCGTGGCTTTCGTTCCAAAGCGCCACTTTTTCAAGCACTCCAGTTTTGTCTTCAAGACATCTGCCCATTGGTTTCTCATTGACGTAAATAAAAACGCGTGTTATTTCATTTGCAAAAGTACAAAAACGAATCGACTCTTATAAACAAATATGTACATTCATGAACTATTCCTTTCATGCGTTTTGTTTCAACAGAATCATCTGTTGATATTTCTGACGTACGAAATATGGAAGCTCTGCTGTAGGTTCTCTTACTGAAATCATTAACGAAATGAATCAGTGTTCATTGAAAATTCTCAGTGAGGAAATTGTATTTGGTAAGATGTCTTTGCTAGATCCCATGCAGCATAAAATAATAGTAATGAAGTCAAAATAAATAGTTAGATCATAGTTTGGAAAATGTAACAGAATTGAGTAGATAGGAAGATATGATTTGATGTAGCAAAGTAAATGAGGAGTACGAAGGTTTTGGAACATAAAAAATAAAACTAGGGCAAAGATGGAGAATTATTTATTAATGATTGAAAAATAAAAAATCTCAGTGCTGGTGATTATTAACGCAGTAAAAGTATAATAATAAATATATTTGCTTGTGATTAATTTAGACCTATATAAAAGTAATTTACACGCGAATTTGAATAAATATGTTTCATGAACAGATAATTCAGAACATTTAATACTAAATCATTACTTCGTAAAAAAAAGATAAGCTGCATTGTAGGTACTTTATTGCAATTAAAATTCGACGGATATATTGTATTTATATCTAGTAGACAAAGAAAACAATTACGAAGTAACGTTTTTCTTAACCATAATTCAGCACAAACATTTTTTTCTCCAAGTCACTCTCTCCTTATATCGATAACACTCCTACATTGGATTCATTTTCCTCGTCATCATATTGAGATACAAAACTCAAATTTCCAACGTTCAGGTAATAAAAACGGCACATTTTCAAGCACGTTAATATTTTTATTGCTATTGGTTTATTTTCTCTCAAAAAACCTTAAATTTGTAAATCAATATTCATTCATGCTTGCTCACCGAGGCATCATGAATATATAACGTACGCTATTATTTGAGCCGGACTCGAGAACAGGGCCGCATGCAAAATAAAACACCACCCATCAGTCACGAACTACGAATTCAATTGTAGGATATCGAGCTACCGAGCCCACCGGTTTTGCACACACGTCATCCCCGAAAGATAAATAAATCCACGACTGTACTCCCGCGTCCCCGAGGGAGCGGCCCATAGAACGTGAGGGAGAGAGCGAAAAGGGCCAAGGGGCACAGAAACGTCTGTCATCACAGCGCGGCGGGATCTCGGCTTCGCATCGCATCGCATCGCATCACATCGCGGCGAGAGGAATCCTCTGGGAAAAGATTTCCCCCGGGGGAGAGTGGCGGTGCAGCCGGTGGCTGGGAAGGCGCCGCCGCAGCCGCCAAGAATTTCCCATGTGAAGGAGATAATTTTTCCTATTCTTCTCCCGTTCTTTTGCGCTCGTAAATAATTATAGTAGTTGGCACCACCACCCCTGTCATAGCAGCAGTCTCAGTCGGGCTTGATATTTGGCAGCGAAATCGCGCGCAGGCGTCTCGCAAAGAACTGGGTCGGGGAACGCCCTTGGCCCCGTAGCGACGATTCAGGGTGGCCTCTATGAACCAACGCGAGGCAAAAAGCATAACGTGTTCAGCCACTGACTGATGGAGAATTCTGGCGTCCCCGCTGCTCTGATAGGTAGTTTTTCGTGGTTTCTCCGATCAACACCCGGAGAATGTCGGAACAATGCTCTAACAAATGGGCCACGGATTGCGCGCGATCTTGCATTCTTTACCCTTTCCCTACCCTTACCCCTTACACATACAATATCATGCGCTACGCTACCACACATACCGGGAGACCGGTCGGGAACTTAGAGCTTGCCCCGGCTGGGTTGGTGTCCCGCTGATAGGAGATACTTGATTGGGGAAAACCCGCTAGCAGACGGTAAGTCAGCGCCGGGACTCGCCATCCAGATGGGAAAGACCACCGCCACCTCCCGAGAAAAACATGGACTTAACTTATGGGAATAATTACCTTAGCAGTTGACGCGGTCGAAATCACTAGCAATCAATCGATCGATCAATCAGTGAAACGTGTTTCAATCTAACGGTATAAAATAATATTTACACAGTGTCTGGCAATAAATGTTACAAACTTCTATGGCATGTAAGAATGTCGATGATGATTACTTTTCCCAATACACATGTAATGTAAAATAATATACAAGGAAGATACGCATGTAACAATTGGTATTGATTGGACGGCAATTCAGCATACGTGTTCGGCAGCGACAAGAAATCCTTATGACAGAGTCAAAACGCGACCTGCTTAACACGAATGCATGAAGGGTTGCCTACTAATAAGGGGCAAATGTCACATATGTAACTTCTATATATGAAATTTCTCGCCATATGTTCGTTTAAAAAAACGTTTGATCCCTCCTTGACATTTTTCGACTCCACTTCATGCACAATAAGTTTGTAACATTTATTCTGAAGCGGCTAGCTTTCCATATCTGGATACCGGGGTTCGAATCCTGATCAATCTTTGTGCGATTTGTGATGGACGAAGCTGATTCACGGCTGCTTTCGTTGACGTTCTCCAGTTTGTTCTGCTCATCACTGATATCTAATTTTCAAAAACGACTTCACTTCATTTCTTACACTCTCTTACTGACATTGTTGAAGCTAGAAATTTGTTACGGAACCTGTTACAAGTAATTCCCATTTATTTAGAAAGGGAGCACATGTTTAGTTTTCCTGCATTTTCTCGTTAAGAAAGAACAGCGCGTGAAATATAAAGAGAATGTAAATTCAATGTAAATGCAAATGCCTAGTCTAATCCTGACCTTACGCTCCATGATTCACATAAATCGTATTGCTTTGACATCATTCTGTACTGTGGAAGGCGCTCAGCAAAGATTTGTTTACAAGCCGTTTGAAACTGTTTTTGACTAAGATCGCTTTAGCGTATAGTTTCATTATCAGGATAATGTAATACTGAAAACAAAACGCATAAACCCACAGTTCCTGCGTATTATCTTTCATTTACTGTACAATTTGTTTGTATAATTGCCTATTTTTTCACTTTTTTAGTCACCTTCTAAGCTAATAGTGATTATTAATTAAAAGTACGTGTTCACCACATTGGAATTATTACCGTTCCACGGCAGTCATCTCACGTTACTGTACGCTTCGTGAAGACTTGTCAGTACTATAAATTGTCTCCCCATGAAGATTGCGCAAACGCCGAGTGTGCGTGAAGTGCAAGTGTGAAGTGCACTACAAAGCCTTTTCTCAAAATACTGCGCGAGGCGAGGCCACATGCCTACGTGCCTACTCAGAGAAGCATGAGACTGCGTATGGAGAAGCTCTCACAGAAGCACTAGATTGACGCGATTAGTAAATGAAATGTTATATAAACCTAGTAATGGAAATGTAGCTCATACAAGTACAATGAAATGTTAATTTTTTATTATTGCTTCACTTGTAGGAGCCGAAACGGCCGTCTTGATTTCTATTTCAGAAGAAACCTTTTTTTAACAAAGGAAAGAAGAACATTTGCCTGTGCAGATACATTGATGAATTCCAAGTAGCACAAAATATATACTTCGGTTATTTTTAAATTAATTTAAGCAAATCAATTTACAATATTTTGCTCTTAACACCTATAGATATCAGACATTATTGACGGTCGTGTTGATGACATAAACCTTTCTGTACCAATGAATTCAGGTTTTCAAAATTAGATCTTTTAATGATACCATGAGTTTTTTTTATATATACAAATTTTGAGGCAAACGCGACATTTACAAAAAAGCATAATATTTTCTTACAATTTTTTCTTTTAATTTTTTGCTCGAATACAGCAAAGTGCGCTTACTTTACCAGTCCGATTTTCATTACAATTTCTGAAATTTTGAAAATTGGAAGATTGGTCTTTGATACTAACTGTATTGTAAAAGCAATTACTTATTTTTATTTATTTCCTCGGTATTTCTAGAAAAGTATGTTTTATTGTCATATCACAAATCGAAAGTGAGTAAATATCGAATGCCAAATTTTCTTTGTATTTAAAAATATTTCATGCAAATGCAGGCGTCGAAGCTATAACGATAACATATGCGATCATACATGGAAGAGAGAAGTGTTTTCAAAGCATGGATTTTACAAGCCTTCCAATTTTGATGATCCGAATAAAGCTTGGAGTTCCTAAACATACCTCAAAGAATCTGACCTGGGACTTAAAGCGGCGAGTTGCTAAGAAGATCGTAATCCAGTTTCAGGAATCTAAAATGAACAACGTTAGGGGAATATTGTAATAGCAAAGTGGTCGCTAAAGCAAAGCTTGTGCCAAAGCAGCGCTTCTGGTTTGTTTCGCAACTCTGAAATTTAAGAATAACTAATTATGCCTTACAACGCAAGAAGCGCCTCTCAAAACGCCGAAACTTGCAAAACAAGTGAAAATGTATTTAACTAACCAACGAGAGTAAAGGGAGAGTGAAAGGAGTACGGAAAAAGAAAACTTTTCTTCGAACATAGTGGTGAAGAATTGTTCTGGAAATTTTCCGGACTAAAAGCTCTGGAATTCAAACCATCTCCCTCAGGTGTATAATTGACAAGTCTGTTTAAACTGCGCGTCTCTTGTAATGTGCTTACTGGGTTGTTTTGGGAGTATCGCTATCACGGATGAGATTTTTTCTGTACCCAAATACTATAATGGTCTGTAACGATTACCCAGATGCATTAAGATAAATACCTGCGATGGCTTAGTGGCATGACTTCCTACTTTCTATCAAGATAACTCCCCGTTTACCCGCTAACGTTTCATTAAACCTAAAAACGCTTATCAGTGCTTTAACGAGAATGGGGTCACACGCTTCCGTGCGCAAATACGAGCAGTCGGTCAAACGGCACGCACGCATCATCTCTCGGGTGAAAAATCGCACTGGCGTTGTCAACAGGCGAAGTGGGTTGCCACGATTCTTCGGCTCCACGAGTAAATTTTGAAATGCGCAATTTATTCTTTAACAAAAACTAATCAACGTCGAATGTAAGACACGACGTAAGCAATTTTTTAATTCTCAGTCTTTTTATCATTCGAATTTATGTAAAACCTCCTTTACAATTGGCTTCAACTGAGGCTTTAAAAGTTGGTGTTTATGAAGTTTCACTCACGAGGTGTGAAAAGGGTTAACACGTCTTTAGAAAGTTGTTTGTAAAGAAATTGCTTCCAAAATATGTGGAGCGATGTGCAATTGCGTGATACAGAAGTAACCTCTCATCAGAAAGATGGGAAATGGAACTCGTAAACTGTAAGCGTTTCCAAGAAGTTATCATTTTAATGCTATAATAAACGTCTATAACGATAAAAGCGCTTCCACAGATGCATCCTAAAATGACGTGCTATGCTCCTCTGAGAGCCATATTTGAGTTATATTGTCACGTGGTATTATTAATTTAATGGCAACGAAATCTTACCACAAGCCGCAGATCATTTACTCTGAAGATATTTCACAACAACAAGAAATTTTACAATTCACTTCTTACGTCGAAAGTTTACAATCGACCAGTTTACAGTCGGCTAAAGAGCACATGATTCTTGTGTAATTACACGTATCTTCTGAAGATTTTTTTTACATGGGAGGGGAGGGATAGGGAACAGTCATGATACCCGTTTCCTTCTTCTGTATATAACCTGTGTTTTTTTATTCTAAAGAGCACCTCATCTCGCATTTATCGAATTCTTCTACATTGTTCCGTCTGCGGACCTGCACGACCCGCACACGGGACACTGAGAAGTCCGGTGGAAACTCACGCCCAAAGGGAGGCGGAATCGTTAGAGACGAAGGACAACACAGCCCTCGCGTTTTGGGCAAAGGGTGGACGAAACGACCGAAAGCGGACGCCTCAGCGGCTGAAGCCGGATACCTCGCCGCGTCGCACCGCGCCGCACCATGCCGTGCCGTGCCGTGCCGTACCGTGCCGCACCGCGCCGCCGTGACCTGGCGCACGTGGGGCGCCGTGAGCAGCACGGCACAGCACGGCTCTGCACGCCCCGGCGCGCCGTATCTCACGCGTCCATTTCGGCGCGCTCCAGATGGCCATCCCTCAAAGACGCTGAACTGTTCGCCATGCCGCGCGGGAAGAGCCATGATACAAAACGTGGGAGGCAAATTCACCGTTTTATATTTCTTGTCCCTTGATGAGTCACGAGAGGGAACACTGATATCCAATCGGGCGCTCTAATTGTAATTAGTACGGTTGAATGTTGATGTACAGTTGAATTCGACCCATCTATAAAGCTAGTGTAGAAAATTTTCCACCGCTGTAAGTCGATGGCATGCGAAAGAGGGAATTTTCTTCTATTCACTACAACGAGAGAAATTTTACATGGTATGAGAAGAACCAAATAAAATATCATCACTCATCAGTGATCAGACTAAAATGGTGAATTGATTCGAACATACTGTGAGAGAGTGAGAGAAACTATTTAATGTCGCAATGACTATTTAATACTAGTATTTATAAGAAACTATGAATTTCTATAGAAACTTAAATTCAAGATATTGCCCCACAATTTATCCTTCAGCGTAAAACTAAACAAATAATCAAATATCGTCCCTGACCACTTGAAAATTGCGTCTCAGTCAGGACCGCGACGCACCATGAGGACCCTTTTGTGCCAATTTTCAGCGCTGTTGGGTTTGTCGCAATGCGCAGTCCTACTCATTGTATTATTGGAACAGCAACCCGGTTCAAGCTTGTAGGCGAATCCCACATTGCAGTAAGTTTCGCCTCATTTGCTCTTCCCACAGAACGAGGCTATGATCACACGTTCACCGCTCTCCGTTGAATGGCTGCGTGGACCGGTGCGCCTTCAGTGCAGCTCCCCTTGTTACTCTTGACGTGGCGGGCAAAGGGGACTGCTTACAGTTACCGCGGCCATGTTCGAGGAAAGAAAGTATTTAATTCTGTATAGATTCCGTATATATTCGTAATCCTATTCTAAACAAGCAGGTGACTGCAACTGAGGAGTCAAAAGCCCAAAAGAACTACCCATCAGAAGTCCACAGTTCGAAGAGACCCTGCAAGGGGTCAGGCGAACCTAATTAAAAATCTCAGGAGACGTTGCAACTGACAAACGTATTTCAGAGCGGTGCTTTAGAACTGGAGAAATAAAATGCTGGACACCATTTTTTTTAAAATTAATACACATATAAATTTGTTAATATGTATTTTAATTTTATTTATATTAACATATTATATTACATTACGAAGTAGGGTTGTATAAACATTTTACCCCAACGATTTCACAGTACCATACTGATTTCTCGTAAATTGGGTATAATGATGTATATTGTTTTATATGAACGTTTGATGGCTACAATATATAACGGGCCACATGCAGCCCATATGGTTGATGTCTCTTTCTTAAATCTCTATACTATAAGTATGATTAATAAAAGCCGAAGGAAGAATTGAAGTGACTTCATGTTTCTTTCTAGCTCTAAACTCGAATGGCAACCGTTGCCACGACGACACATTTGAAATAACATTTTTTGTAGTTTCTGTTATAGCTACTTTCGTGTCGTTTACGTGAACCGGTTTATTCCGGGTTTCGCAAACCACGTTGTAATGTCGTCTCTTGTGAAAGGTCGCGTCGTTAGCGCATCTTAGCCCCTTCGCGACGGACTACGCGCGCACCCGGAACCCGGCACCCAGCACCCGGCACCCACCGCCGCGCCGACCTCCGCAGCTTTCCCCGCACGGCGCCGGACGAGCGGAAGAAAGTCTTCCCCTTTCCAGCAATTCGCGAGGCTTCGTGCTATTGAACTGACCCGCTTGGGCTTAATCTCGGCTTATTATGGTGTCATCCTCGTTTGTTTCGTTTCTACTGCGCCAGGGAAATCGACCTAAATGAGATGGAGTAAATTGCCAAGATTTTTTTTTTTTTCGACTTTGCCTTATGGTCTTCTTTACGCTGGAAAACATTTCATTTTCGAAATTGAGTGTAAGATGTTGCGGTATTTTGTTATTATCGTGATAAAAACGGTTGTTTAATGACTTTGGGATTGGAGTACAGTAGTTCTTTACGATGACATTAGATTCACCAGGACATATCTCATTGTCAAAAGTGTTGTTTACGAATTTTAATTTAACTTACTTTACAATATTTACTTTGCGTTATTAAATTTATGGAAAAATAAATCTACGTGTCAAAAAATTAAAATACAATTTGTAATACACTTTGGTTTTTATACATGACCATAAATAAATCTAAAAATGGTAATGTGTATCTTTACTTAAAATAAGAATTATTTTTAATTCGTTGCAGATTATTTCATTCAAAAGTAACTCTAAAAGAAAACACATCAGTCAGAAAGTCTTATAACAATGCTGTATAATTCTGACTCAACAAGTAAATATAATGTTCACAAGAAAGTCAAACGAAGTACATACATCGTTCGACGTAATGAAGTGAGCACGGTTTAACAGCTTTATGTAGAGGCGAGTATCGCTTCAGACTGATCATTTGATTCTCTTTCATAACCAGATATATGACTCGAAACTGAAGTAAGTAGTAATCTTATCTTCCAGGTCTTTCAGCACGATAGGTTCCACGAAACTGTTGGGAAATCGAAATAAAGAGTGATCCTAATGCAACGATCCGGCTGATGTAAGGCTAAATCTGCTTTATCCTTTCAGACCATTATTTCTTTATATTAATTTGGAAGGAATTTCCACAGTTCTGGACTGATAATTTAGTTGTAAGTCATTCGAAAAAGAAATTCCGTTTTTATCAACAATGACGACAACAGATTCTTATATGCTAGTTCAAATCCTACTTAATCTCGAGTTATAAAAATTATTTATAACCTTATATCTTAATTTCATAATTCTGGTCTAATCATATAATAATTTTCAAGAAATCTCGAAGGAACAGGAACTGAAACTTTATGGAAGTGAATAAGGTTCATATTGGTAAAAATGAAGTTTAACCTTTGCCACAAAATTGCACAATTCTTTTTTAAAAACTGCTTCACTTGGACGTATACAATGTTTTCTGTTCTTTTTATTTTCGCTCTCAACTCTGGTATATTGTTTTTAATGTTCGGCCTTAAGCCACCATCACTGATAGTTTTTTTTGGGGGGGAGGGGTTCCTCAATCGCGTAAGGCGTTCATCGAAATGGGCGCTAGTATTGCATTCCAGTTGTAAAAGTAAAATATAACGTCATTTTTGTTCATTGTTCACAGTTGAAGCACTTTGGATATAAATGATGGCAAACTGACAAATTGGGCGATATTAGAATATTTGATTTTAAGTGTGATATTTAATAACTCGCTTTCATCTCATTAACAATATTCCTTGCTTCGTGGCTCTCTCCATTTTGCAAAACTTTCAAGAATGAACAATAAATGGCAATACAATTCACTAGTAAGTTATGGCTTGTACAGCTAATTTCAAGTAAATGTTAGTTTCAAATTGAATTTTCTTTTCTGTCAGGAAATGTCAGTTAATATTACTTACGTCTGAACGCCTCAACTGTAATTTTTGAAATGTAAATTTATTAAAGTGGGTAGCGTAGAAGGTCCTAGGTCTGCGTCTCGCCACAAATAAAGATATTTTATTATTATTATTATTATTATTATTATTATTATTATTATTATTATTATTATTATTATATGCGTATCGGCCATTTATGACCACGCTATACGATTAACGTGTGTCATTTTTTCAGCATCAATTTTTCAGTATAACCCTCAGTACGACAAGGTTTATTACACCTTGAAGAGTGAATTATGAGCTATTAGGATGATGATCAGGGGTGCAGGGACGATCACCAATAAGGCCATGTCTACGCAGGACTCGAACTTGCAACCTCTTCGGCGCAGACGACGGTTGCAACAAATATCTGCGCCACGGGGCCAACTAATTATTATTATTATTGTTATTGTTATTATCGTTATTATTATCATTATCATTATCTTAGTATATCTACAATAATTCATCATTTGATATTTGATATTGTGAACACTTTAGCAAAGAATTATCATGAATCATTTTTTAAATTTTTTCAGGCCTAAAATATGTTGAAGTAAAAACACTTCCTCAATAATTGTAAGAGAAAATGTTCGAATTATTTCACTTTCAGTGACTAGTTTTGAAATTACCATGTATCGATCCAAAGATGTAAAACAAATCGTGTGATTATCAATCAAAACAGCGCGTTTCTCATTTGCGATCCAACCGATCAGCCCCCTTACCAAAGCCTCCCCCGTTTGATGGGTTGCAAATATGACACGCAGCACGCACGCCAGTTTCGTGGAACGCATAAAAATGACTTCAATAAGAATTACCCGATGCCGATCAAGCCGTCGGGACGACTAATTGGCCCTAAACCTCCGAAAATTGTTCCTACGCTGCGCCAACCTGCATAATTGGTATGACGAGAACGCACGAGTTTCGATAAACATCCACGCACGTGTGGCGCCTGCGCGAGCGCCATCGCGATGTTGCGCGCCGGCCGCCGCGGCCCGGCGTTCGTGGGGCGCGAATTGACGCCGCACCGCCCTGCGTAGTCATTCCGTTGGGTGGTTGGTTGCTCGTGATTCAGGACGCGTCAACGGCTAACATGGTTAGTCCCGTAAGTGCGTGCTTTTTCCTCGGGACGTGGCGGTGATCTTCCCCTGTTGCATGGCGGGATCGGGCGCCGACCTTCCGTCGGCTAGCGGGGTTCTCCCGCAACCAGGTATCTCCCACCAGCGGGGCACCGCTCCAGCCGGGACAAGCTCTAAGCTCCCGACTGGTCCCCAGCATGTATGGTAGTGTAAGTGCGTGTAAGGGTTCACCCCATAGGTGATAGGACAAGGAAAGAGAAGGAAAGGTTGCGCGCGGTCCTTTGTTGGGATACTGCTCCGGTATTCGCCTGGTAATGATCAGCGAAACCACGGAAAACTACCGATCAGAGCAGCCGGCCGCCAGAGCTGACAAGCTAATGTCCGAAATCCTGCTACCGCCGGGACTCGAACCTAGGACCTCCCGGTCAGAGGCACTGCAGTGACATCAGTTAATGCCCTGAGCCACCTTTCCCGATAGTCATTCTGGCGTGGTAGCGTAGCTAAAGAGCGGAGGGGGACTTGTATTTTTTTATTGCAAAATTAGTTGGTGATTAACTGATTACATTGTTTACTTTAACTTAACTTTACGAGTACATATGTATAAAGGCTTAATACCCAACTTAAATTAAAACTTAAAACTATATTGTATTGGTTGAGGTTACTCATTGTTCTCAAGTAGAGGGGACAATCGCTTACACAGTGAGTGGACCAAGGAGGAAGATGACTTACACTAAAGTCGGATCCACACATGCGGCATTCGGCGAATCGTGAGCAACCGCTCGCCGAATCCCGAGTAGTGTGGACGAGTTGCTTGCGAAACGACTAGTAGTCGTTTTCTGGCTTCCATACAGCAGAATATTGATAATGATGCCTAAGCCATCGAAAGCTGCTATTGTAATAAACAATATTGTAGGCAATGACGACTCATATAATTATTTCATTCGAAATGCCAACGATAACTTACCACAATCCCAATATTCGGTATTTGCCCTACCCTCCGCGTGTGGGTCTTAGTACACATCAAAGGAAGCGATCATTCGCCAAACGCATCAGCGGTTCGGAATTGGGCGAGCAGAAGCTTGCTGCTCGGCGAATGCCGAATGTGAGGAGCAGCCTTAAGAGGAAACCAAAGAGCTGCATGGTCTGGCCCGGTGCAAAATAGCCGTGCATTAGGATCCGTGCGACCTTCAATTTGTTTTAGGTCACGTTCGCGTACGTTATTTTATTCCTTCGCTCATTCATTTGTTTACCATCCAATTAATAAGTAGACGTTCATTTACTATAATTTTCATTAATTTGTCGTATTTACGTTTTTGCTTTTCAATTTAACTTATCTATTATCTACAAGCACTGATTTTAAGAGCGCCTCGGACAGCAACTGCTCTAATTACGCCACTGTTTCAGTGCCAATTAAGGTGCTATGCCGGGAGGATGCCGCGTCGTTTGAACGACGCACGTGAACAAAGGGCGGCATCGTGCAAGCGTGGGAAACCCACTCACGCTGAGTTCAAGAGTCAGAAAATCCCTCTCAGAAGAAAGTGAATTGGATTCACTTTGGGCTTGCAACAAGTTGTTCTGGCATAATATGACTTTCTTTAACTTTCACTAAAATACTTATAACTGTTTTGTTAGTTCCATATTTACACAAGTATATATATTTAAAATAATAATAATAATAATAAATATTATTGGCACATTAGTGATACTATGTCTTTATTACAACGTACAAAGTCTAAGAATGCATAAAACATACCCATTTATTTAGTATCTTCATTCCACTTTGAAATTCCATAATGTACGTCGATTTTTAGCAATCCTCGTTTCTGTACTTGAGAACGCCAATAAATTATAACCGATTTGTATACTCATGCTTGCTTCAGACGAACTCTGGCAAACATTTTCCAGAGTTCGTCCGAATACATCAAAACATTTAGACATCAAGATATCTACGTTCAAACAAATATTGATTAAAAAACAAAACAAATAATATAGTTCTGTGATAGTTGATATGTGGAACGTTATCAGAATATATTTTATAAAAAAATGAATGAAAACTTTCTTTGACAAGAAGATGTATATACTAATTCATAAAGCAAAATGGGGACAATAAATGAAACAAGATGAGTATTATTGATTTGGTGGCAATTACACTGACAGAAGCTATTAGAAGAGAGCATTCGTTAACATAAATATAAATACAGCATTTCATCATTGGGCAGCTACTCACCCTAGCGGGAAAAACACGAATTAAACCCAATTACAGATTGCTTCACTAACATTCATTGCAAAAGCGATTCGAGCTCAATTCGATTAATTGGACGTGAACTTGAATGTTTGCCCTCGAAAGTGTCAGAAGCAAAATATAAACAGCGGTCTCTAAACTTCCGGAAACCGTGTAAAGTTTATTCGAAAATCGTGCTTGGAATTCAGTCGCGTGGGGAGACCATTTTATGAAGCATTACGAGACTTGTCATAAAGCTTCCGTCTGACGACGGCTCAGTTTGAGGAGAACTGGAACTAAAAGACAAAATGTGCTGCATCAACAATAAAACGATCCATTACAGACCTCCATTATAATGATTTAATAGACTCCTTTTTGTTTCTTGGTCACTGATGAAGATATTTTCCTATGAAAGAAACTACTAGTATTTTACGACTAATATTACTCAGTCATATTTATGACTAAGAAAGACAACAGTATTGGATACGATAAATGGAACCTGCTTCTCATAATTGTTATATACGACAATAAAATTTTGTTCTGTTTACATCCCTCTGGCTGTCATTGCTCTCGTATACTATTCTCGATTTCTCAATCGTCAGTAAATTCTATGCAACTGTTGAGCAACCACACAATTCAAGGTCTACTAACTTCTTCTCGCTGATTGTTTTGATCCTTTTTGTACCCCCCTTGTCGATTATAGTTAAAAGGTAAATCAAACTAGGAAATGTTGGTTATATCGGTGGGTTCAATGTAGCAAAAATCTCTTAATTACTAGTAGAATACGTATCTAGCATTTCGAGCTAAATACTGTATAATTGAATATAATGACGAATTGTTTTATTAAATTAAATGCGCGCCTCGGAGAATTATGGCTAGCCTAATGGCTTCTGAACCCCAGAGCGCAGGTTCGATATCCTTCGATGCACCTGGAATTTCGAAGGCCGGAAAATCCCACACTAGCCATGTGATCCCTGTGGTATGTAAAAGAACCCGAGCAGATACTCTGCAAAATAAAAACCCTCTACAATTCCGCGTCCTAACAAGAGAGACAACAACATGAGAGTTTGGATATAAGTGTGATTATTGTAATGTACGATGTACTGTGATGTCTTTAATGTATAATTACTATTTAGATACTTCGAAAACTATCAAAATCTAATTTATTTAATTCAATAAATGTTTCCAAAGAGGAAGGAGCAGTCGTCCTAATCAACCATTTCCCTGAATCTCCCACTCGTTAGCAATATTCCACGTAGTCTTCTATTTTATTACATAACTTCGTTGAACGGAACGACCGCATGCGTCACGCTGGCGAGGGAAGCGCTGTCCTTGTGCAACGTTTCTCCTTCAGCCCCTTCCGCAGTCGCCTGAATCAACCCCACTCCCACACCGCCCACGCGTTCGATTTCGTGTCAATGTTGCGTCAGTTGCTCGGAACCGATTGTTCCCCGACGCCGGAACACAAAAGAAGCGCTTCCTTCGCACTCCGCCCGTACCGGCGCGGGGCGGGGCTGGGCGGTGCGGCGGCGCGGCAGACCGGGCCGGGCCCGGCCGCGCGGCGCCTAAAATACCGCCGCCATCGGAAACTAAACTTTCTCAATTGAGTGGAGGCTTCGGGTCGTTAGTTAGTCCTCGGCAAATACGAGAGCCTCTCGTCGCAGATCTTCTTCTCCAATTCTCGAGCGAGCTGCCTCGGCCAATCACGGAACGTCGCTGTCGCGCCTCTTTTCGAGGCGACATAAAAGACGTCTTTCCAAATGAACGGGTCACGTCCAGAGACTCACTGCGATATACAACCTCTGAGGAAACTGCCAGCGTCAACTTGTTTTCGAATCTCGTATTATTGAACACGACAGTTACGAAACTTTTCTCGAGAAACTTATAAATCGGATAATATCGACATAAAACCTAAACTTTAAACTCAATCTCATGTATTTTAAACAAGACTTTGACATCTCTGAACAGCTAATCAAATTTATTAGTTTGTAAGAAAAAATACAGACGGTTATATCCTCATTGATTGACATGTTCTTAAACTGCCTCCGGGTAATACACAGTATACCGATTGAAATAAAGGATCCATCCATTTATTTATATGAAGTAACTATCATCTAAAGGAATCCATACATAGTATGGAGACAATTGATAAGTTCAAACTGATTGAAATGTAAATTGCATTACCTACCAACGTTTAGAATTGGCGTTGGTCATTCAGGGAACGCTGCCCATTACTCGGATGCAGCGATTTTTTTCCGTTACCGGAAAATTACCCACTTTCACAAAACCGGTTGATTGAATTGAAACTGTTAGTGCGCAGTATCTGAAGGGAGCAACTACGTAATCCTCGGAGAGTAATATTGCAATTCACACAATTTACATTCGTTGAGCCCTTTACATTTTTTTTCTGGTCGCTATTGTGTCATTTGGTTGGGAGCGAGGGCGTGGGCGTGGGCGTGAGCACGCGAGGCGAGGGGCAATTGAACGTGCGCGCGCAGTGCATTCGGTTTACGAGCCGTCGCGTCTGGAGAAGAGCGGGACGCGCGCACCTTTGACGCGCGGATCGGCGCGGGTCCCTGGCGGGTGCTTGGCGCGCCGTGCGAAGGCGACGCGGCGGGAAAGAGCGCTCTCCTCGCTTCGCCCGGGTGTGTCCCGCCCTGCCCACAGTCTGCCCTCTCTCTCCCACGGCCCGGCCCGCTCCCTTCTCCACCCTCTTCCGAACTGCCATCCTGCTCTTCCTCCATCTCTGCCCCGCCTCCCGCCCTTCTTCTCCCCAAACTCTACTGCGCTCCGATGCAGTCGGTGTCTCTCGCGCAGCACCACCAGCAGCGAGTTACGCCACGCAAGAGCTCCCGCCGTAGTTCCGTTCCGCCCTCGACACGTATTATATGCTCCCCTTTCGCATGTAACGCGCATCAGCTGACTGCAGACGGCGGCTTCACGGTGTCTTTTCACGGCCGAGCCTGCTCTTCTCTGCGCACGTCGGGTAAGCTCACCCACGCCGTCGCTACGGTCTTCTATCAAAAAACTAACAATATAATACTAATTTTATATATATATATATATATATATATATATATATATATATATATATATATATATATATAATATTACAACTGCATATATTCATGTCGTATGTTCATGACATTTTATTTACCACTTATTAGTGACGTCTTCCATTCAAGTGTAGAACGTGTGTTAGCCACGCCTCATAATTTATTAGGTGCTAGGTTCTTTCATTCTTCAGTTTGACAACTTGCATATTTTCATGCTATGTAAACGAATTTTGAATTAGTTGTATTTCATACTGACAACATTAATACCATTTTTAGACCAAAGAATAATCATACATATAATAATTTATCTATTATTAAAAAATATTTTACATGTTTTTAAGATTGACTATAACAGCAAAATTTTGAAAATTCTGAACGTATCATTCGAACTTCTTTTAGTATCTACCAATTCATGGGTGATTTATAATTTTATTCATAATACTAATTGATAAAGTGAGATTGTAAAGCAAGCAATACACTAATTAAATGGTTGATTTTACTCATTCAGTTGAACAACAAAGGGCAAAAATAATATAAGGCATAAATGAATTCGCCATGCAACATAAGGTTCACTGGATTTTCAGTCATAGAAAGCATTTCTTCTCTATGACCTTCAAATGAACTGTGTGTATCCTCGTGCACAATATGATTCACCGCTGGGGCTCAAGAGACATCTCTCTAGAAAGCGGATATGAGTGTGTGCGTCATTGGCAATATATATGACTGGAATGAGCGGATGAGTGTTTTTGAAAGATTGTTCACTCGTCGTTGAATAGAAGAGCGACGCCACCTATGTATCAAGGGATCAATCATGTAGGATGCTTCGTTTACCTTCAGTGGCTGAGCGAATGAAATTTTCCATCCAATTGCACGTAGACGACTATGTTCACGAGGTGACGGTTAGATAATCATGTAAACGTTTCTGCTCATGAAGTGTGAGGTTTAGCGAGGGACTGCTTAACTGCCGTTTAGTGGATAAGCGAGCAAACGTTCACGAGGGACTGTACAGGAGGTACTCAGATGATGTTAATCTGTTTCTGATTGAGCAGAGGGTAAACGTTAGGAACTGTGTGCGTCTGAGCGTCAGTTAGGACGTCACGTTAGGACCTGTGTGAAACTGGCCAGTCGCTGGCTAGTGGGCGAGGCAGTGAACATCACTCCCTGAATTATGTAGGAGTCCTGAGGGCAATAGCTTAGAGTAATTTCAGGACGGGGATATCAAGGGCAATGGGAATGAAAAGAATTCTCACGCAAATACACTTGGTGAGCAATGGATAAAAACCGTCATGAATCTTCCATTAGTATTGATTAGTACGTAATACATCGTCGAGTCTTCGGTTGTTCTGATTTCTGCTTTACCCATTCATGTTGCTTATCCACGAAGTAAGAATACAAAATGTTTTTAAAAATTACAATTTGATCTGGATAGCGATTTTATTTTTAAGTGAACAGCATCGCATATAAATATCCAGATATCGCCAAGTCCACAAGGCCACGGCGCCGAACTGCGCACAACCGCGCGCGGGGACCGCTCCCGTGCGACTGCGTGCGAGCGCCGCTGCCCCAGACGTCGCGCCGCGCCGCGCCGCGCCGCTCGCCCGTCGCTGAGGAGGTGAACGGGAAGCGGACGAACACGTCTGGGTCGGCGGCGTGCGCAGACCTTTTCCGCCGCCGTCCTCTTCCAGCGCGCGGCCGCGCCGCGGGATCAATGGAAGGCGCACGCCGCTCCGCCGGCGACCCGAGTCCCTTCGAACACGGAACCACCCGCCTCCCACCCCATGCGCGCTCCTATTGATTTTGCAGTGGGGGCGGATGGCTAGATGGCGGCGGTATGGGCGACGAGGACGCACAGAAGGCACAGTCGGCGGCCACCGAGCTGGGGACGTGCAGGAAATGCGACGGCGGTGATGACTCAGCACCGGTGCCACAAGGGAAAAACAAATGTATCGAGGTATTAGCTTCACGTGTTGGCGCGATGAGACAGCGAGAAGACCTGATGCCTTTCATTTTGGAAATATCAGATATTATGCTTGTCTACGTAACATGGTAATAGCAGATATCATCGAGCATTGACGATCAACACGATGATGAATTATTAATCAGAATGGATAATAAATAGATCAACAGGAATAAAATATGAAAGGAAAAATCCAATCATAAGCAGGCGGCGTTCTTTGAGCTAATATTCACTGTGGTCGGGACACGGAGCGGGTTTTGTTTGAATCAGTGATGTTTGAAACTAGAATTCTACTAATAATGTTTGTTGTCATCATGTTTGCGAGTATGTGTAGGAAATCGTTGTTTACAATATCATTTTGTGAAAACGTTGAAAACTTGCCACGAATCCACCACATACAGTATCAGACAGGTGATCGGAATACGTCCCTGTACTAAAAACCTGGATCACAAGAGATCAAGGTGAAAGATATATACTGAAATTAGAAGAGAGCAAAAAAGAGAGAGAGAGGGAGAGACGGTACCAAGGCGCAGAAAGTATCGACCAACGATAGGATCGGAATGAAGGGAATGTTGCGATCGAGAGTTCGAGGGCAGCACACAGTCCCGGGAAAGGAAGAAGGGGTGGAGTGGAAGGTTCATCAAAGAACCTACCGCCGAGCAGCAGCAGCAGCAGCAGCAGCAGCAGCGTCCGAAGTCACAAGAGGCGCGTATCGCATGACAAGGCCCTGGTCTGAAAACGCGAGCGGGCGGAGGAAGGTGGTTCCGCCTGAAAGAGGACGGGCGGCTGCGGCCAAAGGGAAGCGCTGGGCGGAGGCGGCGAGCGAGCGCAGGGGCGAGGGCGGGGGCGGGGGCGGGGCCGGGGCCGGGGCCGGCGCGCCTCCTCGCATACGGATGGTAATTCGCCGAGGGGCGGAGAAAAGGAGATGCGTCATCGGCCTCTGGGACCCGACTGCGCCCGTCCTCGCCCGACCGCTCCGGCCCTCTCGCCCGCGCCCGCAGAAAGGCTGCGCTCCCGCCGCACTCAGTGTCTCGAGGCCAGTCAATGACGCTTTGATTTCTTTCAGAGCCCGTCGCTGCAGGATCTTCGCAAAGAATGCCTTAGTGCAGGATTTCCTTCGCCAAGTATTCTCTAAATACAAGGCGACGCCGGGAAATGAGCTGCTACCTCTCTTTGTGAACTCAGGAAATGCACTCATTCACTATTCTCACGAAAGGATAAAAAATAAACAAGAAATGATGATGAGTCCTAGCGGCAGCATCATGTGTACGTACAAACAAAACATCAGGGGGGGGGGTGAAATGGTGGTAAAGATACGACCTGATGTAACATGTATTCAAACAACAAATAATTACATTTTCATTTTTGATTTTCACGAAATATCTTAACAATCCTACAGAAGAAAATAAAAATCTGTATCGGCAAAGGCGAAATTTTGCAGAGGTTAGTGAAGAAAATCCAAGAGAAGTCTAGGGATATATTTATCAAATTTACAAATATAGAAGACGACTTACACGGCTGCCAAACCTTTGCATACAAAGCCCTGAAAACATTGGGCAGCGATAAGGAAGACTTGGTGAAGTTAGATGTCATTGGCGATGAAGTATGGAAAGATGGTATGAGGAATCTGCAGAACAAGTACCATTCCATATTAGTACACATGGTTCGGACAAAATCTCAGTGGAGGAAGTAACAGAAGCCATTAAAGCGTTAAAAAATAGGAAAGCAATAGGATTAGATAAAATAAATGCTGAGCGTTGGAAATATGGTGGGATGCTTCTACAGCTGAGATTGCTACATATGTTTAACATGAGCTGGAAAGAGGTAATATACCACAAAACTGGTTAAAGTCGAAATTATTCCCATTATTTAAGAAAGGTAACAGAGAAAACTTTGAAAATTATAGAGGCATCAGCTAATTGGATAGCGCGTATAAAATATATGCTAGAGTACTTAATCAAAGACTGAAAATAACAGTTTATTGCTTAATAGGCGAAGATCAGATGGGATTTAGGAAGGGTCGCGGCACAATAGATGCCATATTTAATATTAAACAGATATAGAAAACGACGTGAATTTAACTTGGAAACTCAGATTGCATTTATTGGTTTTAAAAAAGCTTTCGACAGCATAAATAGGGCGAAGTTGGGGAGCTTACTTATTACAAGAGATTTACCTTTCCATCTTATTAATGCTATCAAGTCTGTACCAAGGCACGGCAGTTATTGATATCGGCAAAAGGTTGACAGAAGAAATTGAAACAAATAAAGGTGTTAGGCAGGGATGATGTATTTCCTCAACATTGTTTCTTATATATATATATATATATATATATATATATATATATATATATATATATATATATATATATATATATTGATGACATTTTTCACAAATGGAGAGAAGTGTTTAACTCGGGAATTCAACTAAACCGAACCCTAATAAAACTCAACCTTCTAGCATATGCAGATAATGTGTTAATGATTCAGAAACTGAAGACATGGAGGGATGTATATATTGCAAAATATATTTCAAACATTTACTAATAAAACTAAAGTAATAGCTTTTCATGGAAAATATCCAGACATATCAAAAATAGTATTGAATTGGAAGACATTTTTAATTACTTGGGATGTGAAGTATCGTATGTATTTGACGACGATGTCACAAACAAATGAAACAGGTTTAAACAAATTTCTGAGGCAATTCATAAAACCCTGAAACATAAAACAAGAAAAAAACAGAGTTTTTATAAACGACGGCAGTATCACACGTGTTATATGGAAGCGAGACCTGGATCTTCTCGAAAAGAGAAACAAATAGAGTGAGAGCCGCAAAAATGAGATTTCTTAGAGCTGAAAAAGGGTGTACTCTAGATGATAAAATTAGAAGTGAAGAAATGCATAAAGAGCAAGAGATGTTTAGACACGAGAAAAAGATCAATGACACTAAAATGAACTGGTGCAGTAATCTGGAGAGAATGAGCAGAAGTCGAATTCCTCGACTGGCAAGGGACTACAAACCAGCTGGCCGAAGGAGCATCGGTCGCCCGAGAAGAAGATGGTTTCTGGAACAGGCAGCCTAATCCTTGAAATGAAGAAGAAGAAGAAGAAGAAGAAGAAGAAGAAGAAGAAGAAGAAAACGTCAAGGAATTGCTTGGCGATATTGTTTGCTTGAATTGAAACTTGTTTATAATTTAAAAATAAAAGCATATCAGTGAAGGTGTGATAATTGAAAGAAATAAAATTAAAATATTATAATATAGAAATCTGAGAACAGGAAGACGTGTTAACAATCTACCCACGTGAAATGAATAAAAAAAACATATCAGTGCAATTATCTCAGTAACACAAAATATTCTCTACAAAATACAACAAAACCTGTTACGTTTGCCTAAACGTCATTGGAGGGTATACAGTTTGAGAAGCAGAGTCAGTCATTAGAGAGGCTGACTTCATTTTGCTCGTGGCTCGTTCTAACTTTCTGCTCCGAGGGACGGACGCGGGGTTCGAACGCCCGCAGCTAGCGCGCGGTGCCTGACAGAGATTCTCCGGGAGCCGCGCGGAAATGGGATTTGCACAGCCCCTATTGGCTTACGGTCTCACACTGACGATGCTATTTCTTCCTCCGCCCACAGCTGCTTCTTGAGCCACTCGAAATACACGTTCGGACGAGGAACGCTCCGATCAAGGTTACGCTGTTTAGTTCTCACTCGCTTCAACAGAGACATTTTACGCGTGTGCACAAAGAGGGATGTGTTTTGTATTTGAATACTTTGTTTCGCACGAAATATTAGGCCACTGAGAGTATTAGATCCCATAGATAAAGCCCGAAGACACGGAAACGTTTTCTCAACTTACCACACGTATGTCATTAATTCATAATTTTATCATATGGGATGTGGATTACTGGTGATCTGCGACATTGGTTGTCGTGGCCAAAAATATAAATTAAATTTTAAACAATTTACTTTCGAAACGGTAATTTTATATAAATTAATATGCAACGTGCTATTGTCAGTGAATGTATAACTATGTATGTTGCTACTAAAATCAACGAATATTTTAAGAAGCAAACAATTATGTATTTATTATTTGTAATTTGTCCACAACAAGCAATATGTGGATATTCTGTGAGTAACCCGCATGTTTTAGGAGTACAGGTTTATTATTAACATAAAAGTTAAAAAAATCTACTTTCTAACAGTCTCAAGACAATGTTAAAGCTTGCAATCGATTCTTGCAATAAAAACCTGCAGAAGCGTTGAAAGCATTCATATATTGATAATTATTCGAATATGCTGGTATATCTTTTGTGAGACTGTGCTCAATATTCCTAATTAATGTGCAAAATGTTAAGGAGATCACGTAACAAAACGGTCAATTGAGCCTCGCAAATCGCGACGCTTTGTCTGTCCGCTCAACCTCGCACACAAGCGAGTCGTCGATCAGCTTTATCCTAACCTTAATCCGGAGTGGGCGGGCAGCCCCACAAGCGCCGCGGCGCCGCCAGTCGACCGATTTACACCGCGGTAATGGCATCAACTGCAATGACCTGTGACGGGGCATTCGGCTTCGCACGACTCCCCACCAACATATGCGCGGGGTCTCCTCAGTGGAGCGCGGCGGCGGCGGCGGCGGCGGCGGCGGCGGCGGCGGAGGCGGGACCGAAAGGGAGGGGGAGGGGCGCGCAGGAGCCGTGACTGTGACCGCCGCCACGGCCACCACTGCTGCTGCCGCCGCCACCGCCGCCACACATTGGTACGAACTGATCCAAAATCAAGTCATAATGAGAGAATTGAAAGAGGGAGATCAGAATTTTGAATTATCAACCCTTGTTCAAAAGACTTTGGACTACAATACTTCGTCTCCAAGAAAGTATTTCAACCGTTTTTATCTCGCTCATGATCTCTTAAAATTACTGTTGGTTAAATCGTACGGATTTGTTGATTTATGTCGACAATATTTGTTAAAAAACTGGGTTTTAAAATTTTTTTGTGGATTTTTTTAATATCCCGATTGTCACACTACGTTAAGTATATTTTAAGCTCATGAGTATATGTTTATATATTGGATACGTGTTTATTGTAACCTATGTAGCGTCACATTAGACATGAACTTTTTTGTTTATATATTTTGATGAACGTTTTAACCAGTGTTTTTAATTATCGCTGAGAATGTCCTTAATTGCTGCAAGATTCATCGTTCTCCAAAATATTTACATCCACCTTTCTATGCATATTCGCTTCATTTTTTATGAGTCGTTCCGCCTTTTCAAGCTGCAATTTAATTTTGAAATTTAACTATGCCACTTAAAATTATCAATATCGTGAACCTCTGTGTTTACATTTCTATGCATCTCTATAACTTGTTTTTAATGCGCCTCGAAATTGAAAGAAAACTATGCAGTCTCTGGCAATGTGAGAGATATAAATGGTTTCGTTGGCTACTACAGATTCAGAAAAACTGAAAAAAATCAAAAGAAATTAAAGCTTCGCTTTTGACGCAAAAAAGCAAATGTAAACCATTTTGTGTGGTTTTGTTCAACGCATTTTCGCTGATTAAAACCATTAGTAAGCAATAACATTTGAATTTTGAAATTCTATTATTATTTTCGTATTCAGCAATCTCAAAATCCCTTAGATACTTAATTCTACGCAAATCCACTCATATGTTCAATTGTGGCCAAATTTTTAGAGTTTCGTTCCACGGCGCGCCAGGGAGAATCGCGTTGCAATTGTTCTTTCAGCCTCCCCCCTCCTCTCCATCTCGTCCACTTCGTTCAATAAACCGGTGGCGGTTCGATAAACCTCCTAACCGCCCTGCCCCCCCCCCCCCGGCTCTTTCAATCCCACCCCGCCGCCACCCGTTGGAGAGAAGAGTCAATACTGGAGGACCTGGAGAGGTAAATATGTTTTTCGCTCGCGACACCTGCAGCTGCGTCGGTTTCCGAGGCGCGGGCGCGCTTCAAGCTCCGCGTTTGTCAGGGCTTCCACTCTTCAGGCGATCGATGTGCCCGCTGACCAGAAACCAGACAAATGCATTATTCACGTTTTCATGTTTGATTGCTCTTTCTGGCATTTGATAATTCTAGAATACATCCATTCTTTCTACGTGTATTTTCTTTTTGCAATGGCATACTCTATCAATCCACTTAAATCCATTTAAAAAAACTTTAAGTGTAACTAAAAGTGTTATCACCCTCACAATGTCATTACTTTTATTTCATACTACGTAAACAATAATACAAACAATTTTTAATGTCGCTAGAAAGTAAAACAATTCTGTATGCAAGTCACAATATATAATTCAAACACAGTAGGAGCTCATAATAAGACGCAATAAGTAGATAATTTTACATTTGGAATGACTAGAAAGACTTCAGGAGAGAAAAATATTGATCTCCTGGTCTCTCCAACGGACGTTGTTACTGAGATAAGTAGATTTTGAAAATATTTCACGTAAATTCTCTGCAACCGTCAATAAACTGCAACGAAAGGAGGTGTACGCCACGAAATGCGTATATTATCGATCAAATTAAATGTAAACGATTGTATTGCACGGTGTGCAATTAATTCGACTTTATTTCCTAGTGATGTACAATACTAAAAAAGTAAAAGAACTTCCCTCAACAAAAAATTTGCTGTGTAAACAAAGACGCTTGTAACCATTGTATTGTATTCGTAAGCAGTGGCGTGAGACATGTATGGGTATATACGAGTGTTATTTGGAAAGTAATCTCACGACAACATTGTTCTGTTCACAAATACAAATTTTGCCGATACATGTCATGGAATATAGCGCACACCAACCTATTTACATCACGAGAATTTAGAGATAGATACCCCCTAATTATATAAAAAATTATATTGCGAGGACAAAATATATAATTTAATACTAGAGATCTGCTTTTATGAATTCCATCATAATACATTATAAAATGAGTTGCCCATCAGCATTTATCAAATTGAAACATATTACTATAGTTGTTGGAGGAAATAGGCTTATAGAGTATGCATTATATTACTTAATGATTCATTTTTTTATATTGACAAAAATACAAACAATATGCAAATAATTGTGAAATAATGCATAGAACATAACAGGAACAAAATACAGAGACACGCAAAAGAGGCAGAACAGGAGAAATATTAGAAAATTGTCGTCAATATTTCGATGTAAGAGTTTCTTGAGAATGGAAGCGCGAAACAAAATGGGAAAAGGAAATGATGTACTGTTTCAAATACAGGAGGGTTATATTGGGTGTAAACAGTTATCCATCCCCTTTCTCTGAATTCTAGATCATTGGGACATGGAACTAATGGTTAATGATCTACCAATGTGTAAGATAATACAACAAACTCTGACAATGGTAATCGCTAACGTGTCTTCTCACTTCACGTTCTCTGGCGCCAGGCCGCAATTTGCAGCACCCGAAAAATCCTGCGCGAGTCGCCAATCCCCAAGACACACGGTCAGCACCGCCGTCCGACCGGCCGAGGTCTGCAGCTTCGTGCACAATCGGTAGTTTCCGCGCGCGTTCGAGACGACCGCGTCAGTGAGACGACGCCGACATATCTCGCCGCGACTCTCCTCATCCTCCCCGTTCCTCCGATGCCGCTCTGGCAGTTGCCGCCGCCGCCATCTCCAGTGTCACAGCCACTGGAGCCATCTCTACCACCACCACCGAGGCCACCCCGCCCCCACCTTCTTTGCCGTCTCTTCCTACGACACCATCACCCCCGCCGCCACACCCACCCCGACCGCCGGCTAGCTTCACCATTCTCTTCTCCCTCTCGTGTCGTCGCCGCTGAAGCTGAACGGTGATGGTGGCGGTGGGGCGGGGCGATAGCGGAGTCGGTGTGGACCCACTGTTACAGCCAACACTTCCGCCCCCACCCCCCGCCACTGCCTCTTCAGACAGCGTCAACGACACGACTTCCACACCGCCGCCGCCCCACCACCATTACCGCTTTGTTTCTTCCTCTCCGTTCTCCGCACCCTCTCGTGTCGTCGCCACTGTCACAGCCACCGCAACCCCCACTGTCACAGCCAACATCTCCGTCACCGCCTCCACCACCTCCTCCCACACCGCCAATGACTGGACATCCACACCGACTCCCCCATCACCTCCGGCGCCACCCCCATCATCACCGTTCAGCTTTCTTCGTCTCCGTTCCCCGCTCTCTCTCTCGTGCCTTCACCGCCATCGCATCGGCGTCGACTGTGCGCTCGTTTGTTTTTATTGAAACGCCCGAACGGCTCGCGCAGACGCTGCGAGCGGCTTTAGGTTCGTTGCCCGACCTCGCGCCGCTTAGCGCGTCGTTTACAGGTCGTCTTCCGCCGACTTACGAGCCGCCGGCTCGGGACACGTGAGGCGTGTTATGGCCGCGGGCCGCGATGCAGGGGCTGCCGTAAGCTGATTCGTAGCTACAAGCAGGCAGCTAGCAGGCTGCTGGAGGCTACTACATGGCAAGTAGCTCGCGCTGCGAAGCGGCCGTAGGCAAGGAGCAAATAGGATGTGGGACGTCGATTGTGCTGCTTCGTGAACAAGTTTAGTTGAGGCCATTATCGTGCGTGCTCGGTTTTTCACGGTGTCCTACTTGCGGTGAACAGGAGATGGCACAATACGAAATTTCAATAAAACGTCCGTTTTATAAAGTGTAATTATAACATGACTACCGCTAAACTATTTCGAGATGTCTAAAACGTTTATTACTATAAAGTTTCTATAATCAAGGTTCTAAACCTCTGCACAATGACCAGACGATTTTGCCATCATCCCTCTCCAATCATTGTCATGTGTTCATATTGCTTAGCGAAGCAAGTAAATACGGAAACCGTTGGGGTCAATTCATGAATCTACCGGTTATAGAGTTGGTTAACCGGTTCACTCGCTTAGCCGGTTCTTAATTAACCCAGTAATTTTGTTGACCTTTTTAGACTGCGCAAGTCATTTGCAGATTTCTAGAGATTGTTATTTTGATGAACTATGAGTGTCTGGAGTTTCATTTGAAATCATTAGAACATATATCTGTTCTAGGAAATTATTTTGTTCTATACAAACTCCAATTTAGGAAGTCAAAACATTAAAAACTATACGTACTGTTTTCTCAACTTTATTGCAAATAAGGACGGGGCACTATAGTGTACTTACAACATAAGTGTTTAGTATTTGTCTACTTGTACTTCACAGTAGAGCTGGGTGGTAGAATCACATCGTCCAAAGTGGCACGCTATATTTTGAATTGACACTTTAAAGAAACTGCGGTTACTACCATGCAGCTTATAATATAGTGTGTGTTTATTATCATTGAATTATCATTTGCATTAGAAGCACTACGTTGTAAGTCACATAAAATATGAATTCAGTATGGTTAATGAAAGTGTTCCATGTTTTTTGAGATACAGAGCTTTATCTCTGAATATTATTACAGGTTATTTTCCTTGAATGTTTGGAATAACATGAAGGTGAGAATTCGACAGATACACGACGCACATCTCATCTGTGAGTCTTCCGCGCGCAATCGATTGCGAGGCCTAGGAGGGAAGGTCTTACATATGTGGCCAGAAGGCGCGGAGACTGGAGATATCGGCGCGCGTAGGTGGGAGGCGTCGGCGCCCTCGTAATGAGGCGTCCGCGGATCAGGCATGCGCGCGCGCGTCTCTGCGTGAGCGTCCTCTCGCGCATAGAAAGCGCCGCCCGCCCCTCCGCCCAGCTCCCTCACACGAGCCCTCCCACGCCTCGCGCGCGCCTCCGCCCCCACACCCACTCCTCTCCACCCCCGCGATCGCATCTCTCCTGCCCTCAACTCCGGTCCCTGCCCGCCCTCTCGCCGGCCTCGCGGGATTTTCTACACTAACATGATAGCAATATCAGAGTCAACCGCTGATTGGAGGAGAATTCTAGCGCTCGACTGCTCTGATCGGTAGTTTTACGTGGTTTCTCCGATCAACACCTGGCGAACGCCGCAGGAATACCCAAACAATCGGGATACGAGCCGTGCGTGTTTTTTCTTGCCCATCCTTGTCCTATCCTTACCCCACTCCTACACACACGTACATGCACTACACTACCACATATGTCACGAAGATTGTCGGGGCGAACCGCTAGTGAGAGATAATGGCTGGTCTCTATCCGACGTGTAGGTCGGTGCCGGATCTCACCATCGAGCTAGGGAAGAACGCCGCCACTCACTCTAATTTTATGAACTTCATTTAACAGCATGCTCCATTACAGGTAACACTACATGCGTCTCTCTCTCTCTCTCTCTCTCTCTCTCTCTCTCTCTCTCTCTCTCTCTCTCTCTCTCTCCCTTTCACTCTTTCTTTCTGTCTGTCTGTCTGTCTGTCTGTCTCTCTCTCTCTCTCTCTCTCTCTCTCTCTCTCTCTCTCTCTCTCGGATGAGTGTGATAAAACATACACTCCATTTGCGGGACTAATGATCATACTAGCAGTTGACGCCCCCGGGAACATGAAACTATCACTCAATCCTCCGCCTCCCACCGCATAGCACGTGCCTCGCGTTCGCCCCCGTCGCCGCTCCTGTGCTCTACTCTACTCCCGCCCCCGCCCCTGGCCCTGCCTCTCGTGGTTCCTCCTCCGCGCCCCCCGCTCCCTGAGCCCCAGGCGGCTGCGAAGCCGGGGCGTCGAGGGGGGGAGGAGCTGCGAGTGCGGTAATCGTCGTGGAGGCGGGAGAGGAACGGGGCAGAGCGCTGTAGAAGCTCCGGAGGTAATAGACGCGCTGAGGGCGGTGAAAGCAGATGCTGCGAGGCCGACGGAGGCCTTGGAGATAAAAGCCATTGTGAACGGAGACCGATGGATGTAGTGGTAGCAGTCGAGGCGGGAGAAATTAAAGGGAATAACGTTGTGAAGGGGTGCGAAATGTACGTTTGATGAAGTTATGAAGTGATGAAAGGGGAGTAGAATCTATAGAGATAGAAGGGTGCAGGAATGATAGAAGTATTAGACTTGTAATTAAGACGTGAAATGGAAAAAGATGGTAACCCCGATTTTCGTGAAGAAATAATTCTGCAACTTGATGCAAGAATCACCAAGGTTACGTAAAAACGCCAATGACACTGGTGATTCTTGCTCATAGCCACCGACTTTTCTATAATATTGCGAGCAAAAACAGAACAATCTCGAGGAACAAGTAGTGTATCAACTTGCCACCTAATCGCGGGTCAAATGAAGAACACATTCTGATAAAAAAACAAAAAAAAACTTTTCGTTTACAGTAATGTGTCAAACTACGAGAAATAATGCATTAGAATATCCCATGAGAGGAAAGGCTCAACTTTTTAAAGAGATATGATTGCAAGTTGTAATTCATATAGAGCACTGTCAAGTCCTTAACATCATGGGAACAGTACTTCATCTGAAGTGATGCAGGGTATTCCTAATATCCTACGTAAAAAGTCTATGAAAGGAAAACTGAAAAACTACTGTATCAATTGCTTAAGTTTACAAAGGTCGTGGTCTGATTCTGTGACTCTTCTCTGGATAAATGTACTTCATTCATGATGCCAAAATCCGCTAAGGAAATAACGCACCCTCCATTATTAAGCAGATCGTTTTGCATTGCTACACGACTAACCAACTGATCTTTCGATTGTTAGATAGTTCTATTAATTTGTGACTATTCTGGATAACATATTAACAATCGCATCTCTGTGTATTTCTGATTGACTCATTGATACAGTACGGATGGGTGGAACATTCACACAGGTTATGTTGCACTTGTAGTAAAATAGTCCATAGAAATTGACCGACAAAATTAAATCTTTCAGAAATTCTGGGATGATGAGATCTCAGTCATTGCTCAGCGAAAAAATGTCACAAGTATCGAATAAATAAACATTAACAACTTTGGTTTTCGGAGACGTTCAAAGTAATGAGCAACCAAAGTCAGGGTTGCGTCGGGGTATTTCAAGTCCCGGGATGATGTAGACAGTTTCTTTAATTTGTAGACAATTAATCAAACGAAATCTTTTATTGGGAAAAAATGTATTGGATAATATTGAAAAAAGAAGCGTGACGGTGAAATGGACAGACTAAGTACGTGATTCTGTGAGTTTTGAATTCAATACTTGGCACCACAAGTAAAGAAGGTTACGCATAGCATAACCTCAGAATAGGAACTATACAGTTCCTACTCTGTGGCATAAAATTTCCAAACCAAAATCGAGGCAAAACACATTGAAATTGAGAACATTCAGAATTCGAAACACTCCAAACAAATTGAAAAGATGAAGAAGGAAAACGAGGAGAAAAATAAGAATAAAGTACGAAGAAGAAGAAGAAGAAGAAGAAGAAGAAGAAGAAGAAGAAGAAGAAGAAGAAGAAGAAGAAGAAGAGAATTTAAGAGAAACAGGAAGAGGAAAAGAAGATAAAAATGACGTTGGAAATTCCTTTTGGTTTTTCATTTTTGATTCAATAAAACAATAAAATTTCAAAAACTTTACGCCAAAGAATTTACGGCATTTTCAGGTATCCTTGTTGAATTTCAATTTGAAACCTGTCTCAATTCGAATGTACTTGGTCTCAGTATCAATGTGTTTGATCTCAACTTAACAGTGATAGGTCTCAATGTGATTATACATGGCCTCAATCTGAATGTACAACGTATAGCACGTCGGGTTTGAGAAGCAAAAACAGTAAATTCCTTGTGGAGTGGACGCCGCAGAGGCCGGGTGGCAAGGGCGGGCGTTGGGCGAGCGTCGGGTGGGCGGGTGCCGGTGCGAGCGTGGCGGGCAAATGTCAGCGGGTGCGCGTGCACGGAGCGACGGCGGGGACGGCGGCGGCAGAGAAGGAGGAGGAGGAAGATGAAGAAGGGGCGGCGGTCGCGAGAAAGCCACCGCGACGCAAAGGTCGCGCGCGGGAGAAATCGGAGGCGCCCGGAGACGCGCCGGCGCCCGCGGGCCCTGCCGTTGCCGCCGCCTTCGCCCCCGCCCCCGCCCCCGCCCTCGCCCCCGCCCGCCGCCGGGCCAATTAGCCGCAGGGGACACCGCATGGAAAGGCGCGCCTGCGGAATCGACCTAGCGCAGCCATCGTCAACCTTTAAGAGGCCGCCGCGCTGGCATTGTTATTACATAAAGGCGGCTCCACACATTCCGCATTCGCAGAGTTGCGAGGTTCTGCTTGTCCAATCCCGAGCAGCTGATGTGTTTGGCGAATGTTCGCTTCCTTTGGTGTGTGTAAAAGACGGACACGCGGTGGTAGAGCGAGTACCGAATGTTCGTCGCTCCGCAAATAGCAAGCGACCCAGCCACACTACGCGGGATTCGGCGAGCGGTCGTTCGCTACTCGCCGAATAGCGTATGTGTGGAATCGCCTTAGGACTGCGTTCCGGACACATAGTACTTTAGAATCGAATATATATATATATAATATGTCACGGCGAAAGTCCGAATCTGACTAAATGATGAATTAGCAAGATAATGTTTACATTATCCAAAATTGGAGGATAAAGTCCGAAGCAGTAACAGCTTCGAAATCTTATAATAACTTTAGCCAGACGAAATACATGCTGTCCTACAAGAGTTTCGTAGGATATGTGAAGTACCTTACGGTGACAAGGAATAGCAAATATTCAGTGCCATAATGTTCGAGCCCGCAAGGCCCGCAATGCTGGCGGGTTACGGTTAAAAAGGGACTATTTTAAGGGATATTTTTACTAAAACTCTTGTGTTTGCTTGTATACAAGATGCTTAGATAAGAGTTTTACGGGTGGGCCCGCAGTCATTTCGTTACGCTACTGCAGATTATGTGATAAATAGAAATCAGATGGGAAGTTTCTAAGGCTAGTGGTAGACAAGGAGTGTAGTTTTGAGTTTCATCGTCGACGACGTATTGTTATATCCAAGCTCGCGGTTTCAAAACCGATCCCATTCCGTAAGTTAAACCCGATCAAAGCCGCGGATATTTAAGGGCGAAAAAATCCTTCGTACGCCTTCCTTCGGAGAGAAAGCAAAGCCAGCTGTCCCATGTTAGTAGATTTACTGCGTGTAAAAGACCCTCAAGCCTAAATGAAGCCACTGATCTAAATTCAAATCGCCTGTTTCGTCGCCCAAGCCTCCCATACCTCATTTCTCAGCTAGTCGGTGAAAGCAGCGTAAAATAAGACGTCAATTCAATTCAAATTCAAATTGTCTGTCGTCAATATTTATTTACACGATACCACCTAACGTCACTGAGCGACTCAGTTTAGTCTACGCTCCGTATTTTCGATTTGGGACGACTGTCTTCTCAATTTACATAAAACTGAAAACTTAAGAAATGTTAACTAAAAATCTGTCTAAAGAATAGTATCATTAGACAGCTAAATTAATCAATGGACGTATTGTTACTTTGGTAATTTATACAAAACAGAGTTTGCATACGTGTTTGTTACATTGCCTTGAAAAAGCGAGATAAATAATAAAATCAAGACAAGTGTGTTGACAGACGCCAGAGAAATAAACGCAAGGAGAAAACGATAGAGGCCGCAAGGAATAATCTAGAACTGTAATGTGCTAGAGCGCAGTGACTGCCCTAATTGCCAAGTGTCCTGCAAAATCTTCACTCTTTCCTCTGCTCCAAACGACGCGTTTCGGCGCTTTTATCTCGCAGAGAATACAATTACATCTAACGGAGTGCACTCAACGTTGGCTGAAGACGTCCGGGTCGGGGAAGGGACGCCCGTAAATCTGGGCGGTGGATCGTGCTTCTCCCAGCAGCCGCGCCGCCAGCGCTGCGCAAGGATGTCAGGGCGCGTCCGTGCGGGGGGGGGGAGGGGCGGGGGGGGGCGGAGCGGGGCGGGGAGGGGCGGGGCGGGGCGGAGCGAGGTGAAGCGGGGCGGGGCCGAGCAGTGAGCGGCCGCTCACCCGGGAAGGAACTCGAAGCAGACGGCCTCTATCCATCCGATGAGACCAGACGGAGCGGCCGAGACCGGATGTATCGCCACGCCGTCGGAGCATAGCAGAGCGATGCATAGCGAAGCGGGGTTGGCAAGAGCAGGGATAGCAAGATCACAACTGGGAAGAGCGGGAATGGAAAGAGTGCGGGTTTCCAGAGCTAAGGTGGGAAGAGCGAGGATGGCAAAAGCTGGACTGGGAAGAACAGGGATCGGAAGAGCAGGGCTGGGAAGAGCGAGGCTGGGAAGAGCGGGATGGGAAAGGGCGAAACTGGAAACAGCTCGCCCATGCAAAGTGGGAATAGACAGAATAGTACAGTGGCAGGGCTAGGCAGCGAAGCTGAATGTGGGACAGGTCGAGGAACATCGGGGTGCGCGGGAAGAAATGTGCAAAGGAAGAAAGAGAGCAGGAAAGGCGGAATGGGTGGGATTCACGGGTTAGGGCGGGATGAATGGAGAGGGTCACGACCGGACGTGGAAGAGCACGGCGCGACGGGAGATAGAGCGAAAAGAAAAAGGAGGTGGACAGTGAAGAACGAATGCTTGGGGAGGATCACGATGTGGTGCTGCATTTGTCTATTTCAGGAGCAGCCAACTTATCGTTTAGAGTCATCTGTTGTCATCAATCAAATGTAAAAGTAAAACCACAGAATGAGCAATTGTCGCTTGTTATTACTGTAAAATAAAATGAAAACAAATTACTCATGTCAGAAGGACAACAATAAGAGAATTTTGGCACGTAATTCCTCAGAAACCCCAATGTTATGTAGAGCCTGTTTTACCCGGCCCGTTTCCCTCCCTTTTCTGTACAAAAAATAAATACAGAAGGGTCGTTTGTTCATACAGTGTATTATTGCGGTATCGAAACTGAATGAATGTGAACCAGCGTTTCACGTGGCCATTTCGTTTTCTGCACCTAATCGTGATGGAATTATTTCCTCCGGTCGCCGCAAAAAGCATTAAAAATTGAACAAATGAACATTGCATCTGGTAAGAAACTAAGTTAGTTTTTGTTAGGGCCGAGCACTCAAAGAGATGTCAATAGAACATAGTAGTTAGAATCATACAAATAACTTCTCAAAACCACTCAAGAGAAGCAAAGTGCACCATGCGCATAGCAACCAAGAAGACGTTCTGGAAAGTGACGCCAGGAGCGCGGTATTCAAACTGGTTGTAATCTGTACCTATTGCATCCAGTCTGGTCCCGAACGTTTCTAAACCGATGACAAAGTTGAAAAAATAGCCATCAAAAAGAGGGCTTAAGAGGCAATATAAACTGTTTAAAACCCTTGCCCCCTTTTGCATTGATGCTGCTGTACGTCAGCTGTTCAATGTTGAAGGAAACCAGGTCACGCATTTAATACAGCGAATTTTGAAAAGAAAAGCGAATATACAATGCACTTCACGCTGCCGCAGACCATCATGTCAGACACGCTTTTCATTCCGGCGTCCCTTGTAAATTAATGTAAGTTTGTTGATAATGCGCTCTCTCTTACGTTATTCTTCAATGTAATAAGCTCTTCCCTCAACGGATTTCTTAGAGTATGTCGGGTCGACCTCTGGGAAGGGTCACCTTGGCCTACTCGTCACGAGGCAAACGAAAGAGACGAGAAAACATCGACTGCAACTGCAAGAGCTTTCATCACTCGTATGTGCGTCTGCTCAACGTATAATGTACGGGTTGAGAATAATTCCCCGAGGCTTGGGAACCAAGTGTACCTCGAGAATACAAATATATTATTTGCATGTAATGAAGAGAAAAGCGACCAGGGAAAACCTAAACCAACTTGTCAACAAACCTCTAGATGCAACGCACGGTGCATATATGAATAATGAAATTGTTTTATAATTGTAATATAACTTCACATCGCTAAGGCCCAAAGGTGGCGGTGAGCTCGGTTCGGCGGGGCACGGTTTCGAGTTCCACGTAGACGTGCTTGTAGCTTTCGGGGTCGGGGAACGGTCGGGACATTTACAAGCCACCACGTATCACCTAATAAACGAATAATATATTTCAATCATCCGTCCCAGTCCTCCGTTCTGATTAGGAGTTGATAGAGCGATTTGGTCCCTCGCGGTTCAGTTCATTGGTCAGAGTGCTCTCTTGCCATGACGCGACCCCGTGTTCGACTCCCGGTTGGGCAAGATTCCTTGCATTGTCCCAGTATATGTTGCTGTGTGACGATGAAAAAACTCACTTCTCTGCTAGAGATGACCAGAACGCGGCGTGGGGACGTCTTCGTGCTAACCACACGTACCTCCTTAAACCCACGGCCGCGAGGCCGGGACGCTGCTGGTAGGCCCAGTACCGTTCGCGGGCTGTCGCGCCAAGTACAGACAGACAGGGCGATTTGGACGGCCTACGGGCAGGGGGAGTAGAGCGCTGCAGATGAGTCCACGGACCACGGCGTGCCTACCACCTGTCCACCTTTCCTCCTCAACTTTCATCAACACCAAGGGTCGATATTGCCCGTGGCTCACAGATGGCTGCATATATTCTGGTTCGCTATGGGACTACTGACCTCAGTGGTTGGACGGTGTGGGAGGCTGATGCTTGTGCATGAAGAAACGTGTAAGCAAGGTGTCAAAGGGATAGAAGCGGGTGAGGGCGGGGTACGTCGATACATCCTGAGGATTGAAGACGATAAGCCAAATAGTGACTATAATGAAAATGATGATGATGATGGTGCATGTATTAATGATCTTAAGCGTCTTATAATGCGCCTTATAATGATATTTCTGGATTAGGGCTGTCTGACCTGATCGCGAAACTGCTCGTACGAAGTGGCACGAGAGCGCGTGCTGGAGGCGCGCGATTGACTGCTCTCGAAGGGGGAACGGACAAGGTAAGGAATTCCCCGCGAATGTCCTTGTCAAAGTGGATTTGAAGCAAAATTGACTGAACTCCGCGATGTGCTCCAAGCTTTCGCGACATTTATAAAAATTAGTGAAATAAGATTTTTCTATGTACATGTGAGAATTAAAAGTTCGTTTTCCTTACGCCATTTTGATATATTGTTAACCAACTGGATAAATTAAAATTTAAAAAATTTAATAATATACACCAGTGAAATACATACTAATAATAATATTCGAAGGAAAAGATATTGTCAGATTTATAAAAGCTCAAAGGATTAGATGGTTAGGACATATAAAAAGGATCAAGAATGTCAAAGAAGATATTAGAAAGTAACCTAATCTCAAAACAGAGGAGAGGCCGACCTAAAAAAAGATGGAAAGATGATGTGTCTGAAAGATGAAAGATCTGAACATCATGAAGGTGAGAAACTGGAAGACGATAGCGGAAGACAGAAGAAGATGATGGAATGGTGTTGTGAGTGAAGCCGAGGCCCACAAACCGCTGTAGAACGAGAAAACAAGAAGAATGAAATACATCATACGTGTAATGAACGATATTGTAAAAACAGAACAGTAGCGAAATTAAAGCAATAACACTAGGTACATGTATTTCACGAAAAAAACTGAAAAACAATATTTATCTCGTAAAATAGAAAATTGACTTCCTTGAAAAACAATAAATTGTGAAAAATAAATAATAAATCAGTGACATTTTGGCACAGTGCTGTAATTGGCTTCGCTGTTCGCTTTTAGGCCAAGGCTGTTAGGGAACTGATCACCGCCCAAATTACGATCGCGATTCGCGACCCCCGCCTGCAGAACGGCGGCTCCAGAAAAGAATTGAGGGAGCTGGCAGTTTCACCTCGGACCAGACTATATACGTTTATTTGTTATTGAATTTTACAAAATTTTATTCTATGTATTACACGTGAATTTGGTTTACAGACATAGTATTTAACACTTCTTTTATTTATTTTTGTAAGCAAGCGGACTGTGATTATTTTACTTGCTCGTGATTATTTTTCCCTCCTATTGTTAGTCATCAAGTGACAGTCCAGTAACTTCATTAACTTTTGTGACTTAATCGCTTGGCATTGATTCATTTCGCGATTGTGGCTCACAGCACGTGTACTTGCTTTGCAAATCCTGGCACGTATACCGGAGGGTTTAATTTCTAGTATAACAATAAGCATAGACAACTGCGTACTGTCAGGGTCTAAGAACAATGTGCTATTTCTGCATAATATGCGTCAATTTTCATATCAATATATCATGCAAAAATAATTTTAAACATGTGTATAATATAATTAGTAGAGTCTAAATTTGTAGTATTAATTAAAAGTGTCCAAACCTATATTATGCATGAATTTCTCCCCCAAAGTACCAAAACATACAAACATGCACGGAAAAATTATGCAGTTTTAAAATGTTTTTGCCATGAAGGATGTACTTACACAATTTGAAAGCTCTTCCAAACTTAAATTAAAGCATGCATTTGCACGGAAATCTTGTCTCTAAATATTAATAAAGAGAAAACTCCTTTGAAGTGATGCAAAGAGTGATAATTATTTTGGAAGAATTTAATAAAATGACATAGAATTATGGTTTGGATCCACAAGTGACCCTTAGCCTACCAGCAACGTCACAACGCGCGCTCGTTTTCTCGTTCGCAAGCTCTGACGAGCGCATTGCACAATTAGTAAACATGTAATGGACTGAGATTGAAGCGCAATTCCGCAAACAAAAGAAAGAAAACGCGTTCTTCGTGCGAAAAGGCAACTCTGTCGGTGAGGAACAGGTCGTGTTTATTTCCCGAGCTGCTCGTTCCGTTTTCCCCGTGGTTTGCTCGAGCTCCTTCCCGAGATGATATCCGGAATGCAGCGGAATCCGCAGTCGGCCCCAGTGAACCAGTGCGACGCTCCGATCTCCCGGATCCGAGTCGGTCACGCCGAGCGCTCAGCTTCACGGCGCGGAGGGGCGGGGCGGGGCGGGGCAGGGCAGGCCGGGGCGGGTGGGGCGGGCCGGGCCGGGGCGGGGCGGGGCGGGGCGGGGCGGGGAGGGGCGGGGCGGGGCGGGGCGGGGCGGGGCGGGGCGGGGCGGGGCGGGGCAGGCGGAGCGCCAACTCATTGCTGCGACGTGCTTCTCCGTTGTCGCCCTGCTCCGTCGGCTCCCGCGCTCCCGCGCTCGCGCCCCGCTCGCGGCGTGCGCTGCATCCGGGCTTATCATCGCCGGCGCTTCTCCAATACGCGCGCTTGCCGCGGCTCCTGCGTCTGTAATTCTCGTTCCCGGGTGAGCTCTTGTTATACGGATCCTTGTCACAACGCTTGCCCCTTCTGCGACTTCACTGCGAGTCCTCTGCGCGGCTATTATCGAGGGCCGGCTTGTGGAATCCCAGCTGCTGTTCTGGATTCCTCTGTGCCCCAACACTTGCAACAGACCGTCTTCTCGGCTAAAACACTCTTTACATTCCTCCTGCAACCCGCGTCAAATTCTACCTCCTTTCCAACCTAATTGTTTCCTGCTTTTTTAATACAGTTTCCTCTGTCCGATTTTATTTTATTATAATACTTTTTCTTGTAATCGCGTAGCAGCACCTTCTTCATCTTCCATGAACCTCATTTCTTCTTTTGCCAATGGCCGATACACATTTTTACAAGAAACTCATTTTCTCTCTTATCTCCAAATCTCCTTCTTCGTTCAAAGCTCCTTGCGATTATAGCTTTGCAATTCAAAGGCTCGCCATCAAGTCTCAATGGTTCATGGCGCTAGATAAATACCCCCGTCTCTTCAATTTTTATTGCATACCCCAAATCTTCGATGCTTCACTCACTTGATACTCGTAAATGCGCGGATGCCCTTTGTTACATCTCTCAGAACATTATTTGAAATTTGCACTATGTGACACGTTTCAGACGATGAAGTTCTACATTCACCAAATAGTACACTTAAATGTCTAGATGCTTTCCTCAGCCAAAAAGACAGTAGCGTGAAATATTATTTCTTCCAATTTTTTTTTTATTCGGCTTTTCAGACAACAATCACAATTTATTTGAATTTGGTTCTCTCTGGAGATGCATCTTGAATACATTTAATCGAAGCAACCAACTTATTAATCTTTCTATTTCCACTCACCAACTTTGAACGCAATCCACTGATTCACTCTTGATATCCAATTATACAATTCACAAACTTCTAATAACTTACACAAGTTATAAATTTAAGTAAAAAATTCTTTCTTCCATGACCGTTCGACGAAACCAAGACCACACGACCAATGTTTCAATGTTTCCCTCACCTCTAGCAACAATTTTACTTTTCAGAATCGTGACAAAACAATTTTAAAAACAAAATACAAAATGAATTAATTTTTTGGTAGACAATCTTAAATTATACGTATTATTACAAGTATACTCTCCTAACCTAGAACAGTGGAAATACGTGACATACAGAAACTTTTCCTCCACTGAGAGTCCCTAGTTATTTCTCAACAAATAAAACACCAAAGGGGAAGATAAATAGCACCGAGAAATAAATCTTCGGCTTTAATATTGGAGATCTAGGAGAGTTTCGAAAGTAAATTTGGACTTAGTAATTTTCAAAATTTCACATATTTAGTGAAAATTGAAACAATGCAGTTTTTATTAATGTACTTTCTTGTATCACTGCAAAACAAAGAAAATAATACAGTCATTTTCATGAAACTGAAAATGTCACAATGGCCACATGTACTTGCAAAGTAATATCAACAATAAAATAAAATGTCTTAATGATCGTCGGAACGGCACAACTAGTTGTTTCTCCTAGTGAATTTACCAAGTTTCAGATCAAAGCTTCTAATCTGTCAGTTATCCTTTATTCAAGAGGATAATCCTTCTATACTGACATCCCTATTTAGAGATCAAAATTGAATGTAGATCCACACCATCTGCACCAATCTTAACCATTTTAGAGACAGCTCTAATAGTCCTTAACACTAATATTTATGCAAAGGTGCACTTGAAAAGAACCTTAAACATGGATTTGAGACCGAAAATGTGAGATCATATTGATGAAACGATTCTAATACTTCCAATTCGCTATACCACATTATACGGAGGAAAAGTAAAACTTTGTGACTGAGGATCGCACTTCCGTGAGGGACTTTCCTGCCTCTGTGTGCTCATGCTTCCGTTGCTATTCGCATTCCTGTCTTTGTTCCGTCTAAAAGCCCTTCGGAGCCGCGGCTCGGCCGCCGCGCGACGTCGCGTCGTGGCAGCGGGCGCCGCCGCATCCGCCGCCTCCCTCGCGGCAGCGGCGCGACCCCCGATGCACCGCTCGCCCCTAGCCTCCCACGCAGTCCGGCGCAACTTTCGCAATATCCCGCCGACCGAGCGGGCGCCCCGCCGAGCCACCCCGCGCCGCACGCCCGCCCGCCCGCCCGGAGATACGCGTGGCGCTGGCGGGCGCCGGCCGAGGCGAGGGCGGGGCGAGGGCGGGGCGAGGGCGAAGGCGCGTGCGGCGCGAGGACGCGGGGGCGGGCGTTGTATTAATTAAACGGGCGCCGAGCGGCGGGCCTCCGCGCGGGCGGGTGCGCCGTTCTCCGGAGCGCGCGTGAATACTTCCGGCCGCGCACGCTGGCGGCGCAATTAGAAAGCTGCTAATTAAAATATTACGCGCCCGCCGGGCGGTGTTGGGGAACGTCGTTGGCGAGGGCAGGGGCGGCGGGGAGAAATGGCTACAAGCAGCTGAGAAATGGACAGATCCAATGTAGAACGTAAGGAGGCGGTGGGGAAGGAGCGGGAACGCAATTTATGAGGTAATGGTGATAGCACGAATTAGGAAAGGTCGCGGCGAAAAGTCATTTCAACGCAGCAGATGCAGGGAAGGAGGTGACAAATAGGCGAGGCGAGGTTCTAGGGGATTATTTTACAATAAATGTAGTTAATATTTAAAAATTCGAAAGATGCAATGTAGGTGGGAATTAATCCTCCTGCTTTGATATTCCAACCTCAATAATTGCGTTATGTTTGTAGTATCTGACTAAGAACAGAAGAAATGAAGTTTGGATTGAAAAAAGAAACGAGGGAAGGCAAATCACAAGTACATTGTCAATTACATATTTTCTCAAAGATAATTGTCTCGATAGCCCCAATTGTGAACTTAAACTGCACCCTATCAACCATTGTTATGTGCTTAAGTTATTTTCGTAGAAAATTTTCTTATTTAGTATACCACAAAGCGCTCTTGAAATGCTATTGAATCTTTAAACATGTTTAAGATTTCGTTTTAAGTAATGCTTAAGCTTATAGTACTCTTGTAACGTGCCTTGTGACTAAATATTTTTTTGTTATCGAAAACGACTAATTTTATTACTTAAACGTATGAAATAATATCCCAACTGCCGTGGTAAGGTAAACTCTGCAATATCTCCCACTGGAATGCAAGTTGTGGTGAGTCAGAACTACCAGGAGAGGTAGCTCAATGCATCAACTGATGTCACTCCAGTGCCTCTGATCGGGAGGTCTAGGATCGAGTACTGACGGTGGCAGGATTTTCGAAACTAGCTTGTCAGTTAGGTCGAATTCAGTCGCTGCCTGGAGAAGAATTCTAAAGGCCAGTGGGGCGAATCAAACTAGGCGATTGCTGGAACAGTACCGTAATAGACGGGCCACTAATCGAGGGATCCTTTCTCTTACGTGTCCTATCTTCACACCTACTTACGTACTTCACAAACATGATGAACATCAACTAACACTACACAACCACGCATACCGGGTGACCTGGCGGGAGAGCCTGTCCCGGCTGGGGCGGCGACCCGCTAAATGGGGATACGTGGTTGAGGAAAATCCCCGCTAGCCGAAGGTAGCCCCGCGCCGGATCTTACCATCCACCTCTCGAGAAAAAAGTGCACTTACGTGACTAATTACTTTAGCAGTTGACGCGCTCGGAAGCTCACTAATCAATGAATGAATCAATCAAAAATGTAATTTCATTAAACTTGTGAAATAATATTCCAACTCCCGTGACAACGTAAAATGTACAATATTCCCCACTGGAATGCAACTTGTGAAGAGTCAGAATGAGGGTACGCCAGGGGGAGCCTCATATTGGGCCCGGAGTATGCGCAGCGGAGTCGCCCGGGGCGAGGCGGCCAGCGGAGGGCGAGGCGGCGCGGGCGGCCACGTACCCGCTCTGCGAGCCCCGGCCTCGCGGGCCGCCGCCGCCGCGCCGTCCGCGCTCAGCGTTGCGCCGCGCCCAGCCGCGCTGCCAGGAATGCAATTACCGCGCGGCTACAGAGACACCGCCGCCGCTGCGACGCCGGGCCGCCAGGCGGGGACGGGGACGGGGGCGGGGGCGGGGGCGGGGACCGGAGGCGGTCGCCGGCGACGGTGATGAATATTTGACCCGTCTCTGCCCTCGCTAGCCTAGCATCAAGGTCCAGTGCTGACCCTGCTATGATATTCACGACTCAAGCACGAAAATTGAGACCGGCGTTCGACAAGAGACGCTAGCTCCACGCAATTTGCAGAATCACATTTGTCTCTCCTCACCTTTTTTTGATAATATCGTCCTACATTATTTGTGGAATCAGAGTGAGAAAAATGTATCGAAAAAATCGTAATATTAAGCGAAAACTTACGGCAAAGTAGTGTATGAACTGATTGTTTACATGCCAACTTTCGCTCATAAAACTTTCGTTCTAAATTAGAGGACCACACACAAATGAATAGCTTTTTAGTGACCATTCACAAGTTAATTTCTCTCTCTAGCCACAGCCGTAGAAATATTTTATTGAACTATCCTGTCCTAGAGTTGAATTAAGCACAAGAGGTGTATTAATTTTCATAATACACATACAAACTTGAACCAGAACAAAATACATGTTGTTATTCTAATCCCAGAGATAGAAATTAATATCAAAGACTTTGCGTCAGTTAGCAGTCCTTTTAGGACGTGGCGTATCTCTTACAATTTTCATCAAAACTATGTTCAAAGTTAAAATTCGTGAGAGTAAAAACCCATTTATGGAATCGTATGTGTAAGCTGACATTATGTCTCCTCCGACAGTAGCCTTCTCTATGTACAAACGAACTGAGAATCATTGCTCCAAAAGCCGATTGCAAATCCAGACAAAACATCCGCCACTTTGAGTTCATATCGCTAGTGACCGTGATGCTCTATTTACACGAGCAATGCACTTGTGAATCTGGGCGTCGGCCTACGCTGGGGGCGTGTGGCTAGTCTCGGCGGGTCGGCGCGGCGTGCAGCGGCACGGTGGTGGTTCGACGGGCGCCAGGCCGGTAATGTAAAATCGATGTGGCAAGGTCGATAGTCCGCGGGAGTCGGCCGGCCGATATCGGCGGCGGCGGCGGAGCTGCGGGAAGCGCGTGGTGGGCGTAGGCGCGCCGCCTCCCGGCAGCCCAGTCTGCAGCCCGTGCCGCTGCCCCCACGGGGCTCTGACGCCTTGATTGCGCTGCCGCCCCGTCGCGCCGCATGCTAAGCAGCCGCTTGATTCCTTTTTAATGGGGGCGCGGCGGAGGCGGCGGCGTTTGCGGTGCTTGTACCGGGATGGCGAGGACGGCGCGGCGGAGTTGCTGCGGTTTTGGTGGGTCAAATGGCTTCAGACGTTGGTAACGGCTGTAGTGATGGTAAGGACAGTGTTAGTGGTGGCGCTGGCGAGGCGGGGGTGGATGTGGTCGAGGGAACACTAGAGGGAGAGACAGCGGCGGCAGAAACGGTAACGACGGAACATCCGAGGAGAACTAGTGAAATAACGATGTTAGGGTTAGTGTTGAAGTTGCTAAGATGGAAGGAGGTTGAAGTTAGAAGTGTTTTTATATACCAACACGTAAATGAATGGCCGTTCTGATTTTTGGTACGGCTGACGTTGAGAGACGAGGTTGAAGAGTCAAGTGGTGGTGTTGGTGGTAAGTGGCAGACCGAGGGGTCGCTCAGCGCCAGCGCCAGGTGGTCCAGTGCGGGAGTCACTTGCGGTCGGCGGCGATCTCCGCAGGGTGGGCAGCGGTGGGCAGCGGTGGGCAGCGGTGGGCAGCGGTGGGCAGCGGCTGTCAGCGGCGGAGGCCAGCGCTCGCGCTGAGGCGCCTGCGGTCCGCGCGGCGGCAGGTGGCGGTAGGCGCGCGGCCGCGGCACGCTTCGGCGCCGCGCCGCGCCAGCGGTTTGCGGCGGCCGTGTTCGGCGACCGCCTCTCGGCGCTGGCGGAGGGGACGGGGACGGTGGCGGTGGCGGCGCGTCATGGAGGCGTAGCAACGGGACTCGCCGAGGGTGGCGGATAGGGCCGTCGGGAGAAAATGTGGCCAATCAAAAAGGCATATGAATCCTTAAAATGAGTTCTACAGACATGTAATGTGTAGATTATTTTTTCATACTGTGGATTATGTTGATATGTTTAGATAAGATCCCGTTGATCCTTTGTAGTTCGACTATTCACAACCCCTCAACAGCTCCCCCTCCCCCATTCGCGGTGGTTCAGAACATGACATGATACCCAATGTGACAGCGCATGACTTGTAATTTTGAAAATATACTAACTTGCACACCTGAAAACGACAAGGTTTGTTAAACCGTAAATGAATTAGATAAATATACAAATTATAATAAAAAATATGGAGCGCTTGGGGTTTCATTGGTCCCTTAGCGCTCCATGGACCGCCGAGTGATGCACCAGCGGCGCATCCCTCTCCTCGAGCTTGGTGGATGAGACAGCAGCGGCGGAATTGTCGACCGAAGATGGCCGGCGTCAGTGCGAGAGAAAGAGAGGGAGAGAGAGGAAAGAGAGAGAGAGAGAGAGAGAGAGAGAGAGAGAGAGAGAGAGATGGCCAGCGCGACCCTTGCCGACGAAGCTTTTGACTTTGGGGACAGAGAATGCACCGGGGGACAGCGGCGAGTGGGGCGGTCGGTTCGGTTGATGGCGGAGCCCCGCGGCGTGGGTGCGCCGCCATCCCTCACTCGACTGGCTCGCCCGTTCGCGCTCCGCCGACTCGCGCGCCGCTTTCAGACGCACGCGGCCGAGTTCCGGTGGCCCAGAGCACAGAGATTAATCGCATCAATTCCCGATAAGAGCAGTCGAGCGGAGGCGGCGGCGCGGAGCGGAGCGGGGCGGCGCGGTGCAGTGGGCGGGGTGAAGGGGCGACGCAGAGGAGCGGGAGCTCTAGCAGCAGTGGCGGCGGCGGCGGCGGCGGCGGCGGCAGCAGAGCGTCGCTGCTCGCGAGGGAGCGAGGGACTTGTTAATTAAGTCGAGTCGCTAATTAGATGATTATCTCTGCGAGGGCTGGCGGACGGGTGGGCTCGCAGGCTGGTGGGCGGGCGGGTGCTGGGAGCGGGCGCGAGAAGGAGGCGGCGGCTGCAAGCTGTTGGGTTGGTGGGTCTACGGGTTGGAGAAGTGCCGGCGGGTTTGACGGAAGGGTACGCACGCGCGTGGTACAATGGAGGCGCAGGTTCAATGTGTGATGTGATGATTGGGGGCGGAAGAGAACATGCGGCTGAGCGATGAAACTGACGTGCGACTGAACGAATGAGTTGCATAATTGCTGGCAGGTCAACGGACAGGAATGCGGATGGACAGAGGCAGGACTACCTTCAGAGCAGGCGAGAGGGTTGAGCGGTGGACGAGTAGGCTGTTGATCGACAGGGATCCAGCCGAGAGAAGGGCAAAGCAGTTGGGTGAGAAATCTGTTGGTGAACAGGCGGTTAGACAGAACAAGCCTCCGGACAGAACGGAGATTGGCGCGTGCGTAAGAGGCTACGTAGTTGGACGAGTAGGCTGGGAGACGAGCTCAGAGGCGGTTGGGCGGGTTGGCCGAAGATTGGTCGTCGAAGTGGGCGGTGCCGATCGTCTGCGTGGTGAATAAAAGGGTGGCTTGATCGGTGGCATTAGAGTGTAGCAGGTTCAGGTGAGTAATGAAGCACGCGACCGTGCAAGTGAACGAGTGAGTTGCCTAATGGTTGGGCAGTAAACAGATGAGAATGCGGATGAACAGAAAGCAGGAGAAGGTGACGCTCTACCTTCAGAGCGGGCGAGCAGTTGAGCGGCGTCGAGAGATTGGATCACGCTTGAGAGCGAGTTGAGGGTTGGGCGAACAAGCCACTCCGAGGTACTCAGGTGGGTTGAGCAGGTTGGCCTGCGGTTGGACGGCGCGGCGGCGGGGCGATTGTGTGGCGAGGTGGTGGGGAGGGCACGTGCTTAAGTGGGCAGTGGACTGGACGCGCGAGCACCGAGCGAGGAGGCGGTTGAGCGGGCGGTGGGTGGCGCCGCGTGTGCCCTGTCCGCGGCCGCGCTGAGGCCGGGGCCGGGGCCGGGTTGTTGACCCGGCGGGGACCGGTCGGGCCGCTCGCGCAAGGTCGCGCGTCCACACAGAGCCGCCTCCGCCTCCGCCGCCGCCGCCGCCGGTGCGAACGTACGCCGCACGTGGGGGCAACACTCCACCGGTCGCTCCGGAAGTTTTCCAGTCGCTTGAGGAGGCGCAGGCGATACTTCGCTCTTTAGGTCACAGTGCGAGTGTGGAATTCGAATAGCGGGCTGATCGTCGTTTGGAGATGCATTTAAAGCGTATTGTGTCGAATGTTGCTTAGTACCTCCATAATGTTTCATCTGACGCAAAATTTGCTTTGAACTTGTTTTTCATCCCCTACTCTTATAAACATACAAAACAAAACATAATAAGTAGGAGATATTATTTTACATGAACATCTATTTCTTTGTGAAATGTGTTAATTTTCCTTCAACAAGTAATAATATTGACAACATTGTGTTGTCTTCTCGGTTGGCATACTGTTAAGTAGAAATTTATATATGTACTGAAAAACTTTATTGATCTTTGGAATCTAAAGAGCTCGGCATGTTAGAAATTTATCGCACTTTGTTCCCGTTATTTTAACATCTGTTGCCATGCGGAAGCTATCCAAGATAATTTTATGCATATTAATTTATACAAAACAAACACCACAGACTTGAAGTTTACGATTGATGAATCTTTAAAGTCGAAGTAAATTTTAGCCTTACCACCTGATCATCAGGCATTTCGGTGAATATCGAACTTGAAATGTCATCCTTGCACGGGGTAGATTTTCAGCCTTCAAGGGAAAAGTTTATATATTATTTATTTTTTTACGTTTCCTCGCACCTGAAAAATATTACAGAAGGGATGGTGAATGAATGTGTAAATGATAGCTTTGAGGTCAGTGGTGCTCGAAAATCTGCTGTGAATTAGTAATGAATTAGTAGAGTCGTCCAGAAAAGTGGAGTCAAACTCGTTTCGTCCACCAGAAGTAGCAGATTCCTCGCCCCTTATTCAAGAGTCGCGGAATGCCATCGCTCTAGAGGGCGCACTGCGGGGCCAAACAGAAACATTGGCGACACGCGGGTGGTTCCTGGCGCGGTTGCGGAGGCGACGCGCGCGCCGGAAGGATCCCCGGAGGGCGCGGGTGGGACTCGCGTGCAGCGCCGGCCCGCCCGCTGCCGTGACGCCCACGATAACCGCCGCCGCCGCCGCCTAACGTGCCGCCTCGCCGCGGCGAGGAATGCCGTCTCTCGGTACCCATTTAGCCGCGGCGCCGCATGCGAACCGAGCGCGGCTCCCGGCGGGCCCTGCCGCGCACGACGCACGCGCGCTCGGCCCTGGAGGCTTCGAGTTTATTCCATCAAAGGCAATTTCCCGCCGGACGCGCGCCCTGCGCCTCCCTCGCCGCGATCCACCCCTTCCCACTTCCCCGCGCCCCGCCCAACCCTACAGGGCGACGACTCACTCCCCCTCGGAGGCCATGCCCCGAGCGTTCCCTTCCGTTTCTCCTCCATTTCCTTAGGAAATTGTCAAAGGAATATTTGGAACCTTTGAAGGAAGGGCTTAGAAATCTCTTTCCAGGAAGGGCGGCCGCCGCGTGAGAGAGGGCGAGGCGGCGATAGTGGCGGGCGCTTGGTCGGGCAGAGGCGGATCCGAGGAAGCGAGGACGTCAAGTACTCGGGTCGCAGCCCAGGAGCAGTGGCTGGAGCAGAGAGCGCAGAGTGGCAGAGTTGGGTCGGAGGACGGGGAAAACCTGACCGTAGGGGAATGAGCACAAGGCGTGAAAACGGCAGGATCTGAGTGGAAGGGGGTCAGCAAAGGAGCAAGTCTTTTCACGGAAGTGGGAAGTGTGAATGTTTGTGTGCGCGAGTGCGGAGGAGAGTGGAGGATGAAAAGAACAATTCCACCCGGGAGAAGGGAGCCGAGCGGGTGCGGTAGGACAAGGCCCGGGTGAATTCGCACTGGAGGACAGGTACGCGAGCTGAGCGGGGGTGCGGTGCGGCGCAGTGTGCGGTGGCGGCGGCGGCGGCGGTGGCAGGGCCGCGGCCGCGTTGCACGGTGCTCTGCGGCGGGACAGGCATGAATATGTGAGGAGGCGGCGTAGGAGGCGGGGCGGAGGCATGAATATGCACGCGGGGCCGCCGGCCGCTCCCGCGCCGACCAGTTCCGCGATAAGGTGCTGGCACGCGCCCCCCTCCCGGTCTCCACCCCCGCCGCCGCCGCCGCCGCCGCCGCCGCCCACGCACCGCTTCCCTCCGCGTACGTGGTTTCTCTCTGTTTGCGTACCTTCCGACAAATGGAAAGTCCCTATGGGTCGCCTATCCCCCCCAAAACATATGTTATAATTGATTTATGATGTTGAGACAGCTACCTTTAGAACAGAGGTTATGGTGGAACAGGGCGGCCAATTGCCCCATTGCGAGGCAACAGTTTTCATGCAGTACTGTATTTCTTTTGAAACGCGTCTACGTACGTTTTATCAGCGTGTCCCGCTTATTTGTTTGGACATCACAGAGCACAAGAAATTGAACGAATTATATCTCCATTATTGCTGGTGAGAATTGCCGACTCATGCGTTCACGTGCACAAGAAGGTTGCATATTATCGATGTGGCATTGCGGGAGAAAAACGGGTTGCACGGCAGTTTCACCACCACTGCTTGTACGACCTTAACCTGCGTGCTTTTCACTTCTGCTCACGGGTTCGCCTGTATATAATTTGTGATGGACGAAGACAATCGCTCATGAACTATTTCTACGTTGTTTCGGAATCTGTAGACTCTCGTTTTCTCCGATTCTCATTTTAACATTGCTTCACGATTCTTTTCTGCTTCTGCTTTGAGGTGAGATAGCGAAAATGAAACATTTATGTGACGTGTTCATTAAAGAGAATGAACAATATTGAAAATAAACTATCGTTGCATGAAATTTATTAACTGGAAGATCATAATGCCTTGATCGTAAAATATCAGTTCCTAATTCTCATCCTTCAGGACAGTTCTGTCGTTGGGTTTCGATCAAAGACAAGAAACTTTTAAGGTTACACGGGTGATTTTGCATTTTGCAACATTCTTTACGTGTTTACATTTTCTATTCACATATGCTTGGAATCTCGATCAACAATACCTATTCCTTTAATTCATCAACATAAATATACTACTGAGTAGAATGAAGATTAGTTTGAACATCTCAAGCAGTTTACAAGCTTCATAAACAGCAATGCACGATCATTAATGAATAAATATCAGTTTGGTTCAGGGTATCAGACATACTTTTTTAGCGCAAATAAATCCAAGCTTTTATTTGTCAAATGAAAGTCTGGGTTTTAATGTTTACTTCAAGATTAGGCAAACTTCCATTCAATGGCATGCCCCGAACAACTCCTATGATTGTGTCTCATGATTTTGTGGCGTGAACAGAATATTCTCTGTGACAATTTTATGTTATCAACGGTAAATAACTTGCAGTTGGGATACGAAATAAAACAGTAAAGTAGTTTTTAAAAAGACAAAGGAGTCCATGTACTGAAAGACAATGAAGCACTCACATGATTAATTAATACTCAAAATCTTAACAGGACACCCAAATGACTTATGTCGTGCATAAAGCTCATAATTTATTTCTTTATGACACAAATGCTTTAAGATCATATGCGGTCATTTAATTGGAAGACAATGTAATAAATCAAGTTCTTCTATGCTTGTCAAGACACTAAATAAACAGAACATTTATAAGTAATTTAAAAAGTTAGACAGAATTTGTAAAGAAATTAAGTAAACAACAGATGTTACAGAAATGGAGTAACTACGGTTTTCTCTTCTTGAATAAACAATTAAACTTAACGTTGCATCACCAAATCAAAAAAGAGAACAACTCCAACATCACAACTACCGGCTGTAGAGAACATCACAGCGAAAAAAATAATTTCAAATAATACGTCAGTATTCGCTATGCAATCACTGTCAGAATTTCTATTAAACTAAAGGAAAACTAAACGTCTTCTAAGGAAAGTGTTTCCTCTTTTATTCCAGATTTTAGGACAAGTAGAATTTCAGTTATATTAATTTTCACATTCAGTTTAATTGAGACTGTCCAGATGACAAATGTGATGAAAATTTATCATTAGTCGTGTGACGAAAAAGGCTCTTGGGACAATAAATCTGCGTCCTGTGAAAACAAAGGCACACCTTAAAAATAGTTTCCCAGAGCGATTTTGTCTGAATTAGACAAAAATGTAGTAAATACGAATTATACTTAAAAATTATTTTCGAATAAGTGTGTAATGTAGCATAAATTGGAAGTAAAATTGAAGTTGAGCGAGTTTATGTGATTTCACTCATATGGCCACATCCAGTTACATATATTGCTTTACATACGAAAATATTAATTTCATGACACGTTCCTTGAAAATTTCACTTTATTGCAATTAGGAACTCTTCTTATTATGGTTGCCAAGCGTCCTCCAATTGGGAGGACAGTTCTCCATTGACATCATTGTCCTCTATCCTATATACATACATACAGTTTTTACTGTTTTTTGACTATAATTCTAAATCTAAATCTAATAATAAATCTAAATCTAAATCTCCTTTGTATTTTAAATGTCCTCCTCTTAGTAAATTTGTAACATTTGTTGTCATTTATCACATGACTAATCGTTGTATCGTTTAATATTTAATGAAGAACAGAAAACATGAATATCCTTTTTTTTTTGAACGCTGATACACGCACAAGATACATGCATGCATGATAGTGCCTTTGTCTAACGTCGAAAATAAAAAATCTTCATCTGCCTTCTGCGAACAAATGTTTTCACATGAATCGGAAATGAAAAAAAAATAGAGCTGATGAAAGTCTAAATTAAATATTTATAAAAATAAATGTTTTGATGAGGTTTTTTTGTTGTCGAGTAACGTCCCTTTTTGTCGTGAACATTGTTGGCAACCCTTCTTCTTACACATGAGAAAGAGAAATACAGAGAAGTACTTTTTAAACCATTATGACTAAAGGGATATTTTAATGAAATGTTTGTTTTTTTCACTTTAGGATAACCTGTTTAGTAAATAAATTCATTTTATGTTACGACAAAACGAAATGAAGCATTTCTGTAATTTTTTTGCATTTTCGTCGATTTTAAGTAATAAGACGTTTTTACCTCTTTATTCATTCTTAAGGCATTTTTTTGTTGATCTCGCCGATTTTAATATCATTTTAATGGTACTTGCTTCAAACAAAATTTACGAGGTGTCACAAATCTTCATCACAGAATTCCTGAGTAGCCTATTCGATTTCTTCACTCATGTATTGTAATGACAGCAGTTGTGAGTACTATGTAATCTAAGGTTCCTGTGACGCCTATCGGCGCCATTGTCAGTTCTGCCAATTTCGCAATAAATTAAGGCTAAGATCTTCTTTCAAAGAACAGTCCAAACCAAAAGTTTGCAAGCTTAGTTCACTTGAACAAAAGGAAAAAGTCTCGTTTACATGAGTAACATATACAACAGCTTGAGTTGTTCATCTGAAGTGGTTTTGATCTAATTTTTACATTTTTCTTTGTTCTTAGGGCATTTTAAGAGCATTTTCAGAACATTTTATTGATCATTTTTTGCAATGTTTTACGTCATCAAAATCCGCCTCCTAATTATGAGTAATAATGAGATAAGCGTTTTTCATGATGGAGTTGTAGCTTAGAACATTATAGTTTTGAAGAAAAACCGAAATGTTGATGTGTGAAAAAATATAGATCGATTTGTTGAACCTACGATATCATTCGTTAATATTATTAATATGGCAATGGTTTCCTGTTTTTACAATAATTAATTCATTATTGGAAAGCCACGTGTGTTAAGGTTTGTTTAAATAAATGTAAACATTTTTAGGTTTGTCTACAGCTGAAATTTATTGCTTTGTTACAAATTTTCCAAAAAGAAACTTGCTGTATTCCATTCGTTTTTCTGTGCGTCTGGAAACGCCGGACTCCGCCCTCTCGCCCTGGGAGGCCCCCATGTCTGCCGCAGGAAAGCCGGTTTGCGTGCAGATGGGTTTGCGCATTGGATCATCTTTGAATGGACTAGACTGGCGCAGTGAATGTTATCATTGTCCCTTAATCATACATTCGCTTCGGTCACGACTTCCGATATAATAACAACCCGCCTCAAACTTTTACTTCTGCATCTGCGCCACAAGTCTGCGTAATTCCGAATAGTAGTCGGAAACGCCTCTGCTTCTGCCGCTCCCCTTCACCCCCCTCCCCGTTTCGCAGCGCTCGCCACAGCCCGGCGCGGCGCGGCAGTCTCTTATCGCCTGTCGCATCCGTGCGCTCGGCCGCTCGCTCACAGCGCCTGCCCCCGTCCCCTCCCCCGCCCTCGCTCCCGCCACGCTCGCCGCGTCAGGTGCGAGGGCCCCGTGGGACATGCGCCGCGCTGCCAGCCGCCCGCCTGCACTCTCCTGCTCCCGGCCCCTCCCCCACCCTCGCTCCCGCCCACATCCATTTCGCTCCCCTGCCCGTCAACCCATCTAGCCATTTCGCCTATCCCTAATCTTCCTCAATGCCCTCTCGCATCCCGTCTCGCCCCGTTCTCCTGCCTTCTACCTACCCTCCTGCCGTAGCCTCTCGTCCACCCTCTCGCCCATTTGCCACCCACCCGCTCGCCGATCAACCCATCTAACATTTTCGTCCATTCTCCCTCTCACTCTTTCGCCCTCCCTCCTACCCTCTCGTCACCCGTCTCGCCCATCCGCCCTCGCTCCTATCCTAGCTCCTCGTCCGCACTCTCGCCCATTTACCACATGTGCACCTACCTGCCGCCCAGAGACATTTCGCCCTGCCCCCTGCCAGTCGACCAACCTCGTTCGCCCGTCCGCCCGTCGCCCACTCGTCCATCTCGCCCGCGAGCGCGCCGGGGGCCATCAGCTTTCCGCGCCGTCGCTCTTCTCCATTAAAATTTAAATGCAAAAAATTCATTGCATGTTTTTAACGTCGTGTTGCTTTTAGCGCGTCTCCTCCGGTCTTGCGTGAAATGCTAACAAGAGATAAAGCGGACCCAGCGTATTGTAATATAAGATGGAAATTGGATTGTTTTGGGTCAACGTGGAGTCGTTTCGGGAGGTGTTTCGGAACCTCCTGAAGTGCTTGAAGCATTTTAATTAACTGAAACGTTGTAAAAATAGTGCCCTTTAAGTAGAAATTCCAATATGTCAAGGGATACTGAATATTAACAATTTATTGGTAAATCATATACCTGAAGATGCTATCTTATGTAATATTCTAGACTACGTCTTTCTTGGTGTAAATTTTTATTCATTTTGCAGAAATGTTATCTATTAAGCAGGCTGGTGCAACCGGTGGCACCGCCCATGTTTATTTTTTCCATTACACCATCTACATTCTAATACCAATTACATTTGAAACTCTTGATTTCTTGTTTATTGCAGGTAAGGGCTCCATTTCGACTTTCTGCACCGAGAGAATACGAGAACCCAGCTAAGCCACTGCTATTAAGCTATTCATAAAATGGAATCCGGTAAGATATAAAACTCATATCATTGTCATACTCATATAACAGACAATTTTAATCAGCTCTCAGACTTTGAGCATTGTAAGTGAAGATAAAAATAAGTGTTGTAATAGATCATAATTTATAGTCTAGGCATTCAAAGTGATAAAGAAAAGTCCAATACAAGTAGTATGGACATTCATCTGTCATGTTTGGTACGAAAGATAAAAGTAATAGAAATCGTAAATCATATTTTCGATTCGTTGTGTTGTTATATCCGTTATTTTAAAACAAAGTTGATTAATGGAAAAACGAATGACGGAAATGCACATTTGCCCCATAATTCCATACATTTATTAATATATTCATATGTTCTTATGAAACGTGTTTATGAGGAGGTATGTTCACGGTGATCATTATGAACATTAGTTCTTGGAGTCAAAACATCTACTACGCGATATTTGACATTTATGAATCACCTTAAGTGGGATGATAATTTGTTCCACATTATTTCTTGAAGGCTATTCAGATACTTCAAAAATGCGTGCAGTTCTTAGTTCTCTCTGTGTCAAGAAATCCAACTTTTAGATCCAAAGATAATGAATAGATTCCTCCGAAAACATAAATACAGTCAGTGTAAAAAGTGTGAGTGGACATTTACGTAGGTATTCTCTCTATTTTGGGCGGAAACCGTGCAGTGGGAGTTAACATCAATAAGACACAATAATCTTGACAACAACAAAAAATCTTCTCGTATTTTCGCAAAGCTAAACCAAAACCTCAGTGCTAACTAAAACAAAAATACTGCATCGAAATAAAGCGCAAAAAGTTGGACACCTCGACGGACATCTCGTTAGACGCCTTGGACACCTCGAAGAAAATCTGGACGTAATCGGCTTACCATTCTTCAATCATCGTCATTCGCGCTCCTTCGCTATCTGTCAGTTATCGTCTAAGCTCTGCAGAGATAGTATCACTATCGTGAAATGGTTTCGAGGAGGGATTTTACTGTTAAAGAATGCAAAGGGGTTGCCACATTGAGTGCGCGTCGATTCGGAAGGTAGCACTACGGACTGGAATCCCAAAATCAACAAGCCAAGTCCTTGTATTAGAGAGAGGAAAACATTGGACAACAAATAGCGCAGGGATTACCCTCAAGCTCTAAAGGTGCAAGATATGCCGCTCATTGTTTGCGTAATGAAGAATATTCCATGTACACGTGACCCGGTCTTGGCGCTATACCCCCTGGATATCTGAAAATGCATTTCGTCTGAGACCATGCGTAATGTGTTACGACGCTATAGCTGCCATGGATTCATTGCCCAAAATAGATTTGGATGATTAAAGTGAACAGATAGAAACGCCGAGCATTTGCTGTATATCATGTAAATTTAAGTATGACATTCCTACGAAAGGAGTAAGGTCGTATTTTCAGACGAAGGCCAATTCTCCATTGGGGGTGAGATGGTCAATGATGGTAGGAAGAAAGAAAAATTAGAGCTGGGGCCACGAATCTTAAAGGAAAATTTTAATATTAAAAATCATTAGAACAAAACATCTACGAGCCTATGTAAACATGCTAAAATCTGGCCAACTACTAATTTTTCTATGAAATGCTATCAATAACTTTAAAATAAGACGTTAAGAGCAAAAGTGGTGTAAGTCAAATTTTGGAAGATTTGAGTTAGATGTACTGGTACGTGGTTTTAACCCTGATCCATCACGGGCTAAAATGGTGTGAGTCAAATTTCAATATTTCTTCTCTAGATGCGAGCACAATGCACAAGTAGGCAACAAGTTGCTCATTCCGCTACATGCAGTTGTGGTGTACATCACAGGCGGGACGAACAACAGCTTCTAGAGACTCCCAAGAAATAGCTTCTTGTTTATCTGTACCCATCACAGAAGAAGCATCCCGGAAAAACATTTAATCACTTTTAATGATACGTACACAGGTCAAAGTCGCAACTTCAATATTGTTCTTACTTTGATGAAAATCGTGACAAAGCCAATATTTTAAACATTATTGACTACAAATTTCTTGTATCAGGCACTAATTTATAAAAAATGACACATATTTTGGAAACATAGAACAATCTGGCAAAAATAAAATTCATTATCTTCCCTCTGGTATAATACCATCCGTCCAGTTCCAAAGAGGGATAGTATATGAAAGGGACCAAACAGATTTTAAGTCTTCAAACAACTAAGTAAACACACTTCTTTACAACTACAAAAAGCAATTGTGAGAAAGATTAATAATGCAGGAGCCACAGTGAATTGGCTGAAAATAGAGTGGATGCTAAGAGTAGAACAGTTTGCGCAGGTTTTCTTGTTTTTTGTTTTGTTTTTTGTTTGTTTGTTTTTTGCAAATTTTGGCAGTTTTCGTGGAATATTGCGTGCAATATGTGCCATTTAAAAAAAATACAAAAACAGGATTTTATCAAAAACGGCTCCAATTTTTTTCTGTAAATTTTTGGTAGGGATATAGCTAAATGCACTCTATAAGATGTATTTATTCCATATTTTTCTATTATTTTGTTTTTTCAAAAATAAAAAAAATATTTTTTAACTTGTCAATCACGTCGTTAATATTTACTTAGCGGCAATTTGTTAACATTATTGCATTTACGAGTACAAGTGCTTTAAACAATGTAATATAAAGTTTCTCCAAAACTTAACAGTTTTTAGTTAAAATGAGCTCAAAATTTCGCATTTTCAGAAATGATCAAACGCCATTTTCTCATAAATGGTTCGAAACTTTGTCTTCAATTTTTTTTCAATGGGTAGTTCTAATTGCATTGTTAAAATAACATTAAGTTCAATTTGCTGTTTTCTTTTGTTTTTTCCTAAATTACACAAAAGCTTTCTTTGAGTTCACACAATACATGTTATTTAAAAAATAAGCAATTGCAAATATCGAGTGAGTCAGTTTCACTGTGCGTTCTAATAACCCTTTTCTGAACGATCTTGGTTTTCTCGGCAATTTGGCATTGTCAACATATTGGATGTCTTCTACCAATTCTTTCCTTCCAGAATAGAGAAGCGACAGCTAACAAGTGCCGCCTGTCACATATTCCAAATATACTGAAATTTTTGTGCAGGGAGACGACTGAGAAGGCATATGGTTATTAAGGTTGATAGGATAGGCTCATCGTGCCATATCACTAAAGCAAACATCCATTAAATGCCCACGTTAAGGATGGTGAACGTGTTAACGAGCAGACGCTACTGCGCAGAGAACGAAAGATGGAGTTCTGGTGGAATGAAGAAGGCAGAAGAAACAGGAGAATTCGCTTTGCCCATCCAATTCCAACCGAGGTCGTCCGAAATTTGAAATCCGGCGTCCCGAGGTGGCAACCTTTTGCAAAGGCCACTTCGAGTGCCAAGCGCGCACTGAAAAACAATACCTACAACTCTCAACAACGTCAGCACAGCTCGAATGAACGTTTGAACGAAAAAGGGGAATTAGATTGAACTGAATCTTGATTAAAAGAATTGTGAGTGCAGTTATGTAAGAAACATCCACGATGTTAGAGAAAATGCAACTGATGTCACTGCAGTGCCTATGACCAGGACGTCGTAGGTTCGAGTCCCGACGGTAGCAGGATTTTCGTCACTGACTTGTCAGATAGTTCAGATTCAGTCGCTATCTGGAGGAGAATTCTAGCGGCCGGCTGCTTTCATCGGTAGTTTTCAGTGGATTCTCCGATCAACACCAGGCGAATGCCGGAGCAGTACCATAAGAAACGGAACGCGCACCGCGCGCGATCTTACCTTCCTCTTTCTTGTCGTATCCTCACCCTTTACACACACACACACACACACACACACTGAACATACACTACATTACCACAAATGCCGAGAGACCGATCGGGAGCTTAGAGCTTGTCCCTTCTTAGGCGGTGCCCCGCTGGTTGGAGACACCTGCTTGGGGAAAACCCCGCTAGCCGACGGTAGGTCGGCGCCGGATCTCACCATCGGGGGGAGGGGGGATGATCACCTTCACCTTCCGAACTAAAATCTGCTGGTCACTTACAGGACTAATAACAGCAGTACGCGCGGCGGGAACCACAAAGAATCAATCATTAGAGCAAACTGAATCCCCATTTGGGCCGTCTTTCACTAAGAGCCAGGATGCGGCTTTCAGGAATCTGTTAGCCTGGAACAAGTATCCTCCCCAGCGCAGTTGGGGGGGGGGGCGTTGTCGTCGCGGAGGCAGCGAAAGGTCAGCGTTGCGCGCAGCCCCCTCCAACGACGACGGGGACTCGCGACGAGCCACGAAATTCCTCCCTGCGCCACGTCGCGAATGATTCATCCGCCCCGAACGCAGAGAGCTCTCCAGGAGCGCATGCATACACCTGCGGCCCCCGCTGGTTGCTTTGGTGAGTGCGAGTGCGATTGCCGGCCAGCCTGCTTGCCTGCCTGGCTCAAGCGCGAAGAGGTTGCTGCCGCGCCGCCGCCGTCACCGTCCGCACCCCAAAGATGCAAGGTCTCTCGTCCAGATTGGAATATGTGATGGGCACAGCGGATCTCCCGTTTCCTTCACCTTTCATTCCACCATCACTCCATCTTTATTCTATCTGCATCAGTAACGTCGGCGTGTTAACTCTTTCACCATTCCAAACGTGGGTAGATGTTTGCTTTAGTGCTATGGCATGATATGCTTATACCTTATTACCCATTTTCGTTCTCAATCGTCTTCCTGCATGCAAATTTGTGTATATCTGGAACCTATGTTACTGCCAGCATGCCAGAGGAAGTATCAGCTCGTTAATGGACCGTTGGGCTACTACGTGAGCGCCATCAAACGTTTCTATCCGTCAGGCGTACAAGTCACTACCGGCAGAAGACAGATCTCGGTCGCAATGGGACCTTCGAGTGACAGGGGAGTTAAGAAATGGCCACTAGGGTCAAGGTAAAGACTGTGAAATCATTTAACTGAGGGTAGGGAGCGGCAGTTGATAAATGAGAGGTTAAAACAGACTTTAAAATGTCCAACGATGTTATCTTAACGTGCCCACCTGAGTGACGGGAGAGCTTGCAGCAGAGAAACGTAATTCGTCACAAATGTTTGTAACTGTCCCTTTGTACTAACTGTATCCCAGAGAACTGGCTTTGTGAAGCCGCCAAATATATCGGGGTCCAGTCTATGTTCCAATAAAGAAGTCTGGGCAGATTATTTGATTATGTGAGATGACTAATAATAATTAAAAAACTTTTTAGCTGGCAATTGCATTGGTTGAGAAAAATTTATTATAAATGACCTGCAATGAACACATTTTTAAATTTCTTACGTGTCATTTCATTCTCACAGCATCAAAAACTTCGAAAACATTCGCTGACGTACTAAATTAATCGTTGATTTTATCCTTCACGGATTATCAAATAACTATAATTAGATTGCCCAGTGTCGTCAATTTACGTAGAAAAGTTCTCTCCTCGTAGAAGCAAAGTCTTTCGAGCTGTTTATGGCAACATTTTCAAATCTTGAGGGGTAGTGTAGGAATGGATTCCTGTTCCTGCAGCGACACTACAGGTGTAATTTCATTAGAATAATTACCTCCAGTTTACGACTATCCAAGTTTGCGAAGCCAGGAAACTGAAAGTCGCTTTAACTGGATGCTTTTCAACGTCCTTCTGTTCTAGATTTCATGAACATGTGACGTAACTATCAGAGAACGTGCTCTTTTGTATCTAGAAGTGAACAATACAATGCTAAAGTGGAATACATAAATGCCACTTAACGACTCATTTCGGCATTCGTAAAAGAAAAATTGTGCCATGAGAGTATTGTAGTGCTAAAGGATCGCTGTTACACACTATTCATGTACCGAACATTACTGCTACATAAGTACATGGTAGGTTTCTCCTGGTCTACGAATTTTGAATTAAAAATAGTAGTTTTATGGTGTTGGCCTCCACACACGGTAGTCACATGGGACTACTTTACGATCGAGCGTCACTGATAACCTTGAACGCCGCAGAAAAGGACTTCAACGTTCTGAATTTTAATAAGGTTTATGGAAATTTCAGGCAGCACGCGTGCTGTCTCAGATTTCTTTTAATACATTACTTTCTTTACTGAAATATGAAGTTTTACTTTTTTTTAAGGGCCCTACCTACAGAGAGCTGTCTTTACCGTTGCTGTCTTTCCTCGCGCGGAAGAACTACGTGAATACGAAAATACGCAGTACAGAGAGGCTGTTCAAACACAGAACACAAAAACCGAAACCGGTATGGAAAAAAGTGAAACGTCAGCTTTCTCATTCTCCACACTAAATCGTTTCCCGTTAAAATGGCTCGTAAATTGTACGTTTCGCCGTGTCGTAACGACGAAAGTTTCGGGAAACAGTGACTCAGGAACGTCTTGACAAAACGTCTGAAAACATTTTTCGTATTAAAATTGCGAACCTCAAACATCCTTAGCTAATGCTTAGTCTGAAACAATACACCGCATACACCAAACTCTCCGCAGTTTAAATTTTAAGAATATTTATGAATATCAGCTTTGAAGAAAACTCAATAAACTTCCCTGTCAGAGAGAGTAAGAAGTTTGATAAATATTCTAAGTATAAGTATACCAATTCTATAATTTGTCTGGCATTTGAATTTTCAGTGTCAAACGTTTACTATCTTAACGTGTTTATTTGGTTTACGTCATACTCCCTTGATTGTGAATATCTATAATAAACATTTTAACAACATTTTTGTCCTTGAAAAAAATCTTACAATTACTGAATATTCATTAATATTCAAGGCTTCAGTGGGAAACTGATCAGAATGTGAAGGAACGATCTAAGCGCAATCCTGCTAGCTAGAAATCGAAGGAAGTAGTAAAAGTTTTTCTTATTAAAATGAGATCTTAACAGTATTATCTTCAATTTATTGTTAAGATTTTGTGATTATAAAACTTTCTTACACACAGAAAAAAATTAATGGAACAATTAAAATGTTTATAATTTATTCAAATTGTAATTGCAATTTACACCAGTTCTAAAGACAAATGAAACGAAGAGGCCACCACTACATCAGAATCTTGTAAAATGATGAGTTTGGTTATACTTTTTCTAGTCGTTTAGGGTGAATCAAATTATAAAGTTATTGCAAGACGAACAATTTTAAGTAGAAATAAGTAAATATTATCCAATAACACATTATAGAAATATGAACTTTACACATATATTTAATGCGTATATTTAAATGAATCTTATAGGAAAAATAATACAGATATTACACCATTTTTTAACGTAATCATCCTTCACTTGAATATATTTTGTCAACCGTGGGATGACGTCTTGCCATTTCTTCCTCACAGAGTATTGCCGCCAACTTCGATTTTCATCTCGCCCACATCAGGAAAGAATTTACCAATCAGATATTCCAGATGGTTTGAAACATTCCAAGCAAATGATGGCAAAAATGCTTGCGCTGGCCGAGCGCAGTCCAGTCAAACATAGTTCTGAAAGAGACAGACTCCCTTCGGAAGCAACTTTCAGCGTTTATTTTTATAGTGAGATAGGATAGTGTTCAGATAGAGCTATTATTGAATTTCCATATCCCCTTTGTAACATTTTTCCGTGACACTAAGTCTCGACTACTCGTTTTTGTGGCTTCCATACAGCAGAAAACTGATGATGGCTAAGCCATCGAAAGCTGCTATTTTAATAAATAATATTGTTGGCAATGACGAGGAATACAGTAGTCCTACGATACATACTGCATTATTCGTTATTACTGAATATTAATGTCGAATTCGTTGGAGGTGGTTACAGAGAAATCGAAGTAAAGTGTAAACTATTTAACATTTGTCGCCAACGACGAAACCGCGACACTGACGTGAGCCAACAACCGAAAACCCATCACTGGAATCCGAAGCATGCGCAGCGTAACACTCGCCGAGATAGTCACGTTACACATATCAAAAACTCTCTAACATAGCTTTTTCATTCTTGTAAGGGTTGAACTTCTTTCTCCAGTCATACTATGTTCTTTTGCTTTAATTCAGCATTGTGCACGAAACAGATCGCTCTAATATCTTTATTGTACTTATCGTAACGTTTATTTATAATTTAAATAGAGATACAAGTCTGATAAATAACAACAATCGATTGCGCAACACACTCCTTCCAGAACATAGCTTTCCTGAGCTATTGTAAAATTATGAATAATGATTTAGTCGATTATATGGGATATGTAGTGATTTGCCTTTGCTTTCCATACAATCGCATAGTACACATTTTGTGGGGAATGCAAACTCACGACCATAATGCATAGTAGTTGACATCACAGTCTCTGCGTTTGTTAGGAAGTTATTAATATTTAGAATGTATAAATGTGAAAATAAAATCCTTGAATACATTTACACGTAAATTAGTAATATTACTAGTTTCCATGCACAAAGAAATTGTAAGAAAACCAAGCAGCTTCTGGCCATGTGAGCGGTCTGTGTTGTTTAGAAGGCGGGAAAAATCCAAAATGAAACACGTACAGTTTTGCTGGAAAATAAAGAAAATATGAGTTTAGGTTATTCCGCATATACGTAGTTCAACGTATTATAGCAAACATTTAGATTTTATTCGAGGATATTATTAGGACTAGTTAATTATTTAGTGACCCGTTCGCTGTCTGTTTTCTTAGCATAAATACTTTTTCCTAAAGAACAGATTGTGTATCAGGATTAAATACACAAAAAACTTGGAATCGGCTTGGTTGGAATCGAGAATACCTAAAAATCTCTTAACTTGGTTTTAAACTAGAATGAAACGTTTAGGATTGTCGTATCTTCTCCATGAACGAAAACGTTTCGCAATACATTCCCTTACATTAACTCGAGGCACGTAACACAGATAAACGAAAGTTAAACACACGCCCCAAGAGTGTTAACGTAATCGTAGTTATGGCTCGTGCACAGATATAATCTTGGGAGAATCTTTCCTTCATCGTTACTTTCATTCTTGATCAACGGCACGGAACGTCGAATTTAGGCTACATCTGCCCGAGCGAATTCGGCAGTGAAATACCAACAAGTACACGTTACGTGCAGTTTGACGAATAACACAATCAAATATTTACCTTTTTCAGTTAGTGGAAACTATTCACTGCGTTCTTATGTAGGTAACGAAACTATACACAATCTCTTAAGGCGGGAGACTGCATAATTTTCATTCAATGTCTGTGCGCAGTAATGTAGGTGATTACGTGTAAACTTATTAAAGGTTTTATCTTCACATGTATACGTTCTAAATATTAATAACTACTTAAAAATCGCAGAGTTGTAGGTCTCGCCTACTTTTTGGGCTGTGAGTTCGAATTCTACATAAGATATGAACAATATTTTCTCTGTTGACTGATTGATAGATAGTTTTAGTGATTCAACTGCCAAGGTCATTAATCCCGTAAGTGTAGTGCATGTTTTCTCGGGAGGTGGCGGTGATCTTTTCCTCGTTGTATGGCGGGATCCGGAGCCGACCTATCGTCGTCTAGCGGGGTTTTCCCCAACCAGGTATCTTCAGGATTACCATATTTCCATTATGGAAAAAGAGGACATTACTTATAAAAAAGAGGACACTTCATATATAAAGTTTTAATATAATAATGTATTTTTCTTCACGAAAAAGTACTGACTACTGACAAAATAAATACTACAATTATTGTCATCACTTTCATAATCACACGAAAAGCCTCCTTGATTATCATTACTAGGGTGCGGATTTTAATGAAATGGCTTTTTTTTCTTTTGATTTAGAACAATGTCGTTAAAATAGAAATTCATTTTAGGTCATGAAAAAACGAAATGACCCAGTTACATATATATATATATATATATATATATATATATATATATATATATATATATAAATCTCGTGTCACAATGTTTGTCCTCAAAGAACTCCTAAACCACTTAACCGATTATAATAAAATTCGCACACCATGTGCAGTTCGATCCAACTTGAAAGATAGGATAGTTTAAATCTCAAATTATAGTCGCAATTTTAATTTATTGCTAATTTATTACAAATTTGATTGTTGTAATAATTGTAGATAATTGTGACTGTCAAATAATAACAGACAAATAATTAGCAATAAATTAAAATTGCGACTATAATTTGAGATTTAAACTATCCTATCTTTCAAGTTGGATCGAACTGCACATGGTGTGCGAATTTTATTATAATCGGTTAAGTGGTTTAGGAGTCCATTGAGGACAAAAATTGTGACACGAGACGAGATTTATATATATTAAGAATACAACAATCAGCTAGCTGACCCGGCCACGCGTTGCACGCGTTGTGCTGCCACGGAAACAAGGAAAACCACATCCTTCCATTACAGGCATATTCAAAGCTAAGACATTGGGGAGACTTTACACGGTACATCCAAAGCAACGTGAGTGCTTCTATTTACGTTTGTTATTGGTGAATGTTTCCGGACCAACGTCTTTTGAATTTTTACGAACAGTTAATGGTCGAGTATTCAATACATACCAGGATGCATGTCGTGAACTGAAATTGCTAGAAGACGATAACCATTGGGACTTAACGCTTGCTGATGCTGCGTTGACATCAACACCGAATAACATTCGTCAGTTGTTTGCAATTATTTTGACGACATGTTATCCCTCGCAAGCACAAACTTTGTGGGAAAAATATAAAAATTGTATGACAGAAGACATATTGCACCGAATTAGACAAACAAATCAATGGCAAAACATAGATTATACACCAGAGATGTACAATGAAGCATTGGTCTTGATCGAGGATTTATGTGTTCTTATTTCAAATTTACCAATTAATCATTATGGTATGCCATCACCTAATCGTCCAGCCACCTACTTAGTCAATACCGATTTACAACGAGAAAATCAATATGACCATGAAAGTTTAGCAACAATTATCATGAACAGTGAACCATTACTGGCAGCAGAACAAAAAATTATTTATGATCGGATTACGCTGGCTGTTGCTGCTGAACAAGGCGTTTTTTTTTCTTGGATGCACCCGGTGGAACCGGTAAGACATTTTTAATATCGTTGATTCTTGCCAAAATACGGTCGCAACAAAAAATCGCATTAGCAGTAGCATCGTCAGGCATTGCGGCTACTTTACTGGATGGTGGGCGAACAGCACATTCACCATTCAAGCTGCCATTGGACGTTCATAATAAACCAGATGCAATGTGTAACATCAAAAAGAATAGTGGAATAGCTGCAGTGTTGCGGAAGAGTTCTATAATAATTTGGGATGAGTGCACAATGGCACACAAATATTCACTTGAAGCATTAAACAGAACTATGCAAGATTTAAACAGCAATAATAAACTTTTCGGTGGTGCTATCTTACTTTTGTCTGGTGACTTCCGGCAGACCTTACCGGTTATACCTCGCTCTACTTTCGCGGATGAGATTAATGCATGTTTGAAACAATCATTCTTATGGCGAAGTGTTGAAACACTTCGATTGACCATAAATATGCGAGTACAATTGCAAAATGATCCATCAGCACAAATATTTTCCGAACAACTACTAGATATTGGGAACGGTAAAATAGAACTGCAACCAAATACGCAATGCATTAAACTACCAGACAATTTTTGCACTGTTGTTCAGGATAAAAATGAATTGATTCAGAGTATTTTCCCGGATATACAGAATAATTATTTGAATCATGAATGGCTTAGTCAACGGGCGATTTTGGCAGCCAAAATCGTTGATGTTGACGAAATTAACTTCCAGATACAACAGTTATTACCAGGCGATATGATGTCTTTTAAATCAATCGATACTGTTGTTGATGAAAATGAAAGTGTAAATTTTCCGATTGAATTTTTAAATTCATTAGATATCCCTGGAATGCCACCACATAATCTTCGATTAAAGATTGGTTCCCCTATTATTCTCCTCCGTAATTTGAATCCACCTCAATTATGTAACGGTACGCGTTTGGTCATCAAAAAGATCACCGGAAACATTCTTGAAGCAACCATTTTGGCTGGGAAGTTTAAAGGAAAAGTGGTCCTGCTGCCACGTATTCCGATGATACCATCAGATTCTACCATACCCTTCAAAAGGCTACAGTTTCCAATTCGTTTAGCTTTCGTCATTTCTATAAATAAATCTCAAGGTCAAACAATGTCCATTTGTGGTTTAGATTTGGAAAATCCATGTTTTTCTCATGGGCAACTATATGTTGCGTGTTCACGTGTTGGGAAAACGTCTAATCTATTTGTGTTAGCTAAAGACAGGTTAACCAAAAACATTGTGCACCGATTGGTGTTAAATTAAATTGAATTCGAAAGTATTTATAATTGAATAGTACTTATATTTGTTATACAAATTAAATGGAAATAATAAATCTGATAAATTTTTATTTTGTACCTATTGATTTCTGCTTAATATCAAGTGTAAGAACATTTTAATTAATTGTGTTCAACGTACTTCCCCTTCAAATCTCAATCCAGTGAATTTGTATACCAACATGAATATTTTCGTCTTTATTGGTAAATAATTTCAAGCACAAACTTTCGCAAGCACAAACTTTGTGGGAAAAATATAAAAATTGTATGACAGAAGACATATTGCACCGAATTAGACAAACAAATCAATGCCAAAACATAGATTATACACCAGAGATGTACAATGAAGCAATTATCTGTTAACTCCAAATGATTCTAACAGATGTCGACACCTTTCGACTGGGTTGAGTAAGTAATCAATAGATGGCGCTGCTATGGTAAAAAATCAGCTCCAAGAATCAGGACAGCAGAAGGTCATGCACAAGAATCTCAATAACAGTGTAACGAACGTATTCAAGAGAATATCATAAGAACACTGTGACACGAGATTTATATATATTAAGATTATTTAACCTCCATTTAAAATTATTTTGCACTTATTATTTCAATGTGCTATGATAACATGTTTTTCAGTTCCTCTTTCTAATATTTAAACTATTATTATTATTTTCAGTCAAATGCCACCGAAAAAATCTAACCTCAACAACGCGAGCAGCAAAGGGTCACGACGCAAACGTGTTGAAAGAGCTCAGCAATTACCAGAACAAATCGAAACAAGAAATGCAGCTCAAAGAATCAGGACTGCAGATATTGGGAACGGTAAAATAGAACTGCAACCAAATACGCAATGCATTAAACTACCAGACAATTTTTGCACTGTTGTTCAGGATAAAAATGAATTGATTCAGAGTATTTTCCCGGATATACAGAATAATTATTTGAATCATGAATGGCTTAGTCAACGGGCGATTTTGGCAGCCAAAAACGTTGATGTTGACGAAATTAACTTCCAGATACTACAGTTATTACCAGGCGATATGATGTCTTTTAAATCAATCGATACTGTTGTTGATGAAAATGAAAGTGTAAATTTTCCGATTGAATTTTTAAATTCATTAGATATCCCTGGAATGCCACCACATAATCTTCGATTAAAGATTGGTTCCACTATTATTCTCCTCCGTAATTTGAATCCACCTCAATTATGTAACGGTACGCGTTTGGTCATCAAAAAGATCACCGGAAACATTCTTGAAGCAACCATTTTGGCTGGGAAGTTTAAAGGAAAAGTGGTCCTGCTGCCACGTATTCCGATGATATTCAGATTCTACCATACCCTTCAAAAGGCTACAGTTTCCAATTCGTTTAGCTTTCGTCATTTCTATAAATAAATCTCAAGGTCAAACAATGTCCATTTGTGGTTTAGATTTGGAAAATCCATGTTTTTCTCATGGGCAACTATATGTTGCGTGTTCACGTGTTGGGAAAACGTCTAATCTATTTGTGTTAGCTAAAGACAGGTTAACCAAAAACATTGTGCACCGATTGGTGTAAAATTAAATTGAATTTGAAAGTATTTATAATTGAATAGTACTTATATTTGTTATACAAATTAAATGGAAATAATAAATCTGATAAATTTTTATTTTGTACCTATTGATTTCTGCTTAATATCAAGTGTAAGAACATTTTAATTAATTGTGTTCAACGTACTTCCCCTTCAAATCTCAATCCAGTGAATTTGTATACCAACATCAATATTTTCGTCTTTATTGGTAAATAATTTCATTGTACTAAAGGGTTATAGTAGTAGAAAGTCAAATAAGGAGATCACCATATTTTTTTACAAATACCATCTGTGTGAAAAAGCATAGTGGACTCCGTGACTGATGTTCTCTTATTGTTCCTCTTAGATTGTTTACTATAATGTAATATAACAAAAACTTTAGCCACAGCAACGCGTGGCCGGGTCAGCTAGTATATATATATATATATATATATATATATATATATATATATATATATATATATATATATATATATATATTGTGACGTACCTGGTGATGCCGGGTATTTCACTGCAATATAACACTAAAGGAGGGTATCTTTCCCGTGAATGGGTCCCTGGATAAGTTGGTATAATATTGGGAAAGTTAATCAGAAATAGAAATACAATCATGAACAAGATTTATTTGCAAATCAAATTTGTTAATTACATGATCTGATAACATTTATACACTCTGCCTTGGTACCAAGATTAGGTGTAATATGCATTTATCATACCTTCGGGGCCACGACCAAATACCTTCGATGCTCGTAGAACAGCTCGTATCGACAGGGTTGCCGACCTCTGCAGCAGCTGTGGGCCGTCGGCGGCTGATGGCGTGGCGGTCGTCCTGGGCTGGTGACCTTGCGACTCCTCCCCGACTCGGATCTTGATACCACGGCGTTGCACCTCTCTCGAATCACCTTCCGTCGATGGATTTAATTACTCAACCCGCACCTATCACGCGTACTGGTCTCAGTTCCGTACCACACAGTTTCGATAAGGTTTCCACTACACTAATTAATACCAGCGCGATCGATTGTTCTATCAACACGAATCTTTTATTCTGATGATACTCTCATTATCTACTTCACGTATTTACTGCTTCACAGTTACTAGTACTTTACGAACACATTGCATGTTCTTTTTTGTCCATGCGCTAACGGCGAGCCTTTCGCCACACGTCCGAACTCTTCGCCGCTCCGCTAACGTCTGTCTTCTTCGCAATCCTCCTAACGACTGCCTGCACGTGCTCGCTGCCCAGTTTGTAACCGACATTCTCACGCTGGCCTCCCGGCGGTGACACCGGTGGCGGTAGCGACCGTTGCTAGCTCCCGTCGTTGTTCGCAGCGCTTGGCGTACGTACCGCGCAGTCCAAAATATATATTGATTACTTACACTAATGTTTTAATTAGTGTAAGGGAACACATTCTGTGTTTCAATATATATATATATATATATATATATATATATATATATATATATAATATTGCATTTTTCGTCAATTCCGACTTATAAGACATTTTTTGCTTTTTTACGTCATTTTTACTGTATTTTTCCTTCGGAAATTTTAACATCATTTTGATGGTACTTGCTTCAAAAAATATTTACGAGATGCAACAAATGTTCACCACAGCCTTCCTGAGTAATCAATTCAATTTCTTCACCCATATATTGCAATATAAGCCGTTGTGCGTACTATGTAATTCTAAGGTTCCTTTGACGTTTATCGATGCCATTGTCAGTTCCGCCGATTTCGCGAGAAATAAAGGCAGAGATTTTTTTTAAAGTACAGTCCAAACCCAATATTCGCAAGCTCAGTTAACTTGAAAGAAAGCAAGAAGCCTCGATTTCATCAACAACATATCAAACACCTTGAGTTGTTCATCTGAAATGGTTTTGATAAATTTTTTACGTCATTTTTATTTGTTTTTAGGTCATTTTTAAAGCATTTTAAGAGCAATTTTGGCAATGTTTTAGGTCTTCAAAATCCGCCTCCTAATCATTTCTGTCTTTACCTCTTTTATATCAGAAGTACTTGGTAGGTGATGAAATGACCCTCAACAATTAGAAATTCGCTTTACTTCACTCTGAACCTTGAAACGAACGCATTGAACTTTTTTCAGTACATCATTAAAAAAGTATTTTCTTTTTGGCATCGTGCTCGAACTTCACTTCCACAAGGCAGCAGAACTGGATTAACACAGAGTACAGAATATATAACGAGCACCAGCATACGTACAAAACGTTCAATATGTTGTACCAGCTGAGTGCAAAACTGTCGAGGTTCATGGCGTAAATGACGTAAATGGATCTATGGATTTTGTTGGTATTGGAACGTATCAATGGATTTCGCTGGTTATTAGGTGAGAAAGTTGAAGTTACATGTCATTTATTTTTACAACAATAAAATTGTATAATGTCGGGAACTTGGCATTTGTCAAAAAAGGACTCGGTAGTTGAAAAAAGTAGTATCTTTCGTACATCATACGTCTCGGTTACATTTAAAAGTAATACCTCCTTTTCAATAAAAAAGAGGACATTTCGTCCTTTCCTTCAAACTCCAACCGGGTAGTTTTTCTTACTTCAAAAAGAGGACGTGTCCGGAGAAAAGAGGACGTATGGTAACCCTAGGTATCTTCCACCAGCGGGGCACCGCCCCAGCCGGAACTAGCTCTAAGCTCCCGACCGGTCTCCCGGCACGTGTGCTTGTGTAGCGCGTAAGTCAAGTACTGGAAGAAGTGTACTGAAGCTCACGGATGACGGAACCGCAACCGCTGCGGGCAACGCGCAGCAGGGTCACGCGAGCACCCGAGTCGCGAGGCTTCTTCGCTTTGAAGCTTCGGCCACGTGCCTTAGCTCATCGTATCTGATTGTGCAACCGCGTTTCAAATACTAATGTAACGAACTTACGAAAGAATCCGCTTCGTTACCTCTAAGGATAAATAACTGGCTCTGATGTAACGAAAAGAACGTAACCAACTTCCGATATTTAACGTATAGCTGGCTCCTGTTAAACACAACTGTTCATTACATCATATTGGTAATGTAATGCTGATGTTGATAAATGAGTTCGTAACATGTATATTCATTAATTTCAATATGAAAACAAAACGTGCAGTGTTAACGCCATCACGATTTTCTTATTGCTGGTCTTTTCTATGATTGCTATAAATTTGTCTTCGCTAGTTAGCAGCCTCTCATTCCTTGAACTCGTGCCACCGTCATACTCGTTCTGCTAAGCGAAGCCTTTTTCCCTTTCGGCACGAAACATAACAACGCCCACTAAACGCGTCTTTGCGCCTAAGAATGATCACGAGTTCTAACAAAGAGTATCTTCAGCGAATGGAAGAAATGTTGCCAGGATGTGTATCCCAACAAGCAAAGAATTAAAAAATTATAAGTATAAACATTTCACATCTATTTTGTAGTGTAAGAAATGAGCATTGAAAGATATGTTAATGGACGCGTTTGAGGGCCGGAAAAAAGTGTTATCGAATGAGGAAAAGACGAAAATTGAACAAATGAAAGTGAAAAGGACAAGACGGAGGTAAAGAGGAATAGAATAAAGGTTTGGGCACGACAAGGAGGAGAAGGATGAGTAACAGGAGGAGAGAAACAAATTTAAAAAAAAAGACAAAAGTCTAGGGTTGAGGGGGGGGGCGGATAAAAAAGTACCCCAAACAAATAAAAAATTTGCTGGAAGGAGGCAACGACAGGCGACTCGTGACCTTGGAAGCCCCTCAGCCGATCAAAAGGTGAAGCGGCCCGACGACCACGCGGGGTCCCCTGTGGGCCCGGCCGCACCGCGCCGCCGCTCTCGGTGGTTGCGTCACGGCCGCGCGCGGCGACCTCGGCGAAGCGACACGACGCGGCGGGCCGCGCCCCGATGGGCGAGGGGCCAGCGCACGGCGCGTGGAACGAGGGCCGCGGGTTCGTGTCCCGCCCGCCTGACACACTCGGCGCCCGCGCCCGCGCCACGCGTTTCTCTCGCCTACGCCTCGCTCCCGTAGTCGCAATGCACGCGTCTTCGAGGATTGCTTCTTAATTTATTCTTTCTCAGCTGGTCAATTCCTATAGTCTTTTTTATTTTTTTTATGTTATTATCAACTGTTTTTGACGTCAACTAAAATAAAGTACAAAAACATAATTCCCATATGTGTGGTGGTGGAGGGCAAGTGAGCGTTAGTGAGTGTAAGGGTAAAGGAGACGACAAGAATGTGGAAGAAGAATATAGAAGAATTTAGCTTCATAAGCCTCGTCAAATTCGGTGTGGATCAGTTACCGTGTCCTACCGGCCTATAGCTCCGACTTCACCTCAAGCATATAGCAGCTAAGCATGGATTTAGAAGATTCGAACCAACACAAGTTCCAGTAGCCAGGAGCGTACAATGCCTTAGCAACCTAGGCTAAATCAACATCTAACATGCAAAAATTCCAAAACTGTTCTTTTAAAAGGACGGTGGGAAGATATGGGGTACTTTTACGACATTTTCCTAGTATTGATCGATGAAACCACGGAAAAATACTGATCAACTTATCTGACCGCTAGAATTCTGCCGACAGTTTTTAAATTCGACCATGCCACATAAGTAGTGTCGAAAAGCCGCCATGGTCAGGTCTCGTGCCTTAGGATCTCCCATTCACCAAATCTACGGAGGCAACAGCAATGCTGGCTTGCATGCACCTTCATTTTTATGTTAAGAATTACATTCAGTTGGTAGATAACCGCAGTTGTTATAATATTAATTTGGCTAGAAACATCCTGTCGATTTCGGTAATTGTCGACGGCATAGACTAGAGGTCATGTCCGTGACGGAGGAAACGTTAATCGTTGTTTGGATAAAATACTGCACATAACAATGTGAGAAATTGTCAACAAATGTACGGAAAGCAATATTTATGGTCATGAATACGAATATTCAAGAAAATGTATATTTCTCAACTTCAGTGTTCAAACGGAATCATAATTCATTGATATTCAGTTATAAGATAATTTCACCTTTTAATTCCATTATCACTTAAACAATATTAAAAAGTTATTTTACTTTTTTAAACAGTACAACAATATTTAGTATTCTGTATGCTTTGAATACACAACGCTCAACGTTAAAAATTAATAGCAACTTGATTGCAAAAACGAGGCCCACATAGTGTGAAAATTCTATATGAATATGTTTTAGAAATGTTCAAATCTTGCCATCCAAAGGGACGCAAAGCTGTTTGGTACTGTTTCTCACCATTTTCTGTGAATTAAAGTTCGTACAAAAACCTTTGTGTCAAATACTCTTGAAACACCCAACTTCTTAGCAGTACGTGCTGTACTTCCCAGAATAACACAATGTAATTTCGTCGTTCTCATGCTTAAGAGTCAGTAACCTCTTCGTTACTTAATGAGTATTTTTTGCAGGTACAGTATATCTAAGTTCCCAATAAAATATTTCAAATTTCAGGATTTACTTTAATGATACTTTATTTCTGATAGCTTACTTGTCGTCTTTTTGGACCCCAGCATAATTTATTTGTTATATTTTCCTGAATGTTCGCAATTTGGTCTCACTCTTCTACAGTACATATGCTTTCGTGCTCGTATCAAGAAGGTACCAAACCATTTTCACATATTTCCCACAATTTATTACAGAGATTTACCACCTACCACCCGGTAGTCCCGGTCCACCCGGTTTTCGATTTGTGGACCGGGAATGACCTAAGGACTACTCTGTGTTATTTTACCGTTCTCATTTCAAAGATTTTGGCATGAACACTTATAAATGTTTCTAATATCAATGTTTTAGTTTTCGTCGCGAAATAGCTTTTCAAACTTATAAATATACCCCGAAGCATAGAAAATGGAGACTACGTACGGTGGAGGTTATTCATGATATAAACAATTCTATACTTACTGTTAAAAATAACTTATAAAAGATATCCTTAGTATGTAAAATCATTCATTTACTCTCCTTATATTATAGTTTACATTCATATTTACCACATTGAGCGGTCAGTAAAGCTTACGGCCCAAAAAGATAGCAGGTGTAGTACTTGATTTAAAAAAAGCAAATATGGTTCGAAGGTTAAAAATATTCCGAAAATTGTCCATTAACATCAGTTAACATCATATTCAAAATTAAACAATGGATATTGAAAGTTTTTTTAATTAAAAGAGTTAACATTTATATTTTACGGTGTCTTTTTATAATTACATTACTCTTTTGTTATTTTACAACCAGTAAATTCTCTCCCGAGAATAAAATAATCTCCAAAGGGGGTTACTATAAAAATATTTCTTTTTCTATTGATGTTATCATTTCGCTTTTTAAAGGCTTCTTTTGTGAGCAGAAAATTAAAATTACAATCTCTCAGAAGTTTCCTCTAATAAAATACGAGTCATATGCTAACTCTCAGAACCTGGAGATAAATTTGTATAGTTAATACAAAGAAAGGAGTCAGATATATACTTTTCTGACTAGCGATCATTCATTTCTTCCGATAAAACGCTATAAAATGAATGGAAGGCACAATCATTTCGTGATCTCACGCGAGACAAAAATCCCTTCGCTGAATAAAGTTGAAATGTCGCTTTAACGACAGCACTCGGCACTTCATTCACGCTTCACTTGACAAAGTTGAGAAAGTTAAAACGGAAACATCAAGTAACCTACAACGAGTTTAACGAGTCGAAAATAACTTTGAACTGATGCAGGCTCAAAGAAATACACCGACAGAGAAAATGACAATTTTCTGACTGGGTCTGTCCATATCACTCTCTCTGAAAAAGTGCAAGTTCTTTCGCGAAATTAATATTATATAAGAATATCAGAGACAGGAATGTTTTTAACTCACCAAAAGGCAACTACATATTACAAATAATGCCGACTAACTAGGGCCTACATTGGTTTTAAAATATGCTTTCACGTTTGAAGTATCAACACGTTATCAGAGTATAAGAAAAAAACTAGACAAGGACAAAAATGAATGAATTCCCAAAAAGAAATTGTAATGAATAAATAATAGGAATCTTGAAATACTGTCAAGATTTTGTATTCCATCCGAAATTTAGCTTGAACAGATAAATTGTGAGAAAGAAACTGTCATTTCGGAGGGAAACCAGCCCTCAGCAGACAAGTAGTTGTTGTGCAAGCAGCCAGTCGGCGTTGGAAGCGCGTAATCGTCTCTGGCGGGCGGAGCGAATCCCGTGAATTATTCCAAATCCGGCTTCGCAGCGACTGGAAACTCGAATCCACCTCTATCTCCGGCGGAGACGGGCACGGAGCAGGAGCGGGGGCGGCGGAGGGAGAATATCTGCGTGATTCGCGCGTCTGCCGGGAGGGGGGCAGCAGCCGTGCAGAACTCGCTCTTATCGCTCCAGCGCATCGAATGCCGCGTGGCCTTTACCGCCGCGCCCGCCCCCACGTCCCCGGAGTATCTGCTGCCTCCACTCACACCCGCTTATCTATGGTCTATTCCCCGAATGACCTGCATCCTTTGCTTCTCGTGTTCCCGTTCGTTCCATATGTTTTTTACGTTAAAAACTCATATTTATAACTAGAAAGCGGGTATTTAGGAAAAAACCCTACTTTTGTACTGGCTACCTTGTACTAAGTTAAGTTTTATATATACATTTTAGGTTTCTTTGACCTAAAACCCGTCAATTTTATAGCGCCTGAGAGAGCTTTTTGAACATTTATGCCTGTTTGTGCCTATTTTACCGTTAAAATTCTAAAATAATACTAATTTGCCTAATTTCTTTTATTTTTATTCTTCTGTCGGGAAAACGGACAAGGATGATATTAATTTTAATTTGCGTTAATCTGTAAGATAGCGAGAAATTAATGTACATGACAACGATCTTGCAATGAAAGCCTCCATACCTCTACTTACTGACGTAGTGGAAAAGCCTGCCTCCGCTTCTAAGATAGAGCGATAGAATTTTTTCGAAAGAAAACAATCGTTGTGGCTGCATGGATCGTATTACAGTAGCCGAGCATTTATCTCTGGTTATTGACGTTTCCTACAAACTTTAGTGCATGAAATGTGTAGAGGAAATGGAGCTGATACATTTAGCCGACACGTTAATATGTTACTTTGAGTTGAACACGTGCCGGGATTGAAGTATGCACACATCACTTCTGTTAACGTAGAACGGTCGTACTCGGCGTACTGATGTTGCCCGATAAGACACATTCATTTTCTATTGAAAACTTGAAGAAAGTATTAGTAATTTATTGTGAGGCAAACTAGTGTACGAATAATTTTAACTAGTGGACAAATAACTTAAGAAGTTAGCAAATAGTATTATCACAAAACATACAATACTGATTCTATGTAATATTGATTTATGTTGTTATCTTTGAGAAATATATAAAATAAATTGTAAAAATTTGTGATTTTTGCATTCCCCCCCCCCCCCGATTGGACTCATATTCGACCATACACTAGACACCAACACACATGCGAGCCCCTCTGACCTTTGGTCAGCAGAACGTGAGGCCCTCCGCGAAGATACATACATGACAGACGAGGGACAAACAACCATGACCAAGGCGGGACTCGAACCCGCGACCCTTCGGACCCAAGTGCGTCGGTACACATAATTATTACCAGTTAAAATAAATTTCATTCAGATGTCTGTCAAACGCCCATGAAAAACGTTCCCTGAAGTCACCTGCTAAGGCTGTCATCGTAAAACTCGGTAGCGTTCGTGTTTGCGAATCTGCAGTTGCGTATCTTCCCGTATGTCATGTTGCATGCGCATCTTTATGTATGTCAGGTTTTAGGTTGCGTGACCAATTGCTGGCTTGCATGTGTTAGCGCTCTTTTGAACGCAGAAAAAATTAACTACAAACCTGACAAATCTAACAAGTTATTCCTCATGTAGTCAGAATCAGAGCTGCCTCCACAACTTTGAGTAGTCACGAATGTCATTAATTACTAAAACCCATCAATTTGCTTTATTCTTTAAGAAAATACTGAAGAACCGATTCTAATTGTTCTAACTTGAATAATAATTTTCTCTTTTCTTTTTTTAAGAAAAAAAGGAAATCTTTTTAATTTTTGTAAATGACAATAAATATCTTCATGATATTCGTAAAAATAACGTCATAGTTTTCGTGAATAGTTTTCCAAAATTAAATCGCTAGTACTTGTTTTGTTTCGTTACTATCAGTCATGTGTTCGGTCACAGGAATGTATTCGTATGAAATTATTACATAATACACACATGTAATTATTACATAATTACACAAGAACGAAAGTACAGATGTATTGCATTACATATTTTATAGTAAGGCAAAACTACTCCACAGAATAGAAGATATAAATAAAAAAATAATCAAAATATGAAATACATGTGATTTTCTATATTGTTCAGTGCTGCAGTCATGCCTCAAACCCAGAGGATTCTAGGTTCCAACAGAGTGTATATTTATTGTTGACGCAGCATTCGAATGCAACTGGAGAGCAATCTGAATGTAAATGTAATATGGGCGACATTTGATCTCTTGTAATAGAGATATGACACAGGATGTGTTTACAACACAATCACATTGTATTCGAAGAGCTGCAACTCACACCACTAACGTATGAATATTAACTAAATCTGATCTAACAGAAACAATAAAAATACGATTTGTCTAAAATTTCAACATAATGTTATATTTTTCATTTCCTATTTTTACGTAGCAGTTCCTTTTATTTGAAGGATCGGAGGTATAACTGAGGGCAGTTGAAAAAAGTTTTTTTTTTTTTAACATCTGCTTTATTTGCAATTTGTTCTACACGAACATTCGGCAAATACAATTGTACATATATTATTGACATGTAAAGAAACCATACAATTCTGGTTCTTTCTAAAAATGGTTTTAAACTAATTGTCCAGTTCAGAGAGAGAAAAAAAAGACAAACAAACAAAAGCAACAATAAACAATATCACATTGAAATAACAAAAAACACAATAACAAACAAACATACAATAGTGCAAGCATTGTGACAAAAAAATATATCTACAGTAACAATTATTTTAAAAGAAAAATATTATTTATATCTGTGGTCCAGATCAAGAGGATGTACTCTTTTCAATCTTCTTGTCGTTGTGCTGTTATCTAAGATGTTTATGGCCAGATGATTAATATGATTTTCGAGTCTGTGTTGGTATTTGTGAGATTTGAGAGTGATTTCCTCTAACAGTGGTGATATTGAGATCTTTATGTAGAGTGGCGTTTGATACAAACCAGGGAGCATTGCTTAATAGTCTGAGACATTTGGATTGAAATCTTTGAGTTATTTCTACATTTGAATGTGATGTTGTTCCCCAGAGTTCAATTCCATAAGACCAGATAGGTTTGAGTATTGTTTTGTAAAGTAAAATTTTGTTTCCTAGACTTAAACTAGATTTTCTTCCTATTAACCATATCATTTGTCTACTTTTCAGTTCTGCTTCCTTTCTTTTGATCGAAATATGTTTCTTCCAGGTTAGCTTTTTGTCTAGATGTAGTCCGAGATATTTGACGGTGTCTACGTTTTCAATTAGTTTTCCGTTTATTTCTATTCTTGTATTTCTTGTTCGTCTGAGGGTAAATGTTATACATTTGGACTTTGTTTCATTCATTCTTATTCTCCAGAGTTTACACCATTTGTTTATAAGCTCGAGGTGCTCTTTCAATGTTCTTGTTGCCGTTTCTTGGTTTTCGTGCGAAGCTAGCAGGGCTGTGTCATCTGCATATGTTGCAGTGGTGACGTCTGGGGACTGAGGTAAGTCAGCGGTGTACAGCGTGTACAGCACTGGTCCAAGGATGCTCCCCTGTGGCACTCCTGATAATACTGGATGAAACGGTGTTATTTCATCTCCGAATTTTATTTGAAAAAATCGATCAGAAATAAAGGATCGAAGTATATTATAGTATGGATGCGGCAGACATTTCTTGATTTTATATAGCAAGCCTTGATGCCACACTTTGTCGAACGCTTGCGCGATATCTAGAAACAAGGCGGAACAATACATTTTATTTTCTAGAGCTCCGTTGATGGTGTCGACTATTCTATGAATTTGTTCTATTGTAGAATGACGATTTCTAAAACCGAACTGATGGTCTGGAATTGCGTCATTTTCTTTAAGTAATGGATATATGCGAAATAGTAATAGTTTTTCGAATACCTTAGACAAAGAAGGCAATAAACTTATTGGTCTGTACGAGGAAACATCTTGTAGCTGTTTTCCTGGTTTTGCGATTACAATTAATTGTGCCAGTTTCCACTGCGAAGGATAGTGTCCGATGCGTATTATTCCATTGAAAATGGATGTTACAAGGGCAATGAGTTTCTTAGGCAGTTTTTTAAGCATTTCCCCTGTAATACGATCATGTCCAGGAGCCTTATGATTTGGTAGTAGTTTCAGCCCTGCTGTGACTTCTTTTGTTGAGAAGAATTTAATTGGTGGCGACATTTGATGGGGACATTCCAAGAATTCTATGATTTCTTTTTCTTCTGTGAGTAGTGCTGAGGGGTGTGGTTGAAATGTTTTTGCAAAATATTTTGCAAATTTTTCTGCCTTATCGTTTTCCGTTCTAGACCAGCTTCCATCGGTTTTACGAAGAGGGGGGGACATGTTTTGTAGGCCTTTTTAATTTTTTAGTAATTTTCCATAAGGAGTAATCTGTAGCTTTTGAGGGTGACAACTTTTCTATTCTTTCCTTCATTTCCTCCGAATGAATTTCTTGTAATTTTCTTGATAAGAGGCGGGAAGTTCTGTTGAGTATTCGTTTGTCGTCCGGGTGATGGGTGCGTTGCCAGGTCATCTTCATCTGTCTTTTCTCTTTAATCATTTTTAGTATTTCTGATGGGTATTTATTTTTTTCAAACACTCTCATTTCTGGAGTTGCATATACGGCTGCCTGTTGAATGTGTTGTATTAAGTATTCAACAGCATCGTCGATATCTTCTGGACATTTTAGACGGACCTTGGCAGTGGTGTTATGGTAAAGCCAGTTGCTGTATTCTTCCCAGTTCGTTTTTCTGTTTGTAAGGTATATGCTTTCTTTCTTTTTGATTTCAGAAGAACTGATTGTCAGTATTTCTGGAGAATGATCAGATGAAAGATCAAAAGACGGTTCTATTGTGTGATAGGTCTGTGCCATTCCCTTTGTGACGAAGAAATCCAAGACATCAGGTTCCTTGTTACCATCCGTTGGCCAGTATGTGGGATTTCCTGATGAAATTGTTTGGAGTTTTAGTGTAGAGATGGCTCCTTCTAAAGCGCGACCTCTTGTAGTTACCAGTCTTCATCCCCATAGTTGATTTTTAGCATTGTAGTCCCCTCCAGCAATGAACCTTGTGCCGAGCGTTCTAAAAAACTTGATATACTGATCGGTGGTTATCTTGTGTTTTGGAGGGGAGTATTTAGCTGAAATGACGAGCGGACCGAACTTATCGTATACCTATCGATATCGTTATTTGTATCGTTATTTGTATCGTTATTTGTATACAAGTAACGTATCGTTACTTGTATAGCGGTTGCTTGCAGATAGTCTTTAGCATTATCTTTGTACATATTGTGTCTGATTCTTGTTTTAATTATTACTGCTGTGCCTCCATGAGCTGTCCCATCTGGATGATTTGTGCAATATACTTCGTAGTCAGATATACGTAGATAGCTTCTTTCGGTAAAATGTGTTTCAGACACTAGGAGTATGTCAATATTTTCTTGATGTAGAAACACTTCTAACTCTCTTCGATGTTGAAGTATTCCGTTGGCATTCCAGGAGACAATTCGCAGTGAATTACTCATAGTTTCTTCATTATTGCAGTCATGATATTAATTAGGCTGGAGATTTGTTCAGCTTGCTTTGCTAAGATGGACTCGAATTTTTTAAATGATTCTTGCATTATGGAAATCAGATTATTTTCATACGACACATTTTGATTATTGATTTGCGAATGTTGGGCCATTTGTGCATATGTGAACTGTCTACCTGTTCCTATGGTTTGATTACTTGTTAGTGAACTTGAATTGTTACCTTCAGTTATGTTTTGCGTAGCATTTCTACGGTGTTGACTTTGACTAGGATACTTGCTGTTACGAATTTTTTGACAGACTTCGCAGCCTTTATAATTTGCTGGATGGTCACGGCTACATAGAGCACATGTAGCTGGTGTGTCTCTCGTTTTAGTACAGGTTCGACTATCGTGATTCTTTCCACATTTGACGCAGCTATACGGAAGCGTACAATACCGAAAACTGTGCTCGTAGGACTGACATCGCTTGCATTGTACTATTTCTCGTTTTTTACGCGGTGGTTCAAAACTTATTTTTGCATGTAGTAAGTATTCGACGTCATATATTTTTTTGTTGTTACTTTGAGGTTCTAAGTCCACAAAAAACAATGGTAGAGGTGCTTTTGTTAAACGATGCTTGATATTATGAATTTGTATTACTTTGTGGCCTTGTGCTTCTATAGCTTCTTTAAGTTCCGTTACGTCTGCTGTTGGGTGCATATTTTTTAATACTACCCGAAAGGCTCTTTCTTGTTTTAACTGAAATGTATAATGAGCAATATTTTTTAGATTCATATGTTTAACAAGCTTTCGATAAACCTCCGGTGTTTGAGGTACGATTTTCACATTGTTCATAGTAATTTTGGCTTCATCTTGGTAGGTTTTGACAAGTTTATATGAGAAGTCTTCATCTTTAATGACTTCTTTAATAGATCTGATCATATCAGATATTACTCTGACGCCTGGAATGAAAATAGGCGGTGTACGATATTTGTCTTGTTCTTGTATGCTGCCCTTGGTTGTTGTATCATTGATTTTCTCAGAATTCGAGGTTTCTTCCAAATTTTCATCACAAGAGAGATGTTCATACCTGTTTTTTGATGATACGGGGTCGTGTTCACTGTTAGTCTTCTTAGAGGGTTGTATAGAGTTGTCATCATTGCGTCTTTTTTGTCGACGCAGCGGGATTGTTTGCCATGAGCTGCACAGGGTTGAGGCAGTTTCCTGCGTTGTAGATGCTTGGCCGTTAGTTGCTGTAGCTTCTAGGACGGTGGCTGGGATTTCTTTTTCACGCACATATTGCTGTATTTGAAATTGTAACTGTTGGTTCTGTTGCACTAATTGTTATAAGTGTTGTTTTAGCTGTTGATGTTCATGCAATAAAAATTGGTGCTGTTGCTGAAGGTTCAGTGTTATTTCACTGTGTTCTAAAGTCGATCCGTTCGTACTATTGTTGACGAAAGCTTCACTGTTTTCTTGGTTATTTAGTATTTCTGTTGTTTGTGTGATTAGTCCCCCGAAGGGGACGTGGTCAGTTAACATAATTCACTTCACTATATATGTGCGGTATTGATTTTCAATAGTTCTTGATGCACCACTGTTCACACGAGAATGAAGTCACCTTTGCACACAAATACGAGCGGTCACCACTGTATCACTAGTAAATTTGAACGGTAAGTTGAAAACGTTCCTAATTCACCACTGTTCACAAATAAATGCACTTCTTTCTGACCCCGGACCGGCACTAGTAGCGGCCGGGGCAGTCGGACTTGCGATAAGCGCTAGCCTTCGGCTAACTGGTGGAGCTGCGGAGCACGTCTGCTCGTGACCGCTGCTGAGCGAGAACTGTTGAAAAAAGTTAGCAGACATATTTTGGTGACAAACGAGTTATCTAAAAAATAGTAAGAAGTAATAAGAATTACAAAGAACCACGTAGCTTCTAAAACGACCACCTACTCGGAGGTATGTACACATTGATAAACTTCACCTCCGCAATTCGTTCTTAGAAATTGAACTCATTTTCTTCGTTCTCAAAAACAATTCCCACTTCCCAATTATCTCCTTTATGGTAGAAGCTTGTGGAAACAAGGATATTACGTGGGTGGCCGTCACGTGACTCGTTTGGCCATCCCTCGATGTGCCGTCGGGTGGGCCGAAGGGTGTTCCTCCAGGAAAGCCGACACGAAGGGTGGTTCGTCGTCGAACCGAAAAGTGTTAAGTTGGGTTTGTCGTCAGGCGTGCCGTAGGGAGGACCGAAAGTGTTCCAACGGGAAGGCCATCAGTTGCGCCTTCGGGTGAGTTGGAAAGTATGCCTTCGGTTGGGCGAAAGGATGTGTCGTTGGGTGGACCGAAAAGATGTGCCTTTAATGGGACTCAGGTTCGCCGTTGAATGAGCCGACGGGTACCGTCGGGTACCGTCGGGTGCGCCGCCCGGGGAGCGGTCGGGTGAGCCGTCGGGTGAGCCGTCGGATGCGCCGTCGGATGCGCCGTCGGAGGGCCTTCGGAAACCGTCGGTGAGTCCGATGAGCCGATAGGTGAGTCGTCCCGTGACCCTCGAAGCCTCGCCTTCCGACACGAACACTAACAACATGTCGCCCACCACGTTAATGCGATGGCGGCGGCGGAGGTGGCCGCAATCGGAATGGCGGGCTGATAAAGGCGGCCTTCCTGAGCGTCGTGGGCGACGAGGTCGTTTCCGCCGCTGCCGTTCCGGCTCGGTGGCGTTCGACGACGCATCCGCAGCGCTTGAGGGCCACGGGGTTGGATTGGCGAGCCACCGTTGCACGCACATCCTCCCGCGCCCGCACAAGCGTGACACGAGGAAGCAATTAGATGGAAAATTATTTGTGATACAAATGGTAATAAAAAAATGCATCCGCCACACCGCTACTGCTGTATCTAAGAAAATCGTAATATTATTAGTTACCAAAATCTGATAGTAAGAAAAATTGAAGGTTTCACTGAAAAAAAAAAAAAAAAAAAAAAAAACTTGTGTGCAGCCAACAGATTCCTGTATGCTGCATAAATTCAATTAGTGAAAATCGGCCCAAACAGGTATTCGGTTTGATGTAGCATCATGGAAGTTTATTAATTACTTCATACTTGATTCAGTTATTCAGGAATCATTTCAATCTAACATTTCCTTGTTTCCTTGATAAAATAATGTACAATATAATAATAATAATAACAATAATAATAATAATAATAATAATAATAATAATAATGAATAAACCGGGAGAGATGACTCAGGACATCAACTGATGCCATTGCTGACCTTCTGACCGGAAGGTTCTACGAGTAGATTCATGTCCCAATAGTGGGATGATTTTCAACACTAGCTTATCAGCTAGATTGAATTCAATCGCTGTGTGGAGGAGAATGTCGTTAGCTTTTCTCTTTGAATTAATGTACACAGACAGCTATCCTAATGATGCCTTTAATGTATCTCGAAAGAAACATATCTATCTACAAAGAATATATTTGGCCATTTTGGATGCAAGTCCACGCACAATAAAGCTGGGAAAATATTTAACTGTATTCTAATCATTAGAGGTGCCGCTGCATATCTATTCTTTATCTAAGTTGGTATTTTCCTGAGCTCTATTGTATTCCAACCACAAATTATCTTTTAATGTTTCGTAATTTGACGGCATAGAAAACGGCTACCATCAATTAGCTTAAATCATCGATCTTATTTTAAATTCGTGTTTCAAAATCATAGAAATGGAAACATTTAAGAACGTTGCACAGTTAATCTGTTTGCCAATATCATTCTAAATTATATTTCCAAAGATTTAGTGGGTTCTTACTAACTCACCAGCAATTTAAGTGATACTCCTAATAAATATATGATGGGATATAAAATGCCTTACATCTAATCGAAGTTTATTTAAGTTACCGTGGAAAGTCAAGTTCGCTTCTTGGGATGTTTGAAGTAAAAGCAAACAAATTTTGGACAAGAAAATATTTTGTTTTCCTTTGTCTATTTTTTTAATTAATCATCAACTGATTAGATCACGTACTATAATATTCACAATTAAAGGAATCAAAATACTACACTTATTGTAGTATTGAAATGTAGTATTAGAAGATAATTTTGTTATTTCACACTGAAGTTATTTAATTATTTCAGAATAAGAATTTATTTAATTATTCATTTACAAAAACCTATGTCATGTATCACAAATATGTCTTGTTTATTTTAAATAAAATATATTTCAATGTGAAAGTTCTTTTAATTATTTGGAAAATAGAGACAGGGTAACGACGTTCCTTCATTAGCAGATAGTGCTAATAATTTCCCTTACGGGCTTATATACACGTACGGATCATAAAAGTGAAGTGCTTGGTCATGTTATGAACGTCAGGATATGGCAAATGGAAATATGAACAGTATTAATAGGTGTACGTTGAATGTCTAATGGAAGCACAGAAGTCTGGGTCAAGAGAGAAACGAGCTTTTGTAAACCGCCAGAACTGGCAGGAATACGATGTTTTGTATTCAGTTACAGGAAAGGTAGTGAAAAATAACATAATTTATTAACATTCATTCACGTTACAAACGACATTCATAAACGGAGGTTAACAAGGATTGATTTACGAAGTCTTTTTTAAAGGTTATACGATGTGTAGTTGAACGTCGAATACCTATTGATCATTCATTATACTGCTGGGACAACGGACTTGAGAGATGGGTACTGCTAGTCGACCGTTTAAGTTAAATCAATTACGAAGTGTGACAAGAATTAACATATCAGAACAGCTCTGAAATGTTAGGATATTTATCCTAAGATATGTAATGCAAACCATATTTATTGTTCCTGTTTGTTTTTATTCACGTAACATTGATGAGATATTCAGAATTAATATTTAACTCTATTGAAAACATTAACTATAAACTATTATGCAAAAAGAAAGAAAAAACTGAAAATTTTCGCTCAAAATTATATTTATAAATGTTCTACTTTAATGTCATATAAAAAGTGCAGACAAGCCTCAGAACTTACATAACACCAGCGCCAAACTTCAATACTCAAAAACGAATTTCTGAAACGATCCTCCAAAATTGCGATGAAAATGCATCGACGGTCTTTATAGACTTCAACCAAAATAAATGGCCAGAGAACGCCCAGTGGAGTCAGAGGGCGGCGCACGGAGAGGAAATGGCCAAATGGGCCGCGGCGGGTGGCGCTGATAGGGCAGCTGGGAGTGGCAGGGGCGGAGGGTCGTTCTCCTTTCTACTTTCCTCTTCCTGCACGCCGCGTGTGTTTCTGCCCTTCCCCTCAAATGGATGTTTTGACTAGTTGAAAACAAAAGAAAATCACTGACCGTGAAACGGAACTGTACCTCTCCCACAAATATATTTCCGCCACAGAGCAACGTCCGACACAATATATAGACAATGAGATTAACAAATTCGCTTCATTTACAAGAAATAAGGTATACTAATTAGCCAATTAATGTACACACTATAAACAATATATTTTTGAACCATTTCGTTCAGTTCTTAGATTTCTAGAAACCACGCGATCTACGGCAGCGATGAAAACTTCCATTCAATAGAAACAAATTTTTCGAGAGGGTAAAACGTCGTAGGTGACCAGTACCATATCGTGACCGATGAGCAGTGCGCCGTGATAGAACTCTGTTTTGCAGATTGAACGAAGCCTGTTAGCTGGACGCAGGGGTTGGGAGGGCGTGTTATTGGCAGGAAATGCCGCGGGGCGGGTGGCGCAGGTTGAGGCGGGGCGGGGCGGGGGAGGGGACTACGAGGGGGCGGGGCGGGGGCGTGCTGCATTGGGCGGGGCGCTTCCTAGTCCGGGCGCGGCCTATCGCGTGGTTTCCTGCGCGCGGCGATAGCCCTCGTCCGCCTCTAATTAACGAGCAGCGACGCGCGACCGCAGCAGAACAGTGTGACGAGCGCTCGGCGCCAGCCGCGGCCGTCGCGCCACGCCGCGCAGTCACCGCAGGCGAACCCTGCCGACCCGGCAGCTCCACTCCGGGCGGGGGTAGGGAGTAATATCTGGCAGTCGGTCAGATGCTTGGAGTCGACGGCTTCCTCACGCCTCTCCCACACGCCGAAATCGGAGTCCTAGGTTACGCCCACTTCGCCAATACTGCCGAGGATGCTGCATATTTCGCCACCGCATCTTCCTCCTTCCCCTAATTGCCGATCTTGTTATTTAGCTGTTCAGCTTTGTTTCTGTAACCACAACCGCAAGTTGACAGCTCCCCCCCCCCCCCAACCGAGTCACGATCGAGTCAGCGACCTTGTCCCGATTTCGCTCGCGTAATCAACATCACTGTTGGTTATTCCTGTCCCGTCCTCCTCCACCAAATCACCTCTCAGCCTCGGGTCAACCTCTCCCTTCTCTTCCCAGATTCCACTAACCCTTCCTGACACCCATGCAGACGATCCAATCAACATCAGCCTCCTAATTATCGCCAAAGTCGCCAGCTCTTCCTTCGCCAAGTCACCGTTTCTCCAATTCCTCCATCTACCAGAGATCGTAGATAATTCAGCCGCCGGCGTATCCTCCGAATCACAGTAATATTATTGATTCTTGGTGGTTTGCACCGAGATCTGCTACCAACGCGACCACTGCTCAAAGTGTCCACGAACTACCGATGACGGGCGCACCAACTTTGACACTCTCTTGACCGCAACGGAAACAAGCCGGGACCATGAACGCGTTGGAGGCACCATGGCACCACTTCGCGCCACATCTCGTTAAATCTCGTCTGGCAGGGTCTCTGCGTGGCTTCATCTCTTCGTCCACTAACGCCGGTTAATGACCACATGCGTTCGGGTAGATAGACTAAATTGTTACTGTATCGATGGGAATGGCCGATATTATCTTTCGAGAAACTATAATTGTTTTGCTTTGAAATAACGATATTTCAAGATGAAAGAGTTTTAAGAAATAATTCAAGAAACTTAATAAGAAATATGTTTATGATCTTGTAAATTCCAATTTACTTAAATATACGCATTTGCAAACTTTTTTGCACCTAACTTAGGGGTTTAAACTAATTGAGGTATTGCTATTGAAACTAAGATATACAAACAGTTAAATAGACAATTGTAACCCTATAGATGTAATATTAGTAATTCATTTCAGTTATACTTGCAATTAATATATTTTTATGTATTCATTGGTAATTTAACATTTTCATTTCGGGATTGCTGGTTAAGTTATTTCAGGAAAATAACTCATGTTGATTCGTCTGAGTCATTTCCAATTTCACACTTTGAATAAACGAAAACCAAAGTTCATTCGCCTTGGAATGAAGTCACATAGAATGAAATTTCTCTGCTAACATTACTAATTTTCGAAGCCATTGTTTCGTAAATAAGACGCAGCCATAATATTATGTAAAGCAGTACCCAACCCTAACAAACCCAATGCTCTTCAAAACACATTCAACACGAAATAACTTTTCTCTCAAAGGAGAAAGGGAAGAAAATATAACAGCTTAAAGAATTCTTTCATTTGAGAGTGCTCTTATGAATACGAGGAGAGGGGAAACGACATCGCGGAAAGGAAGCCGCGATTATCTTTTCTTCTAGAGTAAAGAAACGCACTCATCCGCCCCCGCTTCCCCCACCTCCCCTTCCGCCGGGTCTCCGCGCTGCCCCGCTCGCCCTCGCCCTCCCGCGTGAAATTGTTTACGCGGAGCGGCGCCCGCCCGGCTGCCTACCTCCCCAGCGCGCGCAGCGGCGGCGGCGGTGGCGATGGCAGTGGAGGCGGCGGGGAGGCAGGGGCAGAATCCGAGGAGAATCCCGCTGTTTTTCAAGCGCGAGGACAGACCCGGCAGCGCAGCGGGAGAGAGCATGGCGGAAGGCGACCGTCCATCGTACACGACAGCCGCCCCCTCAACCTCCCACCTGCCGCTTACCGCGCACCGTCCACTGCCATCCTTCCACCTCCCGTCCTCTCACCGCTCAGTGCTCACCGCCACCCCGAACAGCTGCCCGCTGTCCAATACCCATTGCCCACTGCCCGGCACGCATCACCCATCACTCACTAGCCTTTGCCCATTGCTCACTCCCCATCGCCCACAACCCACTGTCCCCTGCCCAACCGTCACCCATTGTCCCTCGGAGAGATGGCTCTGGGCATCAACTGATGTAATCAGTGCGTTCCCTCTGGCCGGGAGGTCCTAGGTTCGAGTCCGGACGGTGGAAGGATTTTCGAGTCGCTTTCTGAAGGAGAATTCTAGCGACCGCCTGCTTTGATGGGCGGCTTTGCATTCATCATTCTCCGGTCAACATCAGGCGAATGCCGGAGCAGTATCCTAACAAAAACCTGTTCCTTGCCCTATCCGCGCCCCTTACACACACAGACATGCACTACACAACCACACTACCTACACTACCTCGGGAACTTAGAGCTTGTTCCGCTTGGGGCGGGGCCTCGCTGGTGGGGGATGGGAAACCCCCTTCCACGCTAGCCGACGGTAGGTCGGCGCCAGATCTCGCCATACAGCGAACCACCGCCACCTCCCGAGCAAAACCATGCACGACGCGTACGGGACTAATGACCTTAACAGTTGACGCTACCAGAATTACTAATCAATTAATCAATAAAAAAGGTCACACACTGTCCAGTGCCCTTCTTCATCTCCCAGCGCCCACTACCCGTCGCCCATCGCCCGCTCGCAGCGTCGCGCCGCCGCCGCGCCAGCGCGAAGGAACGTTCGGCTAACCGAGGAGTAAACTCCTCCAGGAAAAGTCCGGCCGGGGCGGGGGCGGGGGCGGAGAGGAAAGGCAAAGAAAGGGGCCGCGCGAGATGGCGGCGTCACGTAGAGCCTTGCAGACACCCGCCCCCGACGAAAAAGTTGAGCGCCGGATCTGTTCGTGGCCTCCGCGTCGGGTCCATTCGCTTTAAGCACATTGGCGCTGCTCTCGGAACATAATAGATTCTCACAAAGATGGCCTTTCAGGCTGCGAGATAGCTAACGTTTTCTTGCATTAGGTGAAATATTAAAACACACTCTATACTTCCGATCGCATCCTTGGCTTGGCAGTTTCAACATGACGAAAGGCATCGCAGAGGAAATACATTAAAGAAATGACCATTATTTTATGAGAGTCCAGAGACTTCAAAATAAATTTTGCCTTGTGTAGCGTCAAAGTCAATGAAATAGAGCTAATGCTACAACTATGAAACTACTACTGTAATGATGATAATAAGGGAGTAATAGTATACTATTAATAATAATAATAATAATAATAATAATAATAATAATAATAATATATAAAAAAGATTATGTTGTAAAGATAGATTTTTTGAAAATTTTATTTGATGGAAATAGTGTTCGAGATTTCATTATTAAACAAAAATGCCTCTGCGACGAGTGCGAATTTTGACGAAAGTTGTGTACCTTGTTTAACGAATTTCATCGAAAACTGGTGTTGTTTATTGGATTATCCTGTAATCAATATATTAGCTATTTTCTGAATTATTACATTTATATAAGTATAATTCGCAAAAAACAATAACTTTTTCATACGTACATGATAAAATATCTACAATTATGATAAGATTGAGAAAAGATTACTCACTAATTTTTCTTCAAAACTTCCGACTAATTGAAGGAGATCTCACCTGAAACAAAAATAGAATTGCATGAATTAAGTAAAAAAAAGAATATAAGTAATGGTAAAGTAGTTGCAAACTCATTGCAGATAAAATCATTGCATTATTAACTATTACAGTGAGGTTGTAGAATCACATTTGTATCTCCGTAGACGTAAATAACACATTTTCATTGAAACATAGAATCTAAAATTTCGCTAAATGATATTATCACATAATGAACGAATTATTTTCAGTTCAAAAAAAACCTTCCCAAACATTCCTTCTAATGTATTGGGCGTATTCCCGAAGGCCTCTAGGCCTCGTTAGCTTACGAGAAAGCGCCTTGAGTGTCGCCCGGCGCGCCCACATGTATCCAGTCGTCGCGCTTTGCTCGATGCGCAAATTAAGACGCGATGCCACACCGCACCGCTCCGTACGTCGTGGCATCGTCATGATCCCAGCGAATGCTACAGGTCGTGCTCACCCAGCCTATTATTCTACAAGAAATCATAATGACATCATCACCGCCATGTTGAACTGCTAATAAGATTGCTTCGTGAACATAGAAACCAACTAAACCATTCATTACTTAATTTACATACTCGTATTATGAATTGAGCAGATGAATTCTCGTACATTCACTCCGTACATTCGCCCGTCAAAGCCCTAATAATTGTACTGGCTGCGATTGCTCAACAGGATACCGTTGGCTCTGCTGAATCGTTGAACGGGAAGTCCTAGGTTTCGAATCCCGATAATGGCGGATTATTGACATTAATTATATTGTTGAGTCGAATTCATCTCCTGTCAGCAAGCGGTAGCGGTAGGATTCTCTGATAGGTAGTATTCCATGGTATCTCAAATCAATTCCAAGCGATGACTTCTTGGCCTCGTTGGCTGAGAGGCCGACATTTCGCCTGTCATGTCACAGTCTTCCTCAAGGCTGTGACTGCCCTTTCCCCTCCCTTGTATCATACTCTCCCCTTACACACATACACACACATTTACATACGATACATTACCATACATATCGAAAGATAAGTCACGAGCTGAAAGCTTATCCAGGCTTACGTAATGCCCTGCTGAAGGAGACACCTGGAACGGGTAAAATCCCTACGCCCAAATGTAGGTTCACCTCCCGAGGTATAACATACACTACACTGATGATACAAATAACTAAATGGTTGTTGCGCTCTCTATCAAATCTCTTTCCTTCACTAATCGTTCTCTGATGTTCCCTTGTACATAGCTCCAGTCGTAGTTCAGCGCGCGCACAACTATGCACAGGCGTCATCGCCCCTCGCTAGGAGCTAGAAAGCGCAGAGAGGCCAAGCCCACGCGCGGGGGCGGCGGCGGGTCGCGAAGAAGGCCGCCAGCGCCGGGCGTCGACGAAAGGCCTCCTGCTTTCCTCATCGACCCCTCCCTCGCACCGCAAAGCGCCGGCTGTAAATTGCGCGAGGAGCGTGACAACCGCAAAATTCGTGCGACTGCGAGAAGCGCGCGCAGTTTGGCGCGCGGATGATGAAAGACGTCCCGGCAGCCGCGATGGACGCGGGGAAGCAAGATGACGTCTGCACTTCGGTGAGTTGTTCCTATAGTACGGCATCTCTCTGACAAGTTTTTTTAGATTCCCCGAATCACACAAAGAGACTGCCATAGAAATATCGAGTTAACAAGGCGTGACGTACGCGTACTTCTCTGGCTTTTTTCTCTGGATTTATTATTTTGTGTTTCCGGGCGGGTCAACCTCTATGGACATTAGTCCCAAAAATATAGTGCATGTTTTTGGCGCGGAAGGTGGCGGTGTTTCCCCCTCCAGGATAGTGAGGTCCGACGCCGACCTACATGTCGGCTTGCGAGATTTTCCCTCATCCAGGTATCTTCCATCAGCAAGACACCGCCCTAGCCGTGACCAGCTCTAAACTCCCGACTGGTCTCCCGAAATGTGTAGTGCTATAGTGCGTGTAAGTGTGAGTATAAGTAAAGAGTGAGGATGGGACAAGGAAGAGAAAGGAAACATCGCGCGCTGTCTGTGATCCGTTTGTCAGGGAACTGCTCCCGCATCCGCCTGATATAGATAGGAGAAACCAAGTGAAAATAATGACTAGAGGAATGCGCCACTAGGATTCTCCTCGATAGGGTCTGAATTCGATCTACTTATGTAGCTTGTCTAAAATCCTGCCACTGTCAGTGTCACTGACTCGAACCATAGGAACTCCCAGAGGCACTGCAATGACATAAATTGATACCCCAAGCTATTTCAGACGGTTTTCCTTTCCCTTTTGAAACGACACTAGCACTTACTAAGTTTAAAAAAGTTCCAAATAGTTCCACATAGACCACATGATGGCCAGGCGTATTTCCAATCGAGAAAAATTTCAATTTATTTTCTCTATTGCTCTCCAACAAAACGAATTTGTAGTACATTCAAACTTATCAAAGAGAATCCAAATGTGAATGTTGCACATTAATATATTTTCATAAGAACGTTTTATCTGCTTTCTGCGTCCTAAGACATCTCCACAGGTCGAGTATTTACGCAAAATAGAAAATAGTTTTTGAAATTGACGATCTTTACCTTTCAAATTAATAGCTTATTTCATCAATTTTTTATTTCGAATTTTTGAATACTTTCTAAATCACGCGCTCAGAATCGCTTGATATCCGTTCTCATAAGTTCTTCACAATGCTTAATGATACGTTTATACATCTTCCCAGTGTTTCCATTTGACTAAAAACTCCAAACGGTGATGCGATAACACAACAGTGCGAGACTTCAGAAGCCTGTAAACTTCCTTTGAATAGCTTGCATTTTATTAACAGTTTTGAGAATATCAAGCGACTCTTTTTCTTATTCACGGTCCTTTACCTCACAGTGAATACATTAAGCATTAAAGCATACAAAGAAGGTCTCTGTTTGCCGAAAAACGTTAAGTCATTCTCAAGAAAAAATGTGAAAATAGTTTATCTTGAACGTTTACGGAAATGTAAACTGACCTAAAATCTGCCAAAGGTGCGCCAATCAATATTTTGAGTTGACTCGACTTTCTCACCTTTCTCTGACTGTCTTCCTTCTCTGAGCCTATTGCCGCATTGAAAATTCAACACCTATGACCTGCTTTAGACACATTGTGATAATTCCCGTTCAAATCTTTTTTCACGTGTTTTCTTAGGCCCCTGAAACAGCCAATTTACTAAGTTTTGGAATAACATCACTTAACACACCCTAACAACACATGACAAAAGAACCTTCTTCGAGATTATGTACAAAATTTCGTCACACATTTCCACCACACAAAAAACCGTCGGTCAAACTTCTTTTTCCAAAAAACGATATGCTTCAAACCATGAAAATAATAAGAAAACAAACAATCAAATGTGTATCGCACAAAAACTACACATCCGCGATATTTCCTGACCAAAGAATTCCCCATAAATTAAAAGCAAGATGACTGTCTCGCAACCCCCACCAGTCATATTTCAATCGCTATCTCCCGGCGCAGAGAAATACCTTTGTTCCCGAAAGAGGGTAAGACATTAAATAACGTCTAGAAGAAGAATAAGCGTCGCAAACTCGGTGCCCGTGCGCCCGGAGGAAGGGGTTTCTCTTTGAAGAACAATGAGGCGTATCGGACGCCCGGGGCCGCGCGGCGCAAGCAGATGAAAGCATTGTACGTGCGGAGACGGCCGCGGGCGTCCGGATATGTTGGCGGGCGCTTTTGAAGAGGAGCGTCGCCTCGTAGGGCTCATGCGGCAATTAGAGGAACGTGCAGCACTTGGTGGGAATGGTGACCACATGTCGTTGAAATTGGCTTTCGAGGAAGTCGTGGAAAAAGTAACGGGGTAGGAAGATGACGCTGGTAATCCAATGGACGTTGGGAATTGCCAACGTGTGCAACTCCCCTGATAATTTAGAGCGGGGGTTTCCAACGAGGCCGGTGTTAGACCTCGTGAGGGTCGATAGAATTTTCAAGGGGTCGATTGGGGGTCAGTAACCAAATATGAGCCGGCGCTTGATTAGGATAATCAAGATCCCATTGATTTCAAGTAAGAATGAACTTAATTAACAATTTTCTGATAGAAAGCAACAAATGTATGATCATGAAATACGAAGTCACTCTTATTTCTTGTTCGTTGTTCATTCTTAAGAATGTGGATGTTCAGAAAACTCAAGAAATTATAACAATGCATTCACAACGATACCGCGCAAGAAAATACTCTCCGCATTATGCACCGGAGAAATGTAATGGAAATGTAATGGACAGATCTTAAAAATCACTCAACATTTTGTAACCATTGCATTTCAATGAAGATTAGAAATTTAATCACTCGATAGGAAAAGCGTCTTTGATTATTGAAAAATAGAGAATATAAGAGTTTGAAATAGTTATCTTTAAGTCATTTATGTACAATTCTTTGCGACATGATTACGGTTGATGTATATTATAGAGAATACGTAAGGGGGTCGATGTAGCAAACTATTTGCTTAAAAGTAGGCGATGAAACAGAAAGATTAGGAATCTCTCATTTAGAGGAAGATTTATTTTCTACGGGAGAGGATGAAAACAATACTTCAGAGTCAATGTCATCCAGATGTTATACGTTATTTAAATATCATCCAATTTCGTTCAGGCAGTATAGGACTGAAGGACATTGTAACTACATTTAGTATTGTGAGCAGAAAAAATAGTTATAAAAATAACTTACTGCGTGCACAAGAGTACATTCCAAGTCAATTAGATATAAATAATAGTAAGATCAAAAGTTGCCTCTTAGTTTCACATTGCTAACATTGCATTTTTACACACAGTGCTAACCCTTGAAGATGCCAAAGACATCGAAAGAGCCGGATGAAAATTACAAAGCACTTAAAGAAAATTACGAAGTCTCAGAGGTGTCTCATCTCTCTCACTAATAAGCTACGCATGCTTATGCTACATGCTTAAAGTTTTTTAGGCATGTGCACGCTAAACTGCATGAGAAAATATTTATACAAACTAGAACAAATTATCTTGGTTGTAAACAATAAAATGTGTATTACGTGATATTTTCATCAAATAAAATCACATTTATTTACAGTAATATGTTCGTGCAATCACATAATATTTATAACAAACAATAACATATTCTTACTTTCACGGTCTATTGATTATTAATTCAGGCAACACAATTGAATGTACGATTAACTTAAAATGCTTCGGGACTTACTAGTTCTCAGATTAGATTATTACGTAAACTTTAGATAAACATCAGTAACAATTAACGTCTAGATTCTCATGAGAGAGTGGTAGTTGATCTGGATGTGCGAGTATATTATTTTATATCAAAACTTGGAACATGTTTAGCACACACAAGTTACACGCTAGATTTCTATGTACGGCTGTACTTTACATGCTGCATCAACGACTCGTGAATTGAAGTTTTGTTGATGAATTTAGTACAGTAAAATCTGCCTAATCCGTAACCTGTGCAAGCCGAAAACCTGCCTTAACCGCAAAATTTCTCTGGCCGATGAAGTTATACTGTATTTTCCACAGCAGAATCTGTCCAACGTGGAAACGGAACAGTTTTTCATGCCCCACAGGAAAAAAAATCTTTATGAAACCGAATTCCTGCGAATTTAATGTGATTTGCAGAGAAGCGAGACATTTTTAATGTAATAAATGCATCTGCAAGTCATGTGAATAATCTTGGCAGTCCGGTTGACGCTGCGTCGAACGGACAGCCAAGATCATTGACATCACTCCGCCGGCGGAAGCCTACTTCATCTGCAAGCCAATTTAAATTCTTTATCCCCCGCGATTTAGTCGTGGCAACCGCACTGCGAAGGAGTAGGGCTTCAGCTGAAAGCGTAGAATTCGACCTTGGGGTCACTTATCTCTCAAGGGGTAGGCCGTTGGGAATTCCCCCCCCCCCCCTGCTCTCTGAGCGAGGGAAGGTATAAGGGCAAGGCTTCTATTCGCGTCTCTCCCTGCCCCACGTTCAAAATCGTAATCACTCGGTCAGAGACGCATTGCTCAAGTCCATGAAAGGGTATCAGAAATAATAGTTCTCTGGGCTTGTGCGTTGAAAAAGTCAGCAAGCAGTCGGATTTCAGCCATTAGGCAGTTAGGTGGTGTGTATTTTTATGAGTTTCACAACAATGCGAAAACCATAAAACTCTAACATTCACTAACATTAGATGAAAAAGTCAAACTTATGAAAGCAAGAGAAACTCAGAAACTGTCGATGAAGAATGTTTCATATTCATTTATTGGTGATATCTTCCATAAATACGTGTAAATACGCACTGTATGTAAATCTATTTTAATAATCATAATAAAATAATGTAATTTTTACTTTAATTTAATTACTTCTTTACTTACATTAATTTACTAGTTTCAGAACGGAAATATCAATACCATACTGCATACTGCATTAAACGGAAATCTCCCTAAACCGGAACTTTTTTGTCCCGATCGATTCTGGCTTGGACAGATTTTATATAATCAAGTCACATACGTTCAGTCATTTTTAGCCAAGTTCCTAGATGGCAAACGAGAAAAAAATAACTGATTCTCGAATTTAAATAGTTTTATAATCAGATGTAAACCTGTAAGAATACAAAGATGTTGATAATCAAGCGCGCGATCATCCATTCTCCCTTTCCAGCCATCGTTTCATTTTCCCGAGAGCAAACGAACTGTATGATTTCTTTTCGCGCAGTAGTAACAAAGGCGCATCAGATAGTCCTGGAAAACGGCGTGAAGTGTGGAACGCGGCGAAAGTGTGCATAGAGCGCCCTGAGAGCGCAAGGAAGCAAAAGGCAGGAGGCAATCATCGCTGGCAGTCGGCGCGAGGCTTAATCCGGCTCCTGCGCGGCTCCCGACGATGAGCCGTTGCGGGGCAGGGGTTACCATTTTGCGGTTTGCGATACCGCGAGAGATGCTCCACGCGGTCATCGGCATTTAGACGGAGAGTAAGGATTCAAACCCTCCTGAGGGTTCCAAAAGATTTGATATTATTATGATCCTAATTTCCTGCTTCACGGCAGTTGGGTTATGATTTTGAAGAAATGAGAGGGTAAAAATGTACGGGTTGTAGAAATCCTATATAGAGCAGGTCCTGGTACATGGTGTTGCGCATTCCTCCCCACCAAAACCAATTTTGATTTTTCTTCCGAAATTCTAATTGATGGAGAAATGCTAATTCGATTTAGACTCAATCGATCGTTGATTTGGCTGGTAAAAGGCCCAGCACGGAGACGCAAAAAAAGTATATTGCATACAATATAACAGTTCTTCCATGAATATGATCACCGTGGTTTTAAAAAAATCTGATCATTTATTTCAGTTTATAAGGCTTGAAAACACACAAAAAAATACGTTTAAAATAAATGAATTAATTAAAATTAAAATAATGGTTACCATATGATCAAGTTTTGATCCGCAAATTAAACATGAGTGACTGCTACATGAGTGTTATAAGACTATTTTATAATAAACCACGTAACGTAATAAACCACGTAATCAACGGGGGGGGATTATGTGTATTATAAAAATTTGACCGTGCAGCCTATTTCGTACTAACAATATAAAACAATTACTTTCTCCATGGCCGCTTTGAACAGGCGCAGTATATTATATCACCGGAACAGGGCAGACAACACGTTCTTTTTTCCGCGCGAAGAGAGCGTCGCCGCCCGGGAGGTTGTCAACCCCTGCCTGGCTGACGCGGCGGCGGGGCGCTCTCCGGTCCGCCAACGGCGGCGGTGGCGACGGCTCCGGCGGCGTTGCGCCGCTCCGGTCGCGTGGGAGCGGCGCGGCGGCGCTCAGCGCGCGGGATTAGCGCCGGCGGGGGCGGCGGGGGCGGGGCGATCAATAGCCACCGCCCGCGCGCTGTTTCGACGCGTCGCGACGCAGCGTCGCACCGCGTCGCGACGCCGTCGCCACCCTCGGATTAAAAACGTGCGAGCGCACGCGCGCGCGCACCGCTCCGCGCCGGTCGCGATAAAGAGGCGCCTCCCGGGCCGAAATTAATCTGCGCGCCGTCAGCGGATTAGCGCGTCCCTTGCACAGGGCCCGTCCCGACACCGATTTCTCTCACGCGCCCCACCCCCTCGCCCTCTCGTGCGTTATCGCCCCCCGCGAGCAGCAACGGACACCTGCCCCTTTTACGACCCCTTTCGTCCCCCACCGCTTCCCGAACCCGCTCTGCCTGGGCTTGATCCGCGCCTCGTGAGCCGCTGTCCTTCTCCTACATCGCCCTCTGCTTTCAACCCTGTTGTTCCCTTACTACATTTCATCTATTGTCTCCGTTCCTTCTCCATTGGGGCATCTTCCTTGTCTACCTCCCGTCCTCTATCTTCTCTTCGTCTCCGTCCTTTCCTCCTTCATCTTTGACCTTTCCCATGTTCTTATTCGTCCCTTCTTCATGAATGCATCTCCCTTGCTATGCTCCTTTCAATCTCACCTCTCTCTTTTTCAAAACTCACTTATCTTACATCATCTGATTTTACCGGCCCCTCCTCCCTGGCCTGTGAGTCCATTCCCGCCCTCGATTTTAAAATTGTGATGCCAGCAATCCGCGTGAATTCCTCCGACACGGCGCGGCGGCCCTAGAGAATCGCGATGTGCCGACGCGGTATTTCACTGCATTTGTTTGACGCTGAAAAGGCTAAAAATGCAATTTAATGATATTAACGCGTCAAATTTGGATCTGGCAATGGAGGATGGAATTAGAGAGATGAATGTCGGCAAATCTGCTTTTCAGTGGGATTTGCCAATTCTCACAAGTTCATAGAGATAATATTTGACAGATACTAAATCCCCATGATGGAAGAAGATTATAAGTAATGCAAAGCCGACATAAATTTGTTTACAGCATTTGGGATTTCAGATACAAAGATGCCAGATTAAACAAACTAAACAATTATAATTGCAAGACAATTTTGCGAGTGTTGCATTTATGAGTAACGTTTCTGAGGAATAAAAATAATCATGTGCTTCTCAATAAACAAACAGACATCCACAATTTGCGATACATATTTGTTAAACAATATTACTGTAGTTTGCCAAAAAATATTAGGAAGGACTGATGCTTTAAGAATTGCATTCGGGATGAAAGCATTCATGTGTGATCCGATTTCATTGGTAAATGCATGAAGTTAAAGGATTTTTCGTAATAAAGACTCCGAAGAAAATGCTGGTCTACTGGTTACTAACAGTATTTCTCATCGCGAGTCATCGCGAGAAAAAACTCAAAACCCTTGTCGAGAAATATATAATGAATCGTTATGCTTTGATCGACCATGAGGACGTTCGCAGTGTCATTGGCAATGAGTTAGCAGCAGTCGTGGCTTCCTCCTCCAATAGGAAAACGACAACACAGCTTAAACCGTCACGATTCTGTAAAGGTTTTCTGGAATTCATGGGCAGTCACCCGTTCCAGCACGTTTCGATCCGACATGCGTAATTATCATGACGTGATGCGACCCGTTTTAGAGTAACAAAAGGGTGGCCTTGTCATATTTTCTAATGATAAAACAAAGTAGTCAGAAATGCAACCTAAACAACACAATAATTTCAGGAAAATGGCTCAAAATTGTTTCACGTAATATTTGCATACAAGAACAACAATTGAAAAAAATATGTACGTTAAGAAATAGAGTTGAAGCGAAAATTGTTATACTATGAAATCACACAATCTGATTTCAGTAACGACTCAATACATGAATGAATCATCTGAAAATACTACTGGACTGCACAGTGTGCAACCGATGTTTGTATGTTGAAAAAAGTAGACTGTGCTCACATAAACTCATTTCAAACGCATGACACAACTCTTAAATGTTCCTAACTTCTTCGCCCTCTTTAACTACTGATTCCTTGACCCCTCGGAGTTCAGTCTGTCCTATTTTTTGATATATGTATTTACAAGTATCATGGGGGAGAAAGTCTAGCTCCACAACACAGCTCCTGCAAAACCACGTACAGCTAGTTAAATAATTCGTTATCTCAACAATTTTGAGTTGCGAGTCAAGCATATTTGAGAAGAATAAATACGAATCGTAAAACTACAAGAGTAGACAAAATGAGTCGTAAAAATATTAAAATAATGATGGGGAGTTCAAAGTAAAGTGAAACAATGGGCATCGAGATTACCATCACTGGTAGGTTTGTTGGTTATTAGTGATCCCGTGTGCTCCAACTACTGAGATCATTAGTTCCGTAAATGTAGTGCATGTTTTCTTGAGATGTGGCGGTGATCTTCCCCCGCTGGATGGCGAGATCCGGCGCCGACCTACCGACGGCTAGCGGGGTTTCCCTCAACCAGGTATCTCTCTCCAGCGGGGCACCGCCCAGCCAGGACAAGCTCTAAGCTTCCGACCGGTCTCCCGGCGTGTGAGGTAGTGTAGTGCATGTTAGTGTGTTTGTAAGGGGTGAGGAAAGTACAAGGAAGAGGAAGGAAATGTCGCGTGCGGTCCGTTGGTTAAGATATTGCTCCGGTATACATCTGGTGTTGATCAGAGAAACCACGGAAAACAACCGATCAGTGCAGCCGGCCGCTAGAATGCTCCTCCAGACTGAATTCGATTTAGCTGACAATTTAGTGTCGAAAATCACCATCACAGGGAAAGCAGTCCGACATTCCGAATGGAACCTGTGTCTGAGTAATCGGAATTGCTCCCCTCTGCGAAATCGCATCTTCTCAAAAGCGGGTTAGATCGCCCCTGGTGCTCTAGTTCTTTGAACCATCCTCGTAACCGACCGTTGTCGACCGCCGCTTTTTGCCGGTCCGACTGCCTCTACCACCTGCCGGTGTCTGTTGTGTGTTTCTCTCTGCTCCCAAGGGACTTACAACAGCGCGGCTTCCTCACTTGTTAGCGAGAGGCCGAAGTCACCAATTTCGATGTTGACAAAACACGCTTTCTATTTTATGGCAGGCGGAGAAAACCATTGCAAACAGTTCGTGTTTTTATTTGCTGTAGAAAAGGCATCGCCGCGGACGATCCAAAGTGGAGGGGTTTCCGGACGAAGCAGGTGTTACGAACAATGGTTACGCCCAATGATATTTGTTGACAATCGGCCAAGTATGATACTACGTCCTACTTTTCATCCGACTGAATGAAGGTTTGGAGTTCCTTCACTCTACTTGAGAGTAATATTTTTTTTAACTTCTAGTTTCCTCTGCATATATCCCGGAATGACAACAATAAACCAATGATACTTGAAAAATTATGAAATAATAACTTATGATTCAAATGAATTTAAGGGATAGGTGATTTTGCCTCTTCTACCCCACACACAATGGCAAAAATAAAACATTTTTGTCTTGCGCGAAATTCGATATGCTTACGCCATTTGAATTCGCAGGTTTCATCCCGTATGCTTATTTGTATGCATTTCTTATTTTGCGAGTAACATTTTAATCACAGTTACTGATTACTTAAAATCGAAATTTCAGAGCAGATTAATGAAATGACGTTCACTCAACGTTCGTCTCTAGAGTGTTATTAAAAATTTTCAATTAGTTGTAGAAGGTAAAGAAAGAACAATAGAATATATGAGGGCGAATCCTCTTTTCGTCATTTTTTAGGTGAACGAGTTAAGTTATATCAAGATAGAAAATCTAATTTCATACTACGACACGCATTTAAGTGACTGTATAGAATTCTAAACGAATAGTAATATAAACACGTCTTTCCTGACTAGCCTTCCATTTAACAGAAAACTTAAAAGGTAAGTAAATAAAATACTTCATGTGCATGTGTCTTATTCTCAAAGAAGCAACTGGTTTCATGAAGCAAGCAAAACAATGTTCAAAATAATGCCGTAAACATGTGTGAAAGCAGCAGAGCATCGAGAGAAATCAGAAGAAAAATCGCGAGGGTTTGAAGCTTCCGAAGGCAAGAAGAGCCCGTCTTCGGCCAGGCGCGTCAGAGGCAAAAACGTCGCGACGCGTGTCGCGCGTCCTTGACACGTTTGCAGCGCGCAAGCGCAGGCGTCTGTCTCTTTCGCGGGGCCGATGCTTCCTCTTTCCTACGCCTACGCGCGTGGCCCTCACGCGTGGCCCCGCGCCCAGGGCCCCCGCCACCGCTTCCCCCGCGGGTTCAGGCTTCGGGCAGACGTCGCCTCGGTAGCACACCCGAGCATTCTATCGATAGCAGGGCTCCCGGAACGGGATTCGCTGATGTTTGGACTGAGAAGGGAAAACAGTTGACCTCTTTCCCCTTCATCCCGTACCTACGAGAATTACTACTCTATAATCTGGGCTAGGGTACATACTTAATTTTTTCCTGAAGTTTATACAGAAAATATAAATGCATGTTTTCAACTATTTTCTTTTTCTTCTTCTTCTTCTTCTTCTTCTTCTTATTATTATTATTATTATTATTATTATTATTATTAATATTATTATATTATTATTAACATAATTAAAAATCGACCGATGAAAGATGAACAAACGCCTACATATCGCTAATACACCGTATAATACCGCTGATCCCTTATACGAAACTTCGGAGAGCGAAATAGACGCATAGAGGTAAAGAAATAACAAATGTCAACGAAATAGCAGACGCCAAAGCAAATTAAAAGTATATTTTATTGAGAACTAGCTTATAACTAGGCGTTGACCTTCTAAGCAGCCCGAGGCACTTCAACCATCTCCATCGTGTGCCCTGCTCGGCCTATCATGGCTGCCAGCCCATACCTCCCGTTCCACCCATCCAGCATCTCCCGCTCTCCACGCTCCACCCGCTTCTTCCGCTCTTTCCGATTTACCTATTCTTTTCACTCGGCGCACTTATTTCTTCTGCCTCCGCTTCCCTTTTCCCTTTACTTTCCGCTCCTCTAGCTCGTCCTGTTACTTCCATTCTGCCCACCCCTTGCTCTCCTTCCGCTCCTCTTGCGGCTCGCCCGTTCTACCCGCTCCATCCGGTTCCGCTTACCCCCGTCTCGTCACCCAGCAAGAGTGCAGTCTCCATGCCTCTGGATTTATTTTAAATTTTATTTTATTTTATTTTCAATAAGATCACCAGCTGGTTGCTGCTTTATATTATTTTATTGACATGTTTACCTTATTATAATACTCTTTTCTCTTAACGTAACAACTAAATAACAAAGGAAAATATAGATTATAATATACAATACGAATATTATATATATATATATATATATATATATATATATATATATATATATATATACACAGATTCTTACATTTACTTACATATACAATTATGGGGATTGGTCTTGTGGATGGGAGGTGTGGTAATTGCTTTTAACTAAATATAATTTAAAAATAATAATTTGGGGTAACATTTTGACTAGCAACTTGGCTATTTTTTATTCTTAGTAGCTGACAAGTATTTGGCCAAATTTGGGTGCAATCTCTACTAATTTTTTTGGCACATGGAAACATACATTTCATTGTTATGTAAGAGGTTATTTTTAAAAAATAATCATTTAATTAGAAATATAGTATATTAAATAGATAAAAATATACATTTAGGACATGAAATGTTCATGAATGGCGCTCTATACTCAATCAGCCTGAACTGTAAAGTGTTTAATATTTACTTTACACATTCCACCAATACAGATCAATTTCTAACATTCCACCAGTCCAGATCGACCTCTAACCTTTCAGGCCACGTAGAAGGCCACGAAGAAGTGGTCGAGACTTTAAGAAGTGGGCGAGACGTGTCGTCTTGCCCGGTCAGTCCAGCGCAAACCAATGACTCCGGGAGGGAGAACCTTCGATCACACCCTATCATTTAACCTTGAGTATGGATACGTTTACCTTCATGTTCAGCAACCTTGCTTCTGGGCGACCTGTCTTTTAGCATATCATTCATTTCTCATTGATTACATACTCATGTTGGGTTATTTTCTGCACAGAAAAATGTCGTTCCCGTTTTCCCGGGACACGTCCTCTTTTTCCTTTTTATTGAGAACATTCACTGAATCTTGATTTTGAACCTTATGTTCCACTTTTCTGCCACTCGAAATATTTCTTTATCCCCTGTCATCCTCTTCCCAGGACAACCGCACGCTTCTCTTTTGCCACTTCATCTCAGCTGGATTATTTGCAACATCATCTCATCTGACCTCCATGCCTCCTTTTTTATCGCACTTCCGTCGTCTGGGCCGGCGCAATTAAAAGTTGCAGCGCAACACTTCTGGAGTTCCTGCTGCTGCTGCCTCCGCCGCCGCTTCTCGTGCACTACCCTAGTCCGCCCTCCGCCGCAGCCCTTCAGCCTCCGCGGTTGCTGGACTGCACGCGCGGCATGCGGCCGTGGCGTCGTCGCTAGAGGTTTTTGCCGGAAACTGCGCGCCGCGGCGTGGCGGCGACGACGTTCGCGAGCGCCTGTGTCCAGTGGCACTTGCGACCGCCGCGCCGCCGCCGCGGAAAGTTAATGGTCCGCAGCACATTGCGCTCCCGCGCCGCGCCGCGTCGTGCCGCGCCGGCCAGAGGAGATAGTCACCACGTCCCAGCGCGTCGAGTCGCGCCGCGACGCCGCTGACGGACAGCGACGCACTCCGAGCGGTCGCCGCCGCTCGGGTCCGAAATGGAATGAAAGCAGAGGCACTTGGCACAATACATTACTACATATAACAAAATTGTATCCAACTATTTTAAGGTGCTTTTCGAATGGGCAAAACAAAAAATACAATTCGTTAAATAAATAAAACTCTAAAATGATCGTACCCCTCGGTTGGCTCATAGCTTTCTATGAGGTGGTGTCGGGTTAGATTCCCAGCGAACGCAAAAATGAAGCTGTAGTTTTCTTCAAAGTTACTATAGCTATGTGTCAAAAGAAAGCTCATCCACGCCAATTGAGCTAGGTACTGGTTGGGAATACGTCATACTTGCAACATGTGGATGATAAATTAAAACAAGGCCTAGACCTGGGAAACCGCTAGCTGGCAAACGTGGGATTAATTTGACCCTAAATTCCAAATACATGCATAATTAAAACTAAATAAATGAAAAAGATTGATAAAATATGTTACTCAAAACTACCATCACCTTTGGAAAGACAGTTAATGCATTTATTTGCAGATCTATGAGTAACGTTTGGACGACACATTCATTCAATAAAAAGTGCCAAACAAAATGGAAAAAAATCAACGGTAAAGAAAAAAGAAGAAATCACTTGCCAGAACTCTATGCATGATGAAAATGCTATTTAAAAAAATCAGAAATCTTGAAACTATTTAAAAAAAACGACAATTTTTTGTATTTTTAATGTGGCTTAATTTACTATTTATACACCTTCTTCATTAAATGGAAAAATCAACAGAAGCAATAGCTCAGAAATTCCAGGAAAGTTTATACTCGCGCTTGTAGTGTAATTTCGGACCATTTCTGGTCGCTGACAGTCGGCGGCACCAACACCACCGTGTGGACGTGCGCGCGCATATTTGCCTCCGCTCCCTCAGACAACGCGCCCGCCCCGCCCCGCCCCGCCCCGCCGCGCCGCGCCCCGCCCCGCCCCGCCCCGCGCCGTCCCGCGCCGTCCCGCCCCGCGCCGCCCCGCGCCGCCCCGCTTCGAGCCGCCCCGCCCCGCGCCGCCCCGCCCCGCGCCGCCCCGCACTGCCCCGCCCCGCCCGCCGTTCTCATAGAGAAAAGGAGCCGCCCACTGCGCCGCGAATAGAATACGGCGAAATTAAACGTCGAGGTGTAGAGGAATTCGAGAGCGATAACGTCTTTCGTGAAAGTGAAAAACAAATTCTTTCTGTTTCGTCTTTTTGTTCGCAAGAGGCCCGCAAAATGCTTTTGAAACTCATGGAAATACCCGCGACGTCTTCCTCTCGGTACTTTTTAGGTGTTTAAGCAAATTTTTCTTTCTCTCTCGTTGAATAGAATGAACCCTCCGATGAACAATGAAAGTAAGTTTGCTGGATATCTCAAACGTAAACTCGTTACGTGAAATATTTGGTTTCCACCTTTGTATTTCAGTAGTGATAGATCATTTTCAGGGTAACTATCATTACACCAAAATGAGGCCCATTAGAAAAAACGTTAATGGAAGCATTAAGAAAGTACGCTTTCAAGAGTACAATTTCTGAAATGATAACAATTTCTGAAACGATTAGATAAGGAATGTGGCAATGCTATAGAACAAAATAAAATGTTGATCGAAATTAAGGGCAAGGATTTCGAAAACGAATTTTTTTAAATCTTCCAAAATACTCTCGACAAATTCTGCGCACAAATTACAGCACCCAATGGTTTAATGGATACAGAAGGGTTGGCAATTTAACATACATATTGAACATATATATATTTAACAAAATACTGAACAATTTGAATGGAAATATACTTCGAGATCCAGCAGAACTTGATCAATTATAAATTAGAAACATGTTATATATAATTATTTACATTACATGTTCAGGGATTCGAATTCAAAATGAATTACATGTCTGGAATATTCTTATTCTTAAAACTGCTTAAAACCGTTGCCACGAAAGCTTCTAATGATAACGTCATAAAATAGCTAGTCTGCACAAACTGAATTCTAAACAAGAGTTATTCGAGAAGACTAAGATGTAAAAAATGTTTTTGATGTAATCCTGCCCCCTCTGGCTCAGTGAGCGAGAGCTTCGTTGCCATGACAAGGTCTACGACCTGACGAGAAAGAATGGGGAAGAGAATTACTCGCTCTTTTTCTGAACCGGTTTTGCAATGAGTCCTTTTCGGTATCCGAAGTTGGAAGCGACAATGGCCAGGAGACGCGAAGGTCAAAGTCCCCAATGTTCGGATTGCGTTACATTGTTTTTAAGACAGGTAGGCATAAAGACACGAGGGCAGTATTTGGATTACGTGAATCTTGGACAAGAAAACCTAGTTACCAACCACATCTCAACTGGTTCTTGTAATCTTTTGAAGTCAACAGACTCAAGTACTGCTGATATTCGGTCATAAAACTCTATAGAATTAAAAAATGAGATATCGCACGAAGTTTCTACCCATTCAGAATATCGTTTTAATCTGTAAATAATACGAATCACTACTAGGTATCTGATTTGAGGGGTATATGCATCATGTATGGTAGAAACATCATTAGCATAATTCGTGGTATACTTACAATTCATAAAATATGCAAAGTACTCTAAGCAGATTCTGTACTATACAATCTCCTGGCTTAGGAATCGGTTATTCCGCTTTCATGGCCGTCATCTTAACCACTAAGGTCACACATGTTATAATATGGCAGCGAAACATTGCTTGCATCAGTGTCTCGTGTGGTGAATAGAAATAAACAACGTACAACATCTTTCTCGCATTAATTTTTTTCTCCGCAAACCATTAATCACTTGTGAATGTCTCGTCTTCGAAAAAGGCCACAAAGGTTCACGGTGAATTAATAAATGCCGGAGTTTACGTGCAATACACGATCGAGACGCCATCTGAACAGCACCTTTCCAATATAACTAGTAAATAAAAGGACGAGAACATTATAAATTAACAACAAAATAAACTAAAAATAAGAGCGTAATGAAAGGCAAGGTAAATTTAGAAAATTAATATTCCAAATTTGATGCCTTTCTATTATACTTTTTTATTTTCAAATCAAATCTAAATCAATTGCTTATGCAGAACAATAAAATTTGTAGAAAATAATTTTTTGTTTTATTTCTCAAGAGAATAAAACCGTTGTTTACGTTGCCAAGGACAAGAAGAAAAAGAAGCAAGAATGGTTAAAACGTAATTTGGAGACCATGTATTCAATTGAAATCACATATGTTTGATGACAAGATTCTCTGAAGTATTCTTACGAGTACTGCCTTCCAGCAAGAGATCGAAGTGCGTTCTGCATCCCCGCTCTGCACGATTGATTGTTACTATTTTCGGCCGCGCCTTCTACTATGGTCTTTAAGCCCGTATTTGAGTATTACATCGCGGTTGGTTGGGTGTTACATCGTGCTGGAATGTGAGCTCGGGAGTCAACCTACACGTTGGCTTGCGAGATTTTCCTCTACGGTATCTCACAGTGGGGCATCGCTCCAGCTTGGGACAAGCTCTAAGCTCCCGTTTGGTCTCCCGAAATGAGTAGTAGTGAAATGCATGTCAGTGTGTGTGTATATGAAAGGTAAGGAGAGTAAAGATCAAGGAAGAGGAAGAAAAGATCGCGCGTGGTCCATGGCCCGTTTGTTAGGGTTCTGATGCGGCATTCGCCTAGTGTTGATCGAAGAAACCTCGGAAAATTACCGGTCAGAGCAGCCGGCCGCTAGTATTCTCGTCCATGCAGCGGCTGAATCCCATCGAGCAATCCAGCTCGCGTCGATAACTCTTTGCCCGCCGCCGGCGTGAAGGAGCGGGAGTGCAGCGGGTTTTCTGAATGCATGCGACAGACTTCCTGCGCCGCTGCCCCAGCCGGTTCTGAGAAGCGTCCAACGGGACAGAGTGGTCCAGGCGCCACTGACGCTCGCGCGGGCCGCTACTCACCGCTGGCGAAATCCGACACCGGACCGCATGTGCATTAAACAGCTCCTGACATTTGCGCCTTTGCTTGCGGCTCCCCCTTAGCGTCAGTTGTACAAGTGCCGTAGAACAAGGTTCCTCAATCACTAGGTAGGCTTTTGAATAGTATCCATTACAACCAAACTGACTTGAATGATTCTCGATTTCACAACATTCAATGGTGGATTCACCAAAATCATCACACGATATTGTCTGTCATTTATGTGTTGTCGCGCAGGGTCTCACTTTCTGCTGACCCTAGATCAGAATAGCTCGCAAGTACGTTGGTGTCTAGTGGATGGTCGAATATGCGTCCCGTCGGTACGTAAAGGGTAACCCATTGTCGGCTGGAAAAAAGCTCCACAAGAAGAACAACAGTTTCGTGTAATAGTGTTTTCAGAATTACTTTATCACATATTAACACTTGTCTGATCCCTGTATATCTTTTTATTTAACAAAATGTGAAACATTTTATCTAATTATCGAACAATTATATTTTATTTTACTCCACTTTTGTTACTAAGTACCGACCCCATGTAGTTAGTAAACCACGAAATGAAGATTTCTTTACTGAAAGGGAAAAAATCCTACCGGAATTTCCTTGCCTTTTCATGCGAGATAAAAGAGCTGCTCAGGAAATGAAAAGAGATCTTTTATCGTAGAGCTCCTTTCAATTCTATGCTATTTATATCCTCCGCTGCGGGATTTCTCGATTAAGAATTCCTGTCATCCAGAAAACGGCAATATAAATGGACGGAATTTCTGCTCTGATCATGGCGTATCTGCCAGTCGAGCCGCGTTCATTCTTCAGATATACAGACACACACACACACACAGTCAGAGAAACAGAGTCAAAGACAGACAGAAAGAGAGAGATACAGCGAGGGAGGCAGAGAGGTAGACAGAGAGAGAGACAGAGAGAGAGAGAGTCAGTCAAACAGAGAGATAGTAAGACAGTGAGAGAGTCAGACAGTGAGAGAGTCAGACAGACAGAGTCACAGAGTCTGCATGGTTTCGGCTCACACTTCCATCTCAGCTCTTATCAATGGACGTAATTGCAATGCAAAGATTTCCTCCGCAACTGAACAATGAATCTTTAAAAACACTGTTTCTTCAGGACATTTTTAAGCAAATTTCTCGAGAGGAATTAGGCGTTAATGAAGGTAATATTTCTGGGCAACGATATTATTTCTTGTTGGAAGAGGAGCAACCTCTGTACATTCTACACTTGCGTATAATATTTTTAAAGTTATTTTTCCAAGAATATGATTTTTTTTTAAAAAAAGCGAAACTAGATTGGGAAACTGTTAGCATGATAATACTTATAGTATCTAAGTTTACCCTTATTACCCCCAATTTGTATAGGTATCTTTGCTATTTATTTCGACGTTACATAGAACAATGAAAATCAGAAATAAATTAATTAAAAATAATTATTAAGAAAAATAATTAAGGGTTACTGAATGCCTTTACGGAAGTTAAAGAAACTTAAAAAACAACAATAAAACATGTAACGAGTTTGGTTGAAACGTAGAACGTTACAAAACGAGAATACCACATCAAACTAAGCCTAGTGAAAAAGCTTGATTGTCTCCGGAAGTCAGCCACGGAAACGACGCAACAGCAGAAATGTTCCATAAAGCCACTTAAGAAGAGGATGAATGAACTCTCGGGCCGGGAAACGCGGCCTGAGTCACACAAAGAAGGTAGATTCTCGGATCCCTCTGAAGCATTCCTACGGCTTCGTGGAGGCAAATGTGGAGCAGTGTATGTGGGCCGCCGCGCGAGCACCTCCGTATAGAGAGCCTCTGGGATGCGACGGGCTGGGAAGACGCAGCGGCCGTCGCCTCACACTGATCCGGAACGGGCCGGAAACCGGACGCGAGGAGCACCTGACATGGCGAATTATACTTTGGGTCCACAATTCCCAAAGTGGAGCGGTGTGAGATTTGGTAATTACCAAAAGTACTGTCAACTTCTCCAAAACCTGGAATGTAGTGTACAAATCAGAAGGGGGGACGCCTTATTTCGTAAAATTGGTTTCCCAGGCCTATGACGGCAATAGTCAGAAAAAAAAAACTATTTTTCTCTATTGCTTTTAGGCATTAAAACTACTATGGTTACCATATCAATAACGCGACTCGATATTGTTCCGAATTTACCGCTCTGAATTTTTTGATAACTTTAGATCTGCCAAAGATGAAACAAAGAAATGTTTACCCTTCCATCTTGACAACAATGTACAATGTACAATGTGTACGATCATGTAAAAAATGTAATGATTGTGATGATAATAAATACATGAAATGATTTCTTTTAAATAATCAATTTAAAAACTATAAAATTTTCAATAAAATTTTTTCTATTTCTAAAATTGTTTGATTTTTAATAAGCAACTTTCCATGCTCTAAAGAGGCAGTAATTCAAGTAAACTGAAACGCAATCATTTTTTTAAATTGAAATTCTTGAAACTTTGAAAATTTTCGAAATTGGAAAACAAAAACCCTATTAATTTGACATTTTAAAAGTACTGCAACATACCAAAATTAATTTTTAAAATGGTAGTCGATCCGAGTTTTTATTTTAAATGCACTTTTTGAAGTGCAACGAATGCTATATATTAGTTTCAATTAATAAGTCGAATGAAAGTATCACAATGTTTTTACACGCCAAGCGCGAAACGCGTTTTTTTGTGCTTGTTTTACGTGTGCGAAACAGCTACTTTTTTCAGTGTGCGAAACATCGCCAAGCGCCTGCAAAAAACATTGCGAAGCGTGTGCGAAACATCAGGAAGAGTATACGAAACATCTGTAACGATTCCCAATTGTCTTTTGTCTTGACGACGTCTTTTTTATTATTTTCGCATTGTGTTCCGCTCACAACGTATAATAGTATACGCAAATATAAATAAATAATAGTATACGCAACACGGGCGTGAGGTGATTCCCGCACCAGTCTCTTTGTCGTCCGAGCGTAGCGAGGATCCGTGCGTTAGGATTATTTTTTTTTTTTTTTGCACATTTTTTGAGAAAAAATATAAATCGCTTTAAAATAGAGATAAAAACTTAATTGAGGTTCAGTAATCTCTTCAAGCATCACTTAATATGTTGTGCAAAATCCATTAACATTTATTCAGTAGTTTCCACTGAATAAATACAGTACGGTCACAAAGTTGCTTGTTTTAATATTGATGAGAAAGGGCCAACCGTCTCACCTTCAGTCTGTCGTATAGGCTCAGGATTAATATTGTAAATATTGCCCGTGAGTCATCCCAGCTGTGTTACGCATGTCGGATTTTGTGTCTCGTATGCCCTCAGCCGCCAGCTGGACCGCCTGGCGCGGCGCGGCGCGGCGCACGGCCGTCTACGCGCTGCGCTAACGGCACCCTCAGGCGCCGCGGGCGGCGGCGAGGCACACAAGAGGGGGGCGACGCGGCCCGGGGCCTGGAATGCGGCCCGCGCCGCGGTGGGCGCTGTCTGCCGGTCCCGCAAGCCCCAGCCCTCCTGGGCCCTCCGCCGCCGCCGCCGCCGCCGCCGCCGCCCCCCGCGAGAGCCCCCTCGCGTGACCCCCACACGCACGAACGCCTTTTCAAACTCTGGGATTGGCCCGGGGGTTTACGCAGCAGTTTTCTACCGGGGCGTGGGTAGGTACTTTGGGGCTGTGTATTTTTTTAGGTTTTAATCTACTTCAGCAAACGCACCAAAAAGAGTGACCTATATTTCTGTAAACGTTTACTACTTGCATTATAGAAATACGTAATCATACATATTTACTGTAAATGTAAATGTAAATTGTTTTATTTACGATACACCTGTAACAGTTATAATAAAACTAAATATTTGCAAATTTTGGATTGTTCTACTCTGTGTTTACGGACAATTGAAAATAACCACAAAAGCAAGTTTGATTCAACTGCAAATAGTAATGTGTTCTAAAAATGTACTATTCTGTCATTAATGGATTATGAATTCTGTGGTCATTATGTAAAAGTTCCTAAGTCACTTTTTTGGCGACATTGGGTTAGTATTTAAACTACAAATTAAGTATCTATATTTTATTTGAGTAAAACGACCTAATTCATGTTGCCTCCTTAACGATAAAAAACCGTTGGGAAATATGGCTTAATCGGTTTAATATAGCTTATGGCTCAATAATCTAACCCTTGTTTTCTCCAAACTAAGATTTTTGACTTAAGAACTATTACCCCGTGACCTGAGAATTACTTTTACTTCCCTAACTAAAAAATGAGTCACTTTCGAATGCTAGAACGACTCCTCTAGGACAATAAAATAGCTTTCATTGCTAAAAACTTTGCTTGCTGTCCCCCTGTTAGTGTGGAATCGCTAAGTAAATGTAAATAAGTGAATTAATAATGTTAACAATTTCTTTACGACTCCTATGACATCAGTCTAGTAATTGCAACTTAGGATCAAAACCCATTGCATTTTATGAAAGATAAATATTATTTTAGGTGTTATTTAAAGTAACGGGTAATTGTTCTTTTTTCAGTCAAATATTGATAAGATTTTATTATAAATTTAAATTGTTTTTTGGCTTCAAGATTCGAGTTAAATTATCATTACGTTGGCCACGCGTGAGCAAGCATACTCGCGAATCGGGCTTCCATCGGTCATTATTATATTGAAATATGTCGCCTTCGTTATCTTTCTCATTGCTACGGTGATACCATAGTGTAGCAGGTGTTGACGACAACAAGTTTACTATCACCTCCAATCAAAATCGCGAGTCGCGCTCACTCGTGTACCGGCAACGATAGCTTATTGTTCCATCTCACAATGCACCGCGAAAAGTACCAACCTCTCTGTATTGCCAAGAAATCGCTGTTAACAGAATCGAGTTTTCCGTATATTCCGTGTTGAAACATACTCATAAGTAATCGCGATTATGTTGTTAGTGTAATGCTAATCGTTATTAATTTATAGCAAGGAACTTCGAGATTGGTGAAACCGGCTCTTTGTATAGTGCAATACCTGTTCTTTGGTTTGGAGGCGCAAGGATCGTGTGCTGGTCGTCATCGGTGCCTTGGCGGCCTACGCATGTTGCCCCGCCCGCCCCGCCCCGCCCCGCCCCGCCCCGCCATTCTCCTAGGGTCCCTTGGGACCTCGTCTCCGATTCCCTATTCTTCTCCTCGGTAAGACATTTCCGGTCAGGTCCAACCGCTACCACCCTTGAATCCCCTCGCCTGATGGCGTGGTGCATAAGAAGTTGATGTAGGCATCCCAGGTCTGGCTTTGACTTCTCAGGGCCAGAGAAATAAGTGAGGTAACTTGCTTGTTTGTATAGTAGAAATTAGACTTGAATCACAGAATAGTCAAATAAATTACATAAAACATTGCAATTTCATTTCATACTTCAGCGAACTTTATAAGGTAAAAATTTATAAATAAAAATGAAATGAAGAGTTCATTCATTTATTTAATTTTAGAAAATATTTGAGTCAATAAAAGTTAACAGTATCTAAAATTCAATTAGTGTAGATTTTACTCTGTTTCTGTGATAATCATACACTAATAATGATAGACAATCATTAAACAACTCGCAGGTGGAACGTGTTTTCGAGATACTTATGGATGTATGATTCATTGCAAACTTGAAGTCTGCAATCGAACCAGAGATGTTGATGTGAAATGAGATTCATCTCTAAGATGCAATTCGTTTAATATGAAGAAAAATCACCCTTCAATGTTTTGTGTCTAGATAATATACACATTTTTAAATCTCTGGAAAACAATTCACCAAGTGGTGATTGAATGTGCTAGCCACATTAGGAATCAGTATTTATGAATGTCAAGTACGAGTTACCAAAACTCATATGCTACTGTTGTCTTTCAATCGCGTGTTACAGACGGTATTTCATTCTTTCTCAACTACTCCTCTTTTCTTGCAATTCAGAGGAAAGATAACACAGGGAGTATTTTTTCTTTGTCGCAACAGAATACAGGATACAAAGTTTACGAGACTTGAGGAAAAAAATCTGCAATGGAAACAATTGCCTGGTAGTATCTTGTTTCTTCCACAAGACCTTCATATAATGTTTTATTAAGGTAACGAACTGCCCCATTTTTATTACCATCTCAGAAGTCTCTGTGAAACAAGTTTTTACAATGTGTTGGTTACACACTCACATTTCGAAGTGAAAAAACAATTCTTAATCCAAGTTGTTTACAACTTTTACAAACTTCTGTGCTCTTAGCTCTAACGTTGAGAAAATTAGAATTTTCTCAACGCACTGTAGAAAAAATGAGAGAAACAAGGAAGTTAGAATTCAACATATCAAGCAATTGTGAAAAATAAACTTAATAATTTGAGCCTCAGAGAAATTCGTCATTTTAACCGCCATATATAAGTGCAAAAATTCATTAACTTTTTTAGTCAAATTATTCCTTAAACATGTGTCTGTGAACGAATTTATGTATTTATAATTTTCGTGCAAAATTGTGCATTACACAGCTAAGAGAAAAAAGAGGGAGTGAACTCAAATTATGTAAACTGTATCGTCCTTGTATGTGTTGACCGCACACATGTGCATATTTGTCGCTCACGTATACAGTAACACTATAACAAACACGTGTCATATAGCTTTTACATATGTTGGCGTGCAGCCAAAAGTGACCTCAGATAGCATGACTGAGTACAATATCATCATCAGTGCCGTAATACGGGTTCTTCCGCATGCCATACTGTTTCATTTATAGCTTTGTTTTTTTCTATAGTAGCTTGCACGTGTTTGGTACTGCTTCTCCATACATCTTCTGTCTGACTCCATTGTGCAGAAAGCAATACAGCACGGTACGTGCTTGTCTATAACACTGATTTCACTTACATGTCCTCCACAACGCAACCGGAGTTACTCACAGTGACACGATAATTTGATGAAAATGACTGGTTTGGAAAATGTCAAACTATTTCCAAAAAGTTTTCGTTGTCTATGAGAATTTCTGCAATGTAGTCGCATGTTCATTTACACAAATTCTGATCAAGCGTGAATTTCTAAGCAGCGGTTAACATTTTTCACACATCGTATATTACGATCTATTGTAAGTTTGCAATACAAAAATTAAATATCAACATAACTTCTTTTTGATTATCTTTATGATAAAGATTAGGTTGAACTTTCAATTCCAAGTAGCCAGTTAAAATACAGGGAAATGCAGTATTCGTTGAAGCATGAATTAGGCGAGTGCCATAATTATATAATGAAAAAAAGCATAGAAAAACAAGTATATTCTTGTTCAACCAAGTGACTGAAAATAAAATTTGCTGGATTTAAAATAGAAATTACATTTCCCTGACATAATCCATTTCTTCTTATTTATATATATTTTGGTATCAAGTAAGAAAGGAATATAAAACTGTCATTCCAGTTCTTATATTTGAATCGTTATATAAAATTAGTATATTGGCTCTTATGATAATTTACACGAGAGAGCTTTCCGGTGGATCTGCTTTTTAGTGAACGTTAAATAAAACTTAGAAAGTTGATTTAATTATAAGCTGCGGGGGAAATAAATAATACATAAAGGTTTAGATATTTTCATTTTTTTATCGAATTAAAAATGTGCAAAATGGAAATTGCGAACATAATTCGATAATAGACAATGGGCATTGGATGTAAACACCGGCTTCTGAAGATTGAGGTTCATAGGTCCCCGGAACCACAACAGGTTTCGAGATCGCAATCACCCTCAACCACGCTACCGACAAGAGGACGGGTCTCCTCCAAGAGCCTCTTAACCTCCACCGGTTGGCGTCGTCTCGGCATCAATTGCGACTTTCCCCTGCGCAAATATTCCTCGGACAGGCGCGATTGTGTGGCGTGGAGAGGGCCGCGCGCTCAATGAAGATGCGTCCAGCCTTCGGCGCCGGCGCAGCACATTCCGTCGCTTTCTACGAGCCCTCCGCGCGCCGAGGCGCGTGTGTGTGTGTGTGCATGACACAGTTCGCGGAGGCCAGGAGCCGAAAGCTCACGCGGCTCCGATGAATTGAAAAGGGCACCCGCGCTCGATGTTTCGGCCGCCCACGAGCTCCCGAAAACCAGTCGCGCTGGCCGATTAGCCAAAAAGCGCAACACGAAGGCCGCCGTGGCCCACGAAGGACAGTGCGCAGGAAGCCAAATTCATTTGGACTAAACAATGTTTTCAAACGATTCCCAATCAGTTTTATAATAGCGAAATGCTTTTCACATAACGTTTTAAGCATTTACTTCTGCCTTGTATAGGGTTTTTAAGGGTACCCACGTTACCGGTACTTTCAGACGCCCATGATATATTGAATAATTTCAATATGCTTCGCATCTAAAAGTAAACATTTGCCAGCATTTCCCTGCAGAGGCTATACATTCGGAAAAATACTTCAGTCTCCAAAATAATATTTATGTTTAGAACATATCTTGAACATTTTGTATTTCAATTTTTGTATATTCAAATTATATTAGAGATTCTGAAAAATATGATTTTTATTCAATAAAATGACAGAATTATATTGGTTCTTTGATTGAAATATGCTGCGGAGCATGAGGAAATTAAAGTGGGGAAAGATACATGTCGAAAGGGAAGAAGACCTTAGTATCTGCACATTTTCCAGAATGTCTGGGCGCCTACGTCACATAGTGGTAAAAAGCATAATTTTATAAAACCACCGCTAGTAAGATAAAAAAAGGCAATGAAAAATGATTACACAAGTTACAAATAACATCACGCCATGCCGAAAACAAAAATCTGTTGGAAGCCCCTCCCCCTCAATTTGCCCAAGGCTTCTGTCCCGTTCTGCTCCGGCCAAAAAACCATTGTTTCCTTCTTGCTCTTCTACGCTCTTCAAACGAAAAACGGCAATTTTCGCCCGCGTGGTAGCAAGTCTGGCACTGTACGTCGCTCATCGATGGCGGCGGCGGCTGTGGCCGCGCAATCTGTCGGCCGCTCACGCGCGTGCAAGCTCCGAGCATCGCGCAGGCGCGCGCACCTCGCAACCAGCCAGGCGAGCGCCACGGAGGAGGCGGCCACCAAAAGGAGCAGCGAGACGGAGCTGGCGAAGACGCCGTGCCCGCCCCGGGCGTGCAGCCGCTGCGCTGCGCCGCGCCCCGCCGCGCCGTGCCGCGGCTGGGGCGAGAGAGCCAGCAATTCCCCAGTTCTTCCCATGCTCAACCCGCCGCGCGGCGCCGCATGGGCGATGTCGACACACGTGATGGGCACAGATAGGCTCTAAATTATAAACCTGTTCGATGCGCTGGGACAGACCGCGATAGCTTACTAACAACACAGTTGTTTCTAGAGCATCGTTGGCCGGGAAATCCTAGGGTTCGAGTTACGCTGGCGGATTTTCGACACTGGTAGTTTGATAGCTGAGTCGAATTCACTCAGTCTGGAGAATGTCAGCGGCCGGCTGCTCTGATCGGTAGAGTTTTCCATGGATTTCTCCATCAGTACCAGGCGAATGCCGAAGCAGTTCCTACACAAACGGGCCATGGATCTACCGCAATCTTTCCTTCCTCATCCTTGTCCCTTCTTTCCTCCTCTCACACACGTACATTAACATCACCTCCTCTCACACACTACAATACCTGGCATGTTGGGAGTCCAGTGGAGAACTTCCAGCTTGTCACGGTTGGGTCGGTGTCCCGCTGTGCGATATCCCGTAAACCGACGAGCAGGTCGGCACCGGTTCTCGCGTTACAGTGTTGGAGAACCACCACCATGTTCCTGAATATAACATGCCCTACACTTATGGGACTAATGACCGACGTTGTTGACGCTCTCGGAGACAATACTCACTCCCGGTGGGCTGGAGGCCAAGGCGCCTGGAGTGGGAGTGAATGTGCGCACGAGAATTCTGTTTCATAGCCTCTTACTGCCGACCTCGGAGACGCAGCGGCTGGGTGCACCATCCAAGTACGCCGCGCTCAAGGCTTCCGTTCCGGCGCGCGCACGTAATGTGTTTCTGTCACGGTTTGCTTCTTATACCATGTATTCCATCTGAAGAGCATCCCAAACATAATCATTCATCTATCATTAACACGTCATTATCACCCTACAATCCTACATATAGTGAAAGGCAAAGGCAAATCACCACTGTAATTTACCTACCCAGAACACGAGGATGTAAATGCGTACTCCTTCTACCTTGCCAACGCTTCGAAATGAGTACGGCACTCATCAATCAATCAGCAAGCGCTATGTCCAAATGGATAAATAGACAGAAACTTTCCATTAATTTGCAAGTAAGCATTCAATGTCGAAGAGGAATTAATATTATTTTGTTCTTTTAAACACAGTGTAACCTCTGTTCAAAGAACGTCTTTGTAAAGTAATAGTTGTGGTGCGGTTCTTATGGAGGTTGTTTCAATTTGAATTGCTTATAGGATTTGGGCGGGCCTGAGATGTGGCGCTATTAACCAGGGTGAGGTTGTTGAGAATTGGTGTATGGAGACGACGAGGGAAATGGGTGTTAGATTGTAGTGGGGTGGGTGGGAAGATCTTTGATTTCTATTTTGGAGGTAGTTTTGGTTGAGAGTTTTTTCTTTTTTTAGTGTTTTCTTTTAGGTAAGGGCAGCGGGAGTCTCGATTATTGGCCTCGTGGCTTCCATGGCAGTTACAACACTTTAGTACTTGATTACGATTAGGACAAGTAACCGAGTAGTGATTACCCGAACAAAAAGCGCAGCTAATTGAGTGGTTGCAATTATTCTTTGTATGGCCATATTCCAGACACTGCTGGCATTGTATAGGACCTTGTTTTTTCGTGCTTCTGCATATACTCTATGGTTACAAATTTGCTTAATGGCTAGAATATTGTCTATTGCATCTTGTCCTGAAAAAGCACCTGCAACTACTGGGATAGGTCTTTTTTCTTTGTGAAGTCTGATGTTTTTATCAATGAAGGAGATCATTGTTTTAGGTCTTGATATATTTCTTGGTCAGTGATGGATTGGCTGATGTTCTTGAACACTACAGATATATTTTTATTTAATGGGTCTTTAAAGTAATGTAAACGTCGATGAATGTTAATTAAATACTTGATGAAGTTCCGAAAGTCGGTGGGTGAGTTTGCACATAATTTAATTTTATTGTATTTTGATCTGCAATGAAGTTTTAGGTGACTTGAGATTTAAGTTCTTTGATGAATGCATTAATATTGGTGATGTCTGCTACTATTACTGGTGGTATTTTACTGGTGGTTAACTTTGATTACTAGAAAGGTCGTTGATATGAGCGAATCTATTTTCGGTTGCTTGCTTATCAAGTTCACTTAGAGGTCCACCTGTTTTTCATCGGCACATTAATTAATAGAGGCGGATTTTGTGTTTTGATTACTGTAACTATCGTGATTGATACTGCATTTTTTGGATTTACACTCTATATCATTATCTATCATTGTCTTCTTTCTGGAGTCTGAGGAGTCTTTTTCTGGTAGTTGAGGTTTTGGGGATTGTCTGAGTTGGATCGGTTCCTTGCCATCGGCGCCGGGGGTGTTATGTTGATTGATGTTCTCCAGCATCACCTCCATTTCCTCTTCGGTGAATTGATTTAGATTATCTGGGATGAAACTTTCCATTGTATCTGGCTGGTTCTCACAGTTGTTAAGAATAAGCAAAGCAGCACTTACGACTTCCCTTATTGGCGGGTCATAGCTGCATACCATTCACTACACTAATTTGCACTAACAATGAGTCGCACTTCACTGGAATTGTGTCGATGAATTATTTATCAGTAGCACTTGTGTGGTTCACTTCAGTAGATAATAATTTTGTATTGTCGCGATGCGACGCGTGGCTCTCCGCCACTCCGTTAATGGAGTGGCGAACTACGAAGTAACGGTTTTATGGCAACACATCTGACAGGGTCGCAGAGCAGAGCTCTGACTACCTCTCGGACCACCCCTGTCGGACGAAGAATACCAACAGTAATGTTAATGGTAAGTTTAGTTTCCAAGTCTCCATATAACGTAGACATTAATTGAATGCGATTATTATTTTCCTCATAACCCGTATTTTGATACACTCTCCATACAATTAAACCTCTCAAGAACTAAATAAATTATTCGGTTTTTAGTTCCTTGATATAAAGACATTCCACTGTATGGATTCAGATTTCGTCAATGTGTTGTCTGCGGTAACGTGTTACTGTTTCTGACAAAGCTTACCAATGATGTACTACGCGTTTTACGCACTCATGACTGTCCACATATTTATAACCCTGCATTATTCACAGTCAACACCACATCATTGAAAGAAACGTGTTCGCTGGAACTAGGACATCCGTCATTGAATTCGCACCTGGGTGCCACGTTTGTATTTGAAGATTAGACTCGTTTCTAATTTGATGAATATGCAACGAAAGTCTCTTTCCTGTTATGAGGATCAATGATCTACCATATAGAAATTCTAAGCTTGCTTGTTATAGCCTTAGGTTGACCCAAATGAACTTCTTGCCTCCTACAACATAAAAGATAAAGAAATACGACTAATGGAATCTGCAGTTACGAGAATTGCTGATTAAATTCTTGCCAGCACCATTACCATTGTTGAAGAAACAATATATAGCTCTCAGAAATAGATAGAGTTATATGACAAATTCATTATCTATCTTTCCACGACTAGTACTTTTAGCTACTCACTAACTTGCACTCGTCGTAACAAAGCAACGATGTTTTGTAGCATTCTAAAAAATAACCACCAGATCTCGAAAATTCGTACTCTCCGATGATGAAACTTTACAAATAACCCTCATCTTCAAGCAATCGTCTTTCTTCTCCCTTGTTAGTCTTCGAGAAACCTGTTTCGCGGGCCCAAGGTCAGAGGTGTTCTCTTTCCATATTTCCCGTGCCTGGATGTTCGTACCAAATAGTGAAACATATTGGTATCGCCAGGCTCCATGATTTTAACTTAAAACTTTAATTTTATACCTGCATAATCGTCTTCTTGATGCTACGGTTCTCCATGGGTACGCTATTCCTCTTTTGCATTTCCCCCCTCAATTGATGTCGGCTATTAATTCACTTCATATACGTTTAACGCCTCAAACCTTGTGAAAATACAAGGTAATACTTTAAAATATGTAGCCAGATTCTCTATATTTACATAAAAACAATTTTTTGATAACTTGATAACCACGACACCTATCCTTTTACATCCTTTTTTGGAGGTTGCAAACTATATCCGTTTTAATTACATATACGACGGAAAACTTCCAATAGCACTACTCGAAAACTTTGCAATGCCACTCTGCCTTGTTTCCTGAAGCAGAGAGAGCTCCTGGATATTGTGCATGTGCAACCCAAAATTAGTAATTGCCATTTCTCCTATACATCTCATAACAAGGCGGGAATAAAAGTCATCGCAAAGCATTTCTGTATGCATGGTAATTTCAAGTTACAAGTTCGTGCGATTGCCAGCCCACCCCTGATATTATCTGTGAAAGAGGAAGCACACTCGAAAAATGCGAACGAGCAAAGGAATGGCTGCCGTGGGACTGGTGGAAAAATAGAAAAAGCAACAATCGCTTATGGTCGAATTCGTTAGACAAAGCGAATAGTTCTGCGCAGACGTATCGTGCACGACGACCTCTCTATATTCCAGGATTTATTTAGAAGATACAGCAATTTGATTCAGGCATTGGACGAAGGACGTGTTGGATCTCAGTCCCCAAGTCCAGCTAGCGCAAAATTGTGTTGTTCTGCAGAGTATGACAATATAACTCGTGGTTTGCCTGTCCGTCGTGAAAAATTGAATAACTAAGTTTAATGCATTCGGGGAAATCTTTGCTAAACGACGAAAATCTGAGTTACAAATTGTTAAATTAGTTTGAAATTCATAGGATTTTTCAGGTACGAGATATATTTTAGCTTACTTTACTTCGTGTTTAACGTTCGTCCTTGCCGATTTCCGCTCTTATACTAATTTCACTGGGTAAATTTCTCAATTCTTCTTGCACCCGGAATGATAGCGGCTACTCTTTATTCTGTAAAGAGGAAGAAACCCCTCAAACTCAAACAAAGGCCTCTTTTGACTCATCAACTTGATATCTTCTATCAATCAACAATGTTGACACATAATCAAATTCAATATCAAAATGATTTTAATAGATCACCAATATCATTGGATTTCTTTAATTTGTCACAATAAGAGAAAGCATAGGATACACGCGCCTTGATTTAAAAAACGTCAGAGAACACCGTAGTCGATAGTATTGTTTGTTGGATACTTGCAAAGAAAGGTCTTTTCGAAACACATCTTCATGTTAGGAGCAATCAATATTTTATTGAGTAGAAACTTTTATCGTATTTGCTGATACCATTACATGTACCCTTTTTTATGATACCCGTATGCGCGTGCGGTAAAACATCTTATCATCGTGTAGTGTTCCATTTCAAGGCAGAAAAGATAACAAAATCACATTTTTCAACATGACATTCATATACGATTTAAATCGAAAATGTTTGTTGATGTATAGAATATTTTTCAACTAGTTAAAACGTTTTGATCATTTGTCCTTTAAAATCCGGTCTCCTTGACTTTGTTGAATTAAATTATGTGTCAAGTGCCAGAAAATGACAAATTGAGTTTATACACATGACGTACCAACCATAAAGCAGTATAAAACAGGCTAAGTAAAAAAACATTTAAAAGTTGAAAATATATCTAACAATACAGGGTAAGAACTACCTCAAATTGCTATTTTAAGCACAAATCCTCGATTGCCTAAAAGCAAGATTTTGACATTTGCCCCGTTTTTTTACTTCAAAGCTTCAATTTGGTAAAACAAAATAGTAAGTACATTAGTGCTTTTATGAAAACGATTCAATAATACCAAAACGTATTTAACGTACATTAAAAGTATAACTGCTTTTCTCCGCCTCTCTTCTGAAAATTTATCTGGTACTTTTCTGATGGGATTGGGAGAATTGACTATTTTCCACGGTCAATAAAACATGGTCATGAATGGATACAGTAGTAGTATTAGTAGTAGTAGTAGTAGTAGTAGTAGTAGTAGTAGTAATAATAATAATAATAATAATAATAATAATAATGATAATGATAATGATAATGATAATGATAATAATAATGATAATAATAATGATAATGATAATAAAGTGTGATAATAATAATAATAATAATAATAATAATAATAATGTGTGTATCTGTAAGTTGGTGTGTCTATTTCATCATTTCATCCCATCCCCAGGACTTACAACCTTGGGGTGTAAAAATGGAATCAGTATTCAGTACTGAGTCTCCCTATAGAAAAAGTAACGTGCACCTGCCCCGATAATCATGAGTGAGACCCGGCGGGATGCACGTGTCGCGTGGCCCCATGGTGACCGATTCGCGAAACAAAACAAAAAAGTATTGGCCAAAAGTCCTGATCTTCAAACTGACCACTATGCAGCTAAAAGTCAGATTAAGGAAATGTAATGCAGGATGATGGATGATGGATGATAGTAGTTTCCATAAATATAAATTTCTCGAAAATCTTTTACATGGTAGCAACAATTTCACTGGGCGTATTCCATGAAAAATGGAATTTTACTGCCATATGAGGGATGTCTCCCAGCGAATTCAAGTCTCTTTGAGACCGCTTGCGAACTGCGATACACACTCATCTTCTTTAAAGGGACTCAATTGGTGATTGCAACTTCTCTGCTTAATTACAGTGATCAGCGAAGAACTCTCAAAAATCACATGGATTTGTCTAGAGGGAATCCGTTGGGAAACGGACTTCGTGTCCATTCGTCTTGTTATGAGAGGGAGTATTATTGGGAAAGAGAATGTTAAGCAGACGATATTTGTAAATAGTGAAAGTGGATAACACACTGAGAGAAATCTTATCCTACAGATCCTCTGTTAATTACAAATTCATCGCACGATTTCACACAAGTAAAACTGTTTCCAATAAATTGAAAATTTCGTGAAGAAAATAACTAAAAGTGAAAACGATGTGAATCCTTTCTCAAAATAATACATGTCATAACAGTAATAATTGATGTAGTGCATATAGATCAGTTATTTTTGCGGATACAATTTAATGTTTTCCTAAATAAATAACTATTTATGTAAATTTTTCATGAATTATTAATTTTTGGAACTGAACATTTTTTACTGAGTCGACGTATTTGCAATTTTCTTATCTGATTTTGGATTATGGCCAGTAAAATGCGATGTCAATTTTCACACTTTTGCTAAGTAGCTTAAAAGTAGCGGATTTGAAGCTTTCACATTACATTTACGACCACTTGCCTGCCGATGGAAGACTTAAGTAAACAATGATTTACATGCACATCTAGTTTCGATATTTTATGAGTCGTTTACGGTCATATTTGCTCACTGTCCCGTGCAGGGAGCAAATAAATCTATGAGCTAATTGCTTGAGCGAGGGGAGAAGCTCACTCCTTGGTCGGCGTATCCGGTCCCGACTGCAGTGGGAAGAGGAGGCCGAGACTCGCTGCAGCTCCGAGTCGGCCAGCCCGGGCCGGCCTCGCCGCCGAGGAGGAAGTTGGCCAAGAGATTCACCCGGCCAAGAGATTCGCCTACTTCCAGGAGAATACTGGTCTGCCACCATATATTCCACAAGACGCAACAACTCTCTCCTCACCGGTTCCTCATATGAGACATGACACACATACCCTTGACGCGTGCTTCCCGAAGACGGACCGACGCGCTTGAAGTGAAATCCGTCTGTCGTTCTCAACGAACTTTTACTAGCTTGTTCCTTACAGTCTCGTCATGGGCATATGATGTGCTCTTTAGGCCGTGTACATTCACTGCCATTTAGCCCGGGTACTAATAACGAAAAACGATTACGCCAACAAAGCACGTCACTGCTGCAAACTTCTAGATTTAAAGTAAAACCTTGAGTTTAGATAGCTGCTCATAACACGTCAGGCTGACTCATGTGAATAAAATTTCTCATTTTCGCAGGTCTAGCAAACATTCTGCAAAGTCATTTCGTAATGAAAGTGAAAGTTTGAAAATTATACCAATTTTAGTTTAATAACGTTGACTGATGCAAAGGAATGAATGCATCCATTCAATCATTTAGGAACTCGTGCGTACCTCTAAATAATTATTTTTTTCTCTTTTGTTACACGTATGATGTCATTTCTTATCAACTGAAATGAAGTTAATTTTTTTTTCGCTTTAGTTTTGAAAAAATGCTTGTATCACTCCGAAGTCACAGAAGAAAAATGTTACAACTCTTATAAATTAATTTATTTTCATTCTAAATTTATTTTACTTTCTCACATGAGCAGTATTTGTGTCTGACCGCAAAGTCTTATAAGTGTTTAAAATTCAATATTTTTTATTTATACTTTTGTACTTAGTCCCATTAAAGCACTGGTTGGAATAATTGCTGGTTCCAACAACTAAATCCACTTATCACTTGAAACAACGAAAACTCAGCAGTTAATAGGTCTTTGTGTAAAAACTAATGGCTTCGTATCTTAAAAACAAGACATATCCATCCACGAGCGTGTTTCAATATAACGTTTGCACAACCGTGGCACAGAACGTCGTGATCGCACACAAAAACACGGGCGGAACACAGGGCGTTGGGTAGAAATCGGCGAGGTGAACGCACGTCGTCGGCGGGGGAAGGCGCCCCCATAAAAGCAGCAACTTCCTACAAGTCGAAAGCGGCTCCTCCCTCCCGCGGCGCGCGCAGCTGTTCGCAGCAGGACGTGGTGGCGGTGTGCGTTTGAGGTCGAAAGGGAGTAAAAATGAGAGAGATGCGAGGATCATAAAAGTGAGAAATTGAATACTATGTACGTTAGCTACTAGACATTTCCACTAAAAAATACTTGAATGTTAACGCTTTTAAGAACTTACGAGCACTTTTATTATGGATAACTAATACCGTTCTTTAAACTAATAAACGTTTTCTTAATAATAAAATAATTGCAAATTGGCTGCCTAATAGGCAATTTAAAATAATTTAATTGTTTTTGTTATTAAAAAATGTTTATTTTCTTATCTGTTTACAATAATTTGTCATATTTCGTAGACTTTATTGCTTAATGATCAACCAGACATTAAAACAATCACACAATTCTATTTTCAGTTCTGCACCAGGTATACTGCATCCAAACACACATGTTACAAATAGTAACGTTTCTCCAATTATCAATACACCTGCCAATATGTTCTTACTGAGCCTCTTTTGGTCTCCACATTATCCAATCAACATTTCGTACACGCTTGACCTGATAGGCGTTTCTCGGTCAATGACCGTCTTCACGATCCGGTTCCCCGACCGGTTCGCCATCTACTCTCATGAGTAATGACAAGGTCTGTTCTTGTTGCTGCTTCCCGGCGGTTGTTACCCTTTCAAGACGAAGCATTGTGTTTGTGGTGGCAAATGAAGTGCATCACCAAAATCACAGTCAATGAATGAAATCCGTGTTTGTAACGCGCGCCCCTCCCATTGCCGTTCCCTTGAGCCGCACACGAGCGGCGTCGTGCTGCCAGCCTGCCGACCGGCCGGCCGGCCGGCCTGGCGTCGGCCAAGGGAAAACAGGGAGTGGGCGGGGGGGGGGGGGACGGCTGCAGCGGCGGCGGCGGCGGCGGCGGCGGCGGCTGCGCAACGCTCCAGGCGCGAAGAGGAGCCCGCAAGGCCACGTGCTTTCCCCCTCCGCCGCGCCCCGCAGGTGCGTCCGGCGAAGGCCGCGAACTCGCGACCTTCCCGGTGAAAGGCCGACCGGTCGGCGAGTCGGCGAGGGCGGCCGCGGCAGCGCCGGTGGGGTCGGCGGGGCGCCGGAAATGGGGTCCGCAGTACACAGGGAGAAGACAGTACGGACGAGATCATGTTCCCCGCGAAAGATGCCTTATGTCCGTGCACAAAGTGTCAAGCGCAAAATAATACAAGGTGGCGATGGTTGCGATTTTTGACGGTGGTAATGGTGATGATGATGAGGAATTCAGAGACGAATAGATGATCTCAGAGTTGTGTAAGTGGTTAGAGATGCGGTGGCTAGAAAATTGGTCGCTGATTTCTTACACAGGCAGCCGTTGGAGCGAGTGAGATGGAGAATAAGAAGACTAAGAATCAAAAAATCGGAGAGTAACCAACTTTTTCATTAAAATTATTATTGATAATCATAATGTTATTACACAATACGTAAGATCGGATACTGACAGTTAAATAATATGCTTGTAAAATTTTGTTAAAATGACACGAGATTAATTTATTACGAAACAATATTGGGCATAGAACAGTGAATTTCAAATTGCGGCACGGTTAACATTATTTATTAATGTGGAATGTCATTATGGAGACTCTGTTAATGAAGGGAGAGATTCAATGTGCTCAGTGAAAAGGGTAACTCATCTGGAACGAACGCCTTTATTGTTGTGCACTGGATTATCTACTTCATAGGCACAAAAACGGAGGCGAGAGTCACAATTGTGTGTTTGATTCTGAGAACTGACTTTTGTAATTTGAGATGGTAAGTACCAAGCATTGGGACGAGGCAAGTGCAGTTTCCCAGTGCCTAAATTTAACACGAATGAAATGCCATGGCTGATCACTGACATCTCAAAAGAAGATATATTCCTTCGTGAAAAATTGTGAAAACAAACCTCTTGTTTTCACTTCTTAAAATAACATTGTTTACAATCACTGCAATGTGTACTGCAATACGTGCATTAAATCTCAATGAGAGGTCCTTGTTGCCAATGGAAAATTAATTGGAGTGAAATTTTAGCTCAAAACAACGTTTATTTTCCATATCTTTAACGTTTTATTTGTTTCATATTTTTTCTATTATTAAAACATGATAGACATTCTCACATTGATAAGATAGCTCCAATGCTCTGTTGTCCGGGGGAAGAATATTTCAGTCAACCGCTTCCAATTTGCAACCACTGGAGCTCAAATATTTGGAAATCCTACAAAAAATCCGTCAACGCTTGAGTGAAGAATACTGTGGAGATCGGTCACGAGGAACTACGTATTAGTGGAAGGCCACGGGGTTCGTGAAGTCGGCGGCGATGACGAGGGCGCGCGAAGGCGGTGACGTAACAAGGGTAATGTCGTCATTATTGACCGCGGAGGAGAGCACGTTAATTTCTCTTCGAAGGAGTTTCGTGTAAGTATAGGATTAGGCGAAATTACTGAGTGTAAGGAGGTGGTTATTGAAAAGTATCTTGAGAAACATGATAATTATGTTTAGTGAAATAAATATAATTATTCTTTTTAACTTTCAATAAATTTTAGTGGATAATAAATATTTTCCTTGTTAATTCGTTTTTATTCGATTTGTAGTTGTTTATAATGTTTTAATGTCTACATGTTCATCACGTTTCTGTAGTAAGTCATAGTTGCATGTAAATTTCAGTTATCTGTTAAGTGACATATAACTAAATAGCTACTAAAAAAATATATGCAACTTCTGAGAAAGAGTGGAGTTGAGAAGATTGACCGTTAGCTAGTGCCTCTGCTTACAGTAGGCAACAATGAAGGCAAAGGAGGAAGTGTCGTTCACACGTGTAAGAAGACGGAGGAGCAGCAAAGACAGTAAAGCCAGGAGAGGGAGCGAAAATTGATAAAGCGAAAATGTTCGAAACCAATATTTTTTTAAAATTAAATGTATTAAAACGTGTGGCTTAGAATGTAAGAACGCAGGTCAAAGAAGGAACACGATTCAAGGAGATAGGAGGAATTAAAGTTGCGTTAGGTGATAAAGAGATATGGTTGCTTAATGAGCTAGAGCTCAAGTATAAATTCGAGTGACATAAGTGTCCTCCCACAGAAAAAGAAGCACTAGATGAGAATTAAGTTCTGGAATAGTCCCTTCTAATAAGCATACAGGCGGTTCAAATTGTACTCTTAAAATCAAATTGAAGGGTACGTAGAACAGCACTTCCAGCCGGAGGACAATGGTGGGCGGCTTAACGGAAGAGCAAGCGAAATAGAAAACAGAAACGGTGAGGCGGCAGCAGTGGCAATAGGAGCGTCTGTGGGAGTCGTGCAAAGGAGCTGAGGAACAATAACAAACGAGAACATTACCCGCCAAACTGACTTAGGCTGCTTTCACTAGTTCTGAACACGGCTTGTATTCAATAGCTCCAAACTATGTTGATGGTAAACCATGACTTTCTGATCCCGCCCGAAAGCAAGGAGTACAGAACAGCGACTCAGGTTCGAGCAAAGAGCTCGTGTCTGTGGCAAGAACAACGGGGCGAGCGTGGGCGGAGGCCACGGAGACGACCGAGGCGCCGTTGGTGGTCCCCCGTGCCGGCGGCGACCGGGGCGACGATGTCGTTAGATCGGTTAGAAGATTAACAGAGTGTTCTGTTTCGAGAGGGGGCATTTAGTATTTTAATTTTGGGTATTGAATTATTTAATGTTTCGGAGAACTTTTTCCAGTTAATGATTAAAGAGTTAACTATAGGCAATGGAACATGTTGAGTTTTTTTTTTTTGAGGTTGAGAGACATTTGCTGTGATGAAAGTAATACAAGGATATGGTCAGAATCAAGTTCGAATATTAGCGATATATGGAGGTCTATGTTAGCGTTGGTTAAGCCGATATCGAGGATGTCAGGTTTGCGTAAGCGAACATGCGGGTAAGATGTGGGCTCACTGGGGGAGAGAATTTTAATATTAGTATTGTTTGCTAGTTGAGCTAGTTTTTTACCGTCTTGATTATTGCATTGGCAACCCCAGTTGATATGTTTGGCATTGACGTCTCGTATTAGCAAGATTTTATCGTTGGGATTAAATAAGCTTTGAAGGTTTGTATTTGTTAATTTTACTGTGGGGAAAATTGTATGCAGCTATAATTTTCAAAGGGTGGTTGTTAGTCATTATTGATACTGCTATACTTTCTAACCCTGGTTTTTCGCGATAGTTTCCTGGTTGTGTGTGTGGCTATATTTTATAGCGATGAGTACGCCCCCTCCTTTCGAATCAGTTCTATCCGATATATATATTTTAAAGTTGGGAATAAATAGTTTGTTTTTATTGCTTAAGTGCGTTTCGGTAATACAAGTTATGACTACGTTGTAGTGATTGAGTTTGAATTTTATCTGCCATTACTTTTGCTTAAGTGTTTGGTTACAGAATTTTGAATAATACAAATTACAGATGGGATAAGTGAGTTGATGAAGTTACTGATGCAGGAGGTAATGGAGTTACTTATTGTAGTGATTATTGGGTTGTTAGAGTGGGTCTCACTAGAGTGGGGCATTTGATTGGAATGATGTTCGTTTCGCGAATTGCGAGGAGATGGGTTGTTCAAGGATGAGATGTGGGTGAAGTTTTGATTGGGCTGGGCTTGAGGTAGTAGTGGAAACGGGTTTCTTGATTGATTTTGAGGAGGCGGAGGGTTTATGGAGTTTGATACATTACTACTGATTTTAAGCAGGTCACTTTTTCTCTGATTTTTTTATAATATGAACATGAATCGTTTCTGGTATTTGAAATTACCATAGCAGTTAATACAAACCAGGTTTACATTTTTTGCGGACACAATACTGAATAATGGTTTTCAGTAGTCACACGATGATTGCAAATTTGAGTGATTGTATGAATTAAGTCTATGCTTTCATTGCCACTAAACTCGACCACAACTACCAGTATTGGGACATTGTCTTTATGCAGTCTGGTGATATTAGTAATTTATGGGTGTCGTAATTTGAGATCTGTTATGGATTGGTGCAGATTTTTAAAGACAACAGAAAATGTTTTATTGATGGGTCCTTGAAACTTCTGTTTGTCGGTATGAGGTATTTAATGATGTTGCGGAAGTCTGTTATTGAGTTGGTACTGATTTTTATTTCATTGTTTTTGAAGTCTGCTACAATGTTACTGGCTGCTTTACTTGTCTATTCCTTGATAAAAAGTTTTGGTTTGGAGATACTAGCAATGCAAATTGGGAGGATTTTAGCTGGTAACTGATTGTTCACGTGGATTATCTCTGAGGTATTAAAATCGATTGATTTCTGGTGAAGGTACAACATCACTCTGTACACCAAATCGGTTGTCAAGTTTGCAGTGATATAAACTGGGATCTAACAGATTATCAGAAACTTCTTTTTCATGACTTTTCTTTTTATGTTCGCGAGGATCACTAAAATCACTGTCTGACCTTTTCCATGCAAGATTTCCTGATGACTATGGTGATGACTTGTCTGTTCGTTGTGCAGCGAACCAACTGTGAAGCCCGGATCCATGCTGCCTTACGCGGGGGGGTTCTGAGATGCCTGACCACTTGCATCCATTGGTACACTGGTTATTAACTCCTGTTGTACTTGATGCACTGCACTGCTCGAGACATTACTGACGTTGTCTACATTATGTAGCGTTAATGGGGTTTGCGAAACTACAAATCACGTGGATTGATCGGCTTCATTTTGCATTGACTTTGCAAGATGAAGAAAAGCTACAGCTTATTTCAAAGAAACGCTGAGAAATGTTAATAACGGCAAAAGCTGCGAATACTACGCCACTTAGCCTTGGTGCACGTAGTTGAATTGGAGTGTCGTGACGTGTTGTGAAGTGTAGTGCAACAGAGAAGTAGAGAGAGAAGTGAAGTGCAAGTGTAGTGTAGCGAAGTGAAGTGTAGTGTAGTGAAGTGAAGTGAAGTGAAGTAAAGTGTAGTGAAGGGAAGTGCAGTGTATTTATTAGTTAAAAATTCCGTGCAGGACAGTCATAAAGTGTATAGGTAACGCTGTTATTGTTATTATTGTTATATTATTGCTATTGCCTTAAAATGCTTTAAAATTACAGTGTATTACTATTCATAGTTGTAATATGTAAATTGTGGTGTTCTGCCACCAGGTTGTATACCTACCTTCAGAAATAATAAATCTATCTATCTCAAGTCTGTCACAACACTAACTGCGATTGCTTATCGCGCGGAGCGCTTTGAGGTGTTACCCCGACCAGAGCTGAGCGCGAACTGGTGGGATACGTAAATTTTCACATTCTCTGTAAAGACGGTCTATCTGAATCACAAATAAATTTATCATAACGGGGCAACCTCGGTACATCCTTCGGGCTATTGTCGGGTAAATAGAAATATTGAATAAAAATTAGGTAGAATAATCAAATAAAAAGGTATAAGGAAATACCCCCGTTACACATCTATGTCTATATCTAAAGATGGTTTAGTGATCTCTAGCATTAACTTTGTACGTAAAAAAATGTAATTCGACAATGGCCGTGGATATTAATTTATAACTAAACTTCAACTGAAAGCAAAGTTAAAAACGTCTCTCCTTGTACGAAATACGAGGAAAGACGAAGGAAATACCAAGGTATCAAGATCATCTTGGGCGAGGGACAGTCTGCTCGATGAAGATAGTGTAAACCGCGTTCGTATGTTTCCAACACCTAAACAGATGGTGGTACCATGAGTTATTATTTCATATTTTACAATAATGTGATTATGTAAATTTTCATCCACGAATAAAACATCACTGTTCAAAAACATCGACGTCAATACATTGATGTTTAAAACAACGATATTTTTATACAAATATCGACGTTTTGAAAACATCGATGTTGCGTACTTCAGATGGCAACGTAGGCAAATTAGCAGCATGGGGGGGGGGGGGGGGGGGCTGCGAGGGGAAAGGGAAAAAAGCGGACGCAGGAAGTCAGGGACTTCGACGTAGGGATCGTTGCGGTCGCAGAAGACTGGACGGCGGCGTCGGGTGGAGCCGCGAAGGGGCGGAGATGGTAACATGGAGTGATTACAACCGAGTGGCGAGAGGCAGACGTGGAGTTGTAGTAATACGATAATTTCGAGAGGAGCGGTGAGTGAGACAAAGGGGACGACAGTGGAGCGGCAGCGACTGAACAAAAACGCCGTGAACGCTGTACTAGCGGAAGAGCGAAGGAGGAACATTGAATGAGTAGTCTGTGAGTGTGTATTAATTGCCGGGGATCCGTCCCAGCCAGGACAAGCACTAAGCTCCAGACTGGAATCCCGTACACTAGTGGAATTACGTACACTAGTGTAGTGTACGTAAGTGTAAGTGTAAAGAAGGGCCGAGGGTAGGACAAGGAAGAAGAAGGAAATATCGCGCATGGTGCGTTTGCCCGTTTGTTAGGGTACTGCTCCGTCATTCGCCTGATCGGAAAACTACCAAGCAAAGAAGCTGGTCGCTAGAATTCTCCTCCAGACGGTGTCTGAATTCAGCCTGGCTGACTAGCTACCAGTGTCGAAAATGCTGCCGGCGAGGGGTGGCGGTCGTGCGGGGGTGTCCGCGCGGGGATGCGCTGGCGTCATCGGCCGAGGCGCGCGGGGCCTTGGGCGCGCGTGCTCGTTCCCGGATCCCAGGACGAGGCGCGCGTCGCCGCGGGCGGCCCGACAGCCCAAGGCCGCCGCCGCCGCCGCCGCCGCCGCCATCGCCGCCGCCCCGCGGAGACAATGCACGCGTTGGCGACGCGGACGCCGCGGGCCCCGACTTGCCGCTTTCATTCACGACTGGCCGCCCACCAGTCTTGTTTGTATGTTTGTCATCTGCGTGCGACTGATCAGACACGTCTCATACGCGTTCATCACAATGTCTTCTCTCACAATAGAACTTTCTTAATTAGATGGTTCAAATTGATTCACGGTATATCCAATGACTCATCTAACAATCAACAAGTGATTGTACAAACGGGACAAGAATAAATAACACATTATCTGTATAAGGAGCAATGAAGGCTAGATCGGCTTACACGGTTATGCTTTTGTGAAGGAAGTGGTAAGAAAAAATGTTTAGGGTGGTACATATACTACACTTTCTGTTATCCGCAATAAATTCAAGATATTATATAATTTTCTTCAAAATTCCAGAATAGTATGATTTCCAAAACTGCTACCTTTTCTGATGTTGCCTCAGGACTTACTAGGCCATCTGCTGTAAGTAGTACAACCTGAAAAGAGGTACTAAAGGTATTTCTGAAATAGTTAACGAAATACGTACTGAAGAGTGATCATTTCACTTTTCCCACATTTTCACCTCTAACAAAAAATTGAAGAACGTTACCTAAGCTCGAAGATAATTGGCCAATGAATATCTAATAATACTGTGAGAACCACCGTGGATCTTCGATGAGTCAACACAAATTAGTGAGGGCAATGCAAGAAAAATTGCTAAAGCCGAAATAATTGCCCGTTTGCATTCTCTAGCAATTCAAGAACGTTGGTTCAATAATGGTGAGAAGTTAACGACCAATAACGGCACTTGTAAAAAAAAATACTGACAGGAATTAGCGGTATAATACTCAATATCTAATTGAGAAACAAACCACTGCGGACTCGTATGGTAGTATATCTGATGATTCTGGTCTTTTTATTTTGCAGTGTTATTGTCATTACTCAGTGCGTAATTTGTCTTCACAACACCTATTTCACGTGTTGTATTTTTACTTTCTAGACATTCTACGCACGTACGTAATAAAGAGAAAGTAGCCATAATTAAGCTACAGTTAAATGGGCAATTGTTTGCAGAAAAAATCGTGTTTTGGGGCCCTAATTTCATAACTCATGCTCATGTATGTAATAAATGATCTCGTCTAATACGCTGTGTAGTCTGCATCCACGTTCTGTGAGCCTTTGATATCGAAAAATTGAATGATGGCAAAAATGTTTGATGTTTGTCCGACCGTCAGTGGTTAACACTACTGCCTAAACGGTTCAGACGATTATCTACAAAATTGATATTCCTTGATCGATATGGACAAACTCGAGGCTCCAAGAAAATAAAACAGGTAATATACGAACTCTAAACATTTTCAAAATGTTCTCACAAATGGCCCCAATTTGATATTCAACGTTCTCTTGGCTACAAGAAGGTACTCTTAAAATTGGCACAGGTCTCATTTTCGTTGAACTCTACATTTTTGAGAAGTAGTTACAAATGATGCGAGAAAATATACGCTGTTGTGGCAACACGAATTTGTATATTTTCTCCACACTGCCCAAGAAAACAAGAGGTGCACTAGGAAGGATTAACCATAAACTTTCCATTGTGAATAATTACTTTTCTAATACTTGTGTAATTTGTGGGCTCACTGTATAATCCAAACTTCATGTTGACTAAGCATCCTGTGTCACTGCGGTCACTAATAATCTCGTTGTTTATAAAATAAAATAAATAAATAAATAAATAAATAAAAAACATAGAAAGTTTCTTCAAAGGTTTTGGTACTTATTTCCAGAAAATGTGGAGAGAAAGTGAACAATTTCGGCTTTACAATAAAAAATTATATCATTAATGTGTACAAGTTTGCCATGAAAACTTGCGCATGCTTAGTAAGTTATGTGTGTTTGGGCTGTCGATGGAGAACAAACGAATAAAAATCTCACAATAAGTTTAGTACCTCAAGTTGGATATTTACCTTTGAAATTGTATACCATTTTCTTCTTTTCCTTCCTTATAAGACGTAAGGAATATTTTGTTCTGTTCATCTCACACATTTTGTGTCCATTCTCTTCCCTCGAAAATTTTTGTGTCTTAGGCAGTGGAGCTTGATATCTTCACGTAGTTGTTGTACTGGAACCTTAGAATCCTTGATTGACCCGGCAGACCAGGATACCCAAGGTCAGGCGAAAACTCAATTTCACGTAGTCAATCTCACCCCCCACAATGGCTTCTATTTCGGGCGATGAAATCCTTAATTATGGTTACCTCGGCGGGTGAAAGACGCAACAGGTTACCTGTCATATTATTCCGAGAAGACATAAAACAAGTATGTGCTCCCGAAGCAGCACACGTCATCAGCAGAATTTCGAGGTCCATCACCTTGGCCCGCCAGCACCGAATAAAGGGTTTGGCGCGGGCGGACCTGATGGCGTGAGTCTCGCCACTTAAAATGAACGCAAAACGTAATGGAAACCGGGACGCACGAACTCCATGCTCATCCCTCGCTGTCTGTTCGCCTCACGTCAGCAGGCACACGAAACTCGCTCAAGGCGGCGATGGCTCTGACACAACCTTGGCCGATTAGCTGCTTTCAACACCCAACAGAACATTATAGATTCACATACTATATTTTAAGCAAGATAAATGAATTTGTACCACAAAGACAGGACGACTGCGGCGGTTAAAGATTCGGTCTAGGGTCGCGAGTGAATAAAATGTCGCGTAAAATATGAATGTTTTCACCTTGTAGTGGGATGTGGAAGTGAAACGCGAACACCTCGTATACGATAAAATCATTATAAAAACCTTGCTCCACAAGAAACAGAAGACCAGATATACAAAATATGGTGATAAGGCATCTCAGAAGAACTTGCTGCACTTCTTTTGTGATCTTCAATTACTTATTATACCTATGACATTATATTCTTATGTGCCTAAAATGTCATGAAATTGCATCGAGTTAACCAGAGTGGGCAGTATTCGGCATGGGGAGTATAAAAAACCAGGGCTTTGATATTTTGTAAGAATGCTCTTGACTATTAATTTTTAGTTAAAATCACGTTGTTCTCATCGTTTAACAGTTTTGTTAAAATATTGCGAGTAAATTACACATCCTGGAAACATTATGGCGGTACTAATACTTTACTTTCCGACTAGTTTGTGCTGTTAAATAGGTTTTAAAAGGAATGCAAATTAACTTGGCGATGACGTCCTCGACTACTGATTAACTCAAGAAACGATGCTTCTCTAATGCGTTTCTTTGATTTCAGAAACGAAATCCTGAAAAAGCATGTCGATTCCATATGTATCTCATTTCCGACAAAAAAACATAAGCAAACTGGAATTCAAAGATGCTAAGATCGCAGACGCAAACCAGAACGGAAAACAATTACAGCGGGATGCCTCTCGCCCGAAACCGACTTCCTGCTGAGCGCGCAGAGCCTTCCGCCGGAGACGGGCGCTCAGGGTGGGTGATGGCGGCGGCGAAGGCGGAGAGCCGGGCCCGCAGGCAGCGGTACCTTAGCGGCAAGGCCGTCCGCCTGCCCGCCCCGCAGCCCTCTCCCCTAAAAATGTTAAGTCGATGTAAACGCTCCCCGTGGCCTTTTGTGCCCTTAGCGGCGCGGAAATCTGCAATTCAGCAGCTCCCGCGTATTACAGACGGGAAGCGGCGAGGCCTGCAGCGCGCGCGTGGTTTGCTCGCACATCCCGACCTGCTTTCCTCCCCGACTACCAACTTCCCCGTCCATCCAACCGCTCGCCCATCGCACACGCGCCCGCCCGGGAGGCACTTGCCTACCAAATGAAACGCAGGGCTCGTGTACCCAATGAAGCGCCGGCTGTGTCACATGCGTGGACGCACGATCGGCCACCCGCTCCCTTGCGGTGGTCTCGCGTTTCACCCAAAATTGTAGCGCCCACAATCCGCCCGCGCGTGCGTCCGCCTATCATCCCCACACCCTCGTTTCGGTCACCGTTCTCTCGTCGCTCTCTACACCTCCTCATCCTTGCCACCGCATGGGCCACCTCCGGCCGGCCGGCCGCGCTTTTGAAATGAAGCGCTCGGCATTTGGCGTTTCCCCTCGGCGCTTCACGTTTCATGGCGCGCCGTGGGAACCCGACCAGTGCAGCGGCGAGGGACCGCGGTGGCGCGGCGCGGCGCGGGAGCGGAGCATGGCGGGGTGCGACGCGCGCGGTCAGCGGGAGTTGGCCAACGCCGCCCATCGCCACCTCCCCTCCGCTCCCCTCCCCTCCCCCTCCCATGCCCTGCCTTGACTTTTCTCGGCTGTCAAATAAAACCTTTGGTGAATGCCGCTTAATCTCAATCGTAACATCTAAATGACGCGGAGGCATTACTGCGACCTTTCCGCCACTTTCGACGCAACAGGCGCCCGAGTGGCCATTAAAGCGATGCCACCGCCACCTTCACCTCTTCATGTGCACAAACGGTAAAGATGTCACTGATTGCATTGTTTGGGGAAGGACCTTTTAGATATTCGCTATCGAGGGCGAGGACTAATATAATCACTGTAAATGTTATCCAGTTTTTAACGGAGGCAAAATACCGAAAGAAAACGACTTCATAATCTTGCCATAATGAAGCTCATGTATAGTTCACCATTTCCACGAGAACGTGAGATGAGTTCAATTATTTTTGGTACATAAATGACAGAGTACCACTGCTACTACAGCTAGAATACTTGCAAAATAAATTACATTATGATAGGAAAGTTTGGTTCTGTTAACTAGAAGCATTGCATATGATTTTGTTGCCAATGGTAACTTAGGAGACAAAATTGAGTTTGAAACTCATAAAAAAATATTTGAACCTATATTCTTCAATAAGTGGTGTGATACTTTTCTTTTAAATTGCATATGTAATGGAAACCTTCTAGTATATTATTACAAACTTCTATATATTATTAAGACATATTGTCATTGAATAAATGTACTTATTTATTCTTCAATTATACAGTTAAAGAATTATTCAATTGCTTGTTGTTTTGCAAATAAAGGAAAACCAAAAATAAAGTAAGTATTTGTGTACATCAATGTCTTGTCAAGTACGAGATATTGTACTCGATGTCAAGCACTTGTGTATGTAATACTTAAGAGCGATATCTCTCATTATTCTCATCCAATTTAAGCATATTTCTGGATAAATGTAATATATTGATTGTCCCGCATGGCTGCAGAAACAATAATTAACATTTTCTAATGACATTTAAATAATTTCTATTTCCTCAGTCCATTTTTAGGCTGTTCCTGTAAAGGCCCTAAAACCATCACTAACCATCCGAGGAATTGAAAGTGCATGACAACATTAAATGAAATTTAATAAAAGCCGAAAATGACTTTTCATTTCCATTGATTGCAGAAATTTGCCAACCGAAATTCAGTTTTCATCTGTCATTTGAGGTACGCACATCGATCAGATCAATTGCGCCAGTCACCACATCAATGTCTCTCTTCTATCACCATTCATCAGTCACATATACTCAACATTATATAAATTGCAACATGTGGACAGGCATTTATCTACATTTGGAGGGGGAAGGTCTTCAACATATAGCACATTTTCGCACACATAGGCGCGTCTTTTACTCTTCTCAGTCTGTTCCTTGGAAGCAGAATTTTCCAAACTACTCGCCACCTAAAAATACTGTTGTTTTGCTTCCCATGGGAATATTTAAATGCTAGTAACAAAAGATACTTGAGTGGAGATAAGTGAGAATTAATCTACGGTTTATATTTATAATTTGTGGAAACTTATGGAAACATTTCTTTAGAGACATGGTTAACGACTTCATATCGCTCCCTTGCTAAAACAATTGCATAATTCAAAATTTTGGAATTCTGTGTTTCAGGAGAAGAAATCAGGTTTGCAGAGACTTGCAGAGATTCCAATGATTTGCTGAGATTATATAAAGTATGAAGTAAAATACATCGTGAAAGATAAGTTGTATAGAAATTGCACCTCTAAATCTCCTCTTCGTACTTGAAACATAATACGCGTTCCCTGAAAACGTTGAGTGATTCACTACTTAGCAATTAGGCAACGAATCGGATACCTTTTAGATCATTTTTATTCCTTTACTGTATTTTTCAAATGTGATGGTCGGTTAAATTTCATTCACTATGAGCATGAAGTTTCATGTTTGTGAGGGTGATTTCTTTTTTTCTAAACTAAAAGGAATTCTCCATTTAATTTAAAATGAAGAAACTGCAAGAAATTAATTTCACTCCCGGAGAAAACATGAGGATGTTTTCTTCAACAATTTCGACAGAAATTATGAAAAAGATCAATCCAAGGTTAGGTCAGTATCCTTCGTAAAAACTTGACTGAAAATGAAAACTAACGTTGCTTTGTTTACATGTGGGATGGACATAATTTATGGTGTTTAAAAACACCACGTATGTTCTGCAATATATAGAGTATCTTGCTAATTAAAATGCATACCGCATAACATACTTTCTTTTCAATGACCTTCATATCACTTGCCTTGAAACCTATCTTAAAGATAGCTGCGATATTGCCGGGAGACTCCTCTTCTGAATGTTTTACATATTAAAACACCCTCAACTTATGATTTGGTGGGACTCGTAATGTTTTACGAGGAGTTCAGGCAGAACTTTGTGATCGAAAATTAACTCCGTGTCATTATGTGCTAGTATCTCATATCTTCTTAATTTTAGTCATTATACTGCGCAATTAAAAGAATTTCCAGTCAAACAAACACGTTTCTTTTGGAGAAGCTCTTCAGATACATAACCAATTCAAATGATACAGACAGTTTCTCCCACTTCGAAAGTTTGGTTTTCTGACTTATGTTTTAGAGTATATAAATAACACGTTTTAGCTCCAAGAAGCGCGACAAATACCAATTCAGCTTTTGATCTGTTTATGCACGCGATAGTGATCACACTTGGATTCCTTGGTATTATAACTGAGAGAGAAATAATTTGCAAGTCGCGCTCAAATCTGCATGTACGAAAGACTTCATCAGTCGCAGAACTTCTCACAACGAAATTTCTGGAACAAAACTTAGTTTCCAAATACATCCCCACGATGTCAAACTTCCATCACACTTTCAAAAGTGAAGATTTCACTTGAACCCGACGAAATTCATCCCACGTACCTTCTGTGCGTGAAGAAAACGAGAAGTTTTAAAGGCAACGCAGAAAACGTAGGGATGGGGCGATTCGGAGAAATGCTACTGCGGAGGGGGGGGCGAGAGGATCTGGCGTTGCGGCGATCAGGTGAGGCGGGGCGCGTCAACTGCTAAGATCATTATTCCCGTAGGCGTAATGCGTCTTTTTTCTCGGGAGGTGGCTTGCCCCACTGGATGGCGAGATCCGGCGCCGACCTACCGCCAGCTAGCGGAATTTTCCCTAACCAGGTATCCCCCACCTGCGAGGCACCGCCCGGTCTCCTGGCATATGAGGTAGTGTGGTGCATGTAAGTGTGTGTGTGTGTGTGTGTGTAAGTAAGAAGTAAGACAGGACAAAGAATGGGAAAGAAGTATCGCACGCAGTTCATAACCCGTTTGGTAGCGTACTGTTCCGGCTTTCGCCTGGTATTGATGGGAAAAACGACGAAAAACTACCGATCAGAGCAGCCGGCCGCTAGAATTCTCCTTCAGACAGCAACAGAACTCGGCCTAGCTATCGCGAAGCAGGTTATTGTGAAGTGGTATGGCGCGGGGTGTGGCGGAGCGGGGCGGAGCGGTGCTGAACTAAACGGCACGGGATGGATCGGAGCGGGCGAGGGCGAAGAGAGCGAAGCGGAGCGGGGTGGGGCAAAGCAGGGGCGTGAGTGCAGACGCGTATATCACCGAGGCATCTTCGCCGCTGCAAATTCTGTACATAACTAAAGTTCGCCGGCGAGTGAGATATTCACGTCCAACCAGCTGCAGAGAACTTGAAACTGCAGTTGGAGACAAGTTGGGCCCCGCGGGCGCCCGCGCACCGCCCACACCGCATCCATTGTAATGCGTGCAAAAGGCCTCGCGTAATGCGAACACGCTCCCTTTCCAACGAGATTGTTCGCCGTTCGCGTACGTCACTACGGCCAGCTGGGCGAGCCCTATTCACACACGCATGGTAATGCTCGTGACTAGAGTCGAAGACGGCCGTGTTGAGAACGAACCTTATACTACGTTGGAAGTATGACTCGTAACACAGAATGGCTCATCAATGTTTTTCAAAATACATGCATTTGCATTCACAATCTCCGCCAGTTTCATAGCTCAATGCTACGACTTTTGCCTTGAAACGTGTCTTTATACAATTTTATGTGTAACTGCAATTTGTTATCAGAGTAATGATATTCGTGTGTTTGAAGTTATGAACGTGATGTAGCAGCTACTGGTAATCTAAAGGTTGAAACAGCTCTAAGGGAATAATTTCATCGTTTATTTCCACAATTTACGGTTGGTATAACATTTTTGGGACTCAAAAGATTTGAAAAATACTGAAAGCAATGTGTTTCAAAAACACTTTTAATGACAAAAGGAACTGGGAAGATAATTTAATCTCACAATATTTAATTCTCACCGTGTGTAAATTTTCAGCACGTTTTGACTTTGCTAAGAAATGCTTTGTTTTGGGTAATATAACCCTATGCATTACAACACCGCACAGTGCATGCACTTTCCCACATTTTTATCATGAAAGTACACGTCAGGTAAGCGCTGCTACCAAGTCGAGCACGTAGTACATTCTTTCTTTCACGAAAGGTCGGTGACACGAGGAGAGAATTACCTGCTTCTTGCTAGGACGTCGGTCAAAAGAAACGGGAAAAGGGGATTGGCTTAGATTCAGTCCTGTTTTATGAGCATTTTCCTTGCATATGTCTAAAAAAAAAAGAATCTCAGAAACTTTCCGTGCATACTGATCTCAGTTCTGCCCATTTTGGATAATATTGAAAGTTGATAGTTCAACAACAAATAACATGCTAATTAACGATGTATATCGAACAATGAACGCAGTGTTGTACCGTGCTTGTGGCGTAGCAATCTGCAGAACCGCCACACCATTTTATTTTTATTTGGTGCTCAACGGTATACAAAGAGTTTCATTCCCCCGAGATATCTCAAAAACTATGTCAAATAACCGTCAGGAAGTAAGCAATAAATAATTTGCTAAAAACAGAAGAACTGTGCTTTATTAATTAGATATGACTATGACTAATTAGCTATATTAATTAGAAATGACGGGGGACTAAAAAAAAAATATAGCACATTTTGATCAATCGCATACTTCGAAACAAGGTAAAGTAGAGAAAACTCAAATACGCGATAAATTGTGTAAATTAGATGGGGAAAATAATGAAATGTCATTCATCAAGAAGTAGTTCTCGAAGTTAGAGTTATTGTTTATGTACTGTACTCACGCTGCCTGATATTATTATTCGGTTCGGGTATTCGTCTTATAATATCACAATGCTCAGTAATGATGGGTAAACGCCCTAGTGCAAGTAGTAACTGAACCATAAGAATGTGACTGCCGAGCTCCGATCCTTGTCGGAACAAGTGGGCGAGAAGACTCCGCCCCCTGCTTCGAACTAATCGTCCGAAATTTCCGAGGACCAAACTCGTGTAACTCTCAGGCTCCCGCCACGCTGCTCCCTTGCGAGAGACGATCGCCTCTGGCGCCCTGGCCCATTCACTGTTGCGACCGACACAAGTTCCACAGTCCACCAGACGGGTAAACACAAACACCTGACGGATGCCATTGTGGACGCTGGGCTACGTGCTCCGCATTCCCGCTTTACGTCGAGTTCATTTAGAATTGTGGGCCGTGGTTACGTTCGACTATCGGACAGACGCCCCGTCGGGTCAGTAGAAAGCCTTTATAATGTTTAGGGCAATGATTTCTTAGTAAGAATATTTTATTTTAGACTCGAGATTGTACTCTCCTTTTATTAGTTTCCCTATCATCTTCTTACATGTCTTCCACCATGAGAATTAATTTTTAATTTTTTTTTAATAATGTGTCAAAACCACGCTTGGCAAAATTTTCCCAAGCCGTCCAAAACACCCGAGATTAAAAATACGTAGAATATGAATTAAAATTTCAAAAAATAGCATTTCGGAATAAAGTAAAAAATAAATAAACAAAACATACCCAATGGGTCCTTTTTAAAAAAAATATTGTTTCATCTCTGGTTTAAACTGTAATTAAGACTCTTCTTTGTTGACATAATAGTTGATGGACTCATAGATGAAACATTCCACTTGAAAATACGCAATATACTAATCCAGTACGAGAAACACCTCATGCTTCTAAATTTTAATTTCGTGCATCAAGCGAATATTTTTTGACATTTATATAGGACAGAGGGCGCGGCAGTCAGATGAAGCAGCGGCTCATGTTTTCAGTGCTGCGTAATTCTAGCGTGCTCGCCTGCCGCGTTGTAGTTTGCGTCACCCTTCGCTCCATTCCCACGCAACCGCCTCTACGCACGCGAAGTACACAGCAGTTGGCAATTTTGCGTTCCTCGCGTTCCTCTAGCTGGAAACGGCGGCGGTTTTGTCTACGTTCGAGGGAGAAAACGTCGAACAAATGCTATAATTTTGTGACTGGACGTCTAGTTCAGTTAACTGGAAGCGTTTTAATTTTCGAACGTTTTCTTGATTGCAGTGAAGGTTTATCGATTTTTTTATAAACGGTTTATGACATTTTTTCGTTTGCGCCTGGGAAGATTGAATGAAAAACAAAACAAACAAAAATCACTATCGAATAAGTAATTTGATTAAAGGAGCTTAAACCAGTCAATGCATTTAGAAACGTTATCAATCTCACAATAGTTTCAACAATAACTTATAATGAATATAAACAATTTAAATTAATTTTTTAAAAGGGACTTCTTTTTACTTCATAATGAAGTAATTAAGTTTTAATGGTACGAAGAAAAAAGACGTATTGTTCGAATTCATCATCTACCGAAACGTGAGCCTTAGACAATTCTGTTCTAATCTTGTAGAAGCGCGCACCTTCATGAATTCAAACGAACAACTGTGGTATAATTGACAAAATGAAAGAAGACAATTCAATTTGTTGAAGATTTAATTTGGTGAATTACATTTTAATATCCAAAGTTTACTTCCTTGCTTCTATAATCAATTCTGTTTTAAATATAACCATGCAAAAGATATCACTCCGTCTAAATTACTCGCTCATATGCTGTTGTGCTAGAAAGAAAATGAAGTGGTTAATGCTATAATTGCAAGAAGCGGACACAAAATGTGCTACTCGATAATTTTGCATTAACCAATAAAGTCACACAATACGAAATAAAAAGGTATGCCGAAATGATGAATCGTTCGTGATAATTGATTCGAGAACTGGGAAGAGCTTGGAATAGTCAGCCCACAATTACAATGAGCAATAATGAAGTATTAATGTAAAATGTTTTGTCGGTAGACAACATTTTAACGTGTCACAACACGATAAAATAGGAATAATCGACTCTCTTGACTATACCTGTTGAATAGAACTCTTCGATATTCCTCTCGGAGCTCAAATGATTCAGTTTACAGGAAATCTGAATGTTAACCATTAAAACGACATCCATACATTTACAAGGAATATTATTCCTTCTTTGCTACTTTGCTACTTCAGAGCACCACTGTTTTAGCAAAAGGCAGAAACAAGTTTCAAGGTAGCAGAACTGAATGCGTGAAAAAGAACTCAATTACATTCAACCTGAGTAAGAACCGCTATGCCTGACCTCTAGAACCAGTCGCTGATGTAAACCAGTAGAGACCCGACATGTGCATGAACGGGAACACTTGCACTGTGGGTAGATCTATCGCAAGCAAACTAATAAGTCAGATAATATTTTAAGGCTGTGCATTCACAAAATACGTAAATATTAAGAAATAAAATAATTTTATTGTTTGTAGTAGTCTTCGTTGATTACACGTGTATTTTGGTCCTCACGGCGAAGTTTTGTCAATCATGAAGTTCCTTTCTGCAACGTTTCTTTTTTAAATTGACGTACGTTAAATCCTTTTCAGGGACCTGCCTTTGACTGAACTATTTAGACACATCATATTTATTTGTATAATATTTATTTCAATACATAAGTGTAAGTTAGTAATTTGGTTTTGTTACTGGCAGTGTAAAATATAATTCCAGTAGTGAAGCCACTTATAATAAAAGTAAAAGTAAAAGGATTTTTTCCGAGCTTTGCTGTTGTATGCCGTCAGTTGTGTCGTAAGTAGTGAATCCCTGAGTATGAGAATACAGTTGGTACGTGCAATCGAATACGCGGAAAACTACAAACAAATTTTTGCATCAAAGTCGAAACTTTTTTACTGCTTTAGTATTTGGCGTACCATTTAACAATTTTGGTATCTGAAACAATAGCTAACCATTACCAGACATTGTCACATTTTACAGCAAAATTCTTATCTGTATCTTAAATAAGACCGTTCTACACATGTTCGTTGTACATTTAACTTACTCAGCTACTCACGACCTTCTAGATCTTTCCAACCCAAGCCACGCGATGTGTTAGGCGCCCCCGACTCCTTGATGCGAGTCATTGAGTGGTTGTGCTCGATAGCCACCTGCTCGGCGCCGACCCTGCAGTCATAACGGGCGCGGGCAGCAGGCCGAGAGCCTGGAGATGCGCCCAAAGGAGCTCGTCATGAACCTGCACCGCACGGGCTCTTCGAGCGCTGTGCACCACGTCTCGCTAACGAAGCGGTGTCTTTGCGAAGGCTTTTTTGCCTCATCATCTGACTGATTGATTCGTGTTTCCAGACGCGTCAAGTAATAAGATCTTTCGTCCCATAAGTGTAGGGCATGTTTTATCCTGAGAAGTGGCGGTGTTCTTCCCCTCTGGACGACAATACCGGGCGGCGACCTACTCGTCGGCTAGCGGAGTGTTCCCCACCCAAGAATCTCCCACTAGCGGGGCATGGACGATCTATTGACATGTGTGCTAGCGTAGTGCATGTGTGTGTGAGTAAAGGGTGAGGATAGGACAAGATAAAGGAAGAAGAGATCGTGCGCGATCCGCGGCCCGTTCGTTAGGGTACTGCTCCGGCATTCGCCAGGTGTTGATCGGAGCTTAGCAACGAAAACTTAGCAATCAGAGCAGCTGGCCGCTAGAATTCTCCTTTCGACAGCTGCTGAACTAGGCCTAGCTATGTCAAAAATTGGGACTCGAACCCTGAGCCTCATCGTCAGATGCACTGCAGTGACAACAGTTGATCTCTGAGCCAGGGCAAACCGCTTTTTGAATCGTCAAATTGTGTTTTTTTTTTTTTTTTTAAGAAATAAGAATCTATGTTACATAAAGAAAGAAAGTGTTTATGTTTCCTCCGGACAAATTTAGTAAACATTTCAGTAAAATCAGAGGTGGATTTACGCATAGGCACAGTAGGCACGTGCCTACGGCGGCACATTTTTCAAGGGCGGCAAATTTTCAAAGGCAAAATTTTCTTGATATTTTCTAAAACAAATTTCGGTTCTCTACAAACTATAACAGCATAAATCATATTTTTATTTTAAAAATGATTTAAACAAGTCTAAAGCCGCCCCCTAAACCTTTGATTTATAACTTAAGTTTGAATTTCAAATGGGGACATTTTCAATGTTACAGAATACATGAATAGAATTCGCCGACAACTTCTGATTGGTTGATTGAGCAGAAAGAATTACATTCTTAGAGTAAGGAGTTTGAATTAGCCAATCAGAAATCGCTGACGGATTTCGCCATGCATTCATATTGCGCTATATAGAAAGTAGCGACATCTATTACTTCTTGAGTTAGTTCTAGAAGACGGATCTGGAAATATTCCTTTTCTTTCTTTTGTTACTATTGTTGTGTATCGTTTATTGTAAGAGCCTGCTGAGTAAAAATGATATTTTGAAGTTTTAAAATGAGTGGTTATCGAAAAAGGCTCAGCGGAAGTCAATATGCAAAAATCCGAAAAGAAAAGAAGAGAAATGTCAAAATGAAATTGATAAGACAAAAATATATGAATTCTTTAAACCTATATGTGGAACTGATCACTGCTGCAGTTCATTCGACAATTCTATTACTGAGTTAGTATAAACATATAGATTAGATAATATATTTAGTTTTCAGCTTGTATATTTGTTCCATGTACTAATAACTTGTGATAAATAAATGTTAACATTAATATATTTTAATGCACAGTTTTGTTGCCAAAATAATCTCAAAATGCAAAAAATGTTTAGTACAATGATTAGAAATTAAATATTCTTGACTTGTTGTATTCGCTAAAATGAACTATATCTTAATATAGAATTTAAATAAATTAGCATAACATATGTTACTATAATTATGTTACTAACCTTTTTTTTATATAATGTGTAATAATCCATATAATATTTTGACTCTTTTTATTTTTTAAGGGTTATCATTGGCGGCGGCGATGGTGTAACGGTTAGCGTACCGAACTGTTGTACCCAAGTTCGCGGGTTCAAACCCGATCGAAGCCAGTGGGCGAAAAAATCCTTCGTACGCCTTCCTTCGGAGGGGAAGTAAAGCCGGCTGTCCCATGTTAGTAGATTTACTTACATGTAAAAGATCCTCAAGCCTAAATGACGCCTCTGAGCTAAATTCAAATCGCCTGTTTCTCGCCCAAGAAATACCTCCTTTCTCTGCTAGTTGATGAAAGGAGCGTAGCGAAATTTGCGTGGTCAGACGGAAGAGCGGGCCTGATGGCCCGAGTCTCGCCACGTAAAATAAGGCAAATTCAATTCAATTCAATCACTGAATGTAATGATGAGACTGCAAAGTTCCAAACAGCTAAAAATGAAATGGTTCCTCAATTAATTGAAAATATAACTGCGATTGATTATGAGTCGACGATTCAACCGATGTAAATAGTTTAAGCATTTTTTTGTATAATTATTTAAAGCTTTATATATATATATATATATATATATATATATATATATAATCTTTCTAACATATTTGTTTATTATATTACAATTCATTATTATAATAATTTATTATTTTCTTTTTTAATTAAATAGGATTTCTACCGAGTGTATACAACTGCGAGAACATAAAATTGATGAAACCATAACTTCGACTGATCGTTTTTGTTGGAAAAGCGATCCAGCTTTGTGGTGGTCTATTAATGAAGATACCCGTGATTATGTTGCCAAGCGTACAATGATGGCAAAGTTCGTTACTTAACGTCGAATATGTTTGAGTATACGCATATCAGTAAAGAAAAAATGCCTCGCAAGTGTCTTGTTTACTCTGAGAGCAATGGAACTGATTTCTGCGGTGTTTGTCTATTGTTTTCAAGCAATTCAGAAGTAAGAACAAAATTATCATCGGAGGGATTTAATGATTGGAAAAATGCGCATACCAACTTAAAAGAACATGAGATTTCTACATGTCATAGAAACTGTACGTCGGAATTAAAAAATAGACAGCGGACTGAAAACCAAGTGAATAAGCAGCTGCTTGAACAAGTTGAAATCGAGGCAACTTATTGGAGGAATGTTCTTGAGCGTGTCATTTTAGTAATAGAAACTCTTGTTTCAAGAGAGCTTCCTTTGAGAGGACATGTCGAAAAGTTTGGAAATAATCAAAATGGTAATTACATGATGTTGCTTGAGTTAATTTCGAAATTTGACCACTTCTTAGCAGATCACATACAAACATTTGGTAACTGCGGAAAAGGAAATACATCGTATTTATCCACCACGATGGTTGAAGAACTAATAGGTATATTAGCTAAAGCAGTTAAAGATGAGATTCTCCGAAATATTCGGAGTGCCAAGTATTTTTCCATAATTGTGGACTCTACACCAGACATAGCACACATGGATCAACTCGCTATAGTTATTAGACATGTGGAAAACACCAAACGCCAACACATGGTACACCAAAAGAGTCATTTTTGGAATTCCTTCCAAACACATTTTTGGAATTCCTTCCACATAAATCAAAGGAGATGTTCGACGCTGTATGTAATTTTATGGAGATTAACGAACTGGTCATTAATAATTGTCGTGATCAATCCTACGACAGCGCGTCAAATAAGTCCGGTCTTTATACAGGTCTTCAAGCCCGTATGAAAGATGTAAATGCCCTAACTGAATTCATCCCCTGTTCTGCTCATTATTTAAATTTAGTTGGTACAAATGCAGCTGAATCATGCACTGAAGCATGTACTTATTTTCTACTTCTACAAAATTTATATAATTTCTTTAGTGCATTTACATCAAGGTGGAACATACTTTAAAATTTAGTAGATGAAGGATCCAGTACATCCTCTTTGAAAAGTCTTTCAATTACGCGCTGGTGAGCTCGAGATGATGCATGTCAGGCTCTAAATCATCGTTGGCAAAATGTTTTAGATGCCCTTCAAATTATATCTGATGATTCTACGCAAAAACCGTCAGCGCGTGCAGAAGCTAAAGGTCTTATTGTTGCTTAAATCGACTTGAAACTGCTATTATGACCACCGAGGTTTGAGGATTCATTTTAGACCGCTTGAATGCGTCGATCAAACAACTGCAAAAAGTCGATATCGATTTAAGTTCCGTGGTTGGTATTTACACTTCGCTTGTAGAACTTTTAAAAACGAACAGAAACAATTTTGAATTTTTTGAAGAGAAGGGTAAGAAGCTGTCAAATACTGAAACGTACTAATCGGAAAACAAAAGAAAAAACGAGAATGCAGCAGTACTGACCGCACGAGACAAGTTTAAAACCGACACTCATTTGGTTATTGTTGATAAATTACTTGCAGAATTGAATAAGAGACTTGAAGCGTATAAAGATGTATATGACAAATTTAAGGCTGTCATTGAAATAGAAAAATTATCTTTGATAGATTTGGAAAAAGCAGCGATATTTTTACGTTCACAATTTCCCCCAAGATCTTGAAGAATCGCTTGTTTCTGAGCTTATACATTTAAGTTCGTATTTAAAAATCCTTAACGAAGATGTTAAGCCAACGAAACATGCAGCTTTTTTAAAATGGTTACGGAAAGAACAATTAGAATGTTACACAAAGAACAATATCCTAACGTTGGCATTGCACTTCGAATCTTTTTATGTATTCCGGTGGCCAATTGCACAGCAGAACGTTAATTCTCTTGTTTAAAAAGGATTAAAAATTATTTGCGCTCTACAATGAAAGAGTATCGACTGAACTCCTTAGCGTTATTGTGTATCGAAGAAAATTATTTCAGCGTTTTAGATTATACTATAATTATTGATGAATTTGCTCACCAAAAGGCACGTAGCAAAATTTTACATCAATAGACAAATTAGCTATAATTAATAAAACGTTATTTGCACTGTATAAAAAACCCCATCCAAAAAGTTAAATGTTTTATTCCTTGTTTATAATTATAAATCGAAAACAAAAATACTGTTACAACGTCGTAATATTCTAATCGTTCAGTTGTTGTAAATAAAAATCTCTCATATTAATATTTAATACAAGTTATTTATTTGTCTACTTCATTAGAGTATACCTTATGATTTCAGAAGTATATGAATCTGAAAGTAAGGCCCGTTGACGAAAGAAAACATGTTGCAATTCTAGTTGTCATGTTTTAGTTTCCTTTTAATGTTAACGTTTCAGTACTGAAACGTTAATAATGTTGAACGTTATTTGCTATGGAAATACAGTTTATATCCAAAATTAGCTAATCCAAAAAATTTATTTAATTTATGAAAACAATGTGCAAAATGTAATGTTACTTTTAAAGTTAAAAGTTCAAATTAATGAGGAATTGTTACTGAAGCGTTACAATTTGAAATGTAACATTAATTTTAAACAGGGGGCGGCAAATTTGATGTGCCTACAGGAGGCAAAAATATTAATCCGCCCCTGAGTAAAATGTAGGCAAAACAGACAATCCTATATTTTAGTATCAAAGAAATCACATCTATCGGTTACATTTATATTTGGGGTACACGTTTTATCTTGATAAAATTTGTGCACTTGTATTTCAGAAACAGGGAAGTACTAAAATTTCAAATTAAATTACCTCTCGCATGAGGACTGTAAACTTACGATATTGTGTTTTATTTTAATGTTATTTGGTCCTACCTTTTTATCGTTTACGTAAATCTAAAGTGGATGACAATGCAAAAAATCTGTATTCTTTCGAATACAGTATACATTCAAAAGGATAAAAAATATATAAACATTAAACACCCCTTTTGTGGTAGTGAAGAACACTGACTAACAAGACATTGTGAGTGCGAAAGAAAAGGAACTAGGGCACTCAGTAAAATGTGCGCCAGTCTTCCCCCTTATTTGTGACTGTAACAGGTTCCGCGGCTAATGGTAAGAACTGTAATTTGTCTGTTAAAATTCCTTTTCTCTTCTTGTTGCATTTAAAAAACAAATGATATATGTTCTTGTGCATCTCATTCGTAATAGTGGTTTAGGCAGGACACCAGTTCATCGAAGGATAAGTATATGATAATGTAGTTCTGATATCTGAATCTGGCCAATAACACTTAAACAATTAGAAGTATAATAAAGAACATCATATTTCTTTTCAATATTATTTTTCTTAACGATAAACGTAGAAGAATCACGATTGATATTTATTTATCAATGATGTGTACTGTTCTTCGTGGAAATGGAATACGATGGTGAATATTTCAATGATGTTATGTAACGTGCTTAAGAAGAATTATCACGTACGGAATGCAGGAAGTATTCATATCTTTGGCTTTAAATTTTCTACGGGGCGTTTTCAAATTCAGACTATTACAAGGTCACATCATTCTCAATTTTCGTAATTTTTTCGTCGTTATCGGCGAGACTAAAGATGTTCACATCGACTTTAATTAACTGGAATTCATACGGAAGGGAAGCGAATCTAATTAGTCCATCAACTGTGCAAAATTGAAACTCCGCAGAAGCTAATAAACCGTGGCGCTATCTGGAAAAACCTGTATCAAAGTTCCGTGAGCTGGAGCGTGCAAAACCTCAACAGATATCAAAACTTAGGTCGTGGATGACAGAGTCAAAAAATATCGAGTTAATAAAAATATTCATTTGGCGCCTCTTCATTCTGAAGCCCATTCTGTTTCCCCGCGCGTGCCTTTCAAGCTCCGTCCGTTTATTATGGACGTTGCCTTGAGTTTAGCTCTTCCCGTTGGGCGGAGGGGACCACAGCGGAGACGGCAACGCGCAGCGCAGCACCCGCCCCTCCCCCTCCTTCCGTTCCCTCGCCCGCTGCTTCGCCTGGCGGGGAAGCACCGTTATCTCCCGGAGACGCGTTACACGGGCTCGATCGGTGACATCGACTGCCTCACGTTCCTGCCTGCCGCTCCGTTCCCGCCTCGCTTCGCCCGTCCCCGCCTCGCCTGCCCCGCTCCGCCCCGCCAAGCTCTCCACGCCCCGTCCTGTTCCACCCATTCCACGAGGCCCGGCCGCGAACCGCCCCGCTCCCTGCGCCCACCCTCTTCGCCATTGATGCCCTCGACATCCCTGACGGGCCTTAAGCCCTCGACATCCGCAGTATTACCCCGAGCACACCTTTATCTCCACGCTTCCGACTCCTCCGCAACCATGCTATTATGCGTGGCTCTTACTACCCTCCTTGCACGCCGCTATTGACGTCGCTGATCCTTCTCTCTGGGTGCGCGCCCAAATGCCTCATTTCGTAAATCCTCCCTGCGTTCCTGCATTCACAAATGGTGGTAATCCACATTTGCATTCTGGTCCTAACTTCTCTGCTACCAGCTTCCTCTTATTCTTTGATGCTCCCAAAGGACGCCCAAGTTCCCTTCTATTCTTGAATGCGTGAAGAATGCTTCTATTCTTGAATGCGCTTGAACGCGTGAGGCCCTCGATGCTCAACATTCAGTATCCTAGACTCAGACTAAAATTTTACATTTATCATCTCAGCAACTTGCATAACATAAGCTCTTGATATCTCTGAAAGCTCCCCATTTCACACGCTCACATCCCAGAAAGTGTACATCCTGTCATGTGTGCTCAAAATCATGTTTCGAATATGGGGAAAGAAAACCTCTGCACCGCTAATGGAGAAATCTCATATTGTTTCATATTGCCAGAGGTGAATGAAGACTTGTGATTGACGCTGAGACGCCCCAATCTTCTCAATGTTAGGAAAAATATTTAAGGAACTTAAACTATCGTGAAATAGTAGGAGTATATTTGAAATTCCTTTATAACGAGGAACACATCACCAAACAATGAATAAATCATTTAGTTTTTGACATTAACTTGACTCCTCACTTTTTGACATTGAGTTAAATTTATAATTATTGATATTTAATATAATTTTTTACTTTTTTATTTAGCAAACATGTCCTTCAATGTTTTCCACAAGGCTAGAAATCTAGGCCTGTGCGAGGTTCTATCCCATTACTCAGCGATGATGTGGAAACGCCCTAAATCTTCCATCAGACATACTTCGGTAAGCATATGTATTTAATAAACTTAAAAACATCGAAAGCATTTCTTTTAAATTATTATTTTTCAAAAATTAACTAATACCTTTATTATTTTTAGGATTGTTGATGAATGTTTCAACTGAAATGACATTCTTTCATATTTACTGTTTTCTCGTAAGAAAGTTTTAATTTTTCTTTTGAACAAAATTTCGTAGCAGCAAAATCGACCTGGACTCTCACAATCTCACCTCAAATACCGCAAACTTCCGCAACTTTTGAAGCAGCACTCTCGTCCACACCGTCGTGTGCCTGGACTGCTGTATCCATCATTCGCAACCCTGACATCGCTTCCCGCTCCGCCGTAGCTCCCTAAATCCCTTCACCGCGTATCGCTGCGGCGCCGATGACACCCACGTGACGCCGCCGCCGTCCCGATGCCCGTGACGGCCCTGCCTCGCCTGCGACGACGCCAGCGCGTCACGCGGCCGTTTACGACCGGCTGCTCGCGTGATTAACGAGGCGGGCGCGCTCTCGCAAACTTTGGAATCATTCTGGGGCGCTGACGCCACCTCCGCCTCCGCCTCCGCCACGGGCCATCCTCGCTGTCACCGCTACGACTCGGAAAACAAGTTTTGTCGAAAATTACGGGAGACTGGAGAAGTATCCCCTCTCTCTCTCTCTTCCTCAACCCCCAAAGTGGAGAGGCGCGGTCGCTATCTCACTAAACATCTTTCGGGGTCGTCCCCCATCTCGCCGGACGGGAAAGCTTTCAGGAAAACGCCTGGGAATTTCTTCGAAAAAATATTCTCCAGTTGTCGGTTTTTAGGTGTTCCGTTGATAAAGGAATTGTATGAATGGGGGCCTACGAAAAGAAACGGAAGTCGGGCAACTTCCAGCTGTTAGCGTCCGCAAGAGTTTCTTTGAAATATCACGCTTTGAAGAATAGCTGATGTAGCACCTCACTCGATTCACCGTTTACAATGTCACAAATGTTCTACGTCACTCTTAGATCAAGGAAAAGCAACTTTGCTGGATTTAATTGGCTAAGAAGTGGAACAAGAGGAGTGATTTATTCTCCCATTAGGACTGTATTCGTTTTGACATTTAAGCAGCTGAAGGAACATCGTAATTCAGGTCAAACAATATACGTGACAACACAGGGAAACATTGATTTGTCAATTTGAAAAGAACAAAGAGATTTCCCATACTTCTCGAAAACAGCTATGAAAATTACTCGTGATCTTTTCGTTGATCACGGATCATTTCATTTGCTCATACAAGCCATCGAAATTCGTAAAAATCACTCTGAACCATATTTTGTCCTAAACTACTCATTCGTGAAAAAACACGCATCGTGATGGAATGGATGTGTGTGTGCGTCACAACGGTCATGACTTTTAGTTTGTGTATCGGCAACAAGCAATTTTCGTCGTTTGGGTGTTTGTTCTCTGTGAAGATTAGTGATTAGCTTATTATCAAATTTGTAGAAAATCGCTAAGTGGAGTTACAATACAAGAACAAATTAAATTAACCAAGAACAAAGGAGCGTTTTGAAGATGAGGATATGACTAATATTTCCTCGAAAAAGATGTTAACATTTTGTATGATTGGTGGATTTAGTTTTTATATTTTCTCAAAATAAAATGAGTAAACGCATAGTCTCTACAATGAGCCCTAGTTTATTTTATTTCTGGACACAGTATTAACTACTTGGAGACTGATGGGCTTTAAATGATGTCTCTTTTAAAATATTTATGGAACAAGGTGTTCAAAATCTCGATGTTACAGAAGAATGTTAGACTTTTTTCTATCAGCTGAAGTAATGGCGAGCTTGATATTGGGATGGATTGTACAATATTGTAATATTACTTGGCAGATTTCAGTTATACGAGAAAACATGTCCTTTTAAAGTACCACTTAATTTTATTTGAAAATGGTGTGCGAAAACTTATAATAAGCGTTTAAATCGATATTTGATAGTTTTTTTTAAATAATTAGTTTCCAAGCAAAAGTATATACATTCTGTCTTAAAATGTGCAACTATTAAGAAAAGATTTCAGCCGAATCGGGGTTGGTATGTCCAAGACGTTTCCTTGTGGATGTCTAGCTAGATATCTGTGTCAAATTCAACCACAGTTAGGAAGAAAATAATAGCGGCCGGTTGCTCTGTTCGTAAGATTTCTATGCTGAGGCAGTACCCTCACAAACGAACCACGCGCGGTCTTTCCTTCCTCATTCTTGTCCCCCCATCTACATTTACATTTTCACTTACACATACAGTCTCTACACTTCCACACATGTCGGGGGCTTAGAGCTTGCCTGGTTGGGACGGTGGCCCGCCTGTGAATGATACTCCTTGTCGAGGAAAATAACCCGCAAGCTGCATGTAGATCGTCGTTGGATCTCGTGTTTTATGGGGGTGGGACATCACCACCTTCCCGTAGATGGCATGCACTATAGATACGGGGTAATGGCTTCAGTAGTTGTCCCGCGCCCTGACCTTACGTCGACCTGCGCCCTGACCTATTACTTCGTCCTGAATAGCACCTCGAAGTAATACAGCTGGCACCATCCTGAAGTAATGCATAACTGCGGTTCCAGGGTGGATAACGCCAGGAACATAAAGGGTTCGTGGTTTTAGTGAGTAAAAATCTCACACTGTTGAGGAGTGTGGGCTCCTCTTCGCCTTTTGAAGATTTCCACACTTCCCCTCGTAAAAAAAGAAAAAAAAGTTGTCCCGCGCCAAAATTCACTCACTCCTTGTGAGTTGTCACCCGCTCGTCGGCCGTTCCCAATGGAGCTCATGCAACGAGGCGGCCTCGGGGCGGAGGTATTGAAAGGGGCCCATAAACGTCAGGCGTGATTCACTCGCGGGTTGGGCCGACGTCGCACGTGGCGTGGCCGTGGCTTTGGCTTGCGCTCCCCCCCCCCCGCCACGCGCTGAGCCCACACTCAGGAAAATGGACCATAAAAAGGTAATTAGTGCATCTCGAACGAATATATTCAAAGAGAGCTTCAGATAGAACCCTTGAAATTTTATCTAAGAAAGAAATGTGACAACTTTTTTACACATCTTCCATCCTCTCCCTGCATTAGAAAATTTGTAAATTCTAAGAGATTCATCAATTCCTAAGGAAATGTTAAGAACTGAATAATAATAATAATAATAATAATAATAATAATAATAATAATAATAATAATAATAATAAATCTACTAAATAAACCTCGTCAGACAAAAATTTATGTTTAAATGTCTAAATTATCAACACATGGTTGCAAATATAATTTGTGTATGTGTATACGTAGAGCATCAGAATGGAAAAATGTATAATTAATCTGTACAATATGCACATATGTAGGGAAGACCGGAGCTAGTTGTGACAGTTTTAATTTATATCATTTTTGAAGATGTATGATTCATAATTTAAAACTTATAATAAACGGAACAAATATAATGATTCTTTATATAAATTTCCATGTAATTGTTTTTAAAATATATAATGTTTTAATAATATATAAATAATTATAGGCAGTAGTGCACTTTGTCTCAACCTGCCCCTCTACGAGACAAGTAGTGAATGGACAGGGGCACGTTGTGACACGTGTAAAAGAAACTAGAATATTGTTATATGCAAATATATCAAACGTCTCTACAAAGCTGATTCATTTGTACACTAACTTTTATGACATCTTCATTGTTTTGAACATCCGAATGGCAATAAATATAAACATAATATACTGCATTTTAGTACAGTTTAGATGAGCCCATTTCTTCACTGCATCCAGTTCTCTCCACCCTCTGATGTTTGAAATGGTTCTAACTGTGGGATGAATAGAATAGCCGCAGAACTGTGAATTAACTTTCAGAAAACAGTGTCATATTTTATTAAATATTAATAATAACAAATCTATTTTAAAAGTATGTAAAATACAGCTTACCGCTGCAACCACATTGGCTGTAAGGTGATATTTTGTACTATAAACAAATAAGCAAATACGTAATGTACTAGTAATTTTTATCAAAATATGCAATCTTCTAAATTTATTAGTCGTACTGAATTTCAGATTAAAATGTTAAAAAATTGTTAGAGTAATATTTATCTACATGCTGAAACAATGAGTTAACAACACGATATTTTCAGTATAATTTTAATTTTCTTGTCAATGTTAATTTAGTTCGTAGTTTTGATAGATTCAACATCATGTTGACCGAAAATTTTCTTAACTAAATTGCGAAGTAAAGCTGGCATATATAGATTTACATCTTACTTTTCGCGAATTAAAATCTTCCTATTAGCGAAAACCTCTGTAAGTACTCAATTAATTCTGCGATTTCAAATGAGAGTATTAGTTGCAGAGATCTCATATCTGCCAACCACACCTGATTCAATCCCAGTAACTGAAAATCCAATCCCCAAACTTTAAAATTATTTCCACCGATTTCCCATTATTGAGCACATTTTTCTCAATCTGGTCCGTAGCGCGCCCTGCCGCGAGGAACCCATAATCTCCACGCCCGCCTTCTGCCCGCGACCCAGAAAGACCCAATAAAATGCTATCTCGCGCTTCAAGACCCACTCGGCGGGGAGGCGTGGGTGGGGCGTCGCGCACCGGGCACCCGGTGTGTGTTTCGCGTAGCTCCACGTGTGCGATGGACGCCGCCAACCGGCCGGAAGGACGTAAGAGGTTTTTGAAACAATGACGAGGATTGATTGACTGATTTTTTTCGAATTTCGTTTCAAAGCATACGGTCATTATTCCCGTAAGTGTAGCGCATGTTATATCTCCTGAGGTGGCGGTGTTCCTCTCTCGTCAGAACGTGAGAATAAGCTCTAACTTGTCAATCCTGGTTAGTTTCCCGATATGCATGGTAGTGAGCTACATATAAGTGTATGAGTGTGTGTAAGGGGAAACGAAGGAGCAAGGATGAGGATTAAGAAATCGCGCGCAGTGCCTGGCCCGTTGTTAGAATACTGCTCCGGCATTTGTCTGGTATTGGTCGGAGAAACCACGGTGACTTACGATCACAGCAGCTGGCTGCGAGGATTATACTCCAGACTGCGACTGAATTCGACCTAACTACGAGTATCTATTCGTAATATACAAAGTAGTGATCCTATCAAGATTATTTTAATGCATTTTTTATATCAAGGCAATAATTAAAAAAACAATTTCGAAAATAAATATAGGAGGCCCGAACTGAATCTCCTCCCCAAAATACTTACTGGATCCGCCCATGACAGACCCTTTCGGGGTAACGTTGAAGCAATTGAATTACTGTGCTAATACGCTGGAACCTGAAGTGGCCACTGCTTGGCACAGACGCTGGAGTGTGGATAATTAATGGCTGATAATCAGTATCAACTGGTGGCGCAATATAATCTGTTTCGGTGTCCTATCTCGGAGACCTGAACCAATCCGTGTGACATACTGATTAGCACAGAATAATTGATCGGAGTTCTCTGGAGTGTACATCATAAGTATCGACGACGTGTTTGGTGATCTGTCCCTAAGATTTCTACGAATAGCATTTGGTCTTGACCTTTTTTTGTACAGCAGGTTTAGAGGCTCTAAAATATGTTTTACGACACGAATGTAGTAAATAACTATTTGCTTCACATTGAACTTCAAATTCAACAATAGCGCAGAAGAAAACGTGAAATTATCCGGAATGATCCGGCTCAAATTGAAGTGTTCAAAAACTTGTGAGAGCCAGTACATGCAAACTAAGTTGAATATTTTTATCAGACATTAATTTATTATTTAAAAGAATATCATATAACCTTTTTTAAAATTCACTGTTGTTTCTCAGATAAACTACGCTCGTTAACGTAGCTAAGAAAGATGAAGCAACAACAGCTCAGCCTTATCTATAACGATTGAGTTCGCATTTTTCACGCAATCACGTACCTCATAATGTACTCGTTATCGTTATTTTCTAAATCTATTCAGGATTCACGTAAATTCTCACCCCAGACGAAAACCCGAAAGCGTAAAAAATATGAGAATAATAGTTATTTACGAAATGAGAAAGACATCTTATTACAATACAAAATTGGAGAAGTATCAAAGTTCCCGTTAAATCTGCTTTAATAACCAACCGAGGATTATAATAAGGTGTTACGATTCGAATATTGTACAACGTAACACTTTAAACGTAACGTGACGTAAAAATTACAATATATTACAATTTTCGTGTAAATTTGACTATTCATCCTGCTAAATGTGACCGAATGATGTTAATAGAAGTTAATAGTAGGCTATGAATTATTAGAACACTTGTGTTCTTACGTTCCTCATAATGTACTCGTAATCCTTGTCGTTATTTTCTAATTCATAATTATTAGAATACTTGTGTTCTAATAATTCTTGTTGTGTGAATACTTGCGTTCTTTGACTGTAAACACTTATGATCTAATAATTCTTACTGTGTGAGAACACTCATGTTCCGATAATTCGGATAATGTTGTGAGGACACATGTGATCTAATAATTCTTATTGTGTGAACAATTGTGTCCTAATGATTCTTGTGTGACCTAATAATTCTTGTTTGTGTGAACACATCTGATCTAATAATTCTTCTTGTGTGAACACTTGTGTTCTAATAACTCTAATGATCTGATCCCCGTTTCGTAAAGTCAAACTTAAGAGATAATCAGAGAAAGTATGTAGAATTGTGACCTTGTATGCAGTTGCTCAGTAAAGCTGCGGACCTTTCTTTCGGTAAACGACCCATTACGTTTTCAGAACTCCAATGAACGTTCGAATGCCCAGATTCCGTGTGCCTCCTACGCCGATGAGAGCACGCGCGGTCTTGCGCGGCGCTGGGTTCCGCTAGGAGTTACTGCGTCCGCGGCGGCGGCGGCGATGACCGTCTGTTTGCGCAGCGTGTTTGAGTTCTGAGGCGAAAGACCTCTGCTGTGAGAAGCTCCAGGAGACGTTGACGCATCTCTCGCTCTGGTAGGAGCTCACTCAAGGATTAAACATAGTTACGACACGACAGACAACAAATATGCGTTAAGCAAGTCTCTTACGTGTTACATTCGGGAGCCTTAGGAATTCACGATCTCCCTAATTTCTAGATGAAAGATTTATCGTTTGTAGCCAGTGTTTCTCTTAAATCGCTTTGAGTATTAGTAAGGTTCTAATATTTACTGAATAAATTGTTCGCGAGGTCCTGAAATCGTTCGGCATGAACACAGATGAGAGATACCTTTGTACGTTACTACTAATATAGAATTATCAGCAGAGGGGGCTCATGGCACCAAATGATGTCATTGCAGTGCCTCTGACCGGGAGGTTCTAGGGTTCCACTCCCGATCGTGGCAGGATTTTCGACATTAACTGTGTAACTAGGTCGAATTCAGACGCCGTCTGGAGGATAATACTAGCGGCAGGCTATTCTATGGTATTCTATGGTTTCTGTGATCAACTCCAGGAGAATGCCGGAGCACAATGCCCTAACATACGGGTCACGGACTGCGTGCGTTCTTTCCTTCTTCCTTGCCCGGTCCTCGCCCCTTACAGTTACATGCCGGGGCTGCTGCACTCATCGGGAGCGTAGAGCTTGTCCCGGCTGGGGCGGTGCCTCGCTGGTGGGAGATACCTGCTTGGGGTAAATCCTCTCAAGCTGATGAAGGTCGGCGCCGGATCTCGCCATGGAAGATCACTGCCACCTCATGCGATTGAAACATACACTACAATTGCGGGAATAATGACCTTACCCTTTGACGCACCGGAATCACTAACTTTAGGAAACAGAAAAAAAATGCATACCTTCGGAATGCAAGTGAGTGATTTCAAAGGAAACTGATAAAGCTGGTTTCGAAAATCATTAAAATTATATAACCAAGGTTTCTATCACGCAATGTTCAAAAATATGAACATATTTAGTATTTGAAATAAACAAAATCCTATACTAATTTCCACATTGCCAATTTGGTTATATTACTACAAAATTTTATAAGCATTCTTCACATGTTAAAAATATAATACGCATATTTGTGCAATAATACGCAGACATTAAAATGTGTTTTTGGCATTATCCACAACAATGGTAGAGCGAATGACAATGATTTGAGTTTTCCCTACAGCCACATACTGGGGTTCGTTATGCAGGTGACAACACTGGTGAACAGCCTTTGGTTTGTCCTCCTCACAAATACGACAGCCAAAGTATAAAGAATACTCAAGTTTTGTAATTTCATATATTTTCCCCTTTGAAATTATGGGATAAATCTTCCACAAACGTAACATAAATTATCGGGTTGATTCGCATACTTTCGATGTAAAATGACGATTTGCATTTTATTAAATCGATTTTGTGGCGAAAACAGATAATGTGGCGAATTTCCCTTTTAAAAAACTCAGAATTACAATGTAATATTGTATTTGAGGCACACGTAAACCAGACACGAACTTCACGCGCATTGCGGATACAGTTTCGTATGGCACCGACGGATTCAGATCTGCCACCCCAACAGATGGATACTTGTGTATTTGCGATAAGGTCAGGAGCTAAAATGATTCCTTTCGATAACGGAAGCGCAGTAGGAAATATGAGAGTGCACATGACTTGTTTTCAAAACATCCAGCAAGACCTACTCGTAATTGAGCGTGACTACCAGACGCGAAAATAAAGTTGGCAGTCTTCGAATACGGAAGGTAAAAAAACACTAAAGCCTAATTTTGTTGATATCTCATGCAAGTGACGTAGATATTCTGAACAAATATTTTATTTTTAAATATATTTTATGCGTATTGATTCTACATATCTTACATGTACAATTTAAATGTATTTGCATTAATAGCAAAATACGGTATGATACGGTATAAAGATACGGTATATTTAAAATATGCTACATATAAAACTAAATATGTTGCGCACTATACCTTCCTGGAGGTAAAAATCAAATTCCCTAGTGTAATCAGTCATTCAACAACTGATACTAATGCTATAATTTGCTCTCCGGGCAATAGTACTGGTTACTAGCTTCCTTCCCGTCTAAGCCTCAGTTAAAATGAAGATTAGTGGCTAATGTTGATCATGATGATAATAATAGAAGACTAAGCATATACATATCATGTGAATGTAACTACATCCCGAAGAAACGCATTGTTTCGTGTGATACTAGTTACGAGCACATATTTTGTTATACGTTTCACGTAAAAGTAAAAATTAAATTACATCCCCAAATAATGAAAGTTCTAAATCAATAGTGGCAAATTAATACAAATATATTTGCGGCATTCAGAATATATTTGGAATAATTATGTTGTATGCTGCTTACTGTTACTTAATATTGTCAACTTAACTTTTAAACTTCAAAATTTGTAACACTAATTTTTCCATGTGTTGCAAAGCTGATAAAATTACAAGCATTGGTGAACATTCCTCGTCACCTGAACTGCACGCGAGCTAGCTGAGTTAAAACAAGTAATATTAGATATTGCTGCCAACAGAGCCAAACTGTTCATCTAACTGTGTCTTAACTTCGTAAACACTATTAGCGGTGTGAGGAGAACATGCCCATTAATTTTCGAGCTATTTCTCTCTCCCTTATACAGAGCGAGAGAGGTTAGGTCGCAGATAACGGTAAAACACTCTCTAAGCTACGCTTGCCCTCTCCGTTTCATTGCCAGCCGTCTACCTTTTCACCTTTCCCTTCCCCCGTGGCTCTCAGATAATCTCAACTTCACCCCTGGCCCAATGGTTTCTACCTTGCCTCCATCACCGCTACCCGATGATGACGCTGTACTGCAATCAGTTTGTTCTCCGTCCCCCACCTCGCTTCCATTCCTCATTCGCCTGTGTCCCCGACGCTGCACATCCCCTCCGCCTCCTCCTCCGTGGCCGCGCCTCGCCGCCCGCTCCGTCGCCGTGGCCATCTCCCGACCGCTGCGCCACCCGTCCCGGCGCCCGGCGGGGCGGGCGGTCCACTGGGGATAAATGAGTTTTAGATCCCGCGGTTACTCCAAATAAAACTTATATCCGAGCGAGATCCAGCTCTGAGCCTGGGGCAGGAAAGCCGCGACATCCGCGGGTCGCTGCGGGCCTTGTGGAAGCATCTGCGTGCCGCGGAACGCGTGTAGCCAGGCGGGGCTAAGCGTGGGGACGTTGCGAAGGCGCTGCGATTCCCATCGGCCTAGCGCGACAGCGACGGCGCACTTCACGGCGAGAGAACTAGCCTGAACCCGGTGAATGATCATGGAATTTTTGGTGGTATGCAATAGTAAAAATAGTAACGAGATGGCAACCGATAGCACATAGGTTTGATATGTCTCTTTTTTCAATTGGTGTACAATATTTCAATGTTCATTTTATCAATTCTTCATGCACGCACCAATTACCGAGACTAACGGAAAATAGTGGCGAGAGCTTTCATCAAAAGAAACACCCTGTGGTAGTTTTCTTAGAAATTGCACAGGCGTATGACAGGATCTGGCATGTAGGACTAATGTGTAAATTAGGAAGTTTGGGAGAGTCTGATTACATCCAAAAAATAATACATAACTTTTTTACAAACAGAAATTTCATGATAAAAGTCAATGAAACATTATCAACCCCTCAAAACATATCAGCAGGCTTACCTCAGGGCTCTGTACTCTCTTCGACACTATTTAATGTTTACATTTCCAATATTCCATGAATGCCAGACACCAAATTAGCTGTCTTCGCTGATGACACAGCCTTATTCACTGCTCATGAAGACATTCTCATAGCCCATGATCGGATACAAAATAATCTGGAAGAACTAATATCGTGGACAAATCAGTGGAGAATAAAAATTAATCCAGAAAAATGCCAAGCGGAAATAATCACACTTCGTAGACTAAGAACGCCCCCTAACTTAAAAATCAATTGCAGCACGATTCAATCGAATACTGGCCAATTAAATATCTTGGTGTGCTTTTCGATGAAAGATTAACTTGGAAACCCCATGCAATGGTAAATATAGCTTCTTGCATTGGTACTCCTTGCATTGGTACAATACCTCCTTGCATTGGTAAATATATGGGGAAAATGTCAAAACTATACTTATTAATAAATAGAAAATCCTAAAAATAAAGAATAGAAAAAGTTAAAAATTTAATGCCAGTTTATGATATTTAAATCAATTTTACCCACCTAACGTACGCTTGCTCTGTCTGGGGAAACGCATCACCCTCATCAATAGAGAAACTTCAGACGGTACAAAAAAAATGCCTTGGAAAAATCATACAAGCGCTCTGATTTATACCCATTTCCCAGATCATGGAGAGCTACGTATGGATATAATCAAAGATCACATCTCCACAATTTCGAAATTATTTTATACTTCACTCAACATATCTCACTTAACAAATAAATTATAACCAAGGGCAACAAATCCAAATTTTCAAAAGATAAGTTTCACCCCCCGTAAGTACATGATAAAACCAAATCAAACATTTAGCCTAATATTAAAGCATGCAAATGTTAAATAAACTGTAAACCAAGTCCATCCCATACACGAAGTAGTGATGCCAAGCTCAAAATGCCAAGGATGCCCATTCCTAACAATGAATAATCTATTTATCCAATCCCTTGAAATTCCACACTGTCGAACAAGAAGAAAATAAATGAAAAAAAAATTATGAATTTCTGCATTAGCCCATTCAGAACTGATAATGTTAAAAAATGTCAATCACCTGCTACTAAACTGAATCTTTATTTTCACCTTTTCGGCAAAAGTTATAAAAACTATATACTAATTCCACATAATAGATTCGTATGTATCAAGTACCATGACTATTGAATTCTGGATACTTATCTAAAATGATTAGAAAATGTTTCGGAAAACCTCCTCTTTGGATTTCTGAGTCATCTGATGGAATATGTAGTTGATGAAATTTGCTCTTGAAGAAAGAATATGAGTTGAGAATCCACATCTATTCTCTATGAAACATTACAAAAGCTATGCGAACAGGTTCGTCAAATTTACATTTTATTTCCGTATATTTTATACGGTAACTGAAAATAATAGATTGATGTGTGAACTCTAATGCAACTGGAAAAGGATAACTTTTGGTCTAAATATTGATTGAGAACATTTTATAATTTAGATTCTGTTCTATTAAATGGGTCAGCTAACGAAAACGTTTACACATTATCTTTGCTCAACTCTTCGTGCGGACAGGCATGTTATCTCCACATGCCAATAAGGTCAAGTTTGCTTTTGATATTTTATCTTTACATATAAAACGAGATAACCTTGTCGAAGCGAAAACGCAATTCATTGACACAAGGTAATAAAGTGATATGAAATCATATTTTACTTATTTTCTGGTAATACATGTTTTTCATTTCCAAATAATATTACTAAAACAATAGAAATTAATAAGTCTGCTTTAATTTACCTGAAGAAAGTTTCCAAATAATTCTTAGACAATCAAATTCCTAAATTTCACCTTATTTTAATTTACAACTTTATAATAATTATTTTATATTTCACTCATTCTTATTTCCACGTGAGCTGAAGACATTTGAGTTTCATTAGAGTGGCATTCTAAACGTTGTTTGAATATATGCATAAATAATTATTCACGCGTTCGTTATTTAAAATTTGAATGTAAAACATTTTCGTAGACACGTTTCCTTTTCAAAAGGAATGAAATAACTTCATAGGCGGAGCGAACATTACCGAAACGACTTTCCGACAAACTGCGTGCGAACTTGTCTCTGTGAAGCGACATCGACTTGACGAGGCGTCGCGACGGGACGGCGCGGCGTCGCGCTCGGGGCCATTCCCCGCCCGCGCGCTGGGTGGTGGGCGATGGAAGCTGGGAGCGGCGGACGCGGCGAGGGTGGCGGGAGATGTTAGGAGGGCGAGGCCGTAGGCAAGCTGGGCGAGGCCGTAGGTAGAGAGGTAGCGAGATCGGAGGTGTGGGGATGGTGAGGGCGGCGTGGCAGACGGGGTGCGCCGGGGCGAGGCGGCCCGAGCGCGGCGGTGGGGGAGGGACCGGCGTGGCCCCAGGTAGAGGACGTAGCGAGATGGGCGAGAGGATGGCGGGGACGGCAAGAGCTGCACCCCGGCCGAGGCGCGCGCGGACGCGATGACGACGTGCGGAAAAGCACAGCGGCGCTTCATAAAAGAATTACACGGGCTTTAACACGAGCAGACGGAGCAGGCGGCAGCGGCAGCAGAAAGTGAACTTGAAGGCGACTGAATTCGAGCAATGGAGGCAAAAGGAAAGGGAATTTGTTGCGAGTTGCGGGAGCAAGTGTGGAAAGCGACTGCAGAGATCGCAAAGAGGAAAAAAAATGTTAACTTTGTGGATTTTACCACCTTCATATTTGAGGAACTCTGACGAGGAAGACGAAAACGGTTAGGAGTCAAAGGTAAGGCAGGAGTCAGAGCGCTGAGCAATTGACCCAATAGGTGATAAATAAGTGCTAATCACGGAGATAAAAAGCTAAAGATATGTGACTCCAAGTGGATAATAGTATGACTGATGAGTGTTTGAAGAAGCTTATTACATCAAACTCAGCAGGAAGACTCCGCAACTGGAGAAGAAACGCGCTGCAGAGGTTGGGATGTCAGAAACTTTCATTTACTATGTCCTCTGCCCACAGATAAATACGATTGTTGATAATGTTGTTGTAACAATGTTTCAGAGAGTTGCGTAAAAGGTGTAATTCGACTCGCTAGTGTTGGGATTGCAACGCTCCGGGGACGGACGGTTGGGGTTGATAAGGTAGGGTTAGTGCTGACGGCGGAGGCAAATGCAGAACGGCGCGGGGAGAGGGGCTGCGGCGTTGAGGCTCGGCGGCGGCGGGGCGAGGAGAGGCGGAAAATGGGCCGGTCGGGGATGAGAAGCGCTACGATGGCGGCACCAGAGCAGCTCGCGACTGCGCGACGTGTTGCAACAAAGAGGAGTTGCGTGGGACGCGGCACCGACAACGCCGGGAACGGTGAGGGTGGCTGTGGGGCGGCAACAGATGCGACGCTGGCTGTATCTCGGCGCAAGTGGTGACGGTGGCCGTGGCGATCCACAGAACGGTGGGAAAGGTGACGATGGCGGTGGATACGGAAACAAGGATTGCGGTGGAAGCGGGGACGGAGGGGGAGGTGACGACTTCAGGGGTTGTGCCGGTGGAGGTAACGACAGCGACAAGTGTTACGGCGGAAGCGGTGACGGTGATGGTGATAGTGGGGACGGGCGACAGGGAATGGGGCGGAAGCGGTGTCGGTAGCGATGGCGATGACGTAAACGGCGTGAACAGTGACGATGGTGGTGGCGATGGCAAGAAGGGTTGCGGCGGAAGCGGCGTCGGAGATAGAGGCGACGGCGTCAGGGGTTGCGCCTGGTGGCGGGGCGGGGGCGGGGGCGGGGGCGGGGGCGGGGGCGGTGGCGACGGGGAGCGTGGCGCGTCGCACGCCGTGGCGCGGAAGAGATTAAATTTCGGGGATGCAAAAGAAAGAAAGAGCCGCGCGCGCTGATAATGCGGCGGCGGAAGGCGGAACGGCGGCGCGGAAACGTAGCGAGCAGCGCGTCTTCCTCCCGGCGTACGCGGGGGGGGGGGGTGAAGGTGGAGGAGGGGGAGAAGCAAGCCAAGCTCCGTCTCGCTGTCGAAATTAGAATGCGGGAGGGCTCCCTCTTCGATAGCGTCAAACAAAACGTGACATATGATCAAGTCGATTTATATTCCCAAATTTACAAGTAAAATATTGAAACTGTTTGTTTCCATTATTCTCTTGATATGCAAGCTCTTAATTTTGAAACTTATTTAATTTTGCAATATTTAATTACAAATAATACCGACAGTGTTTGTTAAAAATTTGGAACCTCAAAACCATTAATTTATCTCTTTAAATTTTCATATTTCTTCGTCTTTAATTTTGGTTATCCCAAACACGACCCACGATCGTGACTCGAAGACCTCGCAGTATGAGATCTGCGTACTAGATATATGACGGTTGTCAGAGATTATTTTCGGTAAATGGACGATGACTTTTTATTTAGCCGATACGAATCTATAGTCGTTATTAAGAATTAAACATTAACAAAACAACAACAATCCCGGGTAAATTTTAGAAGAAACAATTCTTGAACGAGCGGTTTGCCAGAATAAATCAAATTATCTTCTTGATTGAATTAATTTTCATGGTCCTAAAATATAAGACATCTCATAATCGTCCGCCAACTATATTTTCAATGCATAAAAACACATTACAACTTCACTTAAACAGATATAACCACCATAGTACATGAAAACTGACAAATAACTATAAAATACTTAAAACAATGTCATAACAAACTAAAATTAATAGGACTGAAGACAACGTTCGCAACTATCAGGTAAATCCGAGTGCAATCTTTTCGATTCTTGCAAATAACTTCAATCATGAAGCTACCTTGAATTGTTCTTCTAAAACCTTTCGAGCGAAAATTGTTTTCTCTAATTGTCAAAACTGTTGGTTCAATCCCCGAAAACAACTGAGTTCTTTCACAACCCAGGAATGGAAACGAATTTTTTGTTTATAATGTGCTAAAAAACTATACTCCCATTTCCTTATAAACTGCTAATTACAGTAAAAAAGTTTGGGTTTATACGTAAAGGAAAAGAAAGGAGAAAAGGAAAGAAAGTACGATGCCTGAGGAGGATTTTGATTTTGCTGCTAAAGATCAAGGAGATAGGCTAGTTATGCCGTTCAAAAGGTTCAATATTTATAGAATATGTGTTGCCCAAAATGTCCGGTAGTGCCTTCTACGAAAATATCATAAAAAATCAAATAGAAAATTTCTTAAATGAACCGTTGGAAATTTAAAATGAGATCTGTTAAAAATGTTCACGATTGTAGAGGAATATATTGCAAACATTTTTGTCACGAGGCTTAATAAAATAATTACAATTTTCAATAATTTGCTAATTCAAGTGCGGTTCCATTTAGATGATCACTTCAAATTCAAGTGAAGTTTAAGTAAACACCGCGCTTGTCTGTTGGTTCTGAGTTGTAAGCACATGCGGTCCATGCATTTTTTCACACTCAAATTTCACTGTGTCGAGTTCGTAAATACTGACGTACACGTCTTGGTATGGTATTCTTCCAACTTGCATAATTTTACTTCACAATGGATATAACGTCAGCACAGTTCGTTTAAAATCGGGAGACAAAATACGTAAGAAAACATGACTGTCTAAGAAGATTCTGAGGAATCGGGACAATATATGAGTAATATCGGGTGAATTCGTCAGTAATTCAAACTGAGTATGAAATATAACGTGAATTTCCTCAAATATTAAGTAAGTAGTTGTTACATGTCATTAAAATTTCCAATTTGATCTACTTCATATTTTGAGAATAAGTATTAACATCGTATAATGTAGCGAAGATCAACTAGCTCGTAAAATCTACCTATTGGCCGTTTTGCAGACAATGCATTCTACTAGGTGCACAATGTCACGAACGAGACCTACAATATCAGGACCTTTAATTTGAGGACCACAAGAAAAACTTTCGGTTCTTGCGACACATTCGGTGCCTCATAATTACTGGTGGGTGCCGATAACTACATCCTGCGCAGCAGACAGAAATGCCAGGGTTCTAGTGGGGAGAATCTAGAACGCTAACACAATGCATTCCTTTGTAGCGTAGAAACGATTTAGCGATGATGGATGGCGTTAGTTTGCATCTCGTATTCCAAGAAGTTCATTTTTTTTAATGCGCCAGAAAAGTGGATTTTTTAAAAATTTTATACATTACTACTGCTACAAATTGGGCAAATAAATCATCGAGCACGTCAAAGTTGTCACTGATGCTTGGAAAATTAAGAGAGGAAATGAGAAATGAATGGCACATGAAAAACGTGATAAATAAATTGCGTGTTAGAATTAGCATGCGCATTTTCCGCTCGTTTAAAACCCGTTTAGTAGTCGCAAATGTACTGCAGTAGAGTAATGAAACAGTCGCATGGGACCAAGAAAAGACTCACAAAAGACAAAAATTACTCAGCTAATGGCGAGTGCAGTTGTCCACCGGGACGTAATGCATAAGCTAGAACGAGAGAGGAATGCCAGGAGTATTTTTCTTATTTTCAGGTTTCTGTAGAATTCTTTGTTGTAATTCCAGGGTACTTGAATTGTGCATTAAGCTGCAACATGTTTCTTTCTATGAGAAAGACTTTTGAATAAAGCAGCTGCTAGTATTGGCAAATTGTATGAATTCTGGGTTTACTCACATTCCTAAATTAAAACTAAAGAAAACGCTCATTTAACAGGTGATTAACATTAATAACGTCTCGTATGAACTATTAGGAAAAAGGATACAAAGGATGGATGAGACCAAAAGAGAATGTGCAATAAAAATGCAATAAGCAAATTACAATTTGAAAAAAAAACAACCCAAAAATAATGTGCGAGGTAAAACCTCTATGCATTTATTAAAAGCCGGGACAATACAATCGGTCAAAAATTGCATGAACTAAAGTTTTCGGTTCTGAATATTTTCATCACAATATTTTATTGAACCGTATTTAAAATAGAAAATCATGAAATTAACAATTGAATGGTATTTATTTATTTTTAAACATAAATAACTCGTATTTTTACGTGACGCTATCAAGGTATTTCTATTAAATATCCAAAAGCTACGCACACAATATAAAACACACAATTACAATTGCTTGTTTACAATTACTTGCAAAACATCTTCTTCATAGCCATGTGCTCCTTTGGTTTGCGTTGAAACGATATACATGTGGAAGCGTATCTTACACTGTCAAATGTCATTTTTAGTGTTTCCCGATCATTGCTGACATATCTTTTAAAGCCGATTTCACAGGCGTACCATAATTGTACCATAATTGTATAGAAATATTTAATAAAATTATTAAGAAGATGAACTAATAAAAACAACACAAATATGTTTTCAAAAAAATATAATTTTCGAAAATTAACATAAATTTAATATTAAGTTTGCAATAATAGACAATTCCTGTAATTCTTCTAATAATTGTTTAGAGTTCTGCGAAATTTTAAATTACAAATTGAGCGGCTTCAGTAACTATAAAGTTGCCTCCGGTGGCCGGGAGCCTTGCACAAAAAGATTTCGTGAGGGCGAAGTAGGCAACTTGTGCGCGAGTCTGCAACCCAGGGGAGAGAGCCAAGACGTGTAAGAGCTCAAGAGAACAGTGCGTGCGGATGTGAAATTCGCGGGGCGCAACGCTCGGTGCTGCGCGGCGCGGCGCGGCGCGGCGCGGCGCGGCGCGGCGCGGCGCGGTGCGGGTTCCGTCCGGCTGCGAAACATCCGCGCGGCGCCCTCGTTCGCCCGCGCGCGCTCCCGCGCACGCTCCCGGCAGCGGCGGAGGCGCCTTGTTCGGCGGAACCGGAGAACAGCGCGGCCGGGAGGCAATCGACGGAAACGGGGCCCGACAGCGATACCGCGGCGTCCGTCCGGCGCGGAGAGTTAGGTCGCGGGGGTGGAGGAGAAAAGTGGCGGCGGTTAGGAGCGCTTGCCATCCCACTCCCCAACACCGACTCCCGCGCCCCCGGCCCCCGCCACCGCCCGTGCGCGCGCACCAGGCGCACCGCTGCACCAGCGGCAGGCGAGGCCTTTCATCACGGCGGCAGCGCTTTCGCAGACCCAATCACGCAACAAGTCTGGCGCGCACGCACTGCGGCTGCGGGCCGCACGGCGGGGGCAGCGGGCGCGCGTCGGATCGGGTGCGCGAGAGGCGGTAGCGGACTCAGCTCGCGTCGCGTCCGCGACCGCCACCCCCGCTGCCGCACGCCGCTCGCGCGGATTTGCCCGGATGAATTATTAATCCCGCCGGCTTTCAGCGCGGCGCGGCGGGAGCGCGGGAGGATCGCGGAGACGGTGGGCGGCCGGGAGGTAGGGACGCGAGAGCGCGGCCCGCGAGCCAGCGCGCCATCGACCGCGCCCCCTGCGCGGCGGCGGCAGGGCGGCCGCACGGCCAGGTAGCAGCGCACCCGCCGCCAACGTCGCCGCCCCCACCGCCGCTTTGTCACGGGGCCCGCGGCGCGCCGCAGCCGGCGCGGCGGCGGCAGGCGGAGCGCGTCTCGCTCGTCCGCGCGCTGCACCCGCGCGGCGACGCAGCGGGGGTGGCGGCACGCGCCGGCGGCGGGGGAGGGGGCGCGGGGCCGGCGGCGGGGGTGCTCGCGCTCCCATCGATCGCGCTGACCGGCGGCGCGGCGGGGGCGGGGCGGGGGTGGAGGCGGGGCGCCTGCGCCGATGTTTACCGCCGGTCGATGTGCACGCGGTGGTGATGGTGGCGGCGGCGCGGACGGAACGGGAGAACCCGACCGCCTTCGACCGACAGCCCTCAGCGCCTCCTCACGTGCACCGCCGCCGCGGTCGCTCCCGGAACAGACACGGCCGCCGAACAATGGGGTGTAACCGCGTGCGGCGCCGTAAAAACGAAAGTCGAGGGAGCGATGCAGAGGCGGCTGTGGTTGTGGCGGCAGCGGCTGCGCTCGCATTAATTATACATTCCGTCTCGCGCTGCTCCGCTCCGCGCGCAGCTCCGCGCCGTAGCGCCGTGCTGCGGCCGCCACCGCCACCACCACTGCCGCCGCCGCCGTCGCGCGCGCCTATCGACCAGCGGGGCCTTCCAGCGCGGGCGCGCGAGGACCGAGTCGTGGTTCGCAGCGCGCAGCCGCCGCCGCCGCTGCCGCCGCCACCACCACAGACGACTAGCGGACGGCGCGTTTTCCTACACTTATCGGTTACCCATGATGTAACAACGCGTGATATATCAACTGCTCCTTGTACGATGTGTTCATGTGCCGATTCGCCGACGTCGCACGTTGTGTCTGATAACGAACGCTCTAGCCGGGCGGGTGCCCGGTTCGCTTCTCGGCGCCTGCCCTCCCGCGCTGGCGAAGACGGCCGGGGGCAAGACGAAGAGGGCGGCCTCGACCGTGCGGGCGCGCGCAGCCTCCGGCGCTGCGGTCAGCGACCCGCAGGTGCCTCGCTCACCGGCTCACGCGCGGTGCGGCGCTCCGCGGCGCCGGTCTCTCGCTCACCTCGTGTCCAAGAGCGGCGGCAGGCCGGCGACCGGCCCGGGGCCGTGGGTGCTGCTGCTGGGCGCGTGCTCCTGGCGGCTGTCACGGGCGCTGCGGCTGCTGACGCGCGCGCACCGTTCTCCGCTCCTCCGCGTGCTCCTCTTCCACGGCCACCCGACGACGACGACGACGTGTCTCTCGTCCCCACTGGGTCGCGCACTCGCGGGCACTCGCGGAGTCCACCACGGCGGGGTAGTCTCGAAGGCCGGCGGCGGCGGCGGCAGCGTCGACCTGCGCGCACGAGCAACACGGGCCGGCTGGCAGTGCGCGAGGGGGGGACTTGGCTCCGACTGCTAGCGCGCCTGCCGCATCACTGCCGCGCCGCGCCGCCGCTTCCCTGGCCCGGCCCGCGCGCCGCCCCCTCCTCCGCCTACTCCTCCGGCTGGCTCCGCGCTCCCCACCCCCGCCTGCCAGCTCGCCTGCCTGCGCCCGCGCGCCGCGCCGCGCTGCACGCCTGGCGCTCCTCGTACCGCGCATGCCCCGCGCGCCGCCCGCTCTTCGGGCCTCGCGCGGCAGAGGGCCCCGCGGCCCAAAGGGCACCGCGACGGCACTTGCCCCTTTATGATTCCTGCTTGTTTACAATGACGACGTTGCTGTCGTAGATCAGGTTTTCGGGGGACAACTGCGGTATTACCAGAAGGTTCAGCAATGGTTCTCCTCTAGGGATAGCAATGCGCGGCTTCTTTTCTATTTAATAAACTAGTACCTGGAACAATGATACCTACTCGACACATTTAATACTTTTAAGGAACCGTACTTTTTATTAGTACACATCATATATACGTGTATATAACATTTTCTCGTATTTTCATCATCACACCAATCATTTCTGCTTTGCGAAAGGAATCTCAATATTAATTTAATTTCAGTTCTCGCTCCTTCGCTCACAACGTTTTCTGATTCGTTCTTCCTAAATATCCTCAGTATATCGAGGAAGAATGACGTTTTTTGCTAGCGTTTATCAAAAACTTTTGACCTAAAACCGTCATTCTGAGTATGACATTACTGGCGAGGATATTACCCCTCAGACAAACAAATCAAACAAATTGAAATTTAAAAAATCGTGAATAAATGGCAATATTATTTCCAACATTTTTGTGCATTACAGAATTAGCTGTTTAACCATCAGATATATGATAAACATCTGCTATTTGGAAGCGTGAAATGATTATGGCTAATCCATCAGTAACTGCTTATTCTGTAATAAACAATAATGTTGGCAATAACGCCCTTTATTCACATATTTGGAATGCCAACGACACAACACCAATAAACCAATATTCGGAAACAAATGTAACGTTATACAAAATGAGACCTTTTTCGACAATGTGCTGTATTTTGAAGATTTAGCTTTCCTCTGAACTCCCATCCCGTCTAACGCAGATGATCCGTAATCTTTGAAAATGTAAACTGAAGAAAGAGACACAAGCAATCATCACCATAAAATTGCTGAGTGATTTTCTGGGCAATTTAATGTCAATGCCTTTAAATATTAGAATGTTTACTAACGTATTACAATATTAATTCAATAATGTGTTAACGTACAGTTCGTGGTCTGGCCATTTGGTAATTCGTATCCATTATGAAGCTATTTTCACTTAAAAATTATTAACAAAGAACGGAATTTTTTGCGATCTTTATCGTCGTATTTGCCAGAAACGTACAACTCACTTTTCAAGTAGGTTACATTGCAAGCTCATTTTTAAGAGGACAAGCACAATTTTTCAATTCCAATAAGAGCTACATGGATTCAAAATCAGATAAATTACCATACGGCAGAGAATATTCAATAGCATTTTTCAAAGCACAGACATCAAAACCAACATTATAAGTGACTCTGTGATAATTCTTACAACCTGTAAAAATATGCCTACGAAATGTAGCATTTTAAGGTAACGCTCCTCATTGAAAAGAAGAGAAATGGAAGGGGTAAAATTTGTTGCGCTACCCAGTGGTCTTTCTCCCTGAGTCGGCTCTTGTCAGTAAATTGTGTGTTGAATTGTGGTCGAATGTTCTTAGATGTTACAACAATGGCAAAAGAAATATTTTAATTTTTTTATTTCCAAACTATTGATAATTAAGAGGAAATTTTCCAATTTTATATATATGAGGAAATTTTATTTATGAAACGCGTCAAGATCTTTAAGAGACGCTTCCAAGGAGCCTAAAATGCCTAATGGCAAAATTTTTTTAAATTCCATTTCTTTGTTGTTCTCAAATAAGGATATTTGCGCAGCCGTGGGACGCAAAAGTATTGAAAAGGAAAGAATAAGTAATAAATCGAATTATGGTCTCTCTTTCGCCAGCGTTCGTCGCTAATTGGAAGGGATCGGGAGGGCCCAGGTCGGGTGGGGGGAGACGGCTGGGAGGATTGATTGATTAGTGATTCCGGGAGCGTCAACGCCTCAAGTCATTAGTTGTGAAGTGCATGTTTTTCTCGCGGAAGGAGGCGGTACTCATTCCCTACTGGATGGCGAGATCTGGCGCCGACCTACGTCGGCAAGCGGGATTTTTCCCAAACAAGTATCTCCCACCAGCGGGGCACTGCCCCAGCCAGCACAAGCTCTAAGCTCCCAACCGGTCTTTCGGCATGTAGTGCAGAATACGCAAGTGTAAGTGTGTAAGTTAGGTGTGGGGAGAGGACAACGAAGAGGAAGGCAAGATTGAGCACGGTCTGTGGCCCGTTTGTTAGGGTACTGCCCCGCATTCGCCCGGTTTTGATCGAAGAAACCACGGAAAACTACCGATCAGAGAAGCCAGCTGTTAGAATTCTCCTCCAGACAGCGACTGAGTTCAGCCTAGCTATCTTGCTAGTGTCGAAAATCCTGCCACAGTCGGGAATCGAATTCTAGGATCTCCAGGGGAGAGACACTGCACTGGTATCAGTTGATGCCCTGAGCCACCCCTTCCGGTCTATGGGTTGGAGATATCGTCCAAAAATGTATTAGAATCGCCCTTGCGAGACTCGAAAATGTAATTTTAAGGGTCTAGGATTCATCGTATTCACGATATTCAGGATGGTAGTGTATGTTGCAGTGCGACGTGAGTTGCTGGTTGCATGTACGCCTGCTTTCCTCTTTTATCTTCGGCAAACTTATTTATTTATATCACAATCACATTATAATATGTACAAGTATATCGGCGGCATATTTATTTATTGATGTTCAATGAAAGACAGGGATATTACTACTTTACTTTAACACACCAATGAGATTTTGTGTCGATGCCTTTCGCAAATTATTAAAAACGGTCATCATTCCTTAGCGCAGAGAGAAGCTAAACTGTACTACTTTTCTCCTCTTGTTCTCCAATTAATGCTAAACTCAATTAAAAATTGTATGAAGTATGAAACGATGGTTACGAAATATTCAGAGTTAATGTAAACATACTAAATTACAAGCGTAAAGCTGAATGCAAGTATTCATACCATTTTACAATAATATTAAGTAATTCCATCTGAAAATGATTTCTTCTAATCATTGCATTTTTCTTATACTCTTAATACATTCACACCTAGATACAATTAAAATCAATATCCATGTTACTCTTATAAAGGGGAGAAAAACTCGGAATCATTTCGTGTTAGATAATTGACAGTGAAAATAAACAAACAGGACTCTCCTACAAGCAATTCTGTGCATTGATGAACTCTATTGAATGAAACTATTGCACTTTGATGCACTCTTTAATATGTTACGCAATGCAAAGCGAAAAAAGTCCAGAAAAATATACATTTTGAAAATATATTTTGGTTTGTAGTTATAAATCATAGTCTATAGTACTCCTGATCTTCAAAGAGAGATCATAAAAGTTTCACTGATATTGTCCAGTACATTCAGAGATTACCGCGCTGTAACGCAACGCCCTTGTGTCTTTATTCGTATATAGATTACGAGAAAACTACAAACATTTTGAAAAACCTGTAATAAAATGATGTGAAGATCTAATGTTAATAATTATTTTCATTATATATAAAGAATTTAAGAGTAAAAATTAAAAATGAAGGGGAATTAACGAAAAAACATCCAAATTTAATAAAAAAGATCCAGAATATGTAATGAAAACAAAAACGATGTCATCTTTTTCAGCAAGTCCAAAACGAGTAAAAACATTACACGAAACAATTTGAAGACCTTTTCGAGAAAATCTGTTTATGTTTTTTTTTTAAATTGCTTATATGTCATTCAAAATTCAGCAAAATTAATCATGTTTTGAAGAAATTGGATATGTACATTATTTAAAGGTATAATTTTGAAGAAGAATTTCAGTAAGTAAATGTCTATCTTGAAAATTGTAGTTGGTGAGGGAGTGAAAATTAATTAACATTTTCAAAAATTCGTATATTGCAGTGCAAATCGGACCTATATCGATTTTATAAAATTATATCTCTTTATTCGATCAAAAAATTTGAAGCCATTTTCTGTGAAAATTTTGAAAATGTCGGAGTTCCAAACAATAAAAAAACAAATTAAAATGCCCGATTGAAATTCGAGACCAGTTACATCGATTAGGAAATATCAGTTTTGGTGAAATTCCTAGGTAGTGTTCAGGCGCTTTTTTGTTTCCAGACAGGTCAGACCAAATGCTGTAAACCAATTATTCGATATAAATGACCCAAAAAACTGACTGCACTACCACATTCTGATAGAACTTCGTATGTGAAGATGTAATTTGCTTATTATATCAGCAAGAAAAATTAACTTTTTTCCGTATAACAGACCTCCAAAACGTATATTTTCAGGTGCTGTGAATTTGTATACTACTTATACATGACAGTAAAAAGAAATAGAAAGGGTTTTGGTATTTTGACCGGTTTTTTGAGATTGGGTCCATTGCATGGTGTTTGCGGGGCCAAGGGCCCCGCGAGCAGACGGCTCCTTGATCGATCCCGACGCCGCGCAACTTAATTACGGTAATGGAGCCGCGGGCGGTCGCCAGGGCCGGCTGCGCCCCCGTCGCACCCTGCTCACCCACCCCTGCCTCCAGCCCCGCCCCGCCCTCCTATCCCGGCCCAGCGTCGCCCTTTGGTGCCTTCAGGACCAGCGAGACCCCTGCCACTTCGGAAACAGCGCTTCTCATCGGATCGCCCGAGTTAAGCAATGACCAGCCGGTCGACCGTCTGGAAATCCCGTTGCACTCGCAATTAAGGTTCACCGGGAGCAAAAGGCCATTTCGGGACAGAGGTGGGGGGGGGAGGAGGAAACTTTACTGCATGAGCCAACCTTTGGCGTACGAAGCCGCCATGAGGGTTATTATTGTGTCGTAGGATGGCTCGGCACGCATTTATGCATGCCTAAATATCCTGTAGTGTGTGGTTTCATTGCGATAGTCACCGAAATTCTTGTCACAATGTTCACAACCTCTAATCAACTTTCAGCAAATCATTGTCAAAGTAAATCTCCGTCAGATAACACTGGCCAACAAAATGTAACTTTTTTTATGTTATAAGGGAAACAAGAGGTGTTTCTGATCTACTTTTTTGTGCTTATTTCAAATCTTTTTAGAGAACTTTCCCATCACCCAAGGTTTTCGAGTTATCACATCAAAAAACATTTCTCATGTACATACACTATAGTATTATGATCTCTTAGCTGAAATTACATTGACTCACCTAAAATGTGTATGAACTGCATTTTTGACTCTACTTCACTTGAGGAACATTTCTTTTCAGTGTCCAACAGTAGTCTACCAACATATCTGAGCACCATTTACACTAGCAGCGCTTTTCCATTTCTGTGACGTCCTGGTGGAAACTCTCCCCGTGTTCGTCGCTCACATCCCCTAGGATTTAAGGGAAGAAATCGAGATGGAAGGGCGGAAAGTGTATTTTCAATAACATATTACATCCCTTTATCTAATAGTTCTCAATCATTTCACTGACAAGTTCTCTGTAGCTATTAGACCTGAAATTTCCTAGAAAGTGTTTGAAAGAGTGCCATGCAGCTGCATCTGGCACATTTAACTCGCTTTCAAATTGCGTATCGTTCATCAGTTCCCTTATGTGAGGGACAACAAATATTCCTTGCTTTAGTTTAGCATTACTGATTCTAGATTATTTTTAGGAAAAACATGCGCTGCCATCCCGATTCATAGCTTTCACGAAATTCTTGATTTAGCCTAGTTTGATATGCGGTGTAGGCAATAAGATTTTTTCAGAACGTATAAGTGGTTGGTGAAGAACATTTTCATGTCCCGGATTGTGACTCTCTTTTTGATTAGTTCTTTTTTAATCTAATGATTACATTTATATCTTTTATTCCACTTGCTCAAGAAGCAACAAAATTTTGTATACCCAAGCTATAACACTTGTACGAGGGCTTTCAAATCCCCACATATTTGCCAAGAAAAATTAATATGCTTGGGAGCGGATAGTTCGAGTTTCATATCATCATAATTTTCCTTCAAGCAAACTGCAGTGCCTGAAGGAACGGATATATGTTTCCATTATGTAGTAACATTCCTTTCAAACTTGTTTTCGAGGAGTCTATGAACAAACGCCAATCTTCAAATTTATGTTCAACACCCAGTAGCTGGAACATTTTTTCAACATCATTGCAAAAAACTAGGTCCTCCTCTTTAAAAACTATTTTTTTAACTTTTGATAGTGATAAATGTACTCTATGGGATGACGTAAACGCCATGTGGTTTTGTTTTTTCAAAAATTACGAAAATGTAATTTTTTGACTAGCGTCTTACGTTTTGACCAGCGGCTATTGGCTCACATTATTTCATTTATGGGTACATGAGTTTTAAATGATGTCATACATTTTCTCGAAAAATCAAAGCTTTTCTGTGAAAACGAGCTCAAATTTTCGCATTTTCAAAAACACTCAAACGCGATTTTCTCAAAAACTGCTCCAAATTTTTTCTTCAATTTTTTTTTTACAGATAATGCTAATTATTATAGATGACATAAAATGCATGTTGGTGTATTCTTTTGTTTTTTCCACAATTACAAAAAGTTAACAACTGTTCCAGAGTAGTCAACGAAAATTTCCTTATAAGACGACGTTTTATTTTTCTATATTATCCTTAAAGTAATATTTCGATACTAGCATTAGGAAGCCGAAAATTGAGAAAAATTAAAAATATATATGCATTGAGCGGCGAAAAATGCACCTGGCAAAAGTATGTTGCAATCCCGATAAGCTAGCCTAGACCAACGAAATTAGAAAACTAAATAGTACAAGAAAGTCTGTGCCATTCTGTAGCACCAGTAGTTTCGGTGTTGGTTGTACGCAGGTATCGCCTACTTAATTGTTTATGTATTAAGGAAGAAGCATTCCAAAAATTCTTGTTACCTACAACCTTTAAGGACCGGTTTCCACCTTCTAGAATGCTTCAGCATTGTGTATCTTCGAATTAATCGCATATAAGTGGCTCGCGAGTTCATATTTTTAAATACGTCTGCTGAAGTTAAACTCGAGAGGAGTTGATCTCGAACGTGCTCGTAAGAACCTCGAAAACGCCCGTAAGAAGTAATCGCAGTTATCTGCTTCCTCTCCGTGTTTCGTCAGTTGTGCTCTTGTTTCGCCGTTAGTAAATGTTCAGAGACGCTCATTTGCGTTATGTTGAACGGCGGTGACGTCGCGATGGTCTCTAATGAATGTTTTTGCCTCTTACATGTGATAGAATAATCTTATCACATTCGGATACTATAAATAGACATATAGATAAATGGTTATACCTGTGACGAATTGAATTGATAGGTGGAAGAGGATGTTTGTGATGCGATTTGAATGGAAATGAAACAATGGTAAAATGGGAGAGGGGGGAAAAGTAGAACCCCAAGAAAACCTGTCGCGACTCTTTCTCCACCACAAATTCCTCGTCCGTCGACCGGGATTTCAATCTTGATTCTCAAGGGTGGAAACCTCGGGTCGTCCCTATCCCTCTTTATAACTCAGTCAAGAATTGACATTTGAATCGACTAGATGCGGGCACCGATGTTGCTCACGGAGCAACATCGCAATCTACATTTATGATGTAGATTGCTTACCCAAGTTCAATTTTTTTCATCTGTGCTTGCAAATTTGATCATGTTTTCATTATTTATTTTATTATTTTTCTTTTATTGAGGTTTTTGATTATTTTATTTTCGTCTTGTTCCAAGGTGAGTTTCTCTGCTAGATTATTGTGGTTACTAGTGATAATTTAGAAATTCATTTTAAAATAATTCTTAATTGAAATTCATCTCTGAAAATTGTTTAAATACATCCAAAATATATTATTGAATTGCTTCTATATTATTTTTCAGTACACCTGATGAGACACGTGTCTGAGCGTGCGAAACGTTGAGTGAAAACTATTGTACCATCAACCATCAATAAATAGGTTCTGATGAACTGCGTTTAGTCGTCTTAAATAAAAGTCATGTGCTGAGTCAAGCGCTACTTGGTGTAAGATACTGCTTCATAAATGTCTTCCTAATAATCAGCAGACACCGTCCGTAAGCTGTTATATATCATCTACCCTGTAGTTAAACTGTCTATTAACTTCTGGAAGGTTCTTGATTTTTTAATTGGCTAAATTTGTATTCTATTATGATAAAAATTATTTACGTGCAACGGCATTCCAATAACTTTCGTTTGTAATTTTAAGAAACGTTCAGTTGGGCTTTATTCGAGGCATTTGAAACTTTTCTTTTAGCCGATACACAGTATGCCGTATCAATGTGCTGTCTCTTAAAGACATGTTTGAGGCATTTTGAATCTTTCAAATTGTATCTTGAATTGTGTCATTGTGCCCACTTCTTAATGTTCTCAGCAGTTCATTCAATTCTCAGTCATATTTCCTTCTTTTCCTTCACAGTTTTCTTTCGGAAGATTCTTATACTTCAAGACTCAACGTCACCCTCAACATAGTTTTCCTTGAAATTCTCATTACAGTAAAATGGATTACAACCTAAAATTTGCCTTTCATTATACCGGTCACAAAATTGATTTTGAGCGTAATTATTAAAACATACAATTTTCAACGTTTTGTTTTGATGAAAGCTATTAAACCACATCGTCTACAACTCATTTATAACAACATTCTGAGAAAAAATATTTTTGTGGCCTAATTTTAATAAAATTAACAATTCTTATCTGAAGTTTCTGTAGATGTTGTGTTGATTATATTATGTTCCTGTCAATGAGCAATGTCTGATTACTATATTTGTGGGATTTGGAAGAGCTGACTTCTTGGAAAAGATGACTTACAAAGAAAAAATTTTAAATCCTTGGATCATGAGAAGATAATGAACACGTTAGTGATTATTTATTATTACATTCAGTGGTCTCTATGTTATCCGTGCGCGTTGTCTTAAGCCCTCAGTTCACAAGATGGGAGAGAAGTGGGGAGGGTTGATGATTGGGAAGTGGGGAGGGTTGACAGGATTATTATATCAAATATGTAGTTCGTTTTTCAATGCAAAATACACGGAAATTACACAGAAGCGAGCATTACTGTATATCAGATTATACCAACAACTCTCTTTTCTATAATTTATTCTGAAATTAACTAATGTTAGTACGGGAGTGGGGGAAAGTCTTCCAGGGTTCAAGAAAACGTGCGTGTACAATACTAGTAAATAGATCACTGATTATATTTCAATTAAAAACTCCATGCCATGCCTCAACTTAATCATACCTTCTCAAATCTGCGCTTTGTCATTTGTATGACAGTTGTAACCTCATTCCGCTCCTTCATTTCATCTCCCTATTTTTTATCAGTTTGACGTTTTATTTGCAACTGGAGTATGTTCCCTAAAGTTTTACTGAGCATTGTGCCTTATGTGGTCCGCATTTTATTGTTTTTAATTTGACTATCTGTGTTGGGTTTTATATGATATTATATGGTGAGTGTTTTACACAGGGACGTTCAAAAGGAAGGGCAGAAGGTGCAACTTGCTCGAGGCCCTGTCATAAGTGGGGTGCAGAAATGTTTTTGTTGTTGTTTTCAATATATTATATTAAATCATATCAAGTACCTATATTATTAATATATTAATTTGTTTATTCGTTCGTTGTTTTCATTCGGTCTGCATTTGAATATGATTTAATCAATTCTCTCAATCGACATTCAAAATTACGTTCCGTGCGTTATAAAGTGAAAAAGCCTAATTATGTTTGTTTTCTATTTTGACTTTTCTTTTTGTAAGATTCGTTTCTTGGTTAACATTTTAAGGAGATATTTTTGTGCACTTTGTGCAGATACTCTTAATATAAGTTTTACGTACGTTGTCGCAATAGCGTATTTCATGAATAAACTACGCTGGAAAGCGAATTGAGGTGAACACACAAAGATATTGATTTTGCCTGGACCCCTGCGAACATTTCGCACTAATCATCCTTATTAAATGAGAAAATGACTTGGTGTACTGGAAATCTGCAAAATTATATAATGGACGTAACCCGCACACGAAATGTTATGCTCTCGTTTCGTTAGATTTGAGACGAGTGGGGGGTTTGGTTCCGAATTTAAACGCCTGTACTAGGGAGGTTTCGAACAGCGCATTGTAAAACGATATGCTCTACTTTAGAGTGAACCACGTTATCTCTACAGTTTGAAAACCTTGAAGCGTTTTGGACAATGTTTTCATCTAAGACTGCGATAATGCAAGTAGTTTCGAACTGTGACAACAGTATGTGTTGCTAACGCTAAATTTCCTTAATGCCACATTTTCTAGATTCACATTTTTTCGACTAGAGCTGCCCAACAACATGATGTATTACGGAAATATAGAGTTAGCAGTTCATTCTGCCACCAGAGTTGGAAAAAAAAATTCCATCTATTGTGATCACGTGTGATTGCGTGTATTGTGATTACTTGGTGCACGATGCATGTCGCGTGGTTACACTCGATAATTCTTTTTGATAATCGTTTTCCGAGATAACAGTGATGTAAAACTTGTGTTCGCGCATGCCCAGAGGCTCCAGACTTCGATTGTGACCTATACAGTACAGTGCTTCACACTATGTAAACGTTTCCAACAATGAAATTGACACCATCATGGTCGTTCAAGAAGCTCTTTCTATTAAATAAAAACAAAAATTGCTTGCTACCCATGCTCCCTCAACACTCGTTGCTATATTTTATTCATAATCGTGTTGGTAACGAATAAGGTATAGGGATTCCGGAGCTCAACATGTGTAACATTTGCTCATGATATAACTATCCTCTGAATCATTTCATTAATAGGTTTCTCATCTACATTACCGCTCCTAGAATGGCTCATGGACAGCGTAATATCTTCCGGTGACGTGGTTCCGGGTTCGATTCTTGAACAAGGCAAAGCTATAGTTGACGCCCTCCTTTAGAATCGTTTCATCTTCTGTAACTATGTGACGAACAAAAGCTCAGGCAGGCGGAGTTTGCTAGTTACGTCTTGCGCGCCACATTCGTCTCTCTTATCTCCAAGCGTAGGAATTTAACTAGACACAGGCATGAGGGACAGAGTTAGCTAGCCCACAAAGTCGGACAATTGACCCAAAATGCCAAACACATACATACATCTAAATTGCTCTCGACTCTCTTTCCTAGAGAACCTTTTATCTATGAGCACTGCGCATTTATGAACAAGCTGTCTTATAAACAATTGTACGCTACTTTTCTATTGAATTTTATTATTAATTTGATTCGCTTGAATTGCGTTGTTGCTACTAAAGAAATATTATCAAATGCAAAACCGACCTAAAACACTGTACCATTTCCTTCTTCTTTGGAGATTCTAATTCGTGCATCCCTTAAACACAACTGAATCATATTCACATCATTAAATAAAGTCACATTCCACGCAATGTTTCAGAGACCCAATAACGTTACAATATATACAAATTGTGCAATAAATATTGTGAACACGCCAAAAATACACCCATCATGAATTACCAACCTTCGTATAGTTCAGTCAAATACCGTTACCAGAACAAACACATTTTATGAAAATTAAACATCACTTTATACCTGACCAAAAACTTCAAATCCACGTTTTCCTCGTATGCATGTTCGATATTCCAAAAAACAGATGCTTTGCTGATTACATGGTGTCGACAAGTCCGTGTCAACAATTGTCACACAATTGTCAACATAATGATATTTCTTACGAAGAGAAACGTCACGGAGTGACGTTTCTACTATACACCACCGTCTTCACGTTTCTTCAGATTTCAGAATGATGTCAATTACCCTGATATGTAAGATACGCAAATAAAATCGTAAACTTTTGCATGAATAAAATTAATACATTGAAAAAACTAATTGAACACCTGCACTTTATCCTCTGTCGCATAACAACTGCGTCGTAAAACGCCCTAGACGCCCTACGACTCTTCGTTCTCTGATTAAATAGCGAGATAAAGTATTCACAACAGTAGTCCTGACGAACGCAGCTGTGGAGTCCATGGTGAGGCAGTGGGAGAGCTCTCAAAGGAGTTGGAGCTGGAGGCAACAAGAACGACGGAAGTCGGGAGTAAGGTGACTCCAACGAAGGAAGCTACGGAAGCGACGTCAGCGGCAATGCCTGCAGTAGTGGGACATCGGTCTGATAAATGGCAGCAAGGAGCTCTGGGATTTTAACGTGGTGGTACGAAGGTAAATCTCTCTATATTGTTGCTTCAACACCGCATACGTTCTCGCATTATTTCTAAATTTGCAATTTTCGAAAACGAGTCCTGCTTCGTCCATTCTTTTAAGCATTTCTCGTTATATTCTAAGAAGAAAATTAAAGAAAAACTTTAGAGCAGTTTCTGAGAAAATGTGTTTATTTATAAATTGCATTAATTTCCAGCAGAAATTACGTGAGTGCGAATCGCTTTTTCAAAAATTGTACATGACCGTTTCTAAATAGCTTATTTTTTTAGAATATATTTTGTTTAAAGCAAAAATATCTTTCTTCAACTTCGTAATGTTTTTGCAATTAAAATGTTAATATTTTGCAATTTTCGAAAATGCAGAGTTCTCCAGAAAGGAGTCTAGCAACAATTTTTCTCGATTTCGAGATTTCAACGTTAATACACGTTTTGGGACCCCTATAACAGAAAAGGTGTTATTTTTCAAAACGTTCGTCCGTCTGTGTGCCCGTCAGTCCTTTCGTTCGTCCGTCCATCTGTGAATAACTCTAGCATCTACATTATTCATAGGATTTTTCCAAAATGAATATTTCTCGCCAATCCGCATCTACTCAAAGCTCTGACATTTTGAAAAACATTCTTTAAATTTTAGTGGTATTTGATATGAAGCCCCTGGGACACATTCAAAATTTTCTCAAAACTAAATTCAAATTTTGTCTTTAAAATGTTTGTAAGAATAAAATAAAATTCTCTCGTGACACATGTCAAAGGTCCAATTTTCAATTAGTTTTCCAAAATTGCAAAAGCCTGAAATTTTTCAGTCTTTCTACAATATCAATATTGAAAAAAAAGATTTTTTTCTACAAATACAATTTGTCTTCCACAATTAGTTCTTTCATGGTCGTCATACACATTTTGCAGATTTTACTAGTTTAGCGCAATTTTTAGTAATATGTGGGTAATATTTAAAACATATCAAAAAAATAATTTCTCAAAAACTGCTCGAAATTTTTTCTTTAATCATTTGGTAGGAATTGTGCTAAATGTTCTATATATGATGACATTGATGCTATTTTCCTTTCCTTTTTTCCCCCTCAAAATCACACAAATGTATTTTTTTACATTTCTCTCACATTGATAATATTTACATTACCGGTAATTTGTATACATTATCGCATTTGCGAATATATGAGCCTTAAATTATGTCTTATAATGTTTCTCCGAAACTTAATGTTTTCAGTGAAAATGTGATCGAAATTCCGTATTTTCAGAAACGCATTTTTCTATTTCAAAGTCTGAGAGATCACACATTTCACCGATCGCTTAGGTTCATCTTTGCACCCCAAGCCCAATACACTGCAAGTAACCTTCAAAACAAGGCACGTCAACTGTGCAATGCTGCCGCTTCGCAGAGTTTACACGTCCGCAGTGGCGCCCACGTGCATAAAGATTTACTATATTGCATGGTGTTCATATTATTTTATTGAACCCCTGTATTTGTTTATAATTTTTTTTAAATTGCCAATGTTTTATACAAAATTACGTGAAAACTGCTCATGTTTTCCAAAAATTGTACATAACCTTATTTTGCTTGAAAGCCTTAAAGCAGTCTACGTATAGTGCTAAATGCACTCTATAAGATTACATAAACACCATTTTCTTTTTGGTTTTTTGTTGTTTTCAATTTCACAAATGTAGTTTTTGACATCTTTATCATTAATATTGATATTACGGGCGATTTGTATACATTTATTGCACATGTGTGTTGGCATATAGGCGGCCAAATTAATTCAAATTTGGCCCCACACATGGAATTCAATCATTTCGACAATTCGTTGGGGTTATTTAAGAGAAAAAACAAAACATTTCAAACGTCGCGCCTTCGAGAAAACCTAATTCTCTCTCTCACACACATAGAGGAAAAATTCATTTTGTATGAAACTCTTTGAAATAAACTTTGAACTGCTTGCACAAGTGGCCGAGAGATGTCGTTCCTGGGCACCGCACCGGCAGCATGGCGCATTGTCGGCTAATTCACGGACTCAAATGTCTTTCCAATAAGACGTGACGAGATCGCGTTGTTCGAGAATCTGGAGCTGCGAGCATTTTCGAAGCGATCCGCCTCGCTCGTGTAGAGAAACCAAGTAATACGCGTATTGGCTGCTTTGAAAGTTGGGTTTCTACGTTGGCAAGCATTCCTAGCACGATAACTCATTCTCCGTGCACCAGCTTCTAACGCCACAAATAACGAATAGAAACCGTAAGGAGAACGTGTTTATTTTCGTTCAGACAAAGGTCACAATGACAATTTCTTCAATACTCAATTATCCTCACGCCAAGGTGCTAACCATCTTCATTATCGATCGTTTTCATTAAATTCCCTTGTCAAAGGATTAGCAAGCGATGTAGCAGTTTCTACTGCTGATGCATGGTAGAATTTCTTTCAAAAAGAGCTCCTAATATTGTGCTACTTCAACATGTGAGTGCAAGTGCTTAAAATGATGTCTAATAAATTTTCTCGAAAACTCAAAAGTTTTCTGTTAAAATAAGACCAAAATTGCACATTTTCAAAAACCCTTCAAGGCCATTTCTCGAAAACTGCTCCAATTTTTTTCGTTATACTTTTTGTGTGGATAGCAAAAAATGTACTGAATAAAACATTAACTCCATTCTGTTTGATTCTTATGTTTTTTCAATATTACAATTTTCTCATTCTTAAAATTACAATACACCTCACGTTAGTAATGACACAAGGCTGCCGGTTTTCTACATTATTGCATTTGCGAATGGAAGTGTTTCAAATGATTTTTAACTCAAACATTTTCTGTGGAATTAGCTCAAAATTGCACATTTTTAGAAACGCTCAAAGTAACTTTTCTAAAAAATGGCTTCACGTTTTTCAACGATAATTCTCTATAATTCTACTCTTCTACAATATTCTTACTCTCATACATCTATTCCAGTATTAGGGACCGAGAACTTGAAAAAATTTGAAAAAAAAACTACTTTGGGCAGAATAAGATTCGAATAATACCTAAGATACGAATATAACTAATAATATAAAACCACAAGCTGCAACAATATATAAGTATGTAACACACCACGAGAGAAATGTGCTTTCAAAAGCAAAAAAAGATGTGTAAAGACGATAAAGTTAAAGATAATATAATTCCTCCGTATACATCGACATAAAAATATAAAAACAAATTAATTTCTTAGAGTTGGCTAAAGAGGCTGATTTGTGATAGCACATATTCTCTTGGAAATGAAATTTATTAAGTTGCAAACATTTCAAGTAATTGCTTCCTTTTTGATGATTTTAATTACTACATTTACTTCAATTTCCTATTTTATAAAACGTATTCAGTCGGCTAAAGATAATTTTCGAAAATCCTAATTTTTTTAGACTCTATAGGGTAGAAATCAGAGTTGAATTAAGGTCCGTTGACGGACTTCATGACACTCCGCAGGGACGTGGAATACTTTGAACGTGTTCGAGGATGCCGGTGACCCCACCGAGCGTGTTACGGAGACCGCTGTACTCGTATTAGGTGAACGCTCGTGTAGAAACTCGTGATTCGCCCCTTTGCCAATCGAGACCACCCCAGTGCCTCCGTTGCGGCAGTAACAGCCGCGTGGAAACGTCGGCAATGGCGGTTACTGCCCGCACTGTTCCGGAACGGACCAAAATGCACACAGAGCAATAAAGTAATAATAATAATAATAATAATAATAATAATAATAATAATAATAATAATAATAATAATAATAATAATAATAATAATTTAACAAGGTTAAATCGAAAAAACGATTTATCACAAACTCCAGGTACAATTGGAGTGATTATGGAAATGGAGATCATCAGTCTGTAAAATCGAGAATAGTGCATAAAGATACAGGACAGTTCACTAATCGGCCCTAAAAGCTCTTTAAAAGAATACATGACAACTGATTCTGAAGCCTTTGCCTCATTTTGTTTACCTAGTGATGATAATGAGATGGACGCATTGATGCTGATTATAAAGATGATGGTGATCATGCATTCTACTTTTCAAGTGCTCGCTTGGCGTATGTCCACAACGTGTGTGTTAGCGTTTGTACAGTAGAACGTATTGAAACGACCACCTCAACCAAGCGGTCAACTTCAATAACGGAAATGTTTTCCTGTAATCTATTAATTTTCCCAACCAACGGGTACCAACCGGTTGCATGCACCAGAATACGGGCTACCAACGCTCCTTCCCCCTCCTCCATCAGGAGAGCGCCAGCAGGATCTAGTGTAGAGAACACCTCATTAAGTACACTTTGATTAGGAAACGAACTTTATATATTTATATCAGCACTTTTGGAAATTAAATGATGGTACAAAAGGATGGGAATTCCTTTAGATTTACATGTGCAAACTATTCATTCTCTCTTTAAAGCGGTCTCCTGGAATGAGGTCAGCGATCAGGCAATGACCGCCAAATTAATTCAAATTTGTCGCCACGCATCGAACAGATCAGTTTCGCTGTTCTTTGAAGGCATTTAAGAAGAAAAGATCATATATTTTAAACTTACCGCTTAGGAGTAAACGCCAAGTGTAAAATTCGTTAGTAAAACGTTTATTATCGTTCGGACAGAGAACACTCGTCTAATGAGAACTTTCGATAAAAAAAAGCGATGTTCGTTGCAGTTTCTGCAAATGCTCTCCCAATTTATCTAAGCAATATTTCGGCTAGCGGAGTTTTGCCGAACCATGAACCTCCCACAAGCGAAGCACCGCCTTAGCCGGGACGAGCTCTAAGGTCCCAACTGGTCTCCCGACATGTGTCGTTTGTTAGGGTACTCTTCCAGCATTCGCCTGATATTGATCGGAGAAACCACGGAAAACTACCGATCAGAGCAGCCGGCCGCTAGAATTTTCCTCGAGACGGCGGCTGAACTTGACCCAGCTATCTAGGTAGTATCGAAAATACCGTCGGAACTAGAATTCTCAGACTATTGAAGATGTAATGGACAAATACAAGTATCTAAATGTGCTGAAGGACAATCTTAAGAATAGTGCTGAGAAGTTAGGCATTGGACATAATTTTAGTTTTTATCAGGAAAATGGTCCCAATTGGTTCAACTGTGGCTCTTATACAATTGTCCTAAAGTTTTTCACCCTCCCCTCTCCAATCCACAGACATCAACCCCTTTGAAAATCTTTGGCAAAGGTTGGACAGTAAAGTGAGAAAAGAGCCCATCGCCAACAAACAACACTTAAAAGTGCGATTGCATGAAGAAGGGAATAAAATTTCAGCAGAATATACTAGAATACTTGTAGAGAGCATGCCAAAGAGGTTAAATGAAGTTATGAAAATTAAAGGACTTCCTACAAGTTATTGATGTACTTACTTTTTGTTTTTTAATTTTTAAATTTGTTTATATGGTGTCGAATATTTTTTGACATGATTTTGATTCTTTTGAAGGATTAACTATTCTTCAAATGTATTGTAATTTGATAATTTTTTATGTAAAAATTAAACTTGCATGTTGTTCTAACGTATGAAATGTGCGTCTTTCATTATTCACAACCAAAATTACTAGTTTAATATTTGTTCTAAATTAAAGAATGGTAAAATTATCGGTGTCCGAATTTTTTTTTGAGTGAGTGTACATCAAAAAGTAATTCATAATTGCATTTTTAGACATATTCTTGTGAAAATAGTGAAATATATATAATTCTAAAGATATGCTATAAATATTGTACAATTATAAAGACTCTCAATATATGTAAAAACACGCACTATAAATATTGCATTTCTCACCGGAGAAACATTGTTCGGTGGACATATTACAAAACGCATACATTTAAATGTAATAGAAAAAAGTTGTTTTTATATAACTATTCTAGCCCTAGTCAGGAGTTTCGGGGTGAAGAAAATTCAATTAACGTAGTTTCGAGGCCAATAATCTCAATATCGCTGTCTCTGACCGGGATGGTCGGTGGATGGTGGATGTTTTGACACTAGCTAAGAGTATATAGCTAAGACGAGTTCATCCACTGTTTGGAGGAGAAATCAAGAGGCCGGTTCTGTTATCGGTAGTTTACCGTGGTTTCTCCGATCAATACCAGGCGAATGCTGAAACAGTACCCTGACAAACGGTCCAAGGCCTGAGCGCGATCTTTCCTTCCCCTTCCTTGTGTCTTTCTCTTCCGGGACATGTACACATATACTTACATGCACTACACTACCACATGTCAGCAGACCAGTCGGGCGCCTAACAACCAAACCCGGCTGGGTAGGTGTGACGTTGCGGGAAGATATCTAGAGGGGGAAATCCTGCAAGCCAAACGGACGGACCAAAAGATGAACGGATGAACACTCAGACAGAAATTTTAGCAAAAAACACTTATTCGAAATCAAGATCCCACAAAACGTAAATACTCACATACACTCAAGTTTACGTAGGAGAGAAAGTAAGAAATATTCACCCGGTACGCCGCTAATGCAGCCACCATTTCCCACATTTCCCACCCTCATAGAACGTATCACCTAATACAATACCTAACCCTATAAACAACAAAAGGTCAGTCTTCCAATGTTAAGAAGCCACAAAACGTATTTTTGTTCCGAAAAATCGGTACTTTTTCCAGGTGTATTAGACGAATGTCTCCTCCTCCTACACAGTAGCGGTAAATAAAGACAGTGGAAAGCACGCTCTGCCGCGCACAGTGCCATTCGGGAGCACTGTGCGTCGGCGAAGGCGCGTGCGTCGCCGCGTCAGCAGCCCCGCCCCGCCGGACCCCGCCGTGCCCCGCCCCCTCGAGCTTCGCTCCGCTCCCGCTGCCGCGCCCCATAAAAGGCGGCGCGCACGTGCGGCCGGACGTTTATAACTCTTTCCCCAAGAGTTACGCCTAACGCGCTCCCCGGCCGCTGCGACTGCTGGCGTGGCGCTTCCGGGGATGCTATCACCGGCACCCCGCGCGCCCGCGCTGCATTGGCCATCCTCGCACCACTCCCGCTCACGGGTGCTCAACCCACAACTACCACCCTTCACCGCTCTCATCACTACCACCGGTACAAAAAAAGGAGGAGTGGTGCTAAACAGCACATACTTTCTTAAATTCCATACAACTTACGTAATTACCAGTTCCCCGGAAATGGGAACTGCGCGATTTTTTTTAATTGTCCTTTGCTCTATCCGTGGAAAAACTGAAAGAAAAAAGTTTGAGTCGTTTTCGAGATAATAATTGTTAAAAAATTACCTATGATTCACGCAGAATTACGCGAAAAATACTCGTGTTTTCGAATAATTGTTCATTACCTTATTTACATCTTATTTATCCTTATTAATCTTTATTTATGTCTTCGAAGATCAGATTTAATTAATAAAAATCTTTTTCTTCAAAATTGTAGATAAAGGAAGACACCGAAAAAGAATTTTCAAATTTTTCGAAAATTTAGGAATTTCAAAGAAAAGTATGGTTTATTGGCCCATAGACATAACTTGGCACCATCACAATCGGTTACAACAAAAAGAAATATGCCGTCATGTAGAATGATTTAAGTGCTTATTAATTACGCAAATTCACATATTACTCGAAAGTTCGAAGAGCAATTAAATTAAACTTCACATTATCAATTAGCAATTAAATTGGTCTACGTGGTAGCGTATTTTGTGATAACGGATTGAGGTGGTTCCAACATAAGTCTGAAGGGTTAGTTCACCATCAATTATTCGGAAGTTCGAAAAGCATTTACATTATTTTCTGCGTAATTAATTAGCAATTAAATCATTCTACAAGATGGCATAATTGTTGTGGTAACTGAAAGTGGAGGCGCCAGTTAATCGTAAGCCAGCTCACTACTAATTACACAAAAAATTGAAGAGCAATTAAATTGATTTTGCGTAACTAATTATCTGTTCAACTGTACTAAATGATGGCATATTTGTTTTTGTGGTAAACAATTATGGAAGTGACAGCTTAAGACAGGTCCTACCACCACACCACGGTTATCATCTTCGTCCTAACCAATCTATCTCTCTCATCTCCATCGCCAACGTAGTCGTGTCCGTATTAACTCCTATTCCGTAACAATCACTATCATCATCATCATTACGAACGTCGCTACCACTATTAACAACGACGACGAGCCAGTTGTCGCATCTGCCGCTTCCGTCACAACCATCTTCATTGCAGTTACCATCTCTTCCAACACCTATCACTACAGTAGTCAGCATCTTTACCACCACAACCAATGTCAACGACAACAACAATTTCGACAACCCCAGTATCCCCCCCATTTCCTCCAGCTTCACATTTTCTACATCACAACTGTCACAATTACTATCACCATCCACCTATCTTCTCTATCAACCTTTCTGGGCAAGCTTGACAAATTTTTGAGTTACGAAGCATTATTTTAAATGATCAACTGAGAAATTGCGTCTTTTGCCTCAGTATTGTGTAATGCTCGCTAAACCTTTACTCAACTTCAGGAAAATCATGAGGACAGTCTTGAACCTTGCAATATCCAGTGAAGATAAATTCACATTTGCTATTAAATATGATTCAACACTTAAATTGAACTCGAAAAAATATATTTTACAAATAATTTTGAAAGAATATGGAACATACTGCAAATAAAGAATTAAATATACAATGATACCTAAGTTTTCCTTAAATAGGTGAAAATATGTATTATGCTTTGAAATATAGACAAATACGGAGAATCAAATGTGTTTCAAATAACTTCAAGAAGTCTCATTCACAAACTTATTTATTACAAAAGTTCTATTTTAACTAATTAAGAAAGACCCTTAAAAAATTACCCTCAATCCTACTAGCTATCGATTAATCATTCTTATTCCAATTTTGTCCAAAATACAGGAAAAATGTCAATTAAAGAGACTCCGTAAAATTCTTATCCAAAATAATCTTATTTTGTCCTTCCAATTTGGCTTCTCACAAAACCAATTTACAAGCCACGAATTATTGCGTCTAACTGAAAACATTCACGAAGCATTTCATGCAGTTCATCACTTACCAACAGTATTCCTCGATGTCTCCCAAGCATTTGACTGAGTTTTTCGTAAGATGGCCTAAAATACAAACTGAGAAAATTAGCCATTTAGAAATACTTACTCAATACTCTGTCAATTTTTTGTAATTCTAGTGAATAAAGTCATCTTATCACCACGAATAAGTTCAGCAGGAGTTCCTCAACGTTCCCCATTGTCACATTTCTTTTCAATTTTTAAATCTCATACATTCCCAAGCATATACACTGCCCGTTTTGCAGACGATAGTCATGTTTGCGTCTGATCACTATCTCACCACTACAAAAAACTTAATTCAAGAGACACCTCCAAGTGTAGATAATGGAAAATTAAAATAATTCCGAATACGTCACCATCCACAGTTGGCACTTTTCGTTTCCTACCCTTCCCTCTGCCACTACGATTCGACTCATGCATTATGCAGAAATATTTGCTCCCGTCCGTTATCTAGGCGTCTTAATGAATATATTGACACAGACATTGAAAGACCGCATTACCGCCAAAGTGATTAAGACTAATAAATGCCTTAGTATTGTTCGACTAGTACTTAACAGCATTCCATCATTAAGCTACATTATGGTCTTCAGATAATCATATATAGTTCATTTTCGCTACTCACTTCCGCTTGCCTAGTCTGATGCAAAGCCGTAAAATTTATCAACAACATTCAAATATTCAAAAACAAGGTCCTCAGAATATCAGTAAAACGCCCCTACGTACGCAATAAGAATCTTTACAACAATTTAGTAATAATGATCCCGCTCTCTAATAAATCACAAAACTAGTGGTGCTAAACCAGCACGTACATTCTCGACCGTATTGTCACACAAAATTACGCGAAAAGTACTCAAATTTTAGAAATATCGTACATGACCTTATTTCAAATTTTATCTTTAAGGAACATACTTCATTAAGGGAAAAATATCTCTCTTAATAGCTGTAGTGTAGAAAATGCCGAACAAATTAGAATCTTTGCAATTTTCGACAAATCCGGGTTTTTAACGAAAAAGAGACCTGCAGCATAATCTTAAACGTCATACTATTTAACAACAAAATTTAAATAAAAAGCGATGGAGCCATTTATTTGTAATTTGGTAAATGTTCCAAGGGCTTTATGTAAAGTACCCCCAAAAATTAAAATGTTTCAAATTCAAGAGGTCGTAACATCAGCCAGATCTATTGGAGAATATCAATTTTGGAGAAATCGGCTGAACGGTTTAGCCGCTAGCGTTGTTCACAGACGGAGAGAAAGACTTTTTCCCGTCATTCGATTTTTCGGTATCAAGAACCCACAAAACATGGATTCTGGCTACACCACGTGTTGGAAGTTTTTCTCTCTTAAATTTAGCAACTGGATTTATTCATGTTTTCGTTACCAAGGCCCTGTAAGAGTAGTTCTGCCGAAAATTCGCCGTTTTTTATGCGCAGCATTACATAACTTTCTCTTTACTGCGTAAGCAGCCATGTTTTGAGAGTATGTACCTCAGATCGAAAAAGTGGATAATTCATGTTCCCGTGTGTATTCCCCGGTTGATTATGCGATGCCATGAATTTGAAACAGTTTGATTTGGGGGAGGGGGTAACCTGAAGCTCCAACTACATTTTCAAAATTGTCATAGAAATGGTTCCAAATTGTTTCTTTAAATTTTATCCCAAATAGACCAAGGAACGCTTATAAAAATGGCGGAGATTAGATTTTTGAAAATTCTCTGAATTTCCAAAAATTACGAAAGTTAAAATTTTTCCGGTGTCTTTCTACAGTATCAATATTGAAGATAGAGATTTTTCGTAATAAAATTTGTTCTTCAAAAATAGATCTAGAACATCACGTATATTTTTCAAAATGTGAATAGTTTTCTCGAGATACTGCGAACAACAAAAGCTAGATTAGTACAAGATTTTCTCAAAAACAACAAAATGGAGCAGGTATGTTAGTTGAATTCTCTTAATTTTCAAAAGTTACTAACAATGTGACAAAGAATGTGCTTTTGGAGCAACATTAGTTTGATCTCACAATTGAGTGGACAATGCCAACATTCTTCGTATTGCTACCTGGGCTTTTACAGACTCATAAAATGAATAGGTAATCAATCGTTTATCTTCTTTCATCATATTTAGTGATTTAATGCCCTTTCCAATATTAACCAATTATAAAGGAAAAACACATAATTTGCACGGCTTTATCAAAAGTCACTAAACAATTAACTTCTAACGATGTTTTCAATATTCAATGAGAGGCGAAGTAAGAGAACTTATCAACTTAAATTATCAATTTAAAGACCATGATTGCGATTATTTCTCAGTGTAGTTAACTTAATGTAATGTCTTCAATATGTCTCATTTTTCGCATAAAAATAATGTTCTCGTTGGTGTGATCATAATTGATATTGGCTTATTAATTTCATTCGCCTAAACACCACAACGTTCGTTTGCTAGGAGACCAACTACATAAGCAGAATCAACTTGCGGTGTGCCACGATATTCATAATGCCCTCAGTATTCTTTTATTGCATTATTTTTTGAAATTTGCTTTATTTAAAAGTTCACATTACCTACGAGTCTGATTCGACGACAAAGAACAGTAACAGAATACAAACAACATAAAACAAACATGGATATACTTCTACAAATTCCGGAACTGTATTTGAAACCTTGACCTCTTATCCCCGGACTGCAATGTAGACATTCCATTTCCTGTTTTCCTGATATTATCTGATGGAACTTGTATCCTTTTATAATTTCTCTACTTATTACTCTTTAACCATACCCTCATATTATTATTATTATTATTATTATTATTATTATTATTATTATTATTATTATTATTATTATTACTTCCTCGCTACCACTACCGTGGTAGAGAGAAAATTATGTAATGTTGCGCGAAGAAACCGCGAATTTTCCACAGAAAAACTCGTCTTACAGGGTCCTGGTAACAAAAACTTGGATAAATATAGTTGTTAAATGTAGAAAATGTTTGGTGAGCCCTTGATCCCGAAAAATCGATTGACGACGAAACGTCTGTCTGCCCATCCTTGTGTGAATAACGTTAGCGGCTAGTTCAGCTGATTTTCTCCAAAATTCATATCCTAATCGATCTGGCGGATGTCGCGGCCCCTTGAATTTAAAACTGATATTTTGATTTTTGGGGGTACTTTACATGAAGCACCTGGGACACTTTCAAAAAAAATAATCAATCGATTTTGATAACATTTTTCTGGATAGTCCGAAGGACGTTTAAGAAAATGGTGCAGGTCTCATGTTAGTTAAAAATCCTAATTTTTCGAAAATTGAAAAAATGAAACTTTTTCAACTGTATTAAAAGTATACATATATAACTCACATCTAGAATGTAAACTTCACGAATCTATCATTTTAAAAACTAATTTGCTATGCTAATAAAATTGAATTCAACGTCATGTAATCGACATTCATTTTTTAAAAAGGAGTATTTGAGTAGATACGAAGAATTCACAGGCTCTTCTTCAGCATTTGGTGGTGTAGCAAATTTTGTAAAAATACACCACTAATGCGGAAAATAAATAATTTAAATGATATGCTGGTAGATGCTCCACAATCATTATTTTTCGCCTGTCGCTAAGAGTCAGGTTCCTAATATATTCCCAGGACAGCAAGGGTGCAGTAGAACCGTGTGTCCATTCTCCATGAAAGATGGCACAACTAAATGTTTTTCACGCAGAAGGTTTTTCTGCTGTTAATTTTGTTGTAACTCCACTAAATGGAGCTGCAGCACAAGATTGCGCTTAATTTTAGTTGAATTTCTATTCATACTGAGCTCCATCTGGGCTTCATTATTGATGGGCGTTGCCGTGTGACGCAGGGTGAGGACGAGAACAAGACCGGCGGCGCGAGAGAGAGAAAGAGAGAGACAGAGACAGACAGACAGGGACTGACAAACATACAGAGACAGACCGACAGACACTGAGAGACATAGAGGCAGAGACAGACATAGACAGAGAGACAGAGACAGACGGACCGACAGACAAGCAGGCACAGAGTCAGACACGCAGAGAGACAGTGGCACAGACGGCGCTGGCCTTTGCCGCCCCCAGTGACCTTTTTACATACATCTTCCCCCAGTGACCTTCTTTGCCACCCAGTGACCTGTGTGGTACCCCCAAACGTCTGCGCTTTAGGTGCTGTTCATGTGTTCTTTGCCTACGCGCGGGGTATAGTCGGGAGCTGACTTGTTTTCGCGTGTGGGGTACACGGGGCGCGGGGAGAGGGGTGTCTGCCGCCTTATCTCGGGCATTCGTCACCATTACTATGCCAACCGAGAAACTATTCGTACTACTGACATCGGCCGGTTTCGACACGCTTGCTTTGTGAATCACAGTCCAGGCACGGTCCACGCTTCTACACTATGTGTTTTCTGTTGTAAGAGTTTGCTTATTGTTCGTAACACAAGTGTATACCGTATTCATTTTAATTTTGTTTGTGAGTTTTGGTGGAACGGTGTGGCTTCTGTTCGTAGGAAAGGCCAAACAATATACAGTGAAGCTAGGAAAATTGTACGTCTCGTTATTACGAAAGGTGACGAAGAAAATAATTCGGACGTTCTTCAACACACGCTGCATAACAGCAATTTTCGGGCAGCAAACAATATTGGAGAATCTGTTCGAACTGTGAAATCAATTAGAAAAGAAGAATTTGCATTCAAATTCAAAATTGCAGAAATGATGTGAAACACATAATTTATCTTGATGAGACATGGGTTGGCAATAATCTTACATTTGGAAAAAGCTGGAGTAGCGAGCGGATGTTCCCAGAATTTTGACAAATACAAGTTCCTCAAACAGGCTCATAATTGTAAGTGCCGGTTCAAAGGAAGGCTTAATCGACGATGCCACTTTGATTTTTAAGATTGGAATAGCTACAGGTGATTACTATGGCCATATAAACGGGGATAATTTTGAAAAATGGGTAAATGAAAAGCAGTTGCCAAACCTCCCCAAAGAATGTGTGATTGTGCTTGACAATGCACCATATCACTGACTCCAAGAGAACAAACCTTTTTCTAAGTATGAAGTAAAACAGGAGATGGTTGTCTGGCTCAATAAATAATAACATTGCTTGTTCCATGACTATGAAAAAGTTTCGACATAATCGTACAGCACAACCCTCCACAAAAAGTCTACCGTACAGACACTACGTGTAAAGCATATGGCCATACAGTAATTCGTTTGCCGCATTATGTGTGTGATCTAAACCCAATAGAGTTAGCCTGGGTCAAAATGAAGAGAAAATCAAAGAACACAGCGATTCATGAGATTTATCCCTTTCAAAGATGCAAGAAGTGACTGCAGATGCTTTGAGATCTGTATCTACAGTTGATTGGGAGGGATTCACCAACCACACTCTTAAGAACAAGGGAGAAGGATGGGAAGACGCCATCGACACATTTATTATCTATCTTGGAGGTTTGGGTTCCAGCGATACTGATAACAGTAGCACTGACGACAGTGCGTCGTCACATGCATATCTTGCACGTCCACTTGACTGAGGTAAGAAAGCAAGATAGTTACTTGTTTTTGTATATTTTAATAATTTCATCTTTCAGTATATTGTTTTTAATTTTCTTAGCTCTACGTATTGGCTTATTTGTTTTACTTATTGTCGTATGATGTTTTGACTTTGACACTTGGAGTAATATATTTGGGACAGCTAGTAGTTGCAGATTAAGCGGTGGGAGGGAAGCTTTCAAGAACGCCGTACCTTCTGGTACCCCAGAAACTGACGCGGTACCGGTAGCAATTTCGGAAGCTGTACTTCAGGCTTCGTCATGTAACATCCAAGGAGATATTACAGAGGGAAAAACATGGTAGCTGTAGCAGCTTATTAGAGAGGTGAAGAGAAACCTTTGTAATCTCGAGAAAGAGATCATTGAACTTCTTGAGTTCGTCAAACCTCGCCACAATGTAGATGGTGAGAACAAGAAATTAGTTAGAAGGAAAAGCGTTCGTAAATCCGAAAAAGGCCACCAAAGACAGATAGTTTGTTAATAAGTAAAAAAAGATTATGGCTTATCCTACGTGGACACATTGCGGAAAGTTAAAGGTGAATCTGAGCTGAAGAATCTGGGTTCAAATATCACTCATATCCAGAAGACAGCATGCAACGATCTCCCCCTTTTGGGTCGCATACTGATATGAGAACACTCACCCATGAACTGACCATTCAGGTGAAGGGTCTGGATGAGGTCACTACCAAAGAAGAAGTCCACGGTGCTTTGGTTGATCAGTTTCCAGAAGCAAAGGATTTACCTGCATCAGTAGTTACATTCCTGACACCAGCATATGGGGAACACAGGTGGCAGTAGTCTCCCGGGCACCGTGGCCAACGCCCTGTTAGCTGTGAGTAATGTCAGAATAGGAAGGGTAAACTGCCCATTGCGTGAGAGGAACACCCTTCTGAGATGCTTCAAATGCTTATATTTTGGACACATGAGTCGAACATTCAAAAGTCAGGCGACAGATCAAAGTTGTGCATGAATTGCGGTGAAGGTGATCACTTGGCAAGACATGTACGAAGGATCCAAAGTATCTGCAGTGCGTACAAAACGGCAAAGACAGCAAACATGCTACCGGGTGTAACTTGTGTCATTATTTCCAAAGAGCGCTAAAGGCAATATTGGACAGACCATGAGAATCGTTCGACTAAATCTGAACCATTGTGAAGTTGCTCAGGATATCCTAGCTCAGTCTGTGAGGAAATGGGAGACAGATGTCGCGATCCTGTGTGAACAACATAGAAATCGCGACGATTCATCATGGGTATCCGACCACTAAAAAAAAAAAACAAAAAAACAATTTGGGTATCAGGGAAACGTCCATTTCAACAAGTAATGATACGAGATGAAGTGGGTTTCGTCTGGGTCAAATTAAATGGAATCTTTATTTACAGCTGCTACGCGTCACCAAACGCTACTTTTGATGAGTTTGAACAATTCCTTGACCGTCTAGTTCTTGATGCCAGAGGACGCAGCTCCCTCTTGATAGCTGGGGACTTCAACGCGTGGGCTGTGGAGAGGGGTAGCTCGGCAACGAACAAAAGAGGTCGAACTGTGCTAGAGTCATTATCTATCTTGAACGTAGTGCACATTAACACCAGATACAGACACACCTTCCACAGACGTGGTCTAGGATCAGTGGTAGATATAACGTTTATGACAGATAGCTTGTTGGTAATGGGAGTATCCTGCAAATTCAGTGAACACTACAAACACGGCTACCATCAGGGTCGAGGTGCAATATCAAACAAGGGGTTACTTTGGATCTGGATGTAAGGTGAGGGGATGGAAAGCCAAAGCATTCGACGATAAAGTTTTCCTCCTTTGTTTGGAGAATTTTGTACCATCAGGAACGGCAGAGACAAAGGTTAGCCAAATTATGAACTGGATAACCAAAGCTTGTGATGCACATCTGCCCAGAAGAGGAATCAACCACCGACGTTACCAGTTTACTGGTGGAATGAAGACATTACTCAGCAATGCCGTCACTGCCTTCGAGCAAGGAGACTGTACTAAAACATTAAAATATTAACTAATTAATCTGTGTTTAAAACATAAATAAATTAAAGTTATTACGTGTTAACTCTTACGATGTTAATGGAAATATTTTTTCGACAATTTATTGAATGAGTAAGATTATAAAGACAAGATCCAAAACTGATATGTTTATATATCATATTCTAGAATCCATTTAAATTATCACAGTCATTATCACACTTCCGCTCATGCGTCCACCATGACGGCGTGTGCACGACTTGTCATCAAATATTTTCTCGCCTAAACGTCCTTCCTTCACTCACAACTTACTTAAATCTTATTATTAGTCAGCATCGCCAACTAATTTCTACTTTAATTATCATTAAATTTAATATACAACACAAGTAAAAATACAAATTGCTTTTACTGTGATATAATTTATTTCACGACTTTTGCATTTCCATAGGAGGCGGTTTTGTCACGAGCGTTACGTAATTAGATGGGGGGTTACATGCGCCTTGCGCGTGAGTTACAAGGGGGAGAGGGGGTTATTGAAAATACTTCAAATTTGCATTACATAATCTATGGACGGCCCTTAGTGGCGTCTTCAAGATATTCGAAGTTTGGTGAAACCTTGGGGAAAGTACTTCAGAAAATTAATCGCTGATAAGGATAAGGAACAAGATATCTGCAGGTTCTTTCTTCAAAATTATGTTTATATTTTCGAATTTTATACTCCAATTTTTCTATTTTGCTTAAATTTTACTTTTATTAAATTCGCAATAATATTCTGTATTAGATAACATTTTATTTGTAATTTACATATATTTTAATTTGTGTAGCACTGAAGATGGTCGCAATGTGACCGAAAAAAGCTTTCTGGCAAAATAAACACCTACGACAAAACAATCCCTCATATGTATTTCTATAATATCTGCGGATGCGAGGAAGGTAACATTTGCCGATTGCTTCTGGTTACATGAATTCACGAATAATATATTAGCTTTGAATTTGACTTACAGTGTTCTTATTTAAATTACCGCAAGAGAGAGGCTAACAGACGGTGACGTTTGGTGGGTGACAATACAGCTGCAGCTGAATTAGTATTGGCGGTACAAACGATCACGGGCCCTCGTGTGTGCGTACGCCGTTGCAGGAACATTGAATTCAGTAGATTCGTAATAATAATGAAGTATGTACTTGGCCAGTTTATAGCATGATTGGGCATTTGCCTCCACCCTTCAAATTTGGGTAAGAACACGAAAAATAAACTTTGAAAATATTTCTACCACAAAACTGTGAACAAAAATAGATTAGTAATGTTGAAAACTGAACGTACTTAATATGTACTTGACGATAAATTAAATGTGAAGACTTTCGTTGGAATGAGTTAATTGCGATAGGTCATAAAAGTCTATTTTTGTAATTGTTTTAAATGACATTCGTTACGTGACTAATAACAATTGTCGAGACCTAACAAAGGCCCCTATGGCTCATCCTTATTAGAGGTTGATACCTGGATTCAATAAAACTGGCGCTTTCTCCTAAAAGAATCTTGTTCTCCTGTCCAACACAAATTTTGAATTAAGCCCTTATTTTGTAACAAGGATACATACCTCTGTTACATTTGTAATGTAAATGTATTGTTAAAACTAATGAATCTTAAAAACGGACAGAAATCATTTTATAAGAATCAAATTCATAAGTCAAAATGATTTCGAATTTTCTGACTGAATCAAGATGTTCACTCTTCATTAAGGGCGAACTTAGGGTGTTCAGGCTGAGATTATACTAGGATGATTCGGAAAAAGGGTAATTTAGGCAAATCATTTCGATATTATACTGCTCTTATTGGGGAAATTCTACCTTGCATCTTTTGTCATTTTGTGAGACTGCTTTATTATTCAGAATATTCCACTCGTGAAATTAAAACTAATAGTGTTTAACTATACGTACAAGATGCCCCATTAAGGTGGTGTATCTAAAAAACTGTATCGCTTTTTCTATCCGATATTTTTACCGCTTTTATTGGCGAATAATAAGCGATGACTCATCTTTAGGATGCGTTATACATTGATCGCTATGTCGATGTCCAAGTATGTACTGAAACATAACCTCCGATTTTAACGCACGGTTTCAATTAATTTCAATATTTGGCGCATTTTGGAACTATTGGATATAATTTCACTCGTGACATAGTCCTATTAAATACCACTCATGCTTTGGAAATTCTCAAAAAAATCCCCTTCTCGCTTCGCAAATCGGGAATTTATCGACAATTTCCAAAGCACTCGTATTACCTATGATAAATTACTACCCGGGTTATGTAGACAGGTTCTGTTTTTAACCTTTGTGATAATTTGAATATTTTTGTTCAAGAAATAATTTTTCTCAGAATAAGCAATTGAAATTCGTAAATACAATTTAAAAAAAGTTTTAAATTACATGTTTAACCACTATGTAGTTTTATTTACACGTATGGGTTATGGGTGGTGAAGTTATGACACGATGCGTTAAACTATTTTAATATAAGGCAATTGAATTTTTGAGCAACAGAAGTAAAATGAATCAAATGAATAAAAGATTTGTTAAAAATCGACTTACCTATCAGATGATAGTTTCAGTACAAACACCGTAAGTAAATTTTAACTTAAACGTACACGTTTTATAATAATATTTTCAGCGCCATTATTCAAATGTTTGAAATTGTATTACCTTTAATGCTATCTAGTAACAAAATATTTAACTGTTTATCTTCGTTGGTATTCGGTCGTTTCCGATTCCCGCGCTTAGCGAGAAGCCACATTGGTCAGTTTTGAATATTGCAGTTTCGTCGATGGAAGCTACTTGCCTCATTGCCACACGTTGCGGTCGTTGGTAACCTGTTCGTTCGCCTTCGCATTTACAAACGTGAAATTTGTTGTAGCAGTTTTTATGACCTGTTTGTGGCTTGGTGGAATGAACCGAATACGTTGTCGTATGTCGTAATGTTTGCATTTCGGAATGAACATTGAAAACAAGTTAAAAGGTAAATTTCTGCATTATACAGCTGAATTTACAGTTCGTTCCATGGTATTGCGTGACAATTTCTGTTTTATTTTACCCATTTGTATTTACTCCCATGATTTTTATTCCTGTGTGGGATGTAAGGGAATATTTGTCAGTGGAATATTGGGTTAATGAGAGTCTTAGTTTAAACTTGCTGGTGTACTGTGTGCTTCATATTATCAAAGAATATAATTTCTCCATTTTCTTTGCAGGTTTTTGGAATTTACTGGTGAATGATTTGTAATAGATTGCTAATTGTTTGAAGATTACTTGGTTAATTTTAGATTATTTTAGTTCAGGTAATTGTTATTGATGGGACATGAATTTTGTATTTATAGATTTGCTTCCTAAGGCTCTAGTGTTGATGACTTTGTGTTACACAGGTTTGTTAATTTCAAGATGACGTTGTCTTTGTTAGCTGAATATGATGATAAAAATCGCTTAACAAATGTTTTGCTTGGTGGATCCTGTGAGCCAGGTAAGCATTCTAGCAGTCCTGGAAATTGTTTAATTTTCACAAGTCTTTAAACATTGAATTGAATTATATAAAAAGCGGACTGCAAATTTAAGGTTTGTTAATTTCACAATAAATTGTCACGAGTATAATAGGTTTCCAGACTTTGTTTAGGCTTTAAAAATCTTGTAATTATAAGTACTTAAACTCTCAATATTCATGCTGTAATAATGTGTTTTATAGAATTTCTGCGCTTTGCACTTGGTGTGGAAGAGCTTCGCTTGAAGTTAATGGCAGCTCAGAAAGAATGCTCCCGCTTAATGCAAGAAGTCCAGGCAGCAAATGCTGCTAGGACAGAATCGGAGCGAAAACTTCACACAGCTCGTCAGATGTTGGATCTGGAAAGAAAAAAGTCACGAAAAGCAGAAGGAAAAGTCCAGGCATTGGTGAGAAATAAAGAATTGCAATTTTAATGTAGTATTCATCATTTCTCATGTTCAGGAGAACTCGTTTTGTGGAAAAGAAAATGATTTAGAGATGTATATTTCATTCAGAATTTTGCTCTGAAGTACCTTGCTGGAGAAGAGTAGGTACTTTAATATTGATTTATGCATTTTTCCATGTCAATGCTGTAATTGTGTAGTCTACAAAGTGTAATTTATTTCAGGAAAATCAAATGGCATTAGTGAGAGATTTAGTGTGGGATGGTCGGAATAAACTTCATGATGAAACACGTGAACGCCTTGCTTCAGTGTATAGTCGAGCAAGTCCATCAGTTGCTTCAATTGGCAATAAAGGGATGGGGGAATCTCATGGTCAGAGGATTCGTGAATCTGAAGGTGGACTAAGCACCATTTCTGAAGCCCTGGATTCAACTGGTTTGTTTTATGAATTTTAGTACTACATCATACTAAATTGTTCAACATAGTCATACCTGATCAATTTCTAATAGTAAGAAAGTAAATTTCTTGAAGTTGTATCTTGTTTCAAGTCATTGTTTTTGTTTTCTATTTGTTTTCTAGTTAATACAAATATTGAAATTAAAATCTTGGAACATGTGGCAAGTTAACAAATGGTCATATGTCTTCCAATTCTTGAGGATTTGTGATAGTAAATGAAACAGCATTTAATGAATTTAAATTTTATGACAGGCTCGTTGCTCTCTGAACTGGGCTACACTCGATCAGAAGACGAGTTGGAAGGATCGTTACGTCACAGTAAAGGTTGGCGCAAGCATCGTCCATCCAACCCTTTAGACGCTCCATCAGGTCCCAAAAAACCTCGTTCCAGTTTCACCACATTCCAATCAGTGCAGTCATCTGAGGTATTTCTTGCAGCAAGTTGTTGGCATGTTCTGTGTAGAATATATCTTCATAGGTCTTGTTTCTTAAGGCAAATGGATTGGCTGTACAGTCAAAAGAATGCTTGATAGCAACCACTACAGTGACTATGCCCCGAGAAGGTCCTGTAACAGCAAAATCAACAATTGAAACCATCTCTAATGAAGAGAAATCAACATACTCAAAGACTCCATTGCGAAGACCGCTTTCTACAACTCAACCAACAGCTTCCCCTGTTCCATCAGCACCGCCCAAGCAGATTTCTACCAGTGGTAAGCAAAATTTAGTTTCTTTCACAATCAGGAGATGATATAACAATTTTTCTTATTATTTCATTAAAGCAATCAAGATTTCTGGTATATCAAATAAAATACTTAAAAATGAAAGTTGAGAAACTTTTTTGCCTTTTGCCCTTTCTCCATAAACTGACTTGCAGTATATCAAATTTTGAAATACTACCTTTGTGAATTACTTTGCATTGTTTTTCTAATTTTGTAAAATTTACTTGGTTCTACAAAAGAGATTAAATGTCTTCATTTGCAGTAGTTGCTTTAGTGTCTTCTGTGTAGTAGTCAGTGATGATAAAGAGGCTTCTGACAGAGACTGGTTGACAGAATCAGAGCATGACTCACCTTTGGCCTGCCCACTCTCTGTAATCTTGGTGGTTACTCTTTATGAGTTTCCTCTGTAAGGCCGGAGAGACATAAAACCGATATCTATTTAAGAAACCTGGCTCTGGAGATAAGGTTCAGGTTATTTATGATTTCGAACATCGCTTATTTTTGGGCATAGGTCACTGCTGCCTGTTTCTTCCCAGACTCTTGTGATTTTTGTCTTTAGTAATCTGAGACTACATTTATACACATTTCTAATATTCTCTTATCTTTGTCAAATATGCTGATACAATTTGCAGTTGGTATTTGAAGATGTTAATATATAATGAACCTGGGCACATGTTTAGAATTCTCATTAATTACTGAAAATTATTTTGTTTTGCATACAGAGTCTGAGGAATCCATGATTTGTGTCAAAGAGCCAGCAGTTGTGCATCTGCCTAGTCCTTATCATTCTGGAATAAATTTTGCTCGTGACAAAATTAACAGCAGAGTTCATACTTTTTGTCAAAAGACTATGGTGAAAGCTGATATGTGTGAACCATGTGGCAAACGGATAAAGTTTGGCAAACTCGCTGCCAAATGCAGAGAATGTCGTGCTACTGTTCATTCAGAATGCCGAGATAAACTTCCTTTACCATGCGTTCCAGCTACCTGCACACCTACCCAAAAAGGAGTTCTGGTAAGCACCATCAAAATCTTTGTTACTATGGAAAGTGTTGTTGTTTTTATTTCTATATATTTGTGTGTGTGTGCGCGCGTTATACACACGTCCTCGCACAGAAGAGAAACTTGAGTCACATTCTCTGAAAGACAGCAAATTTTCTGCAGAAAAACTTTTATTGCCGAGCCCTTGCTATGAGAAAGCGGATACATCCTGTTGCCATTTACAGTAAATTACTTCCTCTATCACGAGGTGTAACCAGAATCCATATTTTGTGGATCCTTCATACAGAAAAATTGTTTTTACAACAAAACTTCTGTCTGTGGGCAATGCCAGTGCCTCCACGCTACTATTCAGCTGATTTTCTTTAAAACTGAAATCCCCCGATTGATCAGAATTCATAGCCAACAGTATAAATCTACTTGCAAGAGAAAGCCAAAGTATCTTGAAAAAATTGCATTCACAGATCCATAATGGCTTCAAAAAGTGCTAAGTGCGAGAAAAATTGATTTCGAAAGTATTAAAAGGGGGTAATTTAACATTATGAATATAGGAAACTTGAAGGGAAAGCAAAAATCATTGTAGGCATCTCGAACCAATTCTGCTATTCTCCATCTGCAAACGATTTTGATGAAACAAGTTTAGGTGAAGGGATTTCTTGTTATATAAATGTATGGTTGCTTTGTGCCAAATTTTTCAAGGGGTATATAGTGATTTATTTGCAGTTGCCTTTGATGGGTCATCAGCTGTTATGGTTTCATCCAGTCGGGTGCACGACACCACAGTGACATGGTGACGTTCAACCTTCTTATTGGATGACACTAACAGCTGATTTACGTCACTCTAGCTGTAGCGTGTAGCTCTAAATAAATCCAAGTTTAGTTGTCAGTTGTAGTTATACGAAGTATAGTGTTGATAAAAGTATTACTGTAGTACAGAAAATATAAAGAATTAATAAAACCTTTAGACATGTTTAAAAAGTAGGTTTTGTTTGCATGTAAAAACTGCCCCTGCTCTGGAATCTTTTTAAATGTGCAAATGCAAAGTAATCTTAATTATTTTTTGAGATGCAAATTAATGTTTTTACAAATAGATGTTGGAAAATGTTAACCTCTGGTAATTATTGTAATAAAGTTACTAATTGTTTTCAGGGGTACATATCCGATTTCACTCCTAATGTGCCACCGATGATACCAGCACTTATTCTCCATTGTGTGAACGAAATCGAAGCTCGAGGTTTGAAGGAAGTTGGTATTTACAGAGTATCTGGCTCAGAACGTGATGTGAAAAATCTGAAAGAAAAATTCTTGAGGGGACGCGGTGCACCTAACTTATCTTCTGTGGATATCCACGTAATATGTAGTCTTGTTAAAGATTTTTTGCGATCTCTACGTGAGCCATTGGTTATGCCATCCATGTGGTCAGACTTTGTACGTTGTGTGGAACCTTCAGAAGAAGCTGATCAGCAAGCTCGATTGTATCAGGTGGTGTCAGAGCTTCCAAGGCCTAACAGGGACACATTGGCTTTCATACTCCTTCATCTTCAAAGGTTTGTTTTAATAATATTACATACAGGGATAATATTGAAATATTAGAATTCTACTCAGTTAAAATTCATAAAGCTTATTCTTTGGTGGAAACTTCTTAATTGCTGTTGGCTGAAATATTTTAAATTTACAGTATAATTACATGTGAACTTGCTTCACTATTGCTATATGCTTTATAAATTTAGTTTTATAACAGGTTAATAAAATGCATATGCATGTTCACTTTCTTGTTGTTAAATTCTAATTCATTGTAGAGTTTCAGAGTGCCCTGAGTGCAAGATGCCAGCTTCCAACTTGTCAAAAATTTTTGGCCCAACCATTGTGGGCTATTCATGCCCGAACCCGGAACCTCAACAAATGATGAAAGAAACCATGCAACAAGTTGAGGTTATGTCTCTCTTAATGAAAACACCGTCCAGCTATTGGGCCTGTCATGTTAATTCAGCACAGGAAAATCAAACTCCTGAAATGATAGGCTTACGCAGTCGTAACCCTTCATCTTCTTCCATTCAGCGAACTGGTGGCTTTTTCAGTACTCCAATAGGAACATTTAGGTAATTTTTATCTTATAAAATAGAATTACTTTTATTTAAGCAAATAAGTTCTTGTTATATGCTTTTTAATGTTATATAGCAACAGGTCAAAAACCTAATGCCTAAAGTAGAAGTTTTGCAAGGTTTTCTATCTTTTCCCCCCTATAATTTTGTCAGTATATTTACTAATTTTACTGTATGTTGTATTGTTGCCCGATCTTGTTTTCTTAAACCAGTATATCCCAAATTACTTAACAATGGGGAAAGTACCTCTATAGTAATAAAAAATTTAAATTATGAACTAGTGAAAGGTCTTCCGGTACAAGGTTTTGGGGTGATATTCTCAATATTTAATGAACCACCATATTGATTTCCAACAGGGTTATCAATTGTTTCTTTTCTCACTTTTGCAGAGTGGCCACTTTCTAGGAAACCAGTGATAATCAGGGAATTTTCATGCTCTAGAAAAATCTGGGAATTTGTGGAAGAATCATTATGATTCTGGGAAAATTTAGAGATAGTTAGAAAGCTAATGTTATTCCTAAGAATTATAGTAAAATTTTATTTTTTGCTCGATTTCTGTTTGGGTTTAATTTGAATTTCATCATGGCAAAATCAAAGAACTGACAAATTAGTTTCAGGCTTGCTGCACTATTTTCTTTAATTAGTGTGAAATATGCTATAAATCTTATCAGTGAAAATTTTTTTAAATTTTGTAGGAAACCAGGAAAGTTGGATATTTTTAGTCACCCTGTTTATTCAATATTGTGGAATAATTCACATATTTTATTCTTTTTAACTAAATGTAATGTTTTTTTGTCTGATGACTGCTGTACTTGTTTAAATACCATATTTGCTTGTGTATAAGCCGCACTTGAAAAAAATCATTGTTAGAAAAACAAAATTTTATGCTGAAAATAACATTTATTTTTCACAAATGTACATAGTAAAAATGTTTAAGATAAATTACTTTCATCATTCCTGAATTCACTGACTTCACACTCCTGATTTGTTGTCACTTTCAAAATCGCTGGAACCCTTCCGTAATATATTGTCCTCTCTCTCATTCATCTTATTTGAAATGCTGCATACTTTAAAACTTTTCACGACCAGTTCTCCTGAAATAAATGCTCTCACATCCAAAATCCACTGGCACATATCGGTCACTGTGGTCGTTTTGAGGTGGCCAGTTGGAGGCGTGTCTTCAGTTCGTTATGCCAACGAATGGTACAAACGTCGCACTTGCACTTGAAATGTAGGTTTATTGCCACATCTAAGTTGCAGCATCCTGGTCTTGCCGCTTGGTATTGCTACTATCACTACACTATCACCCCATTGATCTTCTGTTTATTTCTTAACCTCTGGGCTGTGCGAGCCTAGAAACGGCTCAAAACTAGCGTGGATCATTATTTCATCAGCGCACCAAGCTGCTGCTACCCCGCATACTTCATTCAGTCCGGGAGGACGGAGGACCAATTGAGGTTTTCATCCGTTTTCCTGGGTACACACTATTATCCTGGCGCGAAATTTCTCCTTTGTCATAGTTTTCCTTCTGAAATCCATGTATGGTAGCAATAGTGCTGCGTGGTACGTGTTCCTATAGTTCTTATGGGAGCGTTTCACTCTCCCACCTGCAGCTCCCTAGAAATTTGGTACAGGGGATACAGTTTCCTGGTGATTTTGCTGCCCCCGAACTGCAGCATCTCGGAAAATAGCAAAATCGTTGCATCAAGTTTGCCTAACGGATTCCGTCAATTCAAGTGTTTGATATTTACATTTTGTGCCTCGAAATGCACTTGGTATTGCAATTGGTATTTTCTTGAATCCATTACCTCACATCCTTCTCGTCAACATCGAACTAACTCCCTACTGCTTGATTCCTGTTCATCGAACTTCATTGCAGCTTATATAAGATAAGATTTTTTTCTCTCCAAATTATTGTGTCAAAGATCATTAGTGCAGCCTATACACGAACAAATACGGTATACTATACAAACGTAAAATGGCATACTACGTTATAAAATAAATAAATTCCAATTTATGCAAAAAGGAAAGTTACATTTTTAGTCACCTTTGTCAAAATTATCATGTGTACGTTCTTCAACTAATTTAAATATCATACCTAGTTTTCTTTTGTATTGATTGTTATTTTTTTTAAAAAAAGAAAAAAAATATTTATTGGTTATTATGTTATGGTAGTACAAGAGTATTACTACAATATCGCTTTCTTTTACATAATTTTCCACCCTGTTGTCTGAATTCTTACCAACTTGTGATTCTGCTAATTACTTCTGTAAGCGAATTTCGAAATCCCTGCCACTCCCTTTATTCATCTGACATTATCACTGCTTGCAGCTTGCATCTAACACTGCTTGCAGCTTTCTGCCTGTCCTCACTCATTTTTGACAATAGAATCGCAATTCACTGCTCTTGTTCACTCCATATTTCTATTTGTCAATCTCTGTTTATAGAATTCATGTATTTCACCTGCTGGCATGCGATATGAACAAACATTGCTTAAATGTCCTGTTATTTAACATACGTATTTTCCAGTACTTTTGACAGTCTTTATGTTAATCTGTTTAAATCTGAGAGCTCCAATATCAAACCCTCACTTTGCTTTCCTTTGTTACTGTTTAATATATTGTTTTTACTGTTAAGTTTGAAATATTTTTATTTTTAACCTCTTGAGATTAAATTGTTCATTACTGATGTAAAGTAGCAGTAGCAGTAGTTTGTGAAGTATTGTTGAAGATATTGTAAATTAGAATTTCCATCCTCTTCCTAATTTTACTTTGGCTTTTGGTGCAGTACTTTTGGTTTCCCCATAGGCAATAGTGTAGCCAATGCATGTTACTGCATTACATTCATTTTACAATATAATACTAGAGACTTTAGTGACACTATTGATACTTCAAGATATGTGCCTAAAATTTCTGTGGGTAGTGATTCCATAAATTCAGTTTCCAGTACTCTCTTCCCCACCTGGGAAACAATAGTATTTTGAAATTGAAGAATCTAATAGTGATAAAAGGGCTATCGATATATCTTGCTGAAATCGCCCATCTGTTTGAATTGATACAGAAATTAATTTTTGATTAATATACTTTGTATGTCAAGTTCTATAGAAGCGTAATTAGGAGTAATGTAAGCAAGACATGACTGAGGATTCAAAATCTGTTGTGGATATTGATCTTCATTATTTTTCATAAAAATAAATATATTAATTGTTATTAAAGATTAGTATATATGCTGTATACCACTAAATTCCTTTTTTTGTTCTCTGAGGAGAGATTGTTTGTGGTTAGTGGAAGAGCAGGCCCTATGGCCTGAACCTCGCCATTAATAAAGACATTATTATTATTATTATTATTATTATTATTATTATTATTATTATTATTATTATTGTCATGTTGCATGTATACATTCCTTATGTAGTAATAATACAAGGAGGAGGAGGTGAGAAGCACTCATTTCTATTTTGCTGAAATGCTATTGATTTATTGTATTTACCTGAATATAAGACAACCTCTAATTTTGAAGAGGCATGCTTAGAATTTTTGAAATTATTAACTAATTCATGAACTAAATTATTAACTAACATTTGATACATTGCGTTCGGTTAGAGATTCTTTTTACCAGTCCATTCAAAAATGTCTGACAAAATTGCCCGACGAATTCACGGTGAATGTCGAGAATACGAACATGTTAATTCGCAATACTTATAGGCTTTCTGCCACTAGCCATAGAACTTCAAAATACTAGAGAAACCAAAAAAAACTTAGAGAAACTTCAGAAAACTTCAAAATAACTTAGAGAAACCATCCGTATAACTTTAGAGTAATAAGGAAAATAAAATCAAAATTTAAAGTCTCAGCTCTATTTGGTAAAGAAAAATAATTTGAAAAGCAATATTGTAGAGAACTACTACTAGTACTACTACTACTAGTACTACTACTAGTACTACTACTACTAGTACTACTACTACTAGTACCACTACTACTAGTAATATTAAATAAACCTACCTCACTTTTGAAAGGTGGGCCCCGCTATGGCTCCCCATACACTACACTATATGTTAAGTTTGATATTTTCTGCAATTCTATCTTTATAATAAAAGGGTGTAAACAAAAAGTACTATTTATTAGAAGAAATGTGACCATACGTCAGCTTTAGCTAAAAGTCATTTTTTCATTTGTTAAGATAGTGATGATTAAAGAATTGCTGAACAAGCTAACTCTATGGACCTCACAATGAACTATATTGCCGTTCCATTTACATTGAAGGGAATGAATAATTCACGGGGAATGAAGGTTAGGTTAGTTATTAAGAGCTCAACGACAGAATACAGTGACTCGCAAAACTATTCGGTCAAAGGAAATTTGGAAGAATAATCATGGTGAGTTACCACTAATTGGCTAACAGGTGACATTGAGAATGAGCATTAAGGGTTGAAGGTTTCATCGTTCTCTTCAGAGCTCAAAAGATTTGTTACCATGTATCCATGGTAAGTCTGAATAGTTTTGTTGAAGCAAAGTCTGCATCAGCAAATTATTTTTATTTTAATTTTAAAAAATGCATATTTTTGGAAATGTGTATTATGTTTACATAAGAACGTTCTTTTCTTTCAAATTTGTGCATTAACTAATGATAATGTGGTTTTCTGAAGAAAAATTCAGCAATTTTTGGTTAAATTAATGAATGTCTGAACAGTTTTGTGAATCACTGTATATTGAATCCCATGCAAATAATTCATGCCAAAACTACTAGTTGTTGATATAGATCATGAATAATGGGCAGATTGTGATGACCTAAATTGTTGATAAAATTCTCCTGAAAGCAAAGAAAAATCACAAATAATTTTATAAAAGCCAGTTCAGATGATTCTTGAATGTGAATTTGGCGAAATGATGTTTTATTAATTTTATTGATTTTTAGTTAATTTTAATAAATTCATTTCTAATGAACTTTACTGCACATTTAGGGCAAATATTAAATTTTATTCATATTGAAATTACACATTTCATACCAATTTTGTCTTAAAAAATATGATCTATTTCTTACTGTAAAATTAAAATTCAAAATATAAATAGGTTTTTAAAATTTTCCAAAAGTCTATTAAAACGATACCATGCTTGGTGCATCTGGTTCAGGGGTCCCTACAAGAATTGTAGCAAGATTGTGACTGTAGTTTGTCAATCAAAGCAAATTCATATTGACTTGCAAACTTTTTGTTTGAAATTGGTATTTTACCAGGAAATGTCTAATTGTCACAAAATTGGCTGAACTGACAACAGTGACAATAGGCCACTTGGAATTCTGTGGAGAACATTTGTTGCATCTTACAAATATTATGTAAAGCAAGTACCATTAAATTATATTTAAAAATTCAGCAAAAAATAATGGAAAAAGGTAACAAATGGCTTATTAGTTGAAAACAATGAAAAATGTTATAAAGATGAGGCATTTCCTTTTGTCGTAATTTGAAATTGCCTGTACTAAAAGGAATTATTCAAGTTAGCAGTTTGTCTTGGAGTTTTTTATTGACCCTTCATTCAACTCAGATTTTTCAAGTTTAAACAGAAATACTACATTTTTAATGAACTAATGAATTTCTCCTTTACAGAAGTGCCAGGAAAGGAAAGTTCTTCAGTCAGCTGTGATAATACAACATTACACAATGTACCAGTCATGAGTACAGTAACATACGTTGTATACAAAAAGTAGTTATTATGAACATTCATACAGCGTATAATTTCCTAAAGGAATCCGGAGAAGTTTTCTATTTTTCGGGTGGTTCAAGTTTCTCTCTACACTATTGTTATGTGATAATACACCTTCGTCAGCCTCAAAGGATTGGATATAGTACCTATGTGGTTTGTAATCTGTGTAGTTACCCTGCATTTATTAGCATTAACATTTGTAATGTTATTTTTTACTTATTTAACCTTGTACAAAGATTTTCATAGTTCTAGATTAGGAATAGTTGAATAAACTTTGGTGCAGTTAATTTTGACATTCAGGAGGAACTACTTTCAGCCTGCTTTAATAATACTGTTTCAATAATATTAATTTCTTAATCAGTCTAGTATTAACATTAGGTTAAAATCAGACCTGATGTTTTACTATAGAAAAATAATCTGTGCGTTTAGCACATTTTTGTTATAGTCAGCAAAAAGCTCTCTTCTCTAAAATGTGTCCATATGTGGTTTGTGCCTAATTTTTAAATTATATTTTATATTTGTAAAAAAAAAGTCTAATAAAAAGATAAGAATGAATACTTTGTGTTTGAAGAATTTATTTAATTGTCAAAGTATTGTGTAGAAATTCTAAGACATTTGCCTTGGACAAATGTGATATCTCTGATGTATGAAGCAAGTTTCTTGATTGCACAGGTCTACAAAAATGGATATCTGATTTGAGACCCCCGAAAAGATAGTTAGCTTACTTTAGCTGTGCTGATGTTTCGAAATTGGCAGGGTTTCAATGTTTGAATGTCATAATAGAAGGAAAATACATCCAGAAAACTGAAATGAAAATCTTAGAGTGAAGGCAAAGGCAAAGTTTATGCGTGTTGACATTAACCTTTGCAAAAGATAATGGTGTTCGTTCATGTCATTTTCAATTAATGGCAAAGGTGCTGTAATCTGTGATTTCTGTATTCTGGTTAATTAGAATGCTCAAAATGCATATTTATTTGGTCTTAATTGATCCATTTTCTTGCATGTGAGAGTATTTAAAGGACAGAAACCAATGTATGTGAAACAAGGACAATTATTGTAAATTCCAACAAATTTAATGATATTAGGATTTTTTTCTCATGATTGAAAAATGTTGCCTTGATATGTACAAAAAAGTAGAGTTCCCAGGAAGATTTTACTGATCCATCATTTCTGAGTTAGTTTATGAAAGTTCTAGTAAAACCCTCAGTATCTGAGAACTAGGTCAATGTGGAATAACCCCTTTGTTCTACTGAGCTCGTCAATCTTTTTTTAATTTTTCAAGAATCTAAAAGTTTTACCAAATGGGAGTATTAAATTTAAATAAAAAATAAGATTGTTTTGATTAATAATCATGATTTTTTATTAACTGTGGAAGTTGTCCAGAGAAACTGGAATGCTCAGTTGTCATTGTCATCCCTTTACACTTAAACTATTCCAAGTGTTTCTTGAGGATTAAGAATGTTAGGGCCTGAAAGAGGAATGAGCCCACTATAAAGGAGCTAGATCCTATTACTCTTGGACCCTCTTCTGAAAGCTGCATTTTGGTGAATCTGCTGTAAGCAAACCATTATGCACTGTATTGTGATAAAAAATTTGAACCAATAATATTTTAATGTATACACAGGATTGTGGAAATGTGGCAACATGTAACATTCACACCAAACAAAACTGCTCTGGATGGTCAGTTGGGTGTCACAGGGGATGTAAATGCCAGGTGAGAAGTGAAACAACTTTTCAGTTGATTCTACTTCTTTCTTTTGTTCAGCCATGTGGCACTCTGGTATGAAGCTCACAGGCCAGTGATAATCCTTTTGGGCAGAATGAGGGGCAAGACAAATCATCTGTTTTTGCGATATCTCCCAATCTATTCTATCTATATATTAAAATGAATGATTGTATTTCTTTTTCCTTCAAATAAAAGAATGTGTTCCCTAGATGTGTTATCAGATATTGTTTGTGTTTATTCACCAGTGTAAATTCATGAAATAAATTCTTTAACAGCATGCTTGTCAGTAGTCAATTGTTTTGTTCCAAAGGCTGTCTGTTTCAATTATTGGTAGATATGAATGTATTGATAGATGTAAGAACTTGATTCAGAGTATATTGTGTACAATTCATCAAGGTTGTGTTTCAGGAGTAATGGTTGCATTTTGGTACTGACTAGTTGCATGTATTTGTTTTTGTGGTGTATTTTGTAGAGAACATTTGGTCAGTGGAATTTGTTCGGTTTTAGTGAAGTTGTGCAGATGTTATATCACATTCCGAATCGTTGCCCATGCACCCTAAAAGACACAAACTGACATCAACTGGATGTAGGCAAAGAGAAAGGCGGCACAATTTTTTTAATATTGAAATAATTTAAGTTTTCTATGGGGTCTTCAACCACGAAATATCAGTTTTGTTCTGCTTTGTACGTCTCCTGTGCAAGAAATTCTGCAAACATTTTACTGAGTTGCTTCAATGGAAAAATAAGTTTGCCTTTGAGCAGTGTGTCAGAAAAAATTAAGCAGTTGTTTGTAGTTGATGTCACATCAAAAAACTTAAATAATATATAATAGAACATTGTTTTTTGTGTTGTTCAGTGCAGATATTGCAGTGCCACCTGGTCATAGGCCCTGTGTGTCCAAAATTTTGGGAACTCCACATCACAGAATATAATGGTTGTATCCTGAAGATTCAAACAGTATGACAATGAACGATTATATATTTTAGATGCCTGAAAATGTGAATATCTACAGAGATGCATAAATAAGTGTTATTTAAGGGAAGTTTGCTTTTTCTTCTTTCTATTTTATAATTTGCTTTACGAACAGTATTTTTTATTATTTCAGATATCAACATTTGACAGGTCAAAACTGATATTGATAATATGGAGGGAAGTTATGACATATTTTAAAATCAGTAATTATTAGTTCATGAAAGCCAATTCAGAATGAAATCAGATATGTGCATCAATTATTTTTGCCAAATATTTAATGTCATTGTAATTCACATTCAACCCCATTGCACCCACCTATTGATCAAAACTTTAATAAAATTAATACAATTTTTTAAAATTTTGAGCATCTTTAAAATGACTATGAACATGTTTGTCATTATTCAACATTGTCAAAGCAGTTTACAATTCCTGAACTCTCATTGTATGAAACATTACACTGGTCTGCATGTTTCTGGGGTTTTCTTCAAAATATGTCCTCTGTATAAAGTACATCATCCCAATTTGAAAATACAAACATTTCTCTATCATGTACCATTTTTTCACAATTACTACTTTTATGATGAATCTATTGGACATATCTGGTTTGTACAATTCTGTTGATTCAACAGTGTTGAAAGCAAGCAAATATGAAATTTGTTGAAATTGTTAGTTTGGCAACACTGTAGCATGTAACAATACTTCTTACATTGCTGAATGTTGAGTAAACTATCAGTTTTAAGTTAGTGAGCAGTTACTTTTCTTAGAGGAATCTTTATTTGCTTGATGTGTGTGTTTTGAAAAAATAAGCCTTTCAGAAAATGTAAAAATAATCCTAATATATTTTTTCGCATTTGAGACAGTTTTGTAGCAAGTATAAGAAGATGAAACATCACAAATTTAGTTAAAAGGCATACCATCCCTACTTTGGTATTGAACTAGTTGGAGATCTGAACAAAAATCGGGTTCCCAAAAAAGGTGTCATATTTGTGTTGAACAATTAAGAATATGGAGTAAAGGGAAAATTAGCATGCCTTTTGCTCTTTTCAACAATTTGGCATGAGCCTTGAAATCTTGTAGATGACTAATCGTACACTGCAAAATGCGTTTTCTGCTTTTACATCAATGATAAATTGCTATTATATCTTCCAATAATGGAAATTGCACTTCAAATAAATAAAGTCAACGAACTATTGGGCGGAAAAAGATGTAACTTTTCCCACGGTTGATTCATGGACTGGTGTAACGGTCAAACGAAGCGCTGTCAAAAATTAGTCTATTAGTGCCTCTACTTGAACGTTGAAAGAATTCCTCGAAAAGGAAAGAACAGCTCTTTCGAACTCTGTCAGTTATTTTTCATAATGCAAAAGGCAAGAGCTGCAAAAATTGCAAAATATCTGAATATGAAGGAAAGCACGGCATGTGATATTATCAAGCGATTTAAAAAAGAAGATAGGATTCAGTCTCACCGCCAAAGTGGACGTCCCTATAAACTTTCCCGTCGAGAAGAGATTACGTCATCAGAAAGATTAAAAAGAATCCCAAATTAAGTGCACCAAAGATCGCTGTAGAGGTAAGAAAAAAACTGGGGAAGGAAGTACATAGGGTTGCCACCTCTCCGGTTTTAGACCGGAGACTCCGGTTTTTGAGCTTCATCTCCGGTCTCCGATTTTTGAAAAATTATCTCCGTTGTTTTTTTTTTTTTTTCCTTCAATTTCGAAACATTTTCAAATTTTTTACAAAATAAATAGATTTTTCAACTTAAAATTTAAAGCTTTTTCTATTTCATCAGAAATCTGTCCTTTCCTTCTTCATTAGAAAGATAAAGAGCAGAACATGAAAATTGGTCTTGCGATTCTCGTGTTATCGCCATTCACTGTCTCTTTCTACGCATATCAGACAGAGACAGCAACTAGCGATTATGCGAGAATCGCATCGCGCAACAGTTTCAAGAATAATCCCTGGGAATACTATTCGATATCTTCATTTTGAACAAGATCGAATTTTCGTTCGTTTTTTCTTAGAAAATTATTTCTTGGAAACATTAAGATAAAGGTACATTTGTGATTCGTGGGAACTGCACGTCATGTATTACTTGTGCGAAAACTAAGAAAACGGTTTTGAATGATTGAAAACATATATATATATATATATATATATATATATATATATATATATATATATATATATATATATATATATATATATGCAACATTTACATTTCGTATCAAAGGCTGCAACGAAAAGGGTGGCAACCCTAGAAGTACATCCAGAAACAATAGAGTGATTCTACGAAAAGCAGGTTTTCATGGTCGCTTGGCTTGAAGAAAACCTTTCATAAATAAGATAGACGATGCGAGAGTTCGCTGAGGAGCATAAAATCAAGGATATTGAATGGCGGAAACGATTAGTATTTTCAAACGAGAGTAATTTCAATGTGTTAGGACCTGGCGGAAGAACGTTGGTGTGTAGAATGGCAAACACAGTTGCAAGAGAAGAATCTGCACCCAACAGTGAAACACGCGAGGCGGGAACGTAATGGTGTGGGGCTACAAGGCGGCGAGTGGTGTGGGTAGAGCTTTCTAGAGTATACAAGAAAACTCGTAGACCGCATTCCAAAGAGGTTGAATGAAAAGACTCCCTACAAGTTATTGACGTGCTTATTTTTTGTTTTATTTAGTTTTATTAATTGGTTTATATAATGTGTTCGAATATTTTTTGACGTTTCGAAGTATTGTTTTCTTAAAATTTATTGTAATTTAATAATTTTTAATGTGAAAATTAAACTTGCATGTTGTTCAACCGCATGAAATGTGTTTTTTTATTATTTACAACCAAGATTACGCAAAGTTTAATATTTTCTTCTAAATAAAAGAAAATAGGAAAAAATCGTAGGTGTCCGAATATTTTTTGAGTTAGTGTATGTAGGTTCCGTTGAATGCGACAAGTAGATCGCCGCGCGCCATACTTCATTTAATTTGCATCCGCATTAACGTATTTTAAAAAAAATACATTTGCAAAAACCTACGAACAGTATTGGAACCTTGGAACTTTTTGTACTTGAAAAAACAGGTAAATACCGACAAAACCATTCTGTAAGTAATGCTACAGAAGCACGTTTACGTTCGACTTTTCACATTTACAGTCTTAAGCATTCAAATACAGATTTTTAAATGAATGTCAATAACTTATTAAAACATAAATATTATATTATTTACGTACACATACAAAACAGTTGCCTCTTAATTTTTTAATATACATTCGCCTACAAAACGATAATAGATCAATTGCAAAAGTAGAAGTGAACACAATTAGACTGACTGTGGGGTTCTAATCTCTTAGAAAATTAGGAGACAAAATATGGAAGTGTGAAGCAAAGTCGGGTATTAATTAAATGTAGACGATTTTGCGACGGAATTTTCTGAACAAATTCAGAATGATCTTTGAGAATAACGCTGAAGAGCAGCTTACAGATAATTTTTTAATGTGCATATTAGAAGAAGAAAAAACTCAAAAATATAGTTGTACTAAATTCTAACCATTGAGTATCAGTTCGTTCCTGCAAGTACTTTACGGCGTTTATAATTATATTTCAATATTACCAACTTATTAAACCCCCTATGGAGGTAACATTCTTGGCCATAGAATATTGGGAATTTTTTAACAGGAGAAAATCATTATTAGCTACTGCGATTCATTTGTATGTCCAATGCTGTAGACTGTAAGAACTTATTTGAACAAAGCTATGGATGATATAAATTTTCAACACTCGAAAATTCATTAAAACAGTCTACAGCGTCGGCGACGCCACCCATATTCAACTAGTCCCTACATTGGATTTGAGTAACAGCAAGTATGCATTTGTGCGGATCCGCCACTTAATGTTAGATCACTTCCCATGCACTAATCGAGACATGAGGTGTTACTCGACGCGCCTCTGACTCCAGGTGGAGAATTAATAATTTGTTTTCGGATCCAGCCTGAAGATTCTAAGGAATTTCCAAATACGTGGTTTGTTGCAGCAAACGTATTAAATTTGAAGAACTTCAAGTGAATATGGAGAAAATCAAGCTGTGAGTAATGCTACTAAATGAAAGCACGTTTAACTTATTACCGGCGCACCGTTGGTTTACGTCTTTGCTTCCAGAGCCCGTGAATTACGATCAATGGAGAGCAAAATTTTTAAGAGATATTGAGACGAAAACCGTCAATTCGAACTAAAATTTAAATTGATGGGAAATATATTGGCCAACCTCCCGGTCAGAGGGACTGCAGTGACTTCAGTTGATGCCCTGAGCCATCTCTCGCGATGCTCCAGTTGCTCAATCTTAATCAAACACTACCAGGGTTTCAGGAAATTATACCATCAGTACACAGTATTTGAGTAAAACTCTTGAGTGTGCGGATGTGTGAGATTCCGTCACTGGCGGGTTGAGCATTTTCCGTGCACCAATCGAAACGTACGAGGTGCCGTTCGACGCGTCTCGGTCACCTGATGGGGAATTAATCATTTGTTTTCGGATCCGGCTAGAAGATTCGAAGAAATTTCCAAAAACGTGATTTCGCGCTGCGATCTTAGTGACAATGCTAGGAATTAAACCAATGCCTTCTAAATTGACCTATGTTGGTGGCACTCATTAAACACCCGTATCCAAAGAAATGTTTAGCGAAGTACGCCATAATATTCTTTCATGATGTTTGCAACTCTGATGTTGACGTCTTACAGTCAACAATTGAATTATGTTACGAAGTAAATCGCGCTGCTGATTGATTTGGATTTAGATTCGAATTAACATATTTTTAAAAGTAAATTTGCGAAAACTGGCGAACAGTATTGCCTCGTAACTTATTAAACTTGAATTTCATGTGAATACGGAAAAAACAAAACTGAAAGTAATGCTAGAGAATGATTGAACGTTATATTCGACTTCTCTCTTTTACTTTCTTACATAAGTGTGCTAATACCGATTTTCAAATGAATGTGACCCACAACTTATGTTTATTAATTAACTAACACCTTCATTAACACACACAACAGTTGCCTTTGATGTTAGATTCGAATCAAAACGATTAATTGAGCAATTGCACAAGTAGAAGCGAACACAAATTAGACTGAGTTGACGAAGTTTTAATCTCTTTAAAAATTAGGGGGGGGGATTTAGAAGTGTTTAGCCAATTCGGGGAAGAATCAAATGTAAATTTAAAAGATGTTGCGACAGTAGTTTCGGAACTAATTGGTATTTTTTTTTTAATAATTATCTGCATTTAACATTTGTGCTTGTCGCGATAAGGCATTGCGGCCCTTGCGATAGGCTGCCTCCGGTAAGTGACAACTGGGTCACTCGCCGGCAGCAGCAACTCGCGACATCATGCAAATGTGCTTTGTGCATTTTTGTGCACATTAGGAAAAAAAGCTTAAAATGTAGCTGTACTAAAATTCAACTATTAGCATCACGACCTGCAAGTTCTTTTCACAGCGATTATATTTTGAAAATTGCAATAAGACCCGTTCGTATCCCACATGGAGGTAACACACAATACCATTGGGTGTTGGGAACTTTTAAATGGGAGTTTAAACATTATCAGCTACTACGATGGATTTGAACTACATTGGTAAGTCCAATGCCTGATACTGAAAGTCCATATTTAACAAAGCTGGGCATGAAAATAATTTTGAACACATGAAACTATTTTTTTAAAAGTTTGCAGCATCGGCGACGCCACGTTTTACAAGTTAAAGATATTACTGGAATACGTATTTTGGTGTCTCGGAAATTCCGAATGAGAGCCGGAGATGCGGTAATTGCAGTGACGTTGACATTGCGCATTGTGAACCGCAGTTTAACTTCCGAGGGAAAAATACATTTTTTCCCTTCTCTTTTTTCCGTGCTGAATATTTTTAGAGACGTTATATCTTGAATGTGAAATCGTGGTGATTAAGACGGTTATTTTCTTATTACATTTAATATATTTACTTCAAAATTTATTTTTGTATTTGTTGGTAAAATCGAATTTTGGATGGATCATAATCCAGCGGCTGAAATCGTCCTAGCAATGTAGTAGTGTCGAAAATCCTGCTACAGTCGGGACTTGAACCCTAGGATCTCCCGATCAGGGGCACTGCAGTGACATCAATTGATGCCCTGAAACCGTCAACATTTTTGAGAACATTAAATGCTCCAGGGACTTCATGCAAAATTCTCATGAAAATTTCAAGAATTCTTTACAAAATCGCAGTGCTTCGAATCGAGTCTGATCGGGGAATATTCATTTTGGGAACAATCTTACGACTATAATACTAGACTATACTACTTACACTACTTACTATAGAGTATGCAATCTTACGACTATACTACGCCATAGTATTGTGACGTTCAAGCTCATGATTTGATGAAACCGTCAACAGCTGATTCCTGCCAAAGGCAGAGTTGCGTAAATCGCAGTATAGTTTAGGCGTTAATGTAGTTCACAGATGCACCGACGAACGTTACAAAAATTACAACAACATCCAATTCGCTATCAAATTATCCCAAAACGTGTATTTTCCTTGCAATCTCGAGATCGATGTTCCGTAGCATTTCATAGCCATCCATATTCTACGATTATTACTGCGTGTGCGTTTCGTACAGACTTTCTCATGTACTACGTTACGTGCGTAGTATGTATGAAAAGGTAAAACCAACCTACAACTTAAACTTGCTTACGTGACTGACGTGCTCTCGCTGTGCTCCAATATTTGACTTAATTTTCGTTACATTTCTGAGTCTTTCAGGTACCTTTTGTTATTAAATTGTTTTCTTTACTTGTCACATACAAGCTGAAAAGAGTTTTATATTGTCCCAAGCAATGAAAAAGAAGTAATACAGATATTTGTTTGAAAAACGATGTAACGTACAAACGTATATTTGAACGCATTTAAAGACTTCCAATACTTATTTGTTCTATAAATTAAGTTTTAAACTATTAGTGAAAGTGTTGTGCTAATTGAGAAAATTATCAAAATTCAAAGTTTCGTCTATCATTTGTTTCAAATTGTCGAATATAAAAGTGGTGAATTTCGTGACCTTACAATACATAAAGTTTAGTAATCGAATTGTATTTAATAGTTAGCTGCTTAGATCTATTACTTTAAACCTATTGAATTTGTTTCGCATTTAATTAATCAATCACATTTAAATGCTAATTATCTTCACATACCTTTTATTTTTCAAATAAATACGTAATTTAAATTAAGTAATTTAATACACTTAAATTAAAAGGATCATGATTTAGGAGATACTTTCTACATTAGTCTGACTTCTTATGTATTTATTTATTCTCAATTTTACCACGCACTTTCATACGCAATCGTGACATGCTAGTATTCGCTATACACTTTCTACTCTATACACTCTCAAAACCGACCTTCTAGCTAACCTTCTGAAAGCCTTCACACATATAAACAATAATTTAGATGAACATATCCGAAGGCTCGAAGAGGTCGTTCAAAACACAGAAGATTGGAGAACAATAGGCAACACTGCAGAAACTTCCAACCGTCCATCCGCGAAAGCAAAAACACAATCACCACTACCAATCAAGACTGAAAACAGATTTTCTGTTTTAGATGGAGTTTCCTTGCCTTCCCAGTCCTCACTACCCCCTCCCATTATCGACACGTCCACCCACAAACCAGCGCAAACAGGCTAAAGTAAGCACAATGAAACAAAAACACGCAGAGTTGCTCAACTTGGCCCACAAATAAATAAGAACATTCCCACTGATCCCATCAAAAAGGTACTGATTTCAGCAGATAGCCATGGGCGACAAATCGTCTCCCTACTCAGTGGGAAACTCCCATCCAATTTCGCACGTGTGTTTAAACCTAACGGGAGGTTTGCTGACGTGACCAGTGAGTTGAACACCCAAGCGGAATATCACCAAACGGGACACGGTCATCACCATAGGAAGGCAGAATGACATCAATTTAGGTGGCCCCTTTACACCTGAACAACATGTTGACAAACTACAACGTGCCGCCCAAAACACGAACATTGTAGTCTCAACTCTGCCCTTCTGGTACTGTTAGAGCAAGCAAAGCAAAGCATACATTCTATCATCTATATTTACTTCGCAAAGGTGCACAACTTAATGAGGCTCCTGCACCCTAGCGAATGAACAATGTACTTCGTGCTAATGTTTCGCCCAGCTGCCGCGGGGGGGGGGGGGGGACAGGCCTACACAGGGCCTCGACCGCCGCGTCGCTCGAGCGAACTTATTACTTCATGCTAATGCTTCCTCCAGCCTCCAACAGAGGTCGCAGGCTTACACTTGCCTGCCGCTGCCTACACAGGGCCGCCGCGCCTCCCTGAGGCATGACGTGGCCTCGCTAGTACCTGCCACCAGCGCGCTCTCCTCCTTTGTGTGAGCTTCTAGAAGCTTCTAGAAGCGTCTCTGTGACGTAGCAGATGTTCGTTAACTGACGCCTGACCAACGGCCACAGACCTCCTTCTCTGCCTGGGCCTCAAGCTGAACAGACGTGTTGCGTGCTGCTCTCCTGTACATGGCTTTCGGCCCGAAAGTGTGGTCGTGCACTACTGCCGCACATGCCTGATTTTGTGTGCCATGGCAAGCAATAGTGCCACATGTGATGGTAACATTGTTACACTGCTTTAGTGTTTGCATGCGGCGCAGCGGTGTTGCACACATGTTTTTGCAGACGCTTTTTCACCAACGGTGCCTCGCCGTCCACGTGTGTGTGATTGTTCCTGCCGCACGTCCTCAGTGCCAGTGATGGTAACATTGTTACACTGCTTTAGTGTTTTGCATGCGGTGCAGCGGTGTTGCACGTATGTTTGCAGACGCCTCTTCACCAACGGTGCCTCGCCGTTCACGTGTGTGTGAATGTTCCGGCCGCACACCTTCAGTGCTGCGTCGTGAGAGCCCTGCTAACGGCGCTCTCCTGGTATACGCTCTACGCCTGTCTGCGATGGGCCAGGGGTCGCACCCCGCCCGTCACTGCACGCCAGTCTCCTTTTATTACTTTGCTACGGCAGCTCACGCCACGTGCGCGAGCTATACCGTGTGTTGTTGCCTTCATGTTGTAACGTTCATTTACGCCACGTGCGCGAGCTATATTGTATACTAATTCCTACGCCACGTGCGCGAACTGTGTTGTATTGTTATCTTCATGTTGTAACGTTCATTTACGCCACGTGCGCGAGCTATATTGTATACTAATTCCTACGCCACGTGCGCGAACTGTGTTGTATTGTTACCTTCATGTTGTAACGTTCATTTACGCCACGTGCGCGAGCTATATTGTATACTAATTCCTACGCCACGTGCGCGAACTGTGTTGTATTGTTACCTTCATGTTGTAACGTTCATTTACGCCACGTGCGCGAGCTATATTGTATACTAATTCCTACGCCAGCTCACGCCACGTGCGCGAACTGTGTTGTATTGTTACCTTCATGTTGTAACGTTCATTTACGCCACGTGCATTCACTCACTTCTACTGTTACTATAGCTACGTCAGCTCACGCCATGTGCACGAGCTATACTGTATTTTTACCCTCACCATTGTATTGTGTTCCTTTTTGCTTTATGTTCATAGGTTAAGGTGTACTTTTACTTTACAATATATATATATATATATATATATATATATATATATATATATGTTTACATGTTCTATTTTCATTGTCTCATGGTAACAAGTACCTTCTCAATTTTCCATCCTTGCAGTCCCAGACCTGCAGTGGTAATTATAACCTGTTGTTGTTTATTACAGGTGTCTGGGTGGTCCTTCGCGCCTCACTTTGAGCTATTTTAGGAATGTTTGGGAAGGGTCGAATCTTATTCATTCACACTCGGTCCACTCGCTCGACCCAGCCCATCCAGGTACAACAAACAAACACTTTGCAAAGAAATTAAACACGCAAATAACCAATTAAAACTTCATCTAAGCGACACACATGTTAAATTATTTCAGCTAAACTTTCTCTCAATAAAACACTTCATGGTCTTCTTCTGAACGTTGTCGGAAAAGATGCACTCGGTAGCGAGCTTGCAAAACACATCCTTTCACAACCTCGGCAGTGTCCGGCCCAACACCCATCCCCACCCACACCTCCTAGTTCTCTTCCATCCTCCGGGACCTCCTTGGACCCAATTACCCCGTGAATCTAATCCTTGTACTACCTCTCCCATTATTCATTTATATACATTTGTCGCCCCTCCTTCCTCACCCCTTGTCACTGCTCGGGCACGATACTTCCTTCGACCACGCACTCGAGGTAAAAATGAGATAAGTAAATAGCAACTACAGTTAATGCAGCGGAGAAACATCCGTGTAAATACATGCAAAAATTCAAATAATGCATCATAATGTGCAATCTCTTTCAAATAAAATTGATTTTATCGAGGCTGCATTACAGTGTGATCCAGGGCACATAGAGGTTTTTTGCTTTACAGAACATTGGTTGATTCATACTGATCTAAACACACTCCAAATTCCTAGTTTATTCCTTGCAGGATCGTATTTTAGAGTAAATGTGGAGATTTCTATATTGATTTTTTGAGTGAATCCCACGAAAAAGAGCAGTTTCAATTTACTACCTACACAGAATACATTTGAATCACAAAAAGCAATAGATTAAATTATAATTTCAAAAACCACAACTAGATATGAAATAAAAACTACTAACTACTGACAGAACTCACGAAGGGACTAAAACCACAAAATTCAACTTCATTCCCATCCCAAAAAATTTTCAACTCGATGTTTATTCCCTAAACTACTTCTAACGAAATCCTGAAAATAGTCTGTAAACTAAAAAATAAATATTCATCTGGTTTAGATGAATTTCCGGATTGTTTATTGAAAACTTGTGTACCTGCCTTTATACACCGGATACCTCCAATTTTCAATGCTTCTTTATGCTCAGGAATATTTCCAGATATTTTCAAAACAGCAAGAATTAAGCCACTTTTTAAAAAAGGGAACAAAAATTAAATTAAAAATTACCGGCCAATTTCTCCTCTGTCATTTTTCTTAAAATTATTTGAGAGGCTATTTTTACAGGCGAATGGATCCTTTTCTCAGGAAAAAACGAAACTTTTTCAGACTCACAACACGGTTTTAGAAAATCCAGACCAAAGGAAACAGTTATTTTTTTTCTTAAAGATGATGCTTCAGTAATGGACTAAAATGAAGCACTCATTGGAATATTTTTAGATCTTTCGAAAGTTTTTGACATTATTGACCTTAACATCTTGATATCAAAATTATCTTCTTATGAAATTTGTGGTATCGCCCCTGATTGGATAACCTCGTACCTTAAATATCGATATCAAAGAGTAGAAATACCGGACTGGCACGAAATAACATTATTTACTTATCTTTCCAATTATTTACACATTAAATATGGGGTCCCCAAGATTCAGTCTTAGGTCCTATCCTCTTTCTGTTATAAGTAAACGATATGCTCTCATCTATTAAAAACTGAAGAACGGTTCTGTTTGCCGATGACACGAATATTATTTGCAAAAAAGAAACAATAAATAGTACGATTTCAGAAGTTTCAAATTGGTTTTGTAATAACAGTTAATAGTTAACGAAGAAAAAGCAGTTTCAATGCATTTTGGCGTTTCAAATCAGCAATCGTAATCTCCATTGAAAATGAACAATATGCAATTAGCTGAGGTTAAGGTAAAAAATGTCTAGGTCTCTCAATTCAAACTTCAAATGGAATGTACATGTAACAGAATTACACCCTATATTAAGTTCATTATGTTAAGCAATAAGAATTCTTTCAAATTCGGTCAGCCTTCACGCAGCTCGTTGCATTTATTTTGCAAATGTGCATTTCCGCCTGAGGTATGGCATAGTATTCTGGGGAAGCTCATCACGTAGTACCCAGACCATTATATTGCAAAACAAAATTATCCGAATAATAAAAAAATACCATCCGCGTGATTCCTGCAAGCTTCTCTTCTTTAAGCTTGAAATCTTATACCATTACATTGTCTATTTATTTACGAACCTTAATATTTGTCAAAACTGATTTTGCTTTACGGTGGAAACATATTTTTATGCAATACTGATGTTTATAATTACAACACACGTCGTAGAAATCACGTTCATCACGTGTCAGTATCAACAACTCACTACCAAAAATCCACATACCATATACTCGCGCAAGGTTTCTTGATACACGAGCACCCTTGTCCTCAACCAGCGCTGATTAGCACTGCACGTTGAGATACTTAGGTTTGACTTGCAATGGCACGTACCAATTTACAATGTTGGCAACATCCACCACGTACTTTCAAAACTATCGTAGAATATGTCGTGGCACGCTTTGGCGCGGTATGTTCATGCCCACAGTTGGTACGCCCTTTTGAGCCGTGCCGTAGCCAGAGCCCACATCTCCACTCACTCCCCGCTGTGGAATATCAAGAAAACTTGCGCGTGTAGTACATGTAGTATGAACCATTCACGAAAACTACTTAAATTTTCAAAAAATACAGGACCTTAATGAAAGAACTCACTGCGGAGGACAAATTTTATTTGAAGGAAAAACCTCTATCTTGAATTTTGTAGTTGTAGGAAGACACCGAAGAAAATTCATACTTTTGAAATTTTCGAAAATTCAAAGTTAACCGAGAACATCGGACCTATGCCACATTTATAAGTAAATGTTACTCTATTCTTGCAAGAAATATAGAGAAAAAATGTAGACGTCTTTGAGAAAATTTTGAAAATTTTAATTTTGATTTTTGATGTCCGGGAGGTTTTGCGTAAAGTATCCCCTAAATTTTAAAGATTTTTTTTCGAAAACACAAAGACCCGACTCGATCCCGATGGACAGGGGTTTCTTCAATTTAGAAAAAAATCCTACGCATGGTTTAGGCTCTAGCAGTGTTCATGGACACCAGAAGGACAGACGGACGCTTTGAAAAAAAACACGTTTTCGGTATCACGGTACCTCAAAATGAGTATTTTCGTTGAAATCTCGAAATCAGTTTTCCGTAGCATTACGTAACTTTCCCTATACTACGTATATTACTCCGTATATAGATACGTATACGAGAAAGTAAAACTCGTTTCTTGCTGTAAAGGTGTGTGGGTGATAGGACGAGGGCGAAGAAATCTTTCCAAAATTTTATATTCATGTTAGATTTTATAGTGTAACTACTCATATGCCATTTGATTGGAGGCAACTTTTTTCCATCTTATGCGGGGACCCTTTGCCCCCCCCCCTCTTCAATAAAGGATCCGGGATCCGGCCTCTGGGGTAGGTGAGCGTGAGTATGCATACACTTAAGGCCGTGAGTTCAAAACCCAGGTAAGACATGAATGATTTCAGTTGTGTTTGAGGCCTGAAGGTAAGCGCGGTGATAGGCTGCCACCTTACTGCATCAGAGCCTACAGTCACTTATAGTAATCCCCAAATAGTATTTAAAATATTAATTTTCCGCATTTGTGTTGCATTAATCTTCACCAAACTTTGCAAGGACACTGCGACAATCCTGAAGAAGAGCCTGTAAATATTTTGCATTTTTCCATACCCTACTTTCGATGTCGGTTACATGTTGACAAAGTAAGTTTTATTAGTAAAGATTTTCAAGGTGGGAATCGTGGTCTTTGAAACCGCCTGCGGGAGACGGGGGCCCCCCTCTAGTTCCGCCTCCGAGCGAAGCGGGCGTCCGGGGTGGTGCCTCGCGGCTTCTAGAGGCCGCGGCGGTCGGCGTGACGTGACGTGACGTGACGGGTCGTAACGTAATGCGAAGTGCGTGGTCGCGCCGCTCGCGTCCGCCCGGATGCGGTGGCAGCTTAAGAGCTGCACCGGGGGCTCGCTCGCCCTCAGTCGCCCACGTCCGCCCTCCGCGAGACTCCGCCGCTCGGGATGGCTTCCGCCGCCGCCGCCGCCTCCGTCGCAGCGCTGTTGCTCGTCGCTGCAGCTCAGGCAATCACGTTACGACCCGCAGCCGCTGCCGCCGCCACCGTGAGTATTGCGCTGCCTTCCTCCGTATTTGAGTCACATAAGTCAAACAAATTATTTTGTTTACGTACTTCCCTATGAACATAGTAGAGTTGAAGTATTGTAATACTGCAGCAAAAATCGGCGATTTTGATAGAGAAAAATGCTTTTTGTGGTACTCCGGTATCGAAAAAGTTAATAAATCTTGTTGTTTCATGTAGTAAATTACTTCCTGTTGCACGTTGTGTAGTAAGAATCAACGTTTTGTGGGTCTTTGATACGGAAATAGGTTACCGAAAAAATCTGTTCGTGCTTCTGTCCGTTCTTTGATGGGCAATGCTAAAGGCTAAGCCGTTTACTCGATTTTCACCAAATCTGATATTCCCCGATCCAAGGCAGTGCGAGTTTGAAACGGATATTCCTATTTTGAGGTACTTTACATGAAGCCTCAATTTCAATTTTCATTTTCAATTAAAAAAAAGTAGCTCCAAGTTTTTAAATTAAATTTCGTTCTTGGACAGCGCAAAGAAAGTGTTAAATATTTCGCAGGTCTTATTTTGGTTGAATTTTCAAAAAATAAAAGTAATAATGCGAGAAAGTGTGTGCTGTTTCAGCACTACTAGTTATACTTTTAACGTATGCGTTATAATTTGTCTTAACGATGATATCGTAAGACAGGCGAGTGTTCAACCTCGTATCATATTCCCTAACCACTGCACAACCTGTCAACGTTACCATTCCTTATGCCATACCCGCTTGATTATTGTTGATATGGAATTGAGTTACTATAGTTACGGCGTTCATACTGATAAGCACTGGTTTAGCTCATGTTGATTCAATGACTGCTAGGACTTGCTAGAGGCATTGTTTGGTGAAAAGAGGCAATTGACATGTCTGACTTTTGTTACCAAAATGAGGTCATTCTGTTATTCACTAAAATTCTCTTTTTTGCATTTTTGCAAAATTTAGGGAGTCTTTCTTAACCACACAAAGGGAAGAAATTCAAATCTAGCTTAATTAACTAAAACACATAGATAATATATACTACCTTTCACATCAAACCGTGTATGGACACAAGAAGATTATTCTTTATCTTATAAAATTCTGGCGAGTGAGATGAGATGGTTTTAATACAAATCACCTCAATTAACCTTCCGTTGGAAATGCAGTTCGGATCAAGAGATCAAAAGGTTTAACTCCATTAATGCAAATTCCATAATAGTTTCGAGCATGGTGTTAACTCAAAAAGTTTTTTAAACTTAATTTCCCTTGATGGTGCTCGCGGGCACAGAGTGTCTGAATGGAGTAATGATTAACCCTTTGAGATACTAATACCTTGTTTCACTAAGCTCCTCACTCTGCTCCTCATGAGATACCACGGTTGTACTCAATGCGAGTAGCAAAAGTCATAATGTACTAGTAAATTATCATTGCCGTATTTTGGCCTTTATTGAAATCACTCGAAATATAGACAGAAATTCTCCTTATCCTCCATAAGGTCCAATAATCTTGGTTATATAATGATAATAATAGTAATAATAATAATGTCTTTATTAATGGCGAGGCTCAGACCATAGAGCACACAATTTCGAAATTATTCGAGGAACGTTACAAACAGCTACGTTTGGTTTACATTAGCACTTTACATAAATATAAAATAATTTTAACACCAGAGAAGCACAATGCATTTTAAGCTAATAACAACAGTAATTTAAAATACAATATCGACAGTATTAAGGAACAATATAAAGTGTGCTGGGATCTTAACATCAATTTTGTTTATGCCAATATATTGTAATAAAGATTATGATGAATGTGCAACAATAGCTACAAGTATATTTTATCTGGCTAATCCCTAATAATTTTTGTATATTTTACTAAATAATTGCATTAGCAATCACAGAAAAATAATAATATTAATAATTTAGATGGTGTTGGAGGGAACTCAAAATGAGGATAGAGTAATGAGGAATGGTATATAATTTTAAAAATAGAGAGTGGGGAAAGCACGGTGTTTGGCGGGGGCGGTGACCGGGCGCTTGGAAGTGGGAAAAGTCTGGAGATTGAAGAAGACGTTAACGCCATTCTATATGTCGTCATTCCTTACCCATGACGTTAATTCATTTTTGAATTTAAGGAAAGTATTTGAATGTTTTTGACTCGCTTGTAACTTATTCCAGTCTCGGGTAGTTGTAATGGTGAATGATATTCTGAACGAAGTCGTGTTGTGACGTGGTACACAAAGAGCTGAAACACGAGCTCGATTTAGTTTCAGAGGATTGAAGTTACTTATGAGGTGAGTTGCATGAGAACCGGTTAAAACTTTATAAAGAAGAAGTAGATAGTGGAGTAACCTTCTTTTGTCTAGAGCAAGCATTCGAATTCTGTCAAAAAATCCCGTATGCGGTCGTATTATCTTAGATCAAAAATAAGCCGTACGCATGCGGTCTGGGCTACTTGAAGTTTACGCTGAAATTTCAATGTCATGTTGGTCAGAAGAAAGTCGCAATAGTTGAAATGTGGCGTAATAAGTTATTTAATTAGAGTCTGACGTGTGTTACTTGGTAAAAGTGTTCGCAGGCGTTTCAGTGAATGCATTGAGGCAAAAAACTAACGGCAGGTTGAATCTACTTGCGAGTTCCAGCTTAGAGTGTTGTCGATAAATACAATTAAGTTCTTGATTTCGGAACACCAAGGTAGAACGGTGTCATTTATGTAAATATTAAGCAGAACAGAAGATGAGACTTTATTCATAGTACTTTTCGAGCTGATGATGCGGTGTGATTTATTTGGGTTTAATTGTAAGCGTAAAGACGCTGCCCAGTTGTTTACCGTTAATAAATCTTCGTGAACTTTTTGCACGAGTAAGAAGAGATGAGACGGGTGACCACTGAGGTATATCTGGAGATCATCCGCACACATTTGGTGACTGCAGTATTTAAGTGCATTTCCTGGTGGAAATCAGCCCGACGATCGGCCCTACGTATAGAAGTGGAGACAGGGACCGCAGGGATACATGGCCCGAGATTGATGGCTACGATTCCGCTCCTGCAACCGTCTGGATTCGATCCGACCCTCAAGAAGCGACAGGGTAACCAGTGTTTAATTCAACGCGTTCTTTTGTGTAGTGTACACGCACGGGGGAGGGAGTTCAGCATTTTCGAAACAAGCAGAGAATTCGCTGCATTTGGAAATGCTCTGAAGGAAGACTTCATAAAAGTCGAAACATTACTAATTTAAACCAATGGTGTCATTGTTTGGTCTAAACTCAATAGTATACTCTTCAGTCATTAAAGTTTACGCTGTCACTTTTTTCAATATATATATATATATATATATATATATATATATATATATATATATATATATATTGATTATTATTTCTACGTTCACAAACAAGCATTCAAAAGTGTTAACCAGTCAAGTTTTTTTCTTCTCAAGAATGTAACAAATTGCATTTCTATTAACCAAACCTTGTTAGGTATCCTTGAGATGTTTAGAAAAGTTCCAAGGCCTTTTCATGTTTTGTAAGTGCTATGGATCATTGGACTTGTCGTCAAAAATTACGTCTGCTTGACGCTTGAGAAACTTGACTCTTGAGGACCATTTAGGTGACAAGGACACCTAAAGGAAGGATCTCTACACTAGAATAGCATTAACGTCGACATCTCATGTTGCAACGTGGTCTGTTCCTGAGCTACCCGTAACGTAGGGACCACGGCGCTAACAGTTCATTTGTCTTTGTTAGCCTGACGGTGGATTTTATGATATGATGGACTGTGAGAATCCGCGACAGATCTGCTTCGAGTTTTTCCGTTTGTCCTGCCTTTCCGTCATTTCTCCATCCATTATAGACATTACTGACTCGTCCATTCATTCACAGGCCAGACTCTGAAGCCCTAGTATAATCTAAAAGTAGAAATAAACACAATTGTACGTAATGTGATTATATCGATCTTGGAGTTACATTCCATTGTTTTTGTTATCTACGTCTACTTATTTTAAAGTGTAATTATAAACTTTCGTGAGCGCTGAATTAATAATAGTAATAGTAATTATTATTACTATAATGTTAATAATAACTATTATTGTTATTATTGATACTATTGCTTCTATGAAAAATTTGAAATCGCAAACAAAAAATTTAGTCAGTGAGTCACTCAATCTATTATCTTTTGTATTAGAGTATATAATAAATTCTTATGTCGAAAGTATATAATGAAGATAATAGTATGTGTATAATGGAAATAATTATCTATGTGTGAAACAGCAAAATTTTCTGAAGGGCAAACGTTACAGTTTGCACTCGTTAATTCAGAATTAAAATAAATATGACTGAGTGATTCATAATACAGTGCATCTTAGAAATACGTTCCAAATTAGAACATAATTATTTGTGTTGAATGTGCAGATACCCAGCGTCTCTTCATCCAGTAACGAAAGCAACTTAGAGTTCAAGGAAGGACCGGAGCAGTATGTCTTCGAGCCGTTACGTAAGTTGTGCTTCTTCGAGGCAAAGTGGTTTACATTTTATTATTTAGGTTAACGCATAAATGTCATGTGAATCTGCAGAAATGCACTGTAGCGAGAATACATTTTATTGTCTTAAACTTTTACTGTCTTAAAATAGTGTGGCATATTATTTTGGGAGTAGGAAAAGTTGAGCCACGAAGCCGATAGACTGAGGAAAATTAAATCATGGGGAAAATAAAATAATTTTTATCACATGTGTCATACAAATAATTTTTAGACATCCTTACTGTCTTTCATTTTATTTTTATGCGAGTATACAATTTACTTAATGATACATTTAAGTTCAGCAATAGCTGATGTGCTCAGACGAAATATTATTTCGCTTTTCCTTGTTGCGTTCACAGATTTATCTGAATACTTGAGTATCATCTCACTTTTAGCTCGCTACGCATCCCCCGAAGGAACTACTTTCACTGTGTAAAAGTAATATTTTAAAAACATTTTATGTGACGCGAGTTTATTCATGACGATGTTTGGATTTCTTCTAGTTTTCGAAAAAAATTTAGTACATCAGAAATGTCAATTCGTAAAACTTATAAACTTTTATGTTATCTCATTTCTTATATTACTAAAAATATAATTTTAATTTTTAAAATGAATAAATACTAGTAAACTTCTATCTTTTCTATCTTTCATCGTTGTCTACAATGCTGAGTAATCATATTTGTCATTAACTATTGAGTTTTAACTAAGGAAAACAGTTTGAGATAATTTATTAAATTGGGTTAAATTATTTACAAAGATAATATTTTAAATAAAACAATAATATTCTGTGAATATTATTAAACTTACATACACTTGATACCTAACGATAACTTATCCTGTGACGAAGAGAAAACAATAGTATCATACTTAAAATCCAAGTTATAAAAGTAACTTATTAATAGCATATTTTAGAAGGGATCATCAGAAGATCATGACGTAAATACCACAGTCGGAAATATCTAAGCCGAATCTTCCGGTCAACAAGATGCTGCTATTTCAGGACGTGGCGTTGGAGTTATCACTGAGGTTTCCGACTATGCCGTTAGACGTCACGAAACTTCCCTGGCCTATTTTTCCGGAACGTTTCTTCAAACGTTTGACATTTTAAATAATACAATAAAAAAATAAAATCAAGAAAACATTTTTTTATTCTTGTGCATACAATTGTATTTACATTAACAGCCAAAGCATATTTATTGATATAGTATAATTTAATATATATACGTATATATATATATATATATATATATATATATATATATATATATATATATATATATATAATGATTCAACATGACTTTTAAACAGAAAGGATTTGAAAGTGCTGCGTCAACTTATTTGTGAATTGTCTACTCATCTTTCTCATTTACATCAGGATTACATTTAAGGAATAAGAAAGGCCACAGAAAAAAAGATGACAAAAGCTACTTTCATGTGTAAAATGATCTTTCCTATAAGGATGAATGACCACCAAAATGATTTTAGGTGGAAGTTAAAAGAGAACATGAGTGTATGACAATTAAATGCCTTTCAGTTGATTTCAGCTCAAATGAAGCTAATAGGTTCATTTTTTCTGGAGAATATTGATGGATTTCAATCAATTCAAGAAAAATATTTTCCAAACATTCTATTTTTAAAATTTGGTGGTCTACAAATACCTTTTTTGTGTGGCAGTGAGCAGCTCGTGGGCGCGAGACCGGAAATTTCTGCGCCAACTGCAGGAGGCGCTGTGCCGCCCGCGCCCCGTCCTCGTCTCTGTGGCTCCGCCCAACGCTGAGGACGGCGCGAAGGTACGGAATCAGGCAACCGAGGAATTGGGTGGAAGGACGGCTTGGCTTAATCTGCGTTAAGCCGTTTTTCCTCTCCTTCCATGATGATCTGCATTATACGTCCATGTGTGTGAATAACTTAACAATAAGTTCAAATAAACTACACAACACGGAAGAGTGCCGAGTGCAAGAATTTGCGCAGAAGCCGTTTGTCCATTGAACAGTACCTGAGTATCTTTACCCTCTTTCTCTTAAAAGAGTCATCGGGGAATCAATGCTTAGGTGGCTAACCTTAAGCTGCTGCCACCGTGGCACCAAGGTTCCCACGGAACAGGCCTTCCCCACTGACACGGGAAATGGCCTACGGGTCCTTGTTTTCTGTGTTTTTACTAATTCCCAACTAGCTTTTTTAATTTTTAATTTTTAATTTTTTTTATATAACTTGCTTGCAAATGGCACTCGGGCGGGGTGAAGGTGGGAGGTACCTGGGCACTGTCCCTATCTTCCGCTCTCCTCCTTAACATTGCTATTGCGAGTAACCTACATCAGGAGGTTAACAAATCTATAATTTAAAGTTAGGATATGTTGTTTCTCCTCTTCGAGTTTGACGGGGGATCGCTAGTGCGTATCTAATATAATTTACAAAATAGAAAATAATGTAGGAATGAAAATAAAAATAAACTAACACATTACGGCATGGATTTAAGTTACGTGCGGGTGCTAAGTGTTACTATTTACAAAGCTAGCTAATCTATCGAAATACAGGATCAAATATAAATCAAGAAAGTAGGGGGCGGCGCTAATATTTACAATTTTAACACCAATACCTATTTTACTACGTGTAGCACATACTATCAAAGTGATTTAACAGTAAGCAAGGTGGATTGTTTATGTTGACTATAATTTAAAGTTTACTATTTACTCGTAGTTTTGTACCTAAAAACATTTTCTGAATGGAACTAGCTAATTATTTACAAGGTCCAAGTTAAGTTCTGAGTGTGGATCGGGGGCTTCTCTGTGCGAGGCCACGGCCGTCGCGATGACGGTCCACAGGAAGGGCCCGAGAGGGGTGCGCCGATCGGCCGACGCGGTGACTCGACAAAACTTTGGGCTGGATGATGGCAAAGCAGCAACGCAGGACCAATTCAGGCGTTGGACGGCACCAGCCGATTTCGGTTGACGGTGAGCCGCCGCCGAGCGGACGCTGTCTTTCGCCCTTAGAGAGGAAGCACAATGTAGAAAGGGCCTAGCAGCGGGCAATGGAGGGCGGTCGCGCGGACATCGGCAGGGAGCACTAGCTGACCAATGAGTGGAAGTTAGCATGGCAAGTGACAGAGTAGTTAGCATGACAAGAGCTGCCTGGTGGCGCGTGCTCACGTGCGAGCGCCCTGTTGCAGTTCTCGCCGGACCGCGTGGAGGTGGTGCGGTGCGCGGGCGCGTGCGGGGCGTCGCGCAAGGCGTGCGTGGCCACGGCCGTGGCGACGGCGCGCGTGCCCGTGGTGCTGCTGACGCCTGGCCGCAACAGCACGGCGGGCCACGTGCTGGTGCAGCGCCACGAGGCGTGCGCCTGCGCGTGCGCCACGCAGCCCCAGGACTGCTCCGAGCGACAGGTACGGGCGCTCACACGCTCTCGTGTTGTGCTTTGGTAATACTGGACTAGTTGTATTCAACGCAAGTTGTATATATACAGGGTATATACAGTGTGTGTTCCCCTTCTTCGGTGTTCCTCTTCCTCTGTCTCTCTCTTTCCCTCCTTCTACATCCTTCCCTCCGTTTGATCCTCGTTCTGTGTCCCTTTCAGTTTGTCCCTCCCATTCTGCACCTCCTTCCTCTCTGTCAGTCCTTGCTCCGTTCTCCGTTCGCCTATTCCCCTTTCCTCCTGTTTTCGGAACTTCATTTTCTCTGAGACTTATCTGTTTCCCTCCCCCTCTCTCCCTCTCTCCCCCTGTTCCTTCCAGTTTCTCCCTCTCACTCTCTTTTCTCTCCTTCGCTCCTTGTCCTCCTTTTCCTTTCACCTACCATCCTTTTCCTTTCTTTTCGGCGTTTCTCTTTCTGTCTCTCCTTCCCTCCCCTTCTTTCCATCTATCAAGAACGATCCTAGACCTCTGTCCCTCCCCTTCCAAGGCTCCTTCATGTGTTTCGCTGCTTGCTTCGTCCGCCCGAGAGCGCAGGGGCTGCGAGCGTGCGGTGTGCGCAGGCGTACATCGCCGCCGAGTGCCGGTGCGGCTGCCACCCGCGGCTGCACGCGGAGGAGCGGCGCTGCAACGCGCGGAAGCACTTCGCGTGGGACGACGAGACGTGCCGCTGCGGCTGCCAGCGCCCCGCCGCCTCCTGCCAGCAGGGCCACGTCTGGGTGCCCGACCTCTGCCAGTGAGTACGGGAGCCTCCCTCCCCTTCATTACCTCTTCTTTCACTCGTGTTCCTGAACGCGCCAACTTTCAAGGTCATTAGTCAAGTGTAGTGCGTGTTATGTCCTTGGAGGTTGCTGCCCCCAGCTAGAACGTGAGATCCGGCGCCGTCCTAAATGCTTTCTTGCGTGAGTTTCCTTCCTCCAAGTATCCCCGCCAGCGGGGATACGCCTCAGTCTTGACAAGCGCTAATGTCCTTTCTGGTCTTCCGACGAGTGGTACTTTAGTGAGTGTAAGCGTAGTGTGGTAAGTAAGGGGTGGGTATAGGACGAGGGGGGAGAGAGAATGGTCGCGCGCTTGTTTGCTAGGGTACTTCTCCGGCATTTGCCTGGTGATGATCGGAGAAATCTCGGAAAATTACCGTTCAGAGTAGACAGCCTTCAGACAGCGGTAGAATTTGTCCCCAACTGTCAGCTGGTGGCGAAAACCTTGCCTCCGTCGGGACTCGAACCCTAGGACTTCCCGGTCAGAGGCACTTGCAAAGACATCAGTTGATCTCCTGAGCCACTTTTGCCAGTGCATCGCCAAAGGGGAATTCCCCTTAATCCTGGAGCACTCGCATCAGAGCAGCCGGCCGCTAGACTGTTCCTCCAAACAGCGACTGAAATCGATCTAGCTAATTAGGGCTTAGCACTTGTAATCCTGAGCTGAAACCTGAACACTCACGGTTTTCAGTCGTGAGTGTCAAGTCCAACTGCGACTTTTTCGCTTCATTATCGGTTTCTGACATCAGTTCCATTATCTTCTGTTCAATATTTTAAAACATGTACAGTAATAAAATAAGAAAGGTTTTAAGTAAATAAATTAATTATTTACAAAAGAAATGTAACTTATCTATAACAAAGTAATATAGTATATTATATTTATCAACCAACTCTGACACGCTGGAACGGTCAAAATGATGACAATTGATTCTTTTATCGGGCAATTAAAATACGTGTTCTTCAAGGTGGAACAACTTGACTACTAGAGACGGACCAATCTTCATTCAGTCTCTCTCGTATCCCGCCCGTGCTATGAGTCATTTCGCTGGCCCAAGAAGGGAAAGGGTCTTGGAGGGGCACCGCGCAACCAAGGCCTAGAGAGATTCTCTTGCTCTTCGGGAGGCAGATTCCCGTGTCGTAAGGACGTAGGGTTCTGGTAAGCAGTCCCAGCCAGCCGAGCATCGGAAGAGACTAGTGATTAAAACTGCTTAGGAGCTTAGACCTAATTCATCGATTCAAATTAAACACAACAGCTGCTCTCTAGCGCAATAATCAAATGTTTCTTATACATTCATGATATTAATGTATTGCATAACATCGGCACACAAGACAAGTAGCAAATAAAATAAAATAAAAAAGGCTGAGATGGATCACAGCAACAACTGTGTTAAAGTCGTTTTTTTATCATCAATGTTTTATGCTCGGGTGTTTACGTTTTTGATGTTTTGTTTGTAAATGATAACCTCTCGCAATTACAATTTTAGAAAAGTTAGAATATGAGACAATCATTGTTGGTTTGATTGAAGGAAACCTTTTCTTAGTGTCCTCAATCGAGCTCTCTCCCAACAGACCTGAGAGATGACCTACCGTATCTTTGTATTTCGCCGGGCGTAGAACCGATTCTCCCCGCCCCCTCCTCCGGCGCGGCAAACTGATGAAGCTTCGACGCCTCGAGATGATCCGGGGCGTTCAGGCTCTCAGGCCCAGTGTTAGTAATTGTCCAAAAATGACATCCTTTTACTTCGTTTCTCAATTAAATCTTAAATACATTAGTAAAATAAACTGTAATTAAAAATGTTATTTTTCTAGTTCACATGACGTGTATGAAGTATTTGTTTAATCTATTTTGACATTATTAGCTGACAACTTTGATAAAATTTGTAATAAAATAAATTATTATTATTATCATTAATTTACATTAACATCCCATGTGGGCAAGGGCCTCCTGCTAGGCAGGGTAGCTTGTAAAAAGCTTCTCGAGGAACCCCTTCCAGACCTGTATTAATTAATATTAAGAAATTTATTCGAACGTTATTAATTAATTCAAAAAGATTATTAATATTAAAATATTTACTTTTTAATTAAAATTAACATTTAATTTAAATTGTTATATTAATTAACACAGAAAATAAAAATAAATTAATTTACAAAAATTGAATGTTTCTTAAATTAAAAATGTTTCTTAATTATATTTCTTACATAATATGTTAGTGTAAATTCAGTGTTAACACGTTTCAATCATTAATTTTGAATTAAACATTACGCTTCTGTTCCCTGGCGTAAGAATAGTTAATACCTCTGTCAGCGTTCAAAGTCATTTTTTAATACAGTTTTAATTATAAATAAGGTACCGAATAAGGAAATTGCCCTATTATTTTCGTGAATGTTAGAAACAGGGTCGAATGTAAGCAAAGAATCTTATTTTGTGGTAAACACAAAGTCAAGTTCGAAGGAAGTTTGGGATGGATGGGAAGATCCATTTATGGATAACAAGACACGTTTCTCCGTTATTTATCACTACTAGAAAGGACAAAATCTGTACCGAGAAATTCGATTGTATATTCAACGCAGTGTCACGTGTCGCCAAGCACTGCGCCCCGACGCAATGTGCAAGGCCATCGATGCAATGCGCAATGCCCTCGTGATGTCTGCGGACGACCGGTGGCGGGGTCCTGGCTACGAGATTATCGCGTCTCCTGGCTCTCGAGAATGCTTTCTTCTTTTTGGGCGCCATTCTCGTTCAGCCTTTCTCGCTTACGAGAACGAGAGAGAATATTCGGCAAATTACCGCGTTTATTGACTACTCGAATCACTCACTTGCTACAGTAGTGTCGTAACTACAAGAAACAGATTTTCTGCCGAAAATTCACCCTTTTCCGGCGCATGATTACATAACATCTTATTTACTAGGCTGTCCGGGTGACGCCGCGTCAATGGCGAAGGTGCCGACGCACCTTCGCCATGGACGCGGCGCACCCGGACAGCCTAGTAAATACTGACTCCGGCCGCGGAAGCCTACGCTCTCACACAACATCTTTTCTTACGAAGTAAGTGCGAGAAAGTCGATCGTCGCATGGCATTTAATAAGGTTTTTTAAATATTTATAAAACTCGTAAATATTTTTCTGAAACCGAATTTGAAGCACCACTGTGTGACAATATTAGTCAGTTTATCAAATGAATGAAAACCTTTCATTCCAAATTGTCTTACGTTAATTTATATTCTCCAATTTAAGAATGATTTGACAAAATGTACATCTATATGTTCTAAAATTCATCTTTGCAACTTACCACCTGAAAAATTATTAACATAATTTGTATTTTCTTTATTTTCAGATGTCGCCCATTTCTTCCACCGGACTCTGAAAGTTCTGAAAAGGTTGACTACACAGCCAAGACATTTCCTTGATTGTCCCTAAGACGTGTCGTTGTTTCTGTATATTCTCCACTTTGTTTTTTAAGGAGAATGCTGTCAAAAGTACAATAACAGCATGTGTTTGCGGTAAACAGCGTGCTTTCTTGCACGTAATATATAAATCAAATTCTGATTACTGTTTGTCGCAAGGACCATCAAAGAGACGTTAAAAACGTGTTACCAGTAGTCAATGTGTTAATGTAACTCCATTCTAAATAAAAAGCACTGTGGAATACCTCCTTCACACACCTGTGAAAAAAATACAACATTTGTAAGAACTTTTCTTACTACAGAAATGATTCATCATTATATTCCTATAATATTTTGTCATATGTATCATAAATCCATCTTACATGAATTTCTAGTCTTGTTTTAATTTTTTAATAACCTATACTTTCAATTTCTTTGCCTTAACATCATGCACTTCAATACTTTATTTTTGTATTTAGATTTGAATGATTTATGGTTGAAGATTTCTAAATCAAATATTTCGAGAATCTTACTACTAATACTATTTTGGGATTTTTTTTCAAATTATCATGGTTTTTGGAAATTAAAAATTTATTAACATTTTTAATTATTATTTTTTGATGGAAAATGAAAGGTTAGAAGGGGAACATAAATATTTATTAGAGTTCATTGATTTGAAATCGGCTTCAAAATTTTTAAATAAAAATGGTTTCTCTCAAATTCTTTCTTGTGTGCATAATTTATTACATGTTTATTTTGGAAACTTGTGTGATTGCCTATGTGTTGGCAGTTTGTTTTGTTTAGTTTCTAAGTAAATTTACATCATCTTTCCGTTTAATTTTGTTGGGCAATGTCGATAAAGAAGTTTTTCAAGACACTTTAATAAGAGTTGCCATCTGTCTAGTTTCTCACTATTTATGCATCGAAAGAGAGGTGGTGAACAAATTTTTGTGTCAACCAAAGGGTTGAAAAGTGTCTAGATATTAATATTTATCAGTACGTAACAAAAAAATCATCCAATTAAACAAATTCAAATCTAAACGACAATCAAACCTTACATTGTGTTCATAATGTAACGTCTCAGTCGTCAGAGAGTTACAGATCCGTCATCGTCTTCCCGTTTATCGCTTCTTCTTTGAGAAATGAGTCTCTGAACAACATGAATAACACTTTAATGACTACACTTCCGTCTTACAGCTTCACAAGATGTAATTACTTCTCTAAACACTAGGAAGGCATGTTGTAATATCTTTAAAAAGTCATGCAAACTGTTGCATTAAAACCCACCACTCGTGGAACCGAGAAGCCTTCGGTCTAGTCTCAACGTCCTCTGGAAAAATCCTGCTGGTCCAGGGTCTTCTGACATGCTACCCAGTTGATAGGTGGAGACAAAATGACAATAATAACCCACTACGTTGCAATAACAATAATAACAATTTCAACTGATATGTTAAGGAATTATAGTAATTAACGAAACGAGTTTGTAAAGAACGGGATAATTGAACGAGAATCGAAGTTCAAGAAAACGAGCGACGACAGAGAGTTTTCATAACTATCACGAGTGCAATTATTACCCTTTATCAATGTGTTACGTTCAATATTTTTCGTTTCCTTTTAAGAATAATTTAAATTTTGGGAAATTCAAGCACATTTATACCATTCGAGGCATACTTTTGATGACGTATTGATTCTGAAAAGTATCTATATTAGTTGGCCTTGCATGATGTTTGCACGAAATATTTGCAAAGAGATGATACATAACACATTGCGGATAAAATATTAGAACAAGTTGACAAAGTCATAAGAACATTACTTCCCACGAAAAGTAAAGAAAGGTATAAGAGACAATACATGAATAAATATTGGTATAAGTAGTTGTTGTAGGTACTTATCTCTGATGTGAATTTTTGTTAATGTCTCATGACCGACTGGGAATACATTGGCTAGTCTATGTTATAGTTTCTTAAATAAATGATTTGGCTCCTTTTCTGAATTCTGATTCCTAGTTTTATTGTCGCGGTGGAATTGTAATTGCATAGAGATAATCAACGATTTTTCATGGAATTAATGAACATATTTAGTTAACTAAACGAAAAATTTAAATAAATTTAAAACAATTTTCGAAAGTTCTTTAAAACTGTCGCTAGCACCGTATATTTATTCCACACAATATGAGATCTTTCGTTCTGATTTGAGAGAATTTTGATAACATTTGTATTCTATAGTATAGATTGTCTTTAGGAAAATTAGGTTTCACTCCTCTTGCAGCTTGTACAAATTTATCGAACGAAATCTCTTCACCTCTGAATCAAAAAAATGTTTGAAAGCGCCAAATACAACTGTAATGAAAATGTATCATTTTGTTTCTGTTTAATTTTTGTTAAGTTGGAAGAGAGAGATAATAGCATTAATATTTTCTGTGATTTACATCTTCTTTTTAAATTACGTTATACCTGAAATAACTCGGAGATAAAACAGAGTAAACCCGGAGACTTAAAACTCGAAGTCTGGATCAAGCCCGAAGAGGTGGCTCTTTCATCTTTTTCCTTCTTGCTCGGCGTGGTAAAAGAGTTTTATGGCTCACATGGATGACGCGACTTTCAACGAAGCACCTTCTTCCTGAATCCTAACCGCGATGTAATATTTACTTGAATTTTCAGTGGATGTCTTGCGGTTAGTTCGGTGTTCTGAGTAAGGATATTAAATATCCTGTTGGAAGAGAAAGCTGATAACAATATTATCATGACAACATGCTTACGCGAGAAGGTGATGTCGTTATACTAGTTTTTCTAGAAGTATTAGTATGCAATATGCGAGGATTTGTTTGGTGCCTGAAGAGATTCTGAAATATCAATTATTTTTTCACATAATTACGTGAAATAATCATTTCCGCTATTTAAGTATAAGCACCACATTTTAGAATGCAAAATCGCACAGTTATATAACAAGGTTAGGGGGAGGGTTGCCATCTGCCCTCCTTTTGTAAGACATATACTTTTTTGAAATTGTGCTCCTGTTCTTCATCCTTTTTTAAATTTACATGGAATATCCTCTTTTTGTCCTGTTGAATTGAATATATTACTGGCTTTTAAAGTAATTTAATTCATTAAAGGAACTTCATGTCTTGAGTATCTACATTTTTACTCAAACAAGTGGTCTGCATAATAGATCATGAGGCTTATTATGATATAAAACTTATTTATGCTTATTGTTTGGAGGATAATGAAGGTGAGCGCGAAAGCGAAGTTGTCCAATCGGAAGCTTTCATTTTTCTTCTTCTTCTTCTTCTTCTTCTTCTTCTTCTTCTTCTTCTTCTTCTTCTTCTTCTTCTTCTTCTTCTTCTTCTCGTGGTCTTCCTACACTTCTTCTTCCTATTGGGTTGTACTGCAGCACTTGTTTAGGTAGCCTATTGTGCTCCATTATTTCTAAATGTTTTTTCCAGTCTTGTTTGTATAGTTGTATACAATCATTTAGACTAAATATATTTAATTCTTTTCTTTCATTTTTAATAACGCAATTGTTGAAGACATAGTCTATGTATCGTGCAGTATAAAAATGTGAAATGTTCTCTTTTTCATTGAAATATCCTCCATTTTAAAGTAAAATGTCCTCCATTGGAAAAATAATTTCTGGTAACCCTGATTATGGCGGGGGGGGGGGTGAAATAACCCCGAGATAATAAATAATAAAGAGTTAAGATTAATATATATAATATGGTGAAAGGAAATTGTTTTCTGCTCGCTAGTTTAAAAGTTATGAATATTTGATATATTTGAATAGTCTGTCGCAGAGTGTACTTGCGCGGTTGGATTTTTTTGTTGGAACATTTTTAGCGGAAGTTGAAGAGCACCTCATTCAAGAATATATCAACAAATAGTATGTAGGATTATTAATAGTTTGTTTAAACGAAACTGTGTTCTGATTGTTAGTTTTAAAATTATAACGATTTTAATGGATTGCATAAAGTTGAATGGTGTTTCAATTAGTACTTTTTACAATAATAAATATTAATAATTATTAATAACATTAGCAAATCAGGTATATACACCTCTCGCGCATGTGATTTTGCCTTTGATTTCCAGGGGGTACTCTAGTTGTTTTTTATTAGTGAAGCAATTGACACTAATAGAATTGATAACAGTTTAGAAATGAGACGTCTTAAAAAATCCGAGCCTCTAGAATTGCCTCACAGACTTTTAAGTGCAGTTACACGTGTATTCAAACTATATTAATGGACGAATATTAATGAGTATTTTCTTCATTCCCTACTAATTATCTGGTCACTAAATTTATGTTATTGTTCTCATGTATGAACAGATTGTAAATAAACTATTAATAATAAAAAACATCTATATTCCGGCAATATTAAAAGGAAAATGTATATTTCTATCGCATGACAAGATATTTTCTTGATTACCTGGGTGTTGTTGAACCATACGGCCAAAGCATTAGCCGCCACTGCTCAAGTGAACTTTTCTACTATGAACATTGCAACAAAATCACGTGCAAACGAGGTGACATACTAGTAATCAAATAACTTTTTTCTGAGCATATGTGTGTAAATTGGCCTCAAATTTCAATGCAGTCCTCGACAAAGGTCACAGAACAGATACCAATTCTGATGCCCTTGCAGTCGGAAAGTCATTTTAAGCGACTTGGCAATGCTCTTGGCATGTAACTGCGTGGAAACGACCTACAACACCTCCGACCTTTCAGACATCTCTTATCTACAAAAACAACACCAATATAAATAGTCCAAATGATTTTTACTTCGAACGCAATCAAAACACAGTTCCATTTTGATAAAAAGTAACTTGATATTAAAATATTGCGTCATTCGTAAAAAATAGATTTTTAAACCCTGTCAACCATGTTTCCAGGTGTGTTTGTAGTTTTCCACGATTTAAATTTACTGAATGAATAAAAATGGTTCAATGATACAAAATATTTGTGTAAAATATTTTCGGCGAGAAGTGATTTGTGCATGTGCAACTTACAAAGTATTAGTAAAAAGAAACGTCCACCTTGAACATTCTCTGAAGGTTCGTGATATTAAGATGATATTTTCACCAAACGATTCGACATACAGATGGTTACGGTTGTATTTATTAGCTTCTTGATAGCATTTTTTATTTTAAATTATTGGATTGATGTCGTTTTTTAATGGAACACTATTCTTTTATACACGAATTGTAAGGTCTTGTGAAAACAAATTCAGCAATACTACATGCGTTGCCGTTTGATTATTTTTTTCCTAGGGCTTTTATCCAGCCCACAGCTCTCGTTGGGTCGCGCATACTCGACTACAATCTAGGCACCAACACCCTTGCGGGCTCCTTTGATCTGGGGTCAGCAGATCGCGAGGCCCTAAGCTACATATCATACATGGGGGACAAGGAACAACCAACCACGCTCAAAGCGGAACTCGAACCCGCGACCCTTCGGACCGAAGCCCTTGAGTCCGTACACGCTCTGAGCCACCTCGACTAGTCAGGTTGGGTGATGAATATTGAATAGCACAAAAGAGTATGAAGTTCTGCGTCGTTCGAATAGCAGGTGCTCTGAAGGAAGTCCATGGCGGCGCCGGGCAGCACAGAGTCGCCAAGCCACAGGGCTCAGGGCAAAGCAGCGATCTCGGTTGTACTACATAGGTCGATTTCCCTTTCAAGAAACTTTCCGGATCTCGTATGTTATAGTCATTCACCTTTCGACCTGGCTTGTTAGCTAGGTCGAATCATTCACTAGCTGGAGAACTCCAGTGGTCGGCTACTTTGATCCACATACATTTTTGCATTACGAGATTAGGTTTTCACAGAAGAGACAGCAGGAGCAACATCATCACTGTTATTCTACCAATTCAATTCATAAATTTATATTTCTACCTCTTCTCTTTTGTAGAGGTCAACTTTTCAAGCCGCATTGTTTGTTGTAATAACTTCTTTTGAAAATATGTATTATTTTTAGACTACACTTGCTCATGAATTATACATTTAGTTTCCTTTTGTGTGACACATTTATTTTTATATGGAAACATTAAAATGCACATTTCAGAAATTTGAAGCAGAACGCGGAGGCTAAAGAAGATTATTTTCTTTTGAGTTGAATGTGTATACCAATTCTTTTTTATTTATTGCATGGATATTGTATAAATATCTTTTCAATAATGAATTTCAGGGAGCTGGTCAGATGGCCGAGATCGTTAGGACAGTAGTGGCGTAGCGGTCTCGGACCAGACGCCCGCGAGTTCCAGCCCCGCCTCGGGCATGTGCGTATTTGCGTATGTCTGTATGTATGTGCGGTCCTTTCATGCCTCGTCATCACCACCATCTCATTATCCACTCCCCCTGGGCTAACAACCTTGGGGGATAAAAATCGGGATTCAGCTAAAATAGTGACACCCCCTCCCTTGAAAGATACTTGAATATGCTGAAGCAGGATGCACGCGTGGTCCGAGTTGGCGTATACGCGGGGGGAAATATTGATTTATGGGAGGCACGATCAAAATAATGAAAGAAAATTAAATAATAATAATAATGATAACTCAACTTAATAAGTTAACTTGTGTTTTCAAAATATAGCTAAACTAGTGGTGCTACAGATGGCACAAACTTTTTCATACTAGTTAGGTTTCTAATTTCTTTGATCTGGGCTACACTTTTGGTTTCCCCCACCCTCTTCTCCGCTGTCAACTAATTGCCGCAGAAAACAATGTAGGAATGTGTACGTGTATATGTATGTATATATATATATATATATATATATATATATATATATAAATCATAGATAATTAAAATTAGTACAGCCGTACTTGAGTTATATATGGTATAACTAACACAATTTTGTCTTACACACACACACATACACACACACACACACACACACACACATATATATATATATATATATATATATATATATATATATATATATATATATATATATATATATATATATATATATATATAACTCGCAAATGAAGCGTTCTAGGGCATTAAAAACTAAAATTGAAGCCAATGGCCTCAAAGAAACGTTTCTGACACTGTAATCTATAAAATGAGATCTTCTTAAACATTCTATTACATTTTTGCTGGTTTTCATTTTAATTCATTTTAATTTAATTTCCATTTAAACTGCGATCCACATGTGCTTTGTTGTTACTTGCTGTTGTCAAGTCACCTGGGGTATCGTTTATTTATTTATGTTTTTTTATTTATTATTTCTGCATCTCCAAGTCAGATACGCACATTATTTGCTATCATAATTTCGACATCCATCCCATCGAATCCACGTGACTTGTGGAACAAATACAAGGATAACATCCCAGAAGACATTTTACATCAAATTCGTTTCCCGAGTTTGACTGCCGCACCAAACGGATCGCTCGTGTTGTGAACAGTGATAACCACGTGACTTAGGAAAATCCGTATGTAAATCTTGTGGTCTGTGAAAACAGTGCCACTAGTGAGTGCTATGCATTGCACAATGGGTACTGCCCGACAACGGAGCAGCTCATCAGTAATGCTCTAACAACACTAAACAGTGATTATCCCACCCCAGATTTAAACGTATCGATGCTGTACCAAGAAGTAATGGAAACTGCCAGTGACGAAGTTTCATCAATGGAATCTCAACCAAGCCAAACAACAATGGAACCTCAACCAAATCAACAGACCTCGATGAGACTGGAAAACCCGGACACCCCACAAGGTAACGCTACAGGCCAACATGCCGCAGGGCAAAATTTAAAGCGTCCTTCTGTTGATAACAATTCGGCTAACGAGAGAAAAAGGTCTAACCTACAATCAAAACAAAACAATATAGACAGTTCAACTCAATATCGTTATTAGGTCCCCATTGGAAATAGATTTGAGGCACTGAACAGTGAACCGTATCCCAGCAATCAAAATAGATTTAGTTACGTCACTAAAACCCCACCAAGTGTGTCAGAAACAGTAACAATCCTTACAAAAACAATTACGAACTTTGGCAAGGAGATTAATAGAAAAGTAACAACCAGCTTCACACTTCAATTAATAAATAATAGGGTAAAAATTCAACCAGAAAAAATCAGTGACTTCAGAGACATAACCAAATATTTAATTAACACTAGAAGGCAATTTTATATACATACAAGGACCCTGAAAATAAAAAAATTCTCAGTTGTATTTAAAAACCTACACACATCAATCACAGAAGAGGAAATCACTCATCAAAGTTACCAGACTCCGATGAATGTCCAAAATTCTAGAGAAAATTATTCACAAAAGACTCAATAATTACTTCAACAAAATGACATCATTCGCAGGCATCAATTGGGATTCACAGAAAAGTTATCAACCACACACCAATTACTAAGGATCACAGAACATATCCATACAGCATTCCAAAGAAAACTACATACTATATCAACCTTTCTAGATATTTCACAAGCATATGACAGAGTATGACATCAAGGTCACATGTCTTGATGCTTACTATCTATTTTTTAAAAAAATGTTGTTTCTTTACAATTAATTCTTAGGGAGAGGAAAGCTACTGAGTACCTCACAAAGAATCATCCAAATTTGCAAATTGTATATAAAAACATGTTTAGGAAATCTATTTTTTATTCTGGTGGCATTTATGGGTGCTTTGCCTAGGTTGTATTGGGATAGTTGTGTAATTAATGCCATATAATTGTAAAAAGTATGGGATAACTTAGTGATGTGATGTATGATAGGTTTTATTTCAATTTCTTTATGAATTTGTTTGTTAGTGATGAACCAGGGTGCAATGGTTATTGTTCACATGAATTTATTCTGTATGACCTGTATTTTATGGATATTGGTTTTTGCTGCTTTTATTCAGACAGGACAAGCATAGGGCATTAGAGGTCTTAATATGGCTGTATATATGAGTTTTGCATTTTCTATAGTTATTTTAGTGTGATTATTTATTAATGGTTTTAATTGAATTAGCTTGACTTTTGTTTGTTGTGTTTTAATGTTTATATGTTCTTTCCAGTTAGGTTTGGTGTCTAAATGCAGGCCTAGATATTTCACTGTTTTGTTTTGTGCAGTCCAATGAATGGTGATATTGTTAAGTGTAAGTGGTGGTGGTGTTGAAATCGTTTTTAATGAAAAGATTTTTGCTGTTGACTTGGCTGGGTTTAATTTAATTTTCCATTTGTTTGACCAAGACTCTATTTGGTTTAAATGTTATTGTATTTAAATGTTCTTGTTCTTAATGTAATAAGTGATGTGCTAGAGCAATACAAAGTTGTATCATCTGCGAATTGGGCTGTATTGATTGTGCTGAATGTAGGGATATCGGCTGTGTAAAGATTGAATAATACGGGTGAAAGTGGGGAGCCCAGAGGAAGTCCAGCCAATATTGGTTTGGGGTTTTAAAGATGCTTGTTTATTGAAACTGAAAATGTGTGTCTATACAATTTGCAAATTTGGATGATTATTTGTGAGGTGCTCAGTGGGTTTCCTCTCTATAAGAATTAATTGTAAAGAAACAACAGTTTTTTTAAAATAGTAAGCATCAAGACTTGTGAAAATGTTGTACTGTAAACTGATCCATGTATCACATCCAAAATATTAATAAATTAAAATAATAATAATAATAATAATAATAATAATAATAATAATAATAATAATAAAACATCAAATTCGTGTCAGTTAAAGGAATCCCTAACTTGAGGTGAACGATGAGCATAACCAAGTTTTGCTCATCGAAGACATGTGTTACCTCATGTGCGGCTATTTGTTAGTCAGGTCAGGAATGCCAACGCCAGATCGTGGAATGTATTTTCTTAGTCTCTACATCAGTAAAACAACTCCAATTTATATAAAGAACTTAGTTTATTCACAACGTTGACTACACAGCTCATATCACCTTTTCTCTGCTCGCACACACTGCGCATGCGTCGAACTTCATAATATAACAACACGCATCTAATCGAGAATTGGAACGTGAACGTGAATATGATCGACATGAATTACACCAATAAGTTCCAATGTTGAACTCCCAACTGACGGAAGTGTATGATACATTAATGAAGGCAATTGATACATTGATGAAGGCAAATGGTGGCTTATTTATTTCTGAACTGGAAAGACATCCCTTATGTCATTACTTTTGACCACTATTCGTGCGAGATCCGACATTGCGGTCGCAGTTGCTTTTTCTGGAATAGCGGCCACATAGTTATAAAGAAGCCGTACGGCTCATTCAGCGTTAAAATTGCTGTTAAACCTTCAAACTACTGAACAACCGACATGTAACATTGCGAAACACTTCGCACTGGCAAACGTTTTAGTAGCATCAAAAATCATCATCTGGGACGAATGCACAATGGCGTACAAACGCGTATTAGAAGCACTTGACAGAACATTGAAAGATCTGCGCAATGGCTCGAGATTAAAAACGAAAATGTTGATGCCAATGGCCTAAAAAACGTTTTAAAACCGTAATCTAAAAGATGAGATTTTTTGAAAATTCTATTTTGCTGGAGGGGGGGGGGGGAGAGGGAGACGAAGAGGGATAAAGGAGATGCAAGGCAGAATGTCTGCCAGGTTCCGCTAGTATATTTTAATTTCTCAATTTTTCTGTTTCCTAATGGTAAAAACGATTAGTTTAAGGATATTATAGAAGAGTAAAAACTTGAACTTGGAAATTATCATTGAAAAAAAATAGACTTTTAGAGACGAAATTTGAATCTCTTTTTCACAGAAAACTAGTGGAGCTACAGAATGGCACAGGCCTTCTCGTACAAGTTAGTTTTCTAATTTCTTTGGTCTGGGATAGTTTTCGGTCTTACCCCATCCTCTTGCCAGCCGCCATCTATTGAATTGAATTGAATTAATGCCTTATTTTACGTGGCGAGACTCGGGCCATCAGGCCCGCTCTTCCGTCTGACCACGCAAATTTCGCTACGCTCCTTTCACCAACTAGCAGAAAAAGGAGGTATTTCTTGGGCGAGAAACTGGCGATTTGAATTTAGCTCTGAGGCGCCATTTAGGCTTGAGGATCTTTTACATGCAAGTAAATCTACTAACATGGGCCAGACGGCTTTACTTCCCACCGGAGGAAGGCGTACGAAGGATTTTTTCGCCCTAAAAAATCCACGGCATGGTACAACAGTCCGATACGCTAACCGTTTCACCATCGCCGCCGCCATCTATCACCGCCAAAGTACATTTTTCTGAAAGTTTCTCAATTTTTCGGTTTCTTAATGGTATGAGAGAAATTTTACTTAAAAAATATTAGAGAAGATCAAAACCTCGTGCAAACTGGAAATTCGCGTTAAAAAATTTGGAGATGTTTTTAAGAAAATGGCGTTAAGGCGTTACTGTAAAGGCGAAATTTGAAGCTTTTCTTTCACAGAAAACTTTTGAGTTTTGAAAATCTTCATTGTAAGTCATTTAAAGCACCTACACTCACAAATGCAAAAATGTTTACAAATCGCTGGAAATGAATATATTAACGGCGTGAAAGATATTTAAAAAAATTACATTTGTGTAATTTTTGAAAAATAAAAACAAAAGAATAGAAAATAATGGCATATAACATCTGATTCCCTTATGTAAGTCATTTAGCGTTATCTCTACCAAAAGTTAAAAGGAAAAAATTGTAGTTATTTTTGAGAAATTTCTCTTCTTTGATATTTTTTAAAATATTGCATATCTTTCACGATATGTTGCGCGAAAGCTACTAATGTTTTTTTAAAAATGAGCATCACCTCAATAAAAAACACAAACTCAAAGAACTAAAGTTCTGAAAATGCCCCTGGGACTTCATGTAATGTACCTCCAAAATTAAAGAAAGTGATTAAAAATTGCAGAGCGAATGAGGCCAGATTGACACGGAAGTATTAAGCTAGGATAAAATCCTACGTATAGTTCAGACGCTAGTGTTGTTCACAGACGACAGACGGAAATAAAAGCAGTCACACGGACGGACTGACAAAAAGACGGTATCAAGATTCACCAATACCATTAAATAATTTTCTCCATTTCATAAGACTCTTTTTGAGTATTGTTGAATTTCGGAGTCCGAATCGTAGAACACTCCAATAAAAACTAGTGGTGCCACAACAGTAGATATTTTCTCGAATTATTCCTAAATTTGCAATTTTCGAAAATTTCTAGAGTTTAACGAGAATTAGACCAACATCCTTTTAAACGTCGCTTCTTATATCATATTTTCGGCAAATGCAGAAATTCATCATTTCAAAACCACAAAATTAAAGTTTGCTATTTTTGCCGTAAACAGAGTCTGTTGTCAAAAATTAGGTCTTTAAAAAAGATCATGTACACATTATTGAAAAAACTAGTAGATTTAACGTAGTTACACGTAATCACTGTCTTAATGCGAATAAGAACATTTTTATCTTGATACTATTCAATCTGGAGGTCAGGTCATATTGCATTTGTGTTTTAGTAACATCACATTTTCTACTCATTGTAGTTTCATATTGGTTAAAAAAATAAAAAAAAATAATAAAAAAAAGATTAACTTAATATATTTTTCGAAAAACCAAATGTTTTGAAGGATTTTAACGGCAAAACAATGAAAACGTTCGGAGGCCGCCGGTCACTCGCAGCTGACGCAAGGACCGCTGCAGCGGTCAGCCGCACGGGCAATGACCGTCCTCAGCGACCCGGCGCGGCGGGGTCGCGTGGACGTCTCGCTTATCGCGAGGGAGCGCGCTCTCCCACACGGCTGGCGCCGATGACCCCCTCCCCGGCAACCCCCAGCGCCGTCGCTGCGATTCCGCCAGTCCCTCGCCGACATGCACACCTCGAGCGTCGCCTTGTGGGCGGTGGCGGCGGCGGCGGCGCTGTGCGTGGCGCCGGCCTGCGCGTCCATCCCGTGCGTGTGCCAAGAACCGGCGCGCACGGAGTGCTCCGACCACGAGAAGACCTCCGTGCAGCCGGACGACATCTGCCCGGGCTCCACCGCGTGGATCTTCTGCGACAACCGGCTGACGGCGCTGCCGCGCAGCGCGGACGAGCGCCTCGAGGAGCTGGACGTGGCGCGCAACCGCATCGCCGACGCCTCCGACGAGCTGCGCGCGCTGCGCGGCCTGCGCCGCCTCGACGTGGCCCACAACAGCCTGCAGCACCTGCGCTTCCTGCCCGAAGAGTGCGCGCTCACGCACCTCGACGCGTCGGGCAACCGCGTCGCCGCGCTGGACGGCCCGCTGGCCGGCTGCGCGCGCCTCGAGGAGCTGCTCCTGAGCGGCAATCGCCTGCGCACGCTCTCCGCCGACGCCTTCGCCGCGATGGGCAGCTTGGCGCATTTGTCGCTGGCGCAGAACCCGCTGCGCGCTTTGCAGCCCGGCGTTTTCCGCGCACTGGCGAGTCTGCGCACGTTGAACCTGCGCGCTGCAGATCTGGAAGCTTTGCCTGACGGAGCGTTCGCCGGTCTGGGCGCGCTGCGCATGTTGGACCTCGAAGACAACCACTTCCGGACGGTGACCCGCGCCGCCTTCCAAGGCCTGACGGCGCTGTCCGATCTGCACCTGTGCAACAACCACATCGCAGAGCTGCCCGCGGACGCGTTCCGCGAGGTGCAGAACCTGAGCTCGCTGTACATGGACAACAACGAGCTGACGCGCCTGCCGGCCGGGCTGTTGGCCGGGCTGCCGCTGGCGGAGCTGTGGGTGCGCAGCAACCGGTTGGAGCAGCTGCCGGCGCTGAGCGACTGCTGCGGCCCGCTGCGCTTGGCGGCGTTCGACGGCAACCGCGTGGCCGCGCCCGACGAGGCGGCGCTGCGCGGGCTGTTGGCAGCGCTGCTGCGCGAGGGCGAGGGCGCGGAGACGGCCAGCCTGAACGGGAACCCCGTGCGAGTGGACGCCCTCGCCTGGGCCGCCCGCGCGCCGGACGTGGCGCTGAGGGCCGTCGCCGACGACTGCCACTGCGGGACGCTGGCCACGGGCCGCGCCGCCATCACGCTCTGCGTGGAAGTGGAGTGTGGACGCGGCGCGTCCTGGGCGAACTGGGTGGAGGCGGTGCGGGCGGCGGCGCAGAACGGGGTTTGAGCGCTCGCTTCCCTGCGCACTTCTCCCACATCCTCTGTCATGTGTCAAGATTTAACAATACTGTGAACAAATACTTCGGCGCTTATACTGAAAAATACCTACCATCAAGCATTGGCCGATCCTAGGGAAGGACGCCTGACCCTCATGCTTCCTTCAGTAAAACAAATATTTTTGTAATTTTACTCAAGTCATTCAACATAATCAAATTGTAAAAACGTGTTTTGATGTTATTAAGTTTATGTTTTTATTATGACAACTAAAAGAAAAAAATCAAAAATATTCATAGAGGATATCTGATTTGCTTCGTCCTCCTTGCACCTACAGTCCCCGGCCATACTAAGATGACCACTCTACATCTTCTTTATTTCGCCATTCTTTAATTTTCTGGCAATATTTGCTAATGATGTCTTAGAAACGAACCTTTTGAGAAACATGATGTTTTGAAAGTCTTTAAGCTCTATTAATGCGTCATTTTCTCCCTCTTTCTTTGAAGACAGGTTCTTTGGCCTTCTCATAACAATACAAACAATAACTATAGGTAAAGATTAAGTTACACGAAAAATAATTAAAAATACAAAAGTATGACAGAAAAGCGATAAAATTAGGAAAATCTAAGATAAAACTAAATTATACATAAACGTACCAAAACAACTCGCACTTATTGAAAATAAAACAATTATTCCACAAGAAAATTATGCTGGCTTTCACTTATTAAACCAATGCGGTCACCCGCAGGACCAATGTTGCTAAAGAAAAAATTGTTGACACAGTTTCATGAAAGACTTAAAAAACAAATTGAGATATAAGTTTTACCTTAAAAACGAAAGAAATGCAAAAAAATCTATTAATTTAGCAGGTATCACAATAATATGGCCAGTGACTGTAAATCGGCAATTATACTGCAAAATACCGAACACCAAGCAGTGGCGGATCCAAGAGGAGGATGCTTGCCTCATGCTTTTTTCCGTATAACCAACATGTTAGTAATTTTACGCGTCATTCAACACAATCACATTCCAAAGTTGTGCAGACTTTCCCTATTAGTTTTTATTCCCTCTATTCTCGGCTAGCTATTCGGACTTGCGCCATGATCTTGCCAGCTGACATCTATCGCCACCCAAAGTACATTTTTTGACATTTTCTTAATTTTTCGGTTTCCTAATAGTAGAACGGAATAATTATTGTAAGAATATTAAAGATCAGTAAAAAATCATCCTACATTGCAATTCTCTTCGAAAAATTTGGAGCTGTTTTTAAGAAAATGGAGCTTAAGCTCTTCTGTAAATTCGTAATTCGAACCTCTTTTTTCCACAAAATTTTTGAGTTTTTGTAAAATTTCATTTGAAGTCATATAAAGTACTTTAACTCCCAAATACAATAATATTTACAAATTGCTGGAAATGTGAAAATCATTGGTGTGGGAGATCTTTAAAAAATTATATTTGTGTAATTCTTGAAAAACAAAAAAATACACTGAAATGAACTTAACGTCAAATTAAAGAGTGCAATTAGCTGTGAAAAAGCTTCATATTTTGCATTGACAGTAACGCTTAAACGCAATTTTCTTGAAAACGGCTTCAAATTTTCAATGAAAATAGCCATTTAGGACTAATTAGAAAGTTTTTACTCTTCTATAGTATTCTTAAAGAAATATTTCGGTTCTGCTATTATGAAACCGAAAAATTGAAAACAAATGAACTTTGGGCTGGGATAGATGGTAGTATGCAAGAGTATGAGCCAAGTCCATGTACCTAGCCCGGACCAAAGAAAATAGAATAGACGAATACGAGAAAGTCTGTGCAATTCAGTAGAATAAGTAGTTGTTTTTTTGTCTGTGTTTTTGTAAATAAAATATCCATATCCAAGCAAATCTGCAATAAATACAAAATATTTTTAGTTTTTAAATGTATATATAGAGAGAGTAATATATTACATGGTATATGGAAAGCTATATAATGCTGGGGAAAATCGATTTCGAGATTTCAACGGAAATGCGGTCTGTCCGACGGTCCATCTGGTGTCTGTGTACACTACTACCGCCTAAACTGTACATAGGAGTTTTTCCATAATGAAGTGACCCTTATTCATCTGAGTCGACTCGAAACTTTCAGATTTTGAAAAACATTCTTCACAATTTGGGAGTATTTTACTTAAGCCCTCCGGACAATTTCCGAATTTTCTCAAAACGGCTCCAAATTTTTCTTTAAATTCCTTGAAAGAATAGAGTAAAATACACTTATAAAGATCGCATAGGTCCTATTTTCAGGTTTAACACTAAATTTTCGAAAATTTCAAAATTTTTCGGGCGTCTTCCTACAACAACAAAATTGAAGATACATATTTTTCCTTGAAATAAAATTTGTTCTCCATAGTTAGTTCTTTCCTTAAGGTCATATACATTTTTCACAATTTTATTATTTTTCGCGCTATATCGCGTGCAGTATGTGCAATTAAAAAAAAATAAAATTATAAAATTTCTTAAAAACGGCTCCAATTTTTTTAAACTTTTGGTACGGATAGTACTAAACGTACTCTATAAGATGACATAAATGCCATATTGCTCTATTCTTTTGTTTTTTCAAAAATTACAAGAATTTAATGTTTTACTAGTCTCTGATGGCGTTAATATTTATTTTGCGGCAATTTGTTCACATTATTGTATTCATGAGTACATGAGCTTTAAATAATGTCAGATAGTTTCTTGAAAATTCAACTGTTTTGTGTGAAAACTACATCAAAATTCCGCATTTCCAAAAACGCTCAAACGTCATTTTCTCAAAAACGCTAATAATTGACACGTCAACGTCTGTTGCTTTCTGCTAGTGAATCTATAAAATCAGACCAGAAGCCGGCTGATAGTACACTGAAAGAATGTAATCTTCAGAACAACTCTTCTGGAAGCTTTCGAATTTGTATATGAAACATCAAAACCTGGAATGAATGGTGGCCATAACCCGAAAGAACATTCCACAAGACAAAATATAAATACACAGTTTTTGTAATTTTTTGTGATTTAATTTTAATTCTTAATACTTTTTTCTGATCTTTTTATGCTCGAGGTTGAAAAACCAGACAACTGTATGTTTGAATTTTCTTTTCATTTAGAACTTATCGTGTAGAATTTTTCAACATATGAAAATATTTTAAAAACAGTTTAAACCGTCCGAAAATATAAATAAATAATTAAATAAATAATTAAATAAATAAATAAGTAAATAAATAAAGATCACATTTAACTAGTGTTGTACATTTTGTTTATTTTATGCTCTTCGATGCTCAAATATAGAATCGCTTGTCATAGGAGTCAAAGGGGTTGCATGGTCGGTATGTGACGTTCTCAACGATTGACTTCAATACTTCATCCCGATTTTGAAGGATTCCATGTCCTCATAAATCACTTTTTGTTCAATTATACTTACTGCTAGTGTGGAAATATCTTTCAAAAAAATTCAACACTCGCAGTCGGTAGGACTCGAACCTACGCTCCCAGAGGGAATCTGATTTCTAGTCAGACGCCTTAACCACTCGGCCACGACTGCTTACCTTTCGTTGAGAGGTATGTTAAACCTAATTCTGGTAAGGCAAGTTAGAGGAGAAAGTGTGCCACGCGACTGTTCCACAACGGCAGCGCGCAGGCTGATGACGTCACGTTGAGAAATTCGTTTCGACAGCACAATGCGGAGGCTGTGCTGTAGGGGCTTGCGGCTGGCAAGACACAGCTACTCGAACGAAAACAGCTTGAAGCAGTGTCGTATCCAGCCACCTCAATGGTATCTCAACACAGCGTATTTTTAACTTCTTCACCGACAAAAATATTTAGTTCACACACCATGGGCTGAGGTGAGATGACAAAAAATTTATAATCTAGAGATGTGAATGCAGAGAAGTAAAAAAAAATAAATATGTAATAGCTCATTATAATATGAACTAGTGGTGCCACCAAAGCACATAGTTTCTCGCAATGTGTCTAAACGCTCCACAATATTATATTGATTTGCATATTGTATTGAACAATTGATTTGATGTGACATACGTTTTAAAATAGAACAAGAGAGTTGTACCGTTATTTAAAATTTCAAAATACGAAAATAACATAGAGACACTTTCAGTTTATTTCGAATCTTAACAGAATGTATATGTGAGTAGAATTGCTTCAAATGATTTTCAATAAAGTTCCTGAAATACTCAATAGTTTTCAGCAACTTTTTTCTGAAGCAAAATTATCTTCAATTTTGTAGTTTTGAATTGTTTTTGCAATTTTCGCAAAACAAAGCAATACCCGAAAATAGGATTATCACCATATTTCTTACCGTTCTTTATTACATATGTGGAGAAAATTAAAAGAAAAATATTAGAGCGTAATTTGAGAAGTTTTTCCCGTAAATTTCAAGCGCAAGTTACCCAAAAACTACTCGTTTTTTTCAAAAAAATGAACGTAACATTTTTTAAAGAGGTAATTTTGTACAACAGACTTTGCCTGATATAAAAACCTCTATCTTCAATTTTGAACTTTTAAAATTGTTTTCTGTAATTTTTTTAAAAAAAGAGCAATACCCGAAAATAGAACTAGCACCATATTTTTTACCGTCCCTTATTATATGTGTTGAGAAAATTTAAAGGAAAAATTTGGAGCGGTTTTTGAGAAAAAAATCGAAAATTTCAAGCGCAAATTACCCAAAGACTACTAACTTTTACAAAAAAATGTGCATGACCTTTTCTTAAAGACCTAATTTTGTGTACAACAGACTTTAAGTCAAAAACATTTTTCTTCAAATTTGTAGTTTTAAAACTTTTATTGCAATTTTCGAAAAATCGGGTAAGTCAGCAAAAATCAGATCTGAACCTTCTCTTAAACGTCCTTCACTCTATTGAACAACAAAATTTAAGTAAACAATTTGGAGTCGTTTTTGAGAAAATTTTGAAAATGTGTTTAAGACTTCTTGTGAAGCACCCTCAAAAGATCAAAATATACGTTTGAAATTCTTAAAGCCATGAGATCTTTCAGATCGATTGAGGATTATCAATTTTGAAAAAAATCGACTGAACGATTTAGACGTTAGCGTTGATCATAGATAGACAGACGGACGTTTTGCCATTAAAGGTTTTTTCGGTATGAAGAATCAACAAAACATGGATTATGGCTACACCATGAGTTAAAGGATATTTTTCCTAAATTTAGCAACAGGATTTATCTACTTCTTCGTTACCAGAACCCGGCAATAAGTTTTTTTCTAGTGAAATTTCGGCCTTTTCTGGTGTACGATTACATAACTTTCTGTTCTTACGAAGAATTCGTAAGACGAGGAAGTAATATATACAAAATATATTAATAGTTTTAATTTTTATGTAGGTCTAAGATTGTATTGCTTGGTTTACATTTGAAATCACAAAGATAAAACTATTTTGCAGTTGCGAAATACTCAATAGACATAAATTTGTGTCATGTCGTGCATAAGACTAACAAAATTCAAAATAGACGAATATTAGGTGTTTGTTTCATGTTTATACCTCTGTGACAGGTGTGCTCATAGCGGGCGGGGGTGTCAGGAGGGACTTGCCTCACACCCCAAACATATTGAAAGTGCTTTATATAATAAAATATTTTATTTTCGAAAATATGCTTAATTCTTGAGTTTCATGTCTTTCAATCTGACAATTTGTGGAATTGTGGTATGTCATTTCGGAAAGTCTCTCCAAACCATGTGGCAACCCTGCATAAAATCAATTGTAGAAATTAACGAAACAAGTGGATAAATATGGGTATAATTTGGAGTAAGTTTTTTTATTTACCACCTCTTACGTTATCCTTTATCCACTTGTTATGTTCAATATTTTTTCGTTTCCATTTAAGAGAACCTAACTTAAATTCTGAGAAATTCAAATGCATCTTTACCATTCGATGAGTATATTTGATAACGTCATATTGGTTCTGTACATGACATATTTAGTGGGCCCTGCAGTGTGTTGTATTATTCTTAAAATGACTTAGATGATAAAGAAAGGTTTGGAAATTGAAATTATAAATCATATTCCGGATGAAATATTTGAGGCTGATAAAGCCAAGAAAACATTACTTCTCAGTAAAAGCAAAGACATGAATGAGAGAGAATACAATATGTATAAATATTGGAAAGTAAAAAACACACAAAAACCATTCACTTCTGCTGGCCCCTGCTGGGTACATCGAAAGGGTGAGGCACGGCCGACTCTAGTAAAAGTTCTCGCTTTCAAAAGAAAATTGTTTCCATTTCACGCCAGTGAAGATGTGTTTGGAATATTGTCATCAGTGATGTCTGCGAGCATTGTCCTTCATCTGTTTATTGTGCCAGAGAGGGGGTGCGAGGTCATCGTTCAAGAAACGTTGAGCGAGTAATAGTAATGTTTGCCGTGGTGGGAGGGAGGAGTGGCGAGGGCGCCAACCAGAGGCGCAAATCAAGTTAGGCGTCAGATGAGTCAGGGAAATACCATACACTACCGAGTAGCAATGCCTATTTCTTTTATAAATTTTTAGTTTTTAAAAGTAATTTTTAATGCATTTAAAACGAAAGACTTAAACTTAAAAACTAGGTAAATAGTGAAGGTTTCGTCAAAACTGAATCGCACAGTGGAGCCTAAACAGAACATGTGGCTTGACTTAGGCGCTTCGTTAGCGTGGCGTCAGCGTCACAAGATCTCCACCACAGAGCGGAATGTTTAAAAGTTCCGCCGGGGAAGATGTTCTCATAGACCGCACTGTCGAAGTGAAGAATCTTCCCCGAAGAATCATGTCAATCACCAGTAATCTTCTGGTCTTCTTTCTTGACTTTGAAATTATGCGAAAGTTAATGTCTTAAATTTACTATTAAAGAGTTTGAAATATTTACATACATGAATTAGTCGCGAAAGCCTCGGGTGGACATCCCTACTCGAGACTGCTTCAGATAACGAAAAACGCCCTGTATACTCTAATCATTGCTACGACCAACTAGCCTTCCATGTGCTCGCGAACGCGATCAAATATCTTCTGCAACAATTACCGCTTCGAAGAAACGTCACCTCCGGTTTTGTTTGTTTTTCAAATTTTTGTGAGTGATTTTTCTGTTTGTTGAAACTCGTTTCCCGGCTGTCACCTATCTTGACTAGACGCCTACGCCTTTACTAAAATATGTCCCCATTACTTGTCCATCCTTCTTGCATTTCGTCAGGTGATGCTTTCAAGATAAAAATTTATATTCTACAGCTGTCCATGTCCCAAATTACAAGTTTTTTTTGTCCTAGAAATCTCCAATGACCCAAATTTAGTGTTTATTTCGGCCATGAACATTTCTAAGTCATCACAATATTTACATCTAATACTCAATGTCCAACATGATTGCTCAATATCCTCTCTGTAAATGAAACACAATAATAATAATAATAATAATAATAATAATAATAATAATAATAATAATAATTAATAATATTAATATTTTCCCCATATACCACTCCTATAATATCATTCCCGGGTATCAATATTTCGAAATGAGCAATTGTTTCATACTATTTTACTCAATGTTTACCTTAAGATATCTAGGTATCTCTCATTATCAAAGTGAATAAATTAACAAAATAATAAAAAAAATACAGCAATATTTTATTATTTCTATTAACAAATACATTTATAGATTTACTTGACTAAATCCATGTTGGCGATTTGCGAGGATATTTTTGTAAACTGACAATGAACGATCCACATCTACTCTTGTGATAAGTGCAAATTTAAAGCCGGTCAAAATCATTGACTCTGTCAGATAACTCAAAGCACTATTAGTCTGACCACCTATAACTTTATTAATATTATTCAGTTCCGAATTGAACACAAGAGAGTTGTCACCTATTGACACATACTCACCCGGAGACTTTCATGAGCGGGGTATGTTTTATTTAACATTTACACCTATTTTTTAAATTGCACAATCATCATTTTAATTTATTAGCTTAGAAACAATCAAATAAATTACATTTCCATAGTCAACAATCTATAAAACAAATAATATATTGTAACACCCCCCGGTCGTCTCGTGAGAGAACGCCCGGTTAGCGGCCCGGTTAATAGCTCAGTCGGTGATGGAAGGAATCGTTAAACAGATACTGGTAACATGAAACAAACACTTTGATCAATGGTAAAAATTACTTTTATTCCTGGGCAATCAAATCTAATGCCCCAGGGAAGTTACATTAGCAAATTGAATAAAGAAATGTGAAAATTAGGTGGAAAGAAAAGAAGATGAAAAGTTAGTATTCAGAGTAAAGCTTAAAAATTAGGAAGAATTATGATTAACGTTACAATGGTAAAATACAAAAGTTACAAATCGATGCGCCATAGCGCGGCGCCGCATTACAAAATTTACACAGGGGCGAATGCCCTTGAATAATACTGCCTGGAAGAAGGTTTCCGCGCGCCCGGGGAGGGCGCGGCGCGGTCGGGGGGAGCGGCTGTCGTCCTTCAAAAAAAATCAGCGGAGGTCGATGGCCTCCCGGGCCAACAGCTGGCGGTCGGGTCGTGACGTCACCAAAGGGGCGGCGGCGCGTGGCTGCGTTGACGGCGTCTGGTAGTCTGGTTGAACTCGAAGCGGAACTGGTAGAACTGGTAGTAACTGGTAGACTTGGAGTAACTGGTAGAACTCGGAGTGACCGGGCGATCTCAATCTCAGGAACGTAGTGGTCAACCATGCGTCTCTCTGATTTCCGTTATAATAATTGTCGAACACAACTTCGGACAGTTTAGCAATCCTTCGGAGAAACGTTCGCCTCTCTTCACGACGAATTCCCACCCCAGAGAATTTTCTCTGTCTACTGCAGCCGGCTCAATGCTCAAAACTCGCAGCAAAATAATATAAGTCCCACATAGGCACATTCGCCCGAATAATTCCCACCCCAGATAAGTTTCTCTCCCAACTGCCCTCAGCCTAGAACTCAGGCTCCTTCCGACAAAAATTACAAGTCTTTCAGAGACACACTGGTCTCTCCCCGACGAATAGTTACCCCCCCCCAGAGAAGATTCTCTCCCGACTGCTCCCCGTCTAATGCCCAAGCTCTTCTGCTGCTCTGGCCCTTCTGATATTCTCTCAGTCGAAATTGTCTCAAGTCAAGTTTTGCCCCCACCCAATTTTCTCGTATGCTCCAGTTCCTTATAATAGTCGTGTCGCTATTGGCCAAAGGTAGTTGCGCATTACACTATTTCCAACCAATCGCGACGGGGAAGCCACGGAAATTTCCGCTCTCTGCGCCAGCTGTGAGTGCACAGGGTTATTCTAATTCCTTCTAGAACATCAGCCATGCTTGCACAAGGCAGGCGTTGTCCGGTGAAAGAATTTATCACTCTGGGTTTCCCCGGATGTAAGCGGACGTTCTAGAAATTTCGCAGCCGTTCTTGTGAACACGTGCCTCTCTCAGTGAATGTGTCGACAACTGACCCTTTTAACGACCTTCTTAATGGGCCGGGGGCGCAAATGGCTGTCCGATAAGCGAGGTTGCGCGCGTGTCGCCATCTGTTTATCCTCCCAGTAGAACTCAGGGTGGCCGAGTCTGTTTGTTTAATTTTTGGTCCGGTGAATTTCGTTTAAAACGTATGAGGAAATCTGTATCTCTACAATATGATTACATTAAAAATAGAATCTCTGAATTACTTTTCTGTAATATTTATTTTTAAAAACGAACTTTTCTTCCAAGTATATTTCTCATTTGAAACGGCTTTCTTTAGTAAGCATTCTTGCTTCTTATTGTTTATGAATTTGTGAAATTCGGCGCAAGACATACGAAGGTTGCCTTTTATGTTTCGGGATTTGGCAACCCTGGTGTTGCAATCTGGCAACTGACAGCTCTATCATAAAGTTGGATGTTTTGAGGTTATACGTACTCAGAACGTTTTGACATACGAGCGCTATTTGTGTTGTTTACAGTAACTTAAAAGATTCATCTTGGCCCAAAAATGGAATTAAATCGTAAACATTTTCGTGCGATTATTTTTTACAACTTTCGACATGGATTAATTTTGCAACAGTGCATGGATGAACTTAATTCATTTTTTGGCGATGAAGCTCCTTCAAGGACCAGTGTTTATCGATGGTATGGTGAATTCAATCGTGGTCGTAGTTCACTCCAAGACGAATTTCGCGAAGGTCGTCCAAAATCAGTTGTTGTTCCGAAAACCATTGATGCTGCGCGTGAACTGATATTGCAAGATCGTCATGTGACCTATCGTGAGATTGAGACAACCTTAGGCATTAGTGGGACCAGCATACATTCAATATTGCATGAACATTTGACTGTCAAAAAATTTGTTCGCGTTGGATCCCACACAAGTTGTCAATCACTCAAAAAAAGGCTCGTGTCGATTGGTCGAAAGAAATGCTCAAAAAATACGATCGCGGTGCTTCGAAACACGTCTATGACATCGTGACAGGTGATGAATCGTGGATTTACGCGTATGAGCCCGAAAGTAAACAGCAGTCGACTGTATGGGTGTTTCAAGATGGGCAAAATCCAACAAAAGTTGTTCGCGCGCGAAACACTTCCAAACAGATGGTCGCCTGTTTTTTCGGAAAAACTGGACATGTCGCAACTGTATCACTAGAACAACGCAGAACAGTCAATTCTGAGTGGTACACAACGATTTGTTTGCCAGCTGTCTTCAAGAAATCAGAAAAACCTACCGCCGAAGACGGATCACTCTTCACCACGACAATGCGAGCTTTCACACATCGGCTCAAACAACTGCATTTTTGAGCACCCAAAACATCGATTTGATGAGTCATCCGCCGTATAGTCCTGACTTGGCACCGACTGACTTCTTTTTATTCCCGTACGTAAAAAGAAACTGAGAGGTCAACGTTTTTCCACACCTGAAGAAGCGGTTGCTGCATTCAGAATGCATGTTTTGGAGATACCTCAATCAGAGTGGCAAAAGTGCTTCGACAATTGGTTCAAACGCATGCAAAAGTGTATAGATCTTCATGGGGATATTTTGAAAAACAATGAAGTGATTTTCGATGATTAATATTTGTTTTTGCTCTAATCCTGAAATATAAAAGGCAACCCTTGTATCATAGTTTAGTTTAGTAAAGAGTTCTGCTTTGACTAATTCGACTCTCATCCTGTTTCTCAAATCGGACCAAATGTTTCCCATAATTGAGAAAATCCGTTATACATCACCATTACTTACGAGAATAGACGAAACCCTGCTAACAATTTTGGGTAGTTCTTTAAAATAATCTGATCCAGAAAAAAATTGACCCTTTGAACAGAAAATGCGTGCAAATTCTTGAAATCTAAGAATCAGAAACATTTGTACGCGAAGTACATTCAATATTGTGCATGACCCGGAGATGAAAGTAGTAAACCCGGAGCCCGGAGATTGGTCACGAAACCCGAAGTCTCCGGGTGAAACCCGAAGAGGTGGCAACTTTACCTGTCACAATGGACTGAATTCCAAAACGTTATTGTCAATTATTTTAATCTACGTGCATCCAACGTAGCGTAATAGACTCGTTTGTCTTTCGAACAATAAGTGCTGGATTAAGACATACGGTAATTGACTCAATAGTAATTTTGTTTGAAATCATTTCTTCAATCAATGTCTACATCCTTTTCGTAAGCTGTAGGAATAGACTACATCTTACTTTTAAATGGTGAATAGTCCGTTTAAATTTAAATACATATTCTTTTACGGGATTATGTGACTCTTTAAATATATCAATATATTCTTATAATACTGGTTTCAAAAAAATCCTATAGTTTTCATCCATTAAGGTGAGATTCCCCCTCCTCTGTTACCCATTTTAAATTTTTAATATTGATCTATGAAACTATTGGAGATATCAATTTGAAATTTTTACTGTATACGAACTATTGTTGTTATATTGATCTACAATTGAAAAAATTGCTTGGCAGGAAAGTGATTTTTTATCGGACCTCCATTTTTTCAAAATTTAATGACAAATGTATTTATAAAATTGGAACAAATAAGGCTAATTTCGCAAAAATAGATTCACAATTTCACATTGTCTATTAGCGTAATCATAAACAAATCAATAAAATGAGTTTAATAGTTTATGAGAAAACATTTATAACAAAAAACTGTGTTTTGAGAATAAGTACTTTACATGAAGCCCTCCGGACATTTTCAAAATTTTCTCAAAAACGTCTCAAAATTTTTTCTTTAAATTTCTTGTAAGAATAGAGTAACGTATACTTATAAAAGTAGCATAGGACCGATTTTCACGGTCATCTCTGAATTTTTGAAAATTTCGAAAGTATGAATATTTTTCGGTGTCTTTCTACAACTACAAAATTAAAGATAGAGATTTTTCCTTGAAATTAAATTTGCGGCCCGTAAATAGTTCTTTTATTAAGGTCATGCACATTTTTTGGAAAAAAAAATAATTTCGAGCGATATTGCGTTCAATATTTGCAATTTAAAAAAATAACAAAACACGACTTTCTCAAAATTGTTTCCAAATGTTTTTGTTAAACTTTTAGTAGGGATGGTGTTAAATGTACTCTGAAAGATGACATAAACATCAGTTTGCTGTATTCTTTTGTTTTTTCAAAAATTACAAAAATGCCTTTTTGACTAGTCTATCACGTTAATTTTTACGTTAGGGGAAAATTGTTCACATTATTATATTGATGGATACATGTGCTTTAAATAGTGTCCTATAAATTTTCTCACAAACTCAAGCGTTTTCGTTGAAAACTAGCTCACAATTCCGCATTTTCAGAAACGTTCAAACGCCATTCTCTCAAAAACGGCTCCAATTTTTTCCTTCAAACTTTTCGGATAGTACTAATTGCACTCTTTATTTTGACGTAGAGTTCATTTTAAGGTACTTTTTTTCAAAAATTATACAAAAGTAGTTTTTTGTCGCAATATTTCACACGCCGTTAATATGCACTTTTCCAGAAATTTGTAACCACGTTGTATTTGTGAGTTAAAGTGCTTCAAATTATTCTCAAATACAGTTTTGCGAAAACTTTAATTTTTTGTGAAAAAGAGTTTTAAATTTCGAATTTACAATAGTGCTTAAACGCCATTTTCTTAAAAAAGGCTTCCAGTTTTTCAAAGAAAATTTGCCATTTAGTTCGAGGCCTTACTGTTCTTTAACATCCTTAAAATAATATTTCCGTTCTACTATTAGGAAACCGAAAAATTAAGAAAATTTAAAAGAAAATATACATTTTTCCTGCCAGGGCCCAGACATTCGAGTTTTTTTGCCACAGAGCAGTTTTTCGGTGCACGATTACGAAGTACCTTTGTAAGGGTGAGAAAGCAAAAATTGACGCAGGGCCCTCAAATGTGTGTCTCGACATGGACTTTTACAGAATGAATTTACTTCTCTTCGTTTAAAAATATTATTAATCATTTCATTATTAAAGTTTTTCTTAAATACGACATGTTTCAGGAGAAAAATAAGTTATAAATCATGGTTGGCACTAGCGCCCCGAGCGGAACCAGATAAATCTAAGTACTGTCGTGTACACGGGTTGTAGTTCTTCCTTTAGCTACAGGAGAGCGTTTGCTGCTTATTTGTGTGACCTTTTATTTAATGCAAATCATATAAATAATAATTAAATAATATTAGTTTACTTTTATAACTAAATGTAGCCTAGTCGTAACACGTATTGTACTGCTCCCACGATAAGCCCCAAGCATATAACAACAGAATGCCTGATAAAGAGTTCAACAAGTTTATTTTAACCGTATCACTTGTCAGCAATCGCCCTTCGCATTTGCTCATTTGCTGGGTCTCATGCATAGACAGCGCACAGACAGTGTGAGTGCTCTATGGTCTCGTGCAGATATGCAATAACCAAATACAGTGACTTGTCACCTCAGAAGACCTCCGAAGTGTTTCGTGAGTTATAGTATCGAGTAAATTTGCGAAGCTTTGCATCGAAAGTACGCGGTTTAGTCCAATAACAATGGCATCGTGTGCAGCAAATCGTATATTACATGTGGGTAAGTGTAAATTAACCGGTTAACACAAGTAGGCATTCTACAATTAATTTCAAATGTGAGATTAATTACTTTTCAAAATTATACCCTAAATGCATCAATATTCTTATTAGTAGTAAACATTTTTATTTGTAGCTCGTGTTGGAAATGCTACCCAAGCACTTTGGGGCGCCAGAAGTATCTGGTCTCTTTCAAGTCTTTCTGAAACGCATCAAATGCTTCAGAAAACTGTGCGCGATTTTGCCGAAGCTGAATTGAAACCTAATGCTGGCAAATATGACAAGGAAGGCGTTTTGCCAATGGAGCAAGTAAATGAAATTAAAAGTTAGAAAATATCAAAATCATGTTAAATACCTGCTATTGTCAATCTTTATTTTACTTATTATTTTAGATTAAAAAAATGGGAGATTTGGGACTTCTGAGCATTGATACTCCAGAAGAATATGGCGGATCTGGACTAGATTCCTTAGCCTATTCTATAGCAATGGAAGAAATTGCTAGAGGTTGTGCATCTGCTGCTGTTATGATGAGTGTAAACAGTTCTCTATTCCTTGGACTCATTATGAAGTTTGGTAGCAAGGAGCTGAAAGATAAATTTGTCCGTCCTTTCACAACTGGAGAACAAGTTGGGTGTTTTGCTTTGAGTGAACCAGGTAAAGACTTTGAGAGATTCAATTTAAATGAGGAATTTAAATCAGGAATTGCTGTGTAACTTCATTGTTTAGGAAATGGAAGTGATGCTGGGGCTGCATCTACTACAGCCATTCCTAAAGGAGACACATTTGTATTAAATGGTACAAAGGCATGGGTCACCAATGGTTATGAAGCAAGGGCTGGAATTGTATTTGCTACCACTGATAAAAGCAAGAAACATAAGGGCATTTCTGCCTTTGTATTTCCAAAGCCAGTAGATGGTGAGGCAGTTGATGTTCCAATTAGCATTTTCTTAAAAATTAATTTGTGAATGTTTTGCTAATTTTTTAGCCTTTTATAGGCCTCTCTCTGGGAAAAAAAGAAGATAAGATGGGTATTCGAGCATCTTCAACTTGCCAACTTATCTTTGAAGACTGTGTTATCCCTAAGGAAAATATGTTGGGAGAGCCTGGAATGGGTTTCAAAATAGCTATGATGTCACTTGGTAAGTGAATAATGAGTATCAATAATATTTTTCGAATGGTTACAATTGTATCTTTCCCAAGATCTGTGTTTCATGGCTTGTTATTTTCTAAATATTTATCTATTTTAAGACCGAGTTCAATTAAATCAGAAGTTCAGTTTACCTATATGTTTCTAAAACAAATACCTCAATTGTCAGTAACAACTAGATACAACTTTAATACGTTCTAAATTATACTTTCAGCAAGTTAAAAATTTAAAAAATAAATAAAGTATAAATTGAGTGTCTTATAATTATTATATATTGATTTCTTATTTAATTGGACATTATCAAAGAGGACAGTTGAAGTATGAAACCACTGAGTGTTGTGAAGATTATGCCCTGAAGTACAAGAACTCAGCGGAATAAATTCGAATTTAGATTAGTTTTCTGATACATTAAGTAAATAGTAATAAATAAAATGCAGAAAAATAATTCTATAATCTATAAAAATAGTGATATTTATAAATAGTGAGAATAAGGTATACTAAATAGGTGAAATAACTAAAATTGAAGGGGCTTGTCAGAAAATATCTGTTCTTATGTATGTGTACATTTCTGTGAAGGTCATGGTGTTCAGTTATCAGCTCCTTTGACCTTGTTGTTATGAGGCTTAAAAATGACTAAGCAATTCAAATACGAGAGAGAGAGGGGGAGATAAGTAACGAGCGTATTTTGATGACGTAAAACATCGCCAAAAAGTATCAATAATATCTATTAAAATGCTTTAAAAATACCCTAAAAGCAAAGAAAAATGACATAAAAATGTTCAAAACCAGTTCAGATGAACAACTCAAATTGTTGATATGTTACTAATGTAATCGAGGCTTCTTTCTTTCGCTCAAGTGAAATAGGCTTGCAAACTTTTGCTTTGGCATGTTTTTTATCAGGAAATCCGTCTTTAATTATCACGAAACCGGCCGAACCGGCAAAGGTACTGATAAGCGTCCCAAGAACCTTGGATTGCATACTCACAATGGCTGACATTTCAATTTCTTAGTGAAGAAATCTAATAGGCAACTCAGGAATTATGCGGAGGACATTTTGTTGCAGCTTGTCAATATTATTTGAAGCAAGTACCATTAACAGTATATTAAAATTGATGGAATCGTCAAAAATGCCCTAAAAATGAGGGGGAAAAGGGAAAAAGTCTTATTACTCGAAATCGACGAAAAATGCAAAAAAATACATATAACAGTGGGTTTTTCTTCTGTTATAACACCAAATTAATGTCTATACTAAAAAGCATTGTTCTAAAGTGAAAAGAAAAAATGGCATTACATTAACATCCACCCCCTAGTGATAAACCAAGACACCCCACATTAATATAAACATTACTTCGACGTTTATTAGAATTTATTTGCACATACAGAGGGAATATAGACAACATGGACGAGTTGCTACGGTGACAGAAACAAATATACATCCGCAGATAATGTGTATACTATCCGCATTGAGGTCTGTATTGAGGGAAAAACAAAGCCCCCTGAAGAAAAAGAGAATAGATGTATTACTCGCCCAACTTTTCTTGAAAGATGACCTTGCTAACCCCTCTCTGGCACAATAAACAGTTGAAGGCAAAAGCTCCCAGCGAGCACTGATGACAACATTCAAAATACATCTTCACTGGCGCAAAATAGAAACAATGGCGAGAACTTCAGTCCGTTATTTTCTCAAAAAAAAAAAAAACTAAATAAATGACCGAAGCAGGTAAAGATCTATCACAGGAGATACCTCGAACTCCTGAGAAAGTTAGAACATAAATTATTGAAAACGTTGCGAAGGTATGACTATTTCTCCAGACACTGGCATTGCTTCATAAAATCTTGTGGCCCATTTTCTAACTAATACCCCCACTCCACCCGCATTTCTTCAATCCATCGTTCAAGAAAAGTTGCGCGAGTATTGTGTGGGAGGCGTAGTCTTGACCGGAGGGGAGAGAATCTTCCCTTTCTTCCATCTGCCGCCATACTGCACACATCGTGTTTGAGGAGGCCCAAATTTTTACCTTTGAGTAATAAAAAACATTTGTTACCATTAGAATAAATTCAGTAGGTTTAAACGTCATCTCGGTACATGGAAATGTTGCTCAAACTATTTATACATATTGAATATCTTAGCAAACCGACACCATAAGTTTAATATCAAACGGTGTATTATTTACAATATGAGTTTTCAGCTGGACATTGATATACAGACTTTGAGATACCGTCAACATTTAAATCGTGCGTATGGATTGTTATCGTTGGCAGTTGTCGAGTGACTTGCGCTATTCTTTCTATAATTTTCAATTCGGTTGCTTTTTTAAATTCACGAAGTATTGTAGGCAAGCGCGTTTTGATTTTTGTTAATTTATTTCAAGCTATTTTACTTTAATGTAAAAAGTTTGTTATTTGTGTTACAAGTTTTCCCCTACTACCTCCGCGTACCCGTGCGAGAACTCTTGCATGTTAAACCTCACACTCCGTTCTTCTATATCCATTCTAAGAAGGAAAGTTGTTATCGAAACATTTATTTGTTTAATAATGAATAAAGGTAATGAACTAACACAATATCAAGAATAAAAACAATGCAATTGAGGTTGAAAAGAAATATTCAATAAATATTTATTCAGTATTATCGAGAAATTTCTTGGAACAATTCACAACACTTTCTTACAAATATTTGAAGTAATTATTCTATATTCTTTGACAGTTAGCTTTTCGCTTTTCGTGATAATCACAAAAATATTAAGAAACTTTCTACTCTTGAGAAAGCTTCATAACTGAGTATGCTAACTTGAAAGTTTCACCAAATTACTGCTGATAATGAAAATACTGATACAGGTATAACACAAACCAAACCCAACAAGACACGTTTTCACTCTTCACTGTACACTCACATCACTCCACAATTGGCTACACAGCACTTGTAGACCTCGGCAAAACGTTAAATGAATGTTTTCACTACGCGCATAAGAAACAATCATCGGAATCAAGCAACTATTAATAGTACTTCTAGTTGTTGCTGCGAGAGGTAATTTTGAGTTAGTAATTGTGCAAATAAACCTCGTCAGTCTGCGCAAACAACTGTGTACACTGAAAGCGTAAATAGTATAAGATAGAGGAATCAAAGCGTAACGTCACAAAGATGGCTGGCCATCATCACCAAGGGTTGAAATAAAGGTCGCATTAGCAGTATCGTAAGTGCCTAACTAGCAAAAATTTAATAGAATATCCAAGAATATCTCATCCTGTAGATTACGGTGCGATGAACGTTTCTTTGAGGCCTTAGACCTCAAAAGTTTAGTTTTTAAGGCCATTGTACGCGTCGTTTAGGAGTTATAAATGGATGAGTGCGATATAACTGGTTGAGTGCTGCTGGTTGCATTTGACATGAACACTTGGTTGCGCTTTTTTAACAAATCCGTGACATTTATGAAATCAAAGTGCAATTAGTCAAGTCTCCGTGAACTTCTCTTTCTTTAGAGACTCATTTCTCATTTATAAAGATCGGTTGCGTATGAGAGCCGCAAAAGGTATGTACACTACTGAAATAATATAGGAGACGATTTCTTAGATGAGGGAACGAGATCGTTGTCATGTCATTACATAAAGTATTTGTTAGGAAGTGACGCGATGAGGCGTTCGCCAGAGAAAGAAGATTAGAGAAGTGTGATTTGTACGGATAAACTAATCGATCATTGCACGGCGATCTAGCTAAAAAGTACACTTAATCTTCCGTGGCTCGAGTTCATGACGTTTTGGCTGTCCGGTTGACGCCGCGTCTCAGGGAAAACATCGGCCTCTCAGCCAAGGACGCGGCGTCACCCGAACACTCACGAGGTCAACTAGCTAATAATTCAATAGAAATACAGACTATTACCATTGAACCCCCAGATAGTAACGTGTAGTGTAGAGAATAAGGGCGAAGTAGGTGATATAAACGTAACTACTGAAGAGGAAAGATATTGTGGTACATCGAACATTTTCTTCGTTCTGGACTCATCAAAGAAGGTCCTGAATACTCGCGAAGATCCGAAGTAATCAAAACATTTTATATAAATTGTAAAAAACGGTTTATTAAAATGACTTTTCTGAATTATCAGAATTAATACAGATTCATACCAAATGAGCTCATAAATGAATGTGTTAATAGTTTGATGTGTTAATACTTCATTTGTTTATTTGAAAAACGGCTGATCAATCAATATCAGCTTAGAATCAATCAAATATTTTTTCAGCTAAATGAAATTTCCATAAATCGGTGATCCGTATATCCGTTAAATACAGACTCGAGCACAGCACGGCAACACCAGCAGAGAAACAATATATTTCTTTTACACAAAAGAATCTAACATAAATATTAGTATTGAATTCAGTCGTGTGAACTGATAGTCTATTGAAACAAATAACCACATATTTATGAACAGATTAAATATTTAAAGATATTGACGATCATTACAAATGGCGCGCCAAAGTAAGGCGTATGACGAAGTATTTCTCGAAGTTTATAGGCGGATTTCCAACAATCAGCCAATAGAGATAAGAAATTGCTAGTAATATTATTGAATTAATTGAGCAATAATTGTTAATTTTAAAATAGGTAAAAAGTAAGCCATTTTAAATGTGTGTTGAAAATAATTTAAAGTAATGGCGATGGAGACGAGTGGTAAAAAACAGTTCTGAAATAGCAAAAATTAATAATGATGAGGAAACAATTTCCGCATCTGATCGGGTAGAGTTTAATGAGATACGAATATTGGCAGTGATACGAATGGAGATGTCAAATCAAATATGAATCCGAAAATGGAAGCCGCACTAGAGTTAGAGGAGTGGGAACGTGTTCAAGAATTCCAGAGATCGCCGCCAAAGGAGGACGCAGGAGTTCAATATTAAATTTGCTATTGAGCATGAAAAAATGTCTTGATAATAAATTAGAAAATTTTAATATGGAGAAGAAAACAGTCTTAATAATTTTAACTATAAATTTGAAAAGTTGGATAGTAAATTTTCACAGTTAGAGGGTAATTTATCTTAGGTGAGGCGAGTGCTTTGAAAATTGTCGATAAATTCCCGACTCGCGAAGCAAGGAGAGGATTTTCTGAGAAATTCCAAAGCGCCAAAGAGAGTTCCAAAATGCGCCAAATTTTGAAAATAACTGAAAGCCTACGATAAAATCAGAGGTACATACACTGTTTATTGGACATCAACATAGCGAACGATGTATAATGCCTCCTAAGGTAGATGATTCACAGTTTATGATTGGCCAGTAGGTAGAAGCGGTAAGAAATATCAGATAGAAAAAGAGATAAACTTTTGGAGACACACCGCCCTGATTGGGACATTTTGTAAGAGTAGTTAAACACTATTGGCTTTAATTTCACTAGTGGAATAGTCGTGGGTAATACCACGAGTGCTTGGGAAATTATCAAATAATCCCCGACTCGCGAAGCGAGGTGGAGATTTATCTGAGAATTTCCAAAGCACAAGTAGTATTTAATAGGACCACGAGTTATGTCCAAGAGAGTTCCAAAATGGCCAAATTTTGAAAATGTGTTATAATCAAATAGGTCATGTTGTAATACACCGGCGGTTTATTGGGCATCGACATAGCGATCGATGTATACCGCCTCCTAAAGTAAATGAGTCTGTGACCGTCCCGTCGTGCCTCTGTCTGTTAGAATAATTTCCTCATATCTATTACGTATTTACCCGAGACCCAAACTCTGATTAACAAATTTTAAAATAATATTTTCGGCACGAGAGGTGTTGCCAATGAAAAATTTATATTGGGTAGTGAGACTCAAGTTCCTTCCTGTACAGGATGGGGAAAAATGATATTTCTCGTTATCTTATTGGTAATGGGAGGGTAAATTCTTTCTTAATCTACAAGCCAAAAGGAGACTTAGACATTCTCAACTGTATATTCAGTACCGCGTTCGGTGGTACTGTTTATTCGGCGGCGTTAATCTTCGCCGTTGCTACGTTCCTCTGTGACGCTACCGATAAAATAACTACACACAAAAAACAAACCCACATAACAAAATAATCTAAATTTAACATTCAGACTTAACAACAAAATATTACCGCTACTCTCAATCATACCGTGCACATTATAATTTTGATGGCCATGTACATTGTTTAAGCTTTACTAAAATCTACTACAATACTTGGCTTTCTTATAATTTTTATTCAGTACGCGCGGGTAATATTTGCAGGATGTTCACTTTCCTGACTGCGATAGCGTTGCCGTCGGTTCGCAAATCTATTCCATCCACCATTTCACCATAAAGTTCCATCAGCTGGGCTCACCGTTCCATATTTTCACACGTCCTATGCGTTTCTACACAACCTACTAATTGCCGTATTTCTGGCCCCCCATTCCACCTCTCTGATACCAATTTACTCTCCCAAAAACACAATAACTTGCCAGCACAGTCTAGCATATGTCGTCAGCTCGGAATCTATCATCCCTCTGTGTGTCCTTTTCAGACAGTCCAGTCTTTCGATTGTTTTTAAACAATATAAAAAACGCTCGCTTTCCTCTGTCACCGAGATCTTTTTGGAACAGTTTATATTTTCTTAACATCTATTCTGATTTGGCCCTTTTCAGAGGTTCTGAAAATTTTGCCTTTTAATTCGCCGCGTTCTCCAAAGTTCATTGCCCTCTGGTTGACCTACTTTGCCGAAATTCCAACTTATTTCGAAAGCTACTTACATTAGTTGACTATATTCAATTGTCTTTCCGTGTACGTATCTTCCTGCCTTTTTCAGTTCTTCTTCTAAGTTTTTATTCTCCTTTCTCGAATTGCTTCCGGATGGTTCTTAAAATTGCTTATTTTTCGTTTTCTCGTTTCCTAGTTCGAAGGTTCCCCTGTTATTTAAAGAGAAGATAAAATTCGGTTTCGCGTCCACGTTGTCACTTGTTTCTCCTTCTACCAACTTATTTACTAAAACATTATTTTCCAAAACAATAATATTTACTTTTGGCAGTCTATTGGACTGGTGTCCTGCATATGGTTACAAGCCACTGCTTATGTTTGGCCAGAAGGGAGAAGTGGCAAGAAATATTGGATAGAAAAAGCGATAAACTTTTTGAGATAAACCGCCCTGTTTAGGGCTTTTTGTATGTATAGTTAAACACGATTGTTTTTAATTTCATGAGTGGAATAGTCATAAGTAATATCCCAGCACTTCAAGTGATTGAATTAAAATATGATTTGATGGAAAGGTTTCGAAAGGGCAGGGAGGCAACTTCGCGACAAAGAAAATTACTGCGTTCAAAGCATGCGATGATCGGATATGCACGAGATCATGTGCATTATAATTCGGCAATTGCCGACAAATATTCAAAACTTGTTATGGAATTCCATACCGAATACGCCTGAAGATCTAGTGGAACGGTTGAGCTGATTCGATCAAACGGCAGGTATAGATGGGAACAGGATGGGCAATAATGGGCCATCAAATAGGAAGGAAATCATGCAAGACCAAGTGAAGCAAATGGGCGATGGGGAAGATAAGAGGAAACAGAACTTTGATACGAAATAGATAATGGTCGTGACCGTTCCGGCCGTGCTAACCAGTCGGCAAGATATGCTATGGGCGGAGGAAATTATGCTCGGAAGGAAGACAGGAAGAACATATTGAGATTAATGCTATCGAGCAGGAAAGATGGAGGAAAGAAGTGCGTGATTTATAAAATTTTAGGTCCCGGAACGCGCCCCTAAATAATTATGATTTTCAGAGCAATAGTTATATGTTTATAATATAATTTAATAATTATTCCTGGGTTCGTTGCGTTCCGCCAGAAACCAAGCCCTACATATTCAAGGTATCCAGGGAGGAAATGTCCAAACTTCGCAAATAAGCTCCTAAGACAATTGAAAGCATATTTTGTCTAATGAACCACTTGAATATTCTGAATGGATGAGCCGCAATAAGTACTCAAAAGATGTTTCGAAAAGATACTTTCTATGCCAAATTTGCCTTTCGAAAACATACTAGCAAAATAACCGGCGTTAACCGCTTTTCATTCAATCCTTGCGAAAAAGAAAAGGTCTCCGTGTCTCTCTGACTGTCGCTCTGTTTCTGTCTCCTTCTCTGTCTCTTTGTGACTTCGTCTCTCTGTCCTTCCCTGTTTGTCTCTCTATCTCTTTGTCTGTCTGTTTCTCTCTGTCTGTCCGTATCTTTCCCTCTCTCTGTTTGTCTCTATCTCTTTCTGTCTCTTGCCTCTCTGTCTGCCTTTCTCTCTGTCTCTCTCTCACTCGCGCTGTCTCTTTCTCCCTCTCTGTGTGTCATCACTCTCTGCATCTCTCCGTCTCCTTCTGTCTCTATCTCACTGTCACGCTCGCCCATCCGGTTCTGCTGGGGCGCGCCCTGTGTCACACGGCAACGCTATACTGAAGCTCGTATGGATCAAAAATAAGGATATACGATTGGAAGTCGCTGGTTCTTCGCAATGCTGGTACTAAATTGGGATCCGGGTATAAGGAAAGGGTAAGGGGCATTGGAAGATGCGAAGAAATCATTAATGTATTCGTATTACATATGCAGAAAACAAAACAATACGCGTAATACTCGTACTCTTACAGTTAAAAACTTTAAAAATAATCCCCCAAGGCACCCACAGATCTTTGCCGACGATGAGGAAGGCGCTGAATACCATCAGCTGTGTGTGATGCGTCTACTCGCGCCACATCTTGCAAACCTCTCCTCACGCAGCGGCGTGAGATTCTTCATTTTTGGAATGAGATCAAAGTCGCACGGACTGAATCAAGGTGTTTCAAGATCTTTCATCCCCACCGTCGCACGACGGTATTACGTTATCACAGAGGAGTATTGCATTATTGAGAAACCTTGGATGTTTCCTCCGCTGTGTGTGTAGCAGGAATGATCGGTAGTACGTGGCAGTGACGGTTTGGCTCTCACGAACAGTATTACTCACGAGAATACCTTGGCTATATACGGTATATCATAAGCCAATATAAGCATGACATTCGGGGGTGATGGATTCGTATTGAGTTTGCGTATTGAACCACGATGCCGCCATTCATTTGATTGCCCCTTTAGTTCTGTTTCATAGGTCATGCCTACGTTTCACCAATAAGCGGTTCAACGTCTCATTTTCTAAATGTCGGAATCGCTCCGGATTGATACGGAATGTATCGTATCGAACCCATTTTTGCATCTCAGTTAAAGCATGTGGCTCTCACTTTGCACAAATCTTGCGCTTCACGTTATGCCGTAAAATGCGGAACACTGTCGATGCACACATATCAGTATATATGGCTAATTCCGCTGTAGTCCTGGGCCTTTCATCTGCTAAACAGTGTTCGAAAACAGTTACTTGCAGTTGCTACGCGTACACGTTTGAAAGCATCCACCCAATGTGCAACAGTTCGATAGAGCAACACCCATCACCCACTGCTTCTCGTAGCTCGGCATGGCACTCACGAGCATTTCGGTCTCTCAGAAATGGAATTTTTACATAGGCTCGCTGCTCAACTTTAGTGACATGCTTCTCGGAACACAGTCTCTACGATACTGACGTTTGCATGTGTTGTCTACTAGACACCAATGCACTCAGTCGTTATCTGGTGGTACATCCCATACATCATGTTTTGAAATGTATATAGTGCAATAACGGCATACGCGGTTATTTGGAATATATAAAATAGTTGACATTTTTTCTGAAACGGCCCTCGAATATATACCGTATATGCTCGAATAAGACCTGCAGCCTAATTTTATAGAAAACATTTTCCACTTATATTGCAAAAAAAGTTCCATTAATTTATTACATTGTTAATGTTGAAACACAATGCCACATTTACAATAAAATAAGAATTCATCGAGTGGCGTTTTGTTGATACGCCTATCACAAATGCAACTTTCATCCACATTATGCTTCCTTCCTGCTGGGTGGGGGCTAATTTGTTGCGCTTCTTCTATTACATATGAAATGTCTTTAGCGATGAAATGTCTCTTGCCAGAACTTGCAAAATGATTAGTAGTGTGACTCGTTAACATTACTGCACGTCGGTGTCCTTGCATACGACCGTTGTGTTGATGCGCGTCACCTAACGCTTATGATATCTGTGTCGATGCCTGCGCACACGAGTCATTTGAAGTGCGTCATAGATTAACACTGTATCTTATGTGAAACGGCATACGAGCGCTCTTGGCGACCTGCGTTGTTACCAACGCGCGTCGCGTGTTGAAAGCTAGAAACCGCCTGGAGAACTAGAGGGAGAGGAAATGGTGAGGGAGTGGGGGACGCCCCCTCCCAAGACCCTTGATACGGATAGCAGAGAGTGGATATATTAGTGTGCTGATTTATCTGAACATTTTTAGCATGATTTGTTAAATAGAAAAGAAAAAATAAATTGTATTTAAAATTAAGCTAGCTTTTAACATCTTTAGATGGTGGCCGAATCGGAATTGCAAGTCAAGCTCTGGGGATTGCTCAGGCATCTCTAGACTGTGCTGTTGATTATGCTACAAAGAGAAATGCATTTGGATCTCCAATAGTTAAACTTCAAGCAATTCAGGTTTGGAAAAAAATTAAAATTACAAAGATGATCAAATTTAAAATAAATATCAGACAGTACTGATTTTTCTTTCTTTCTTCTCTTCTAGAATAAAATTGCTGACATGGCTCTTAGGGTTGAGTCAGCAAGGTTGCTCACCTGGAGAGCTGCCATGATGAAAGACAATAAAAAGCCCTTTACTAAGGTGAGTGATATTTTTCACATCTTTCTTTATCCTTCAGTAGTTAGAGAAACTGTGTGTCAGACTCCGGAGTAACTCTTTTTTTTATTTTCTAGAAGGTGGCATTACTTGTTAATTAACTGGCCAATGCACCTTTCTAATGTCTTCTCTACTGATTGTTGGGCACTTTTCAGTTTTCTTTTTCTTCCGTGAACATATGTTATTAAGATGATGGGCAGTTTGAGGTGTTCAAGTTCACTGACAATTCACAAAACTTATCAGAGTTATTATAGTTTTCATAGTGATGTTTTTATTTTACAGGATTATTCATTTTTGATACCATATCCTTTATTCTGTTTTAATTTGCAAGGATTTAAAAAAATGTTAATGATTGATAAGTTAATGATCATTTTACCTTTGAGTTCCTCTTTCTTTTAGCGAATAAATGTATTAAAAAGTTTTAAATCAACTATTTAAGTTGAATTAAATATTCCTTTTTGTTGTTATTTGTTTTCAAAGCATTCCCAACGTGAACTTGTGTTGAAAATGAAGGTGCATATTTCTCTGCGTCTCTAACATCAATATTAATTCTGAAAATGAAATGAACGATCCTTCTGTGTGTTTAATTTGTCTTGTTTGAAAATACGAGGTATTTTAGTCTTCCTTTCCTCTAGCCAGAAATGATCAGATTTATGACGATCAATGAGATCATCTTGATTCCAATCTTGACAGCCCTAGATCACAAAGTCATTTAGAGGTGGTGGTCAGGGTAATAAATATGCATTCTGGTATTGATATTAGTTTTTGTTCTTGATATTACATGATTGGATACAGTTGATTTCATTAATGTCCGTTTTGTTAACAAAGTGTGTTTCCCAAGCGTATCATACAAGTGTACAAGTGTGCTAAAATAATGCTTTTTTGGTATTGTTTCTTTATGTACTCTTGAATGGTAATTTGATGATTGACTCACCTGCTTGGTATGGAACTTTCTGCAGGAAGCTTCAATGGCAAAATTGGCCGCGTCAGAAGCAGCAACGTTCTGTGCGCACACTGCTATTCAGGTGTTGGGCGGAATGGGATTCGTCACTGATATGCCAGCTGAACGACACTACAGAGATGCACGCATCACAGAAATATATGAAGGAACTTCAGAAATTCAGCGCCTTGTCATAGCTACAAATCTTGTAAAGGAATATGGATATTAAGTCTAAGATTCTCCGACGTAGTAACTTTAATACAAATAAACGTAAATGGGGGAAAAGTAACACAGTTTGTAAAAAAATATAGTTACATTTTCTCTATGTTTGCTAGCATCATTATGTGATAATTGAAAATTAAATACTGCATAAATAACTCTCAAGTAATTTCTCAAATATTAACTTTGTAAATACGTCACGTAAAATAAGTCATTAATTCAGTTAAATTCAATTCAGTTCAATACATGATTCCAATTGTATATGAAAGATATTTTTGTATTTATTTAAATAGTTTATATTATAATAGGCACTTGATAAGATTTTAATAATATATTTAATATCAGTATTGGCAAATTGATTTTCTTAATGATGGGAAATTTTTAATAAAAAATTATGTTTTGAAAAAGACTGTAGTTTTCATTTTAACATAATATGCATGCGGGCATTGAATGAAAAGAAGTACTATCGAGTGTATTGAAACCGTTTTCGTGGATTAATTCTTCTATCATTATATAGCACTTAAGTTCATACATTTCCGCCCCACGCATGTAACCCACTGTAACCGTCCTGTGAATTGATAAAATAAAAAATAGTACTAATTTATATTCATATTTTTTTGCCTCACGTGTGGAAGCCACTGAAATCCTTTTCGCGTGTTACATTTCATTTTTGAAAGGATTTTTTGCTTCTATTTAGACACAACACGTCTCCCAGCCCCTAGAAGAACATTGAGCGTTTTTTTGGGATAATCCTCCATTAACATACATGAATGTCGAGTCTCTCTCCTCCATTAACATTCATATCAGTCATGTGTGTACTTCTAGCTACACTATATTTATTTAATAATAATACATAGATATGTCTCTTACACTGCTTAAACTTTTAATATTTCTTTTGTGATTGATAAACTAATGCACGGATTCAGAAATTTATTTTGGGTTAGGTTCGCGAAAGGGTCTCGTATGGATTACGTGATGCTTTCATCGTTATTATGGGAATAGAACGCGTGCTTATATTAGTGGTAACATAGTCTCACGCCTAAATATTCAAAACAAAAACATAGTTTCGTATTTATGTTACGACCACAAATAATCGGCACAACTCTATTTTTCTTTACACAAACATTGTTTATTTTCGTTCCTATTTCACAGCGACTCCACCTAAATTGTGACAAATACACAACACAAAAACAAAATAAAAATCATAGAAAAATATTTTATTCTCTGAAATAACAAACTTAAATATACACTCTCACGCCCATCTACATTATACTAATTTAAAAAACTCATTCATAAAAGGCACGCATGATATTATGGGCATTTACTTTTAAATCTAAACCTCTTTTTAATCTTTAAACATCCTTGGTCTTGTCATATTAATTCCAAGAAAATAGTTCAGAGTTTTCACTACCCTTGAATTCTCATCTTACAGTTCACCAGCGCCCTTTCCGTTGACATTCACGAGCTTCCATTTCTCCATTAATTTGCATCTCCATCTTTACTTTTGACCTATGCACACATTACATAACTTTCTATTCAACTCGACATTTTTTTCTTTAAACAAAAATTGCGACTCGCGGTTCGGCGATCAATTCAAATAGCCTCTTACAACCGTTCTCCAGGCCGACTAAAATCATTCTCCTGGCTTTTTCTGCTACTAGCTTCAACGAAGACTAGAACAACTGCCTTCACTTTAGTATACCCACTTCTGTAGACCGTTTTGTTTTTTATTGTTCGTTTTAATAATAATATCTTGTCACTCATTTCTACTGCCAACGAAATATTTTCAATACAATTCCTTCCAAAATTTGTTCATTTATGTCCCTTTAATCCTTTTACAACTGAATAATATCCCCTAAGTCTTTTGACTTCGCCCTTTCAACTTTCTTTCATATTATTTCTTTTTTACGTTTTAGTTCCCAAAATCCAATTATTTAAACAAATGTTTGTGCAATTCGTATGCGTACCTTTCTTCATCTGCGTCCGTCATATTTGTTATTTAACACGTTTCCTCCAACGGCTCAATTTAAATAAAAACGTTTTACTTTTCGATTTTCTTTCATTTGTTTAAGTCATGATTCAGCAATGTTTCGCAGCCTCAACAAGAAGTATTCTATTGATTTCAGAGTGTATTCTAGAAATTGTTTCATTTTGACATGATTTTAAGTGTGTGTGACATGATACTTTGTGATTATTTTCTTTGTGTGCTCTTCAGTGCTTTGTAAAGCGTTTTGACTGTTTAAGAATATATACACTGATTTTCACCTACTCCTGTGCCTTGGAAAAGCTTTCTCACTCCCTGAGATCGCAAAGCTCATTGCGAGCATTCATTCTGCCTATCTGAGGGGGTCTTAGGGACTGCGGGGGAGGCCAGATTGATTGGTGCCCAGAACGCGGGGCAGTGATCAATCGGACATCGAATAAGCAAAGTAACCCAAGCCACAGATTTAGAAAGCGATTTTGTGAGTGCCATTTGTATGTCATTTTTTTCAGCGAAGTGCTATATTTATTTTGTGAAGTGTATTGTATTGTATGTGCATTTTATTTTATTTTGGAGAGTGGAGTGTATTACAAAGGGGTACAAAGCAATAGTATCAGTTTAAAATAGCAGAAAGTCGTGACAATAGGAAAGCTAAGAGAATCGAGAGCGAGGAGCGAAGTGCGGGGGAAGAAGGTAACTATTCAGGAAAATTGAAAGATTAAATTTAGGAGAGGACGAGGAGGTAGTAAATCCGACCGCAGGGCGCACCGAATCATCCAAAACGACGCCGAAAACAGCACCGCAAAGAGGAGAAGAGGAATACCCTATGAACGCTAATGCAGGCGCTGCTAGGAAACGTCTGCGGACGATAGGCCAGCAAGTAGACATACATATAGACTTAAACGTATTCAGGCATACCTATTTTCGAGAACAGAATTGTGTGTATTTCCTCGCCAACTGCACCAATCATTGCCATTTCTTGGAACTGCACTGTTAGACCTTAATCCTGACGTGTGTGGTGAGTTGCAGCTCAACGACTTTACGACCTAATTGTCGAGATCAATTCGAGATCGAATTGTCAAGGTGAAACCAATTTTTTTCCTTCCAATACTTTAGTGAAAAGAGGAAAATTTGAAATACGGAAAAAATATATTTAACACGGCGTCAAGATTTTTCTTTAGATTTTTGCTCGATTAGAACAATTTTAGCTAAATAATATGGCATAGATCTAATTTTACTTTAGACATCTGAACATTCAACTTTCAACTTTCCTTTTGATGCGTTGGGAGCATTTTGGGTCTGTGGCCAAACGGGTGGTCAAAATGGAGAAGATAGTTACTCAATGGCGCCTATTTACCTAACTTAGAATCAACTGGTGAATATTTTATTAAGTAATAATTACAAATAATGAGAGAAAAATGTGCTGTTGTAGCTTGACTGGTATTTACTTGTTATTTAATTCGTTAGTGGGTTTTTGTCAACAAAATAGCATAAATTTAAATTGAGAAATTTTTACACATTTGAAGAATAATTTCAATCAACAAGGAGTATTATAAATAAATATTATAAAGAAAGAAATGACACTAAAAGATGAAACTGACTTATCAAATAGTGAGAATGGGCAAACAAATAGGAAAGTGGACTGAAATATTATTGTAATAAGGAGGAAAATGCAATACATCTTAATAGTAACATTTACTTGACAATAATCAATGAAAAATTAATAATTTTCATTTGAACACTTGATGATAAAACATAATTTCTTTGGCTATTCTATCCTATGGTTTTTATCAGTGTTATAATAAATAAACACATTTTAACTGTTGCACTGTTCACACTGTGTATGTGCAGACATAAACCAACACTAATCCCGAATCGACGTATCCTTTCTTCTTTCCAGAAGTTACTGGTAAACTTGTTTTAGTTTCTTTATTGTCTTACTGTCCTGATCATGGGCAGTTTCCACTCCAAGACCTAGTTGTTAATTACGGTTGGCAACATTTTTTGGTTAGCTGGTTGTATTAGACAAACTGATATGAAAAATAGGTCTTTGTAATAAACACTTCTCCACAGGAAAAGTTATGTCACATTTACATCACAAGTCCTTGGTAACACTTATTCCTAGCTTATTAACAACACAGATCCAAGTGGAGGATCAATAACTAGGAGAAAACTACTTCACAAAAAATATCAACTTACAAAACATAACTTTCAAGCTAATTTGTTGATACTGCTTTATTTCATCAAAATGGTGATTTTTTTGCATATAGCATTAAAGATCTACACAGGCCATTTGCAGGTATTTTTTTGTAACCGGGATGTAATTACATTAACGTAATTTTCGTTCATTTACCAATTTTATATTATTGTTAGACTTCAAAAAAGCCCTATTTTCCAAAACAAGACGCGGCTCACACACAGAAAAATGGGATATTTTCTTTAGAATTTTCCTTCCTCTGGAGTTGGAACAAGATATGAAGACTTTCCAAACTCAACAACTGAGCATCTGTTAATCGTCCGTGAAAGAAACAATTGACAGAAAAGTGTTAATGTTGTAATTGTTGGGCGTTCCTTTCTTTAAGAGTTTAAATATTTAAACTCGTTTCTAGTTCAAACTTAACTAATTTTATAGTTGCTGATTCTCCAAGGACTTGATGTGTAATCATGTGCAGTGAATAAAGTAGCTATCACTCACACCCCTTAACATCGCACTTTGTACGCCTGTCTCTTTGACTCATTCGGTCGATAAGAGGGTGTTGCGAAACTCTGAGTGGTGACGTTATCACGAAACACTCGTGGCTGCAAAGGGCGGCAGAAGATTGGTCGGCGCCGACGGTGCCCTCGACGGCGGTAGCGGTGGCGGTTGCAGTACTGAATGCAGCGATGGGGGCAGCGCGGGTGGCAGCCCTGATGGCAGCGCTGAAGGCAGCGCCGAAGGCAGCGCTGTGGTCGGCCTGATGGCGGCACAAGTGGCTCTCAACTGACCGCGTTGCGCAGCACGCTGTAGTCCCCGAAGTTGGTCCAAGTGTGGTCCCAGAAGCGCGGATCGGCGCGCGGGTCCCACGGCAGGTTAGCGGCGGGAACCGCCGTGGCGTTGGCAGCTTTCAACAGCGACTGCAGATGGCGGAGCAGCGCGGGGAACCTGCAGATCAGGGGCGTACTCGTCAATTTGCAAATACAGGAAAGTTTACTATTTTATTGTAGAAAAGTGAATCCGAAAAAAAGCAACAAAAAATAGCAACAACAAAACAGTACTTCGTATTCTATACTAGTAGGAAGCACGGAATATCGGAAACTTTCCTTCTCTTAATATTACTACTCGACAATTACTCAGATTTTCTAAAAACGTGCATGACATCATTTAAAGATCTACAATTGAATGAAGTTATGCGGAGAGCGACCAAGCCACACGAATCTATATGATTGAAAAATAGCTTCGAAATCTAGAACAATTGGCAAACTTACGAGCAGCAAGAAAGCACGCCAAAAATGAGATGTGTGAAAGAAGTATACACTCGTACTTCCAATTCACATTAGTTTTTCATAATTTAGACACCAATAACTACCACTGGCAATTACTATCATTGGCCAGTTTCTGCAATTTGAGCGTAAGAAGAGGAACAGGTAATTTAGATTTTTGGACTCCAAAGACACACTGTGAAAATTAAAGAAATTTTGCACAACTGTCTGGATAGCGCCATTAATTATTTTTGGGGGTTTATGTGTTGGTCGCTTTCGACATACGAGTGATAAATTATATTAAATTGAATTGGTGCCGTATTTTACGAGGCGAGACTCAGGCCATCAGGCCCACACCACGCAAATGTCGCTACGCTCCTTTCACCCACTAGCGGAGAAAGGAGGTAATTCTTGAGCGACGAAACAGGAGATTTGAATTTAGCTTAGAGGATCATTTACATACAGTAAATCTACTAACATGGGAGAGGTGGCTTCACTTCCCCTCCGAAGGAAGGCGTACGCAGGATTTTTTCGCCCCAAAAATCCACGGCTTGGATCGGATTTGAGTCCGCGAATTTGGGTATAACAGTCCGATACGCTAACCGTTGCACCAACGCCTATGCGATTGAAAAAGATATGTCTGGCTGTAAATCAATTTGAAGTAGCGGAACCTTTGCAATTACATCAAACTAAAGGAAGAGCTGTACAAAATTTAGGAAATGTCTATACTTTACGGAATATCGAAACCCTCCAAAGCATTTTTTCAAGTCGTTTAGCCGAAAGACCGGAGTCCATCCTCGCCGCGGAAGAGGTCTGGCCACAAAGTCTTTCTCCATACAGTAAGTTTTAAATAAAAAACACAACTAAAAATGTAATTGTTTGAAGTAAAAACGCGGTCATTATGTTGGTGTTTCTTTGGAATGTGATGTGAACAAAATGTAAAGTTTTGAAGAAAGATTAAAATTGTAAATAAGGTGGGTTAATCTTGCAGTACTCGCGTCCCAGTTTGTCCCAATTCCTAACAAGTAATCGCGCGGAGTCCATACCTACGTAGCCCTAGAGAATATTATATTTTTAGCCATTATAAGTTTAGTAAAAGCCTTCTGATCAAGAATTCTATTATCTCAAAGTGTTTATTTGAATAGGAAATGAAACTCATTAACACACGGAATTTAAGTCTACTGGTTTTGTCTCCCGCGTGGAAAAAAGGGATTGGCGACGTCTATTATCTTACGAAATATTTTATTTCTCCATTCAGCAGACGTGACGTGACATTAGTATATCATTATATTCGTAGTATATGGATCTGATAATTCATTAACGTCTTTAGGATTTTCTGCAAAGTAAAATTCCTTTTTATCCCCATAACAGTAGTTCCGCCACGGGCTACAAGTTTATCACAACCCACTTTCAAACTATCTGACAAGAACGTGCTCACTAGACAAAGCTCGAAAGCATGACAGGAATAAGAAACATGATATCTCAACCTACTGGTATCCTCACAACTCGATACACAGTAGACGTATCGTGTCAGCAAAAACAACGGCTGGACTACCGTTGCTGCTCGTGCGAGTGCTCTAGGGTTCAGGGGGATTCCACTCCCGCGATGCACCGGCAAAAGTGGCTTAGGACATCAACTGAAGTCTTTCCAAGAGCCTCTGACTGGGAGGTCCTAGGGTTTGAGTCCTGACGGCGGCGGGACTTTCAACAGTAGCTAGACAGCTAGGGTCAAATTCAACCGCGCTGTCTGGATATTGTCTACTCAGAACAGTAGTGTTTCTTGGTTTCTCCGATCAACATCACATGCACCACACTCCCAGGCAGTGGGATGCCTAGAGCCTGTCCCGGCGGTGCCCCGCAGATGGAGATACGTGGTTAGGGAAGATCCCCGCAAGGCGACGAACGTCGGCGGCCGGTTCTTGCCGTGCAGCGGGGATGATCACCGCCACCTCCCGAGGCAAAACATGCTCTGCACTTGCGGAACTAACGACCTTAGCAGTTGCCGCTCCCGGAATCACCAAACCCTCAATAGATTGCACTTGCTGTCGTATATACCTGTTCGCGAGGTTGTTGCGCTCGCAGGGGTCGTCGCGCACGTTGAAGAGGCAGGGCGCCTGCAGCGGGAGGCAGGGCTGCGGCCCCTGCGGCGGCGCGGCGTCCTCGTCGCGGGCGGGCGCCGAGGCGGTGGGGGAGGCGGCGGCGGCGGCGCTGGAGGCGGGCGCGCGGGCGTCGGCGTAGGGGCAGCGCAGCATGGCGGCGGCGCGCACCTCCCTGGCCAGAGCCGCGCTCAGCGGCCGCCCCACCTGGCGCAGCGCGCGCGCCGTGCGGCTGCCCAGCACCTGGCCCAGGTCGTAGGGCGGCGCCGGCGGCCCGCGCCCCGACGGCCCGTACCACCCGTCCCACTCGCCGCCGTACGTCGTGCCTGGGCGACAACATTACCTCTCACTCACTCCTCTCCACTCGAACCTGTCTTAAACGACCTCAAATGATTCGGGTTATGACTTATGGGGTTCACTCTTTGTTGAAGTTCATTTATTTCTTACTGATATGTTATAGCTTGGTAGTGCCTTCGATACAGAGCTCGATATACACTGTACATCATACCTGGATCTAGAGGATCGTGGTTACGAGGGAAATATGATAACAGTTGAATGATGGTACATGTTTTCTCTGGAGGGAATTAAGGGAGGGAAATATGAAAAGGCAAACCGAGTTAACATATAGTTAATACGTAAATAAGTAAATCTGAACCAATAAAATTAGATTAAAAAGAAAATCATATATGTATCTCGGGCGAAAACTGATTCTAATGATCTCGGGCGACAAAAAGCCCTCGGATTTTTTGAGGCCGTTCGTTCATTAGAAACCTTGTAATGCCCTTGGTGCATAAATAACTATACATGTACTCTATAACGTAAAGACTATCAACTAGTGTTCTAGATGAAAATCTCTTCACGTTTTCTATGACAGCCCGAGCCGCGTACTCACCCTGCAGGAGCTTCCAGTCGCCGGCGGTGAGCGCGGCGTTGCCGTAGATGTCGTCGATGTTGTGCAGCACAGCCTCGCGCGGCGACGGCGCGTCTTTGGTGAGCGCGTGCCACGCGTCGATGCCGTCCAGCGCACCCAGCTCCCTGTGCACGGAGCGCTCGCGTTTGCACTGGCCCTCGCCCTCGTTCGCGCCCTCGGCCTCGCCCTCGCCCTTACCCTCGCCCTCGCCCTCGCCCTGGCCCTCGCCCTCACCCTCGCCCTCGCCCTTGCCCTCGCCCTCACCCTCGCCCTCGCCGTCGCCCTCGCCCTCGGCCTTCTCCCTCGCCCTCGCCCTCGCCCTCACCCTCGCCCTCACCCTCGCCCTTGCCCTCGCCCTCGCCTTCGCCCTCGCCCTCACCCTCGCCCTTGCCCTCGCCCTCGCCCTCGCCCTCGCCCTCGCCCTCGCCCTCGCCCTCGCCCTCACCCTCGCCCTTGCCCTCGCTCTCGCCCTCGCCCTCGGCCTCGCCCTCGCCTTCGCCCTCGGCCTTCTCCCTCGCCCTCGGCCTCGCCCTCGCCCTCGCCCTCGCCCTGGCCCTGGCCCTGGCCCTGGCCCTGGCCCTGGCCCTCGCCCTTGCCCTTGCCCTTGCCCTTGCCCTTGCCCTTCCCTCGCCTTCGCTCTGCCCTCTCCCTCGCCCTCCCTCTGCTCTCGCTCTACCATCGGCCTGCCCTCGCTCGGCCACGCCATGCTTTCGTCCTGGCCCTCGCTCATGCTCTTCCATTGCCCTCGCCCACGCCCTGCCCTCACCGACACCCACGCCCTCTCCCACGCCCATGCCCTCCCTTCTCCCTCACCCTCGCCCTCACATGCGAATTTTACTGGTCATTGTGTTATTTCGTCACTTCACTTCAATTTTTTCTTCAATCAGCTATCAAACAAGTATGAGCTTTGTGTAACGCTCGAGAAGATACAGAGCTTATTGAATATGAACGTTTTCAGTTAAAAGCATTAATGTCATAATGTCAGTTTATTTATCATTCTTTAGAAAAAGTTGATACTTACATTTAAAGATTTAAAAAAGTCAACTATTGAATTTTTCAACATAAATTACTGAATTTAATTACCTCGTAATGCGGGCCTCTACGTTGCTGGAATCCTCAGAATTCGTTGGTTCATTCGGTCGGTCGGGAAGAGGGGCGAGAGAAGTCAAATGTAAATTCTCCATTAAACCAAATTTATTGTTACTGTCCACATTCAATAATCTACATGAGTTAGAGTAATTTTGAATTCAGCGCCAAAAAATTCCACAAATATCGTCTCGAATCACGAAGGTATAAACGATAGGGAATAGGTTTTGCACCGTTAGGTTACGCACCCTGCAGTCAGGCCCTTTTCGTGTTGACGATGTTGCATGAGCTCGAAGGGAGAGCCTACAAATGGAGAGAACTAAACTAAACTTTTTGAGGATAATTATCGCTTAAGGGAATGCGATATCATTTTCTTGCACAAGATGTGGGCAAAATGGTGGACAGGGGTAAGTGATCATCTGGAAATACGATGTAAAAGAAAATGGTACAATTAATAGGGTTTCAACTATGTGGTAATTACTGTGTTTACTCACGAGTCCCAAATGGCAATCGGTCAAATTAGCTGGTTAATTCGCACATTTGTCAGACGGTTTCTATTATGCTGTATGAATGAAAATGAATTGATTATTTCTAACTTTATCCGGTTCTTCTAAGTTGCCACAGACTGCTGGCTAATGTAATGCAATTGCGCAGGTGTGAGGGGTCTTATATGTTCGCGAGAAGTACGATGTAAAAATGCATTGGAAATTATGTTGTGCACTGACTGAGTTTGTTTTACACAAATCGCAAAGGCTGAAGGCCGGAGCATCGTTACCCCAACTCGTAAATACCAAGCGACAACTGCGGTATAATACGATTCGTTTAGGAGGTATCGTGTGAATAAAAATTTATGACTGACGCAGTGGATCTGGAACTAATTGGTACAATTTGGCCTTTCACTCTCCTTAGCAAACTTCAAAGCAGCAAAGTGGATCATATAATACGTACTATTCCTCATCCCGTCATGAACTTAGTGACATACCTTAGTGACCTCGTGTTGGCTTACGTGTTAATCATTCTGCTCAAGACCGAAGTACGCTTCGAAGCTGCATCAACTTCGGACTTCATCCGCCCATTTTGGATAATGTGAACCTTATCCGTTTGTATCGCGAATTAGAAGGATGCGGCTTAGGTGGTTCAGGGCATCAATTGATGTCACTGCAGCCTCTCTTACAGGGATGTTCTACGGTTTGAGTACGGTACCGTAGGTTGTAGGATTTGTGAGACTCGCTAGACAGGTTGAATTTAGCCACTGCAATCTGAAGAAGAATTCTAGCGGTCCGCTGCTCTGATCGGTAGTTTTCCGTGGTCTCCCTGATCACACCAGGCAAATGCCCGAGTGGTCCCCTTAAAAACAAGCCACGGACCACGCGCAATATTTCCTTTCTCTTCCTTGTCCTATCGTCACCCCATATTTATGCACACTTACATTTACACGCACTACACCACACACGCCGGGAGACCAGTCGGAAGCTTAGAGCTTGTCCCGGCTGGGGCGTTTTCCGCTGGTAGGTCGGCCCCGGATCTCGCCATCCAACGCAGGAAGATCACCGCCACCTCCCGCGATAAAAACACGCACTGCCCCTACGGGACTAATGACCGTAGGAGTTGACGCTTCCGGGATCACCGATCACGCGATGTAGCAATGGAGGGGGAGGGGCTTACTCACTTGGGGTCTCCGCCGGCGGCGCGGTAGAGCGTGGGCAGCCAGTCGGTGACGTGCAGCAGCTGCGGCGCCAGGCGGCCCGGGGACGCGACGTGTGGCGCCCACAGCACGCCCGCGCCGCGCACGCCGCCCTCCCACAGAGTGTTCTTCACCTGCGCACGCGCACGAGCACGTTCCTTTCTTTACTCATCAATTCTATTGTACTAAATTCCTTTAATTCTATAAATATGGTCATATATATATTGTGACGTACCTGGTTGGCGGTACTTTTCACTGCATTAAATTTGGAAAGGACGGGTGTCTTGTCTCGTGAATGGGTCTCTTAAGGATTTGGCAACACATTGGCGAAACAAAGTTATAATTTTGTCTGAACAAAAACACGATTTATTTCTAGAATCACACATTTCGTACATTGCCTTAAATACAATTATTCTCTGTTTTGGTACCAAAAATCAGTTTACGATTTTAGATTTTACAATACCTCGGACACCAAGAATATGTAGTTTGTTCTCTGATGATTTCCAACGGCTGCGACGATCGGTGACCTTCGGTGCGGCTCGGCGCTCTTTCGGGCGGTCGGCAGGGCGGGCTCCCACGTCGCCGGCCCACGGCGGCGGTTGCGCAAATCCTTCTGCTTTGACGCCAACCGTTGCACGTGTCGTTCCACTGAAGTATGTACTGCCTCTAGATTACTGTTCGTCTGGTCCTTGCAGTATATCTCGCTGCTCTATTGTAACACAGTTCGTTGATTCTCCTCCACTTTCCTAATTACCACAATGTGAGCACGTGGCCACCACCCGTGCAGGTACCAGCTACGCGATTTATAGTTTTGCTCCTTTTCTTCACTGTTTCTGACCCTATGAACACGATCATTAGCTTGCACTGTTCAGTATTTGCCACTATCACGTTTCACTAACTTCCTGATAGTTTTCCTTACACTGGTCAACTTGATTTTGTCCTCTTTACCACGCACACCAATATCGTCCGACCTCCCTCGAGTTCTCTCTCACCCTGCCCAACTGCCGTTGTCTCGTCCGCTCTCGCCGCCTTCGCGCCTGATTCGTTCCCTTGTCCCCGTCCGTTGCTCGCCGCTATTGCCGCGCGGTTCAAAATGGTCGTAATTAGAATAACATGCTCTGTGTTTCTAATTACTTGAAGAAACGCTCCGCGTTTCAATATATATATATATATATATATATATATATATATATATATATATATAGAGATGCTTCCTTTCCCCTTCTTATTATCTCATAATTTATTTAATTTAATACCTCTTTTTAATTTTCGACTTTAGTTCATTACAAGGTTAGATAGCTCATACTGTATTAGATGCCCCCACAGCCAATCAACGCACCTCGCTTCCAGGAATACCACCTGTAGTGAAGTAACTGATCGATTATAAACAATATATTCACAACCATTGGTTGAGACATCGATCTCCTCTTCTAAAATCTTATTTAAACCTTCTAACTAAAATTGTGAGACAACTATTGGCGTCCATCCATGCGCAAAAGATTCATCTTCAAACTCAAACGTCAAGCCCATCTGATCATACTCGTACACTGTGGAACATAACCCGTCGTCTTTTGCGCAAACTTACCAATCTACCCAACCTTGTAACTCCAACGGGAGAAGCATCGTCTCCTTCCGAAAAATGCGATATGTTGGGTAATTATTTTGCTTCAACCTTTACTTCAAACGTCTCAAAACTGGCACCACGATAATTATATTCAAGAAGTAATTGCACGATCAGAAATAACAGTTTCTGAATGCTCTAAATTTATTTAACCATCAGAAATCAATAAGTATCTCTCACTAGCAACCCCTGAATTATCAAATGGCCATAACCTAATATCAACTTTTTTTATGAAAACGCCTTCCCATGAAAGGAATCGTACATACTACACCAATATTTAATGCCGCTTTTAGTAAAATGTATTTCCCTGATAAATGGAAACACGCCCACATTATTCCCATTCTGATCCTCCGTCAAAAAACCAAAAACCATCCAAAAGTGGGGGTGATAGCTTGACGTCAAACTAGCACCCCCACTTCTCATAATTCAAAATTAACTACCCTAACATTATTTACTAATTATGTACTAACTATGTACGAAAAAAAAATGTACTCAACTATGAACAATTGAAAACCGAGTACCAATGAAGCACTTTGCTTATATTTTCCGATTTTTTAAAACACTTTTTGAGTTAATTTTAAAGTTGAATTTAATTATGCAGTTTAACAACACAGTAAAGTTTTTCATGTAATAATTTCAAAATTTTATCTGGTCCCTCAACAGAGATATTACAGTGTACAAACATTAAAAATTTCGAGCAGTTGAAAACAAAAATGTCCGCCGTCGCACCTTACTTCGCAGAAATTCAAAAACAGCTCGTCTATATTCTTCTGCTAGATACGTACTAATTATCTAACAAAATAAATACTTTTGTACTCAACTATAAAGAGTTAAAAAACGGCTGCCAATAAAGCATTTTTCACGTAAATTTCCGATATTTCCGACACATTTAAAGTCAAATATCAAAGTTGAAATTAATAATGCAGTTCAGGACCATAGTGGACTTTTACACGTAATAATTTCAAAATTTTATCTCATCCTACATCCGTGTTATTAACCTCTACAATTCGGAAATATTGGGAGCGGCTCTAAACAACAGTGTCCGCCACTGCATCCCTCTTCTCAGATATTCCAATTTAACTAGCCTACAATATTATACTAATAATGTATTAATTTGAAACAAAATAAATAAATATTTACTCGACTATAAACAATTAACAAACTGGTGCCATTGAAGCTCTTTTCACGTAAATTCACGATTTTTTTAAAACACATTTAGAGTCAAATTCGAAGTTGAAATTAATAAGGCAGATTAACACAAAAGTGAACTTTTACATGTATTAATTTTAAAAAAAATTTTCTGCTCCCTCATCATGTTTTTAATGTCTACAAATCCGAAATATTGGGAACTGCTCTAAACAAATGTGTACTCCACCGCAACTTCATTCTCAGAGATTCAAGTTTAACTAGGGTATAATATTCTAACTTTGTTCTTATTTTGTAACAAAATAAATAATATTGTACTAGACTATAAACATTTGAAAAGCGGGGGCCTATGAAGTACATTCAGGCTAAATTCGCGAATTGTTTAAGCCTGTTTTGAATCAAATTTCGGAGTTAAAATTTATAATGCTGTTCAACATTATTATTAACTTTTATATGTAATAATTTCGATATTTTAAATTGTCCCTCAACGGTGTTATTACACTCTACAAATGCGAAAAATTGGGAGCGGCTCCATACAAAAGTGTCCGCCACCGCACCCTTCTTCTCAGAAATTCTAATTTCATTAGCCTTTAATATTTTTCTAGTTATGTACTAATTTTGTAACAAATTAAGTTGTACTAAACTATAAACAATTAAAAAACGGGTGTCAATGAACCGCTCTCCGCGTAAATTTATCAATTATTAATACCAAGTTTGAACCAAATTTTGAAGTTGAAGTTTATAATGAAGTTTCACCATAGAGAACTTTAACATGTAATAATTTCAAAACTTCTGGTCCCTCAACAGTGTTATTACACTCTACATACCCGAAAAAATGCTAGCTGCTCCATACAAAAGTGTCTGCCATCGCACCCTTCTTCCCTGACTCTTAAATTCAAATAGCTTATATGATTCTACTAAATATATACTAATTATGTAAAAAATAAATAATTTTTACTCTACATTTAAACAAGCGGTGACAATGAAGCATATTCCGTGAATATTTGTGAATTTTAAAAATAAATTTCAGTCAAATTTCGAAGTTAAAATTTATTACGCAGTTTAACATCATAGTGAACTTATACAGGTAATAATTTCAAACTTTTATCTTGTCCCTCAACAGTGCATTACACTCTACAAAACCGAAAAATTGAGAGCGGCTCCAGACAGGGGTGTCCGCTGCGTACTCCCGTTCCTTGAAATTCAAATTTAATTAGCCTTTTTTATTCTACTACTTATATACTAATTTTGTGACAAAACAAATAATTTTGTTCTCAACTGTAAACAAATAAAAACAGGTACATATAACGGAAGTTTCGTGAAAATTTGCTATTTTTTAAACACAATTTGAGTCAAATTGGGAAATTGTAATGTATTAAGCAGTTTGGTATTATAGTGAAGTTTTCAATGTTATATTTTCAAAAGTTTATCTGGTCGCATAAGGAAGATTACAGTCTACAAAAACGAAATGTTTAAGCAGCTCCATACAAAAGTGTCGGTTATCGGACTCCCTTCTCAGATATTTAAAATCAACTAGTCGATAATCTCTTATTAATTATGTTGTACTTTGTTACATAATAAGAAAAATTGTACCCAACTTTACTATTACAAAACCATGACAATTAAGCATTTTCTCTTAAATTTCCAGTTTTTAAAATTCTATTTTCAGTCAAATCTCGAAGTTGAAATTTATACTGCAGTTTGGTACTATAGTGGTGTTTTACGTATAATACAAGTAAAATGAAACGATAATTACACAAATATTGTACATCTCGTGATGCACATAATTTAACACGTGATTTGAAACTTTTGCAAATTTCGACCACTGAGGGTGTGTAACTAAAATTGAACATGTTACTATTTTATAAGCCTTATGATCTGTAAAAGAAAGATAACTAAAGAAAATATTACTGTCCGTTATTGAGAAAATATTTCCTTTCATTGCCATTATTGGAGCTAAAGTTACGCAAAATCTATTCATTTTTCAAAAAAATTGTTTAGGCCTTTGTTAATGATCTGCATTTGGAAAAATATTTTAATAAACAAATCTGTATCATTGAAGTGTATAGTTAAAGGAAAAGAACGAAAAAAAAATAATTTCTGCATTTTTGAAAATTAATTGCTCAACGAAATAAATACTGAGATATTATTAGCCGTTCTTTCCTCTATTCGTAAAAGAATGCAAACATTTGGAGCCAGTTTTGAGTAATGTTTGAGAATTTTTTTGAGGATTTATATAATGTACAACAAAAAATCAAAATATTCTTTTCTAATTCGCAGATTCTTTATTTCGGTCACATGAATTGAGGAATATCAATTTTGGAGAAGTTTGACTTCCTAATTTTCATATGCTAATGACTGTTACGACGGCATAACTGTCATGTCGGCATAATAACTTTTCATAAATAACAACGGCATAAATATTATTTTGAAGTAATAAATGAATACTTTTCCAATATTATTAATTTGATTTTGCCCTTCCTCCTTGCTTGAATAAGTGCTTGAATGACTGGCTTGGTAGAATAACCCTCAATCCAATACGACAACTTTTAATTAATAAACTGTAACAGTGATAAATTTCATTTTTGGGAAATAAATTAGTACATGCGTACTCTGTTCTCGGAGTGTACTGTAGTATTAAGTAGTACTGACATAATTCACAGACGGTGGCTAGGAGGAGAGTACAGACGGATTGCTGTTTGCTACTCGCGTGAGTTACTCGTACATATTCCGTTATTCACTTCAAACACACCCAGCCGACACGAGTACGCGTAACCATCCACACGGCTGTTATTCTTCATTCTGTGCGGCCCAACATCTGCGGACGAGGCTCTCCTTCCTGTTCGTATGCGGGCGGCTCTTTTATGACACAACCTGGAACGTTCCCCCAAGCTCTCTCGCGCGGAAGCGTCGCTGCGGTCCAAAGACTCCTAGTGTCACTGCATTACTGTATGAAGTGGGAAAAGTATGTAAAATATCCATATAAATAATCCAGATACTTTCTAAAGTGTTACATTGGAACTCCATGCCTATATTTTATACTAATAATAATTGAAAAGGAATAAGACTTTTAATAAACGGGACTTTTTTAATATTATAGTATGCCTCCATAAATTACTCTTTGTTATGTAAATTTGAATATATCATGTATTTTAAAGGTGTTTTAAAAGTCTTTTGGGAAATACTATGTTAGTAATCTACCTTGAGAGTATGACGTGAAACACACAGTTTAAAGAATGAATAGCAACCTCATATACTCATCCCCGCTGTAAAAGGTACTATATTATGTTTCAGTGAAATTAAAGTGTTTAAACCTCTAATGTTAACATTCGGATCCTCTTAAAGTTCTGTAAATAAAGGATACAATAAATCAAATGCAATCGTAACGTCTCTTGAATCAAAATAGTTTGTAAATTATTATGCACATATGTGTTTGAATATTAATATGCACATTTCCAGAAAATTGTAAAAAAAATATTTTATTTGTGAGTTAATGTACTTCGAATGGCTTCTAATAAAGATTTTCAAAAACTCAAAAATTATCTGTAAAAAAGAGCTTCTAATTACGAAATTTTAGTAGCTTTTAAATGCCATTTCCTTTAAAACGTCTCCAAAATTTCAAAGAAAATTACCATTTAGGACGAGTTTTTACTGTTTTTTATAATCTTTTATAATTCCGTTCTACTATTAGGATACCAAAAAAGAAAGAAAATGTCAAAATAATGGCAGATGGCGATAGGTGGCAGCTGGCATGAGTGTGTGGCAAGTCAGAATAGCTAAGCAAGACCAGAGGAAATAGAAAACTAATATGGGAAAGTATGCCATTCTGTAGCACAAATAGTTCTATTCTGATCGCCGAACAAATGTGGCGGACAATAGATGTCAGTGGCGTATCCAAAGGTTTAGAGACCACGTGCCCACCTCCTTGGATATAGAAGTAGTTTACGATTTTTTTCGATTTTTCTCTACGTTTTACCCGTCCTCAGACAATAACCATCATATCGCACACGACTTAAAATAGTGATACAACAAAAAATGGATTTCTTTTCAGTTCTACTGAAAACTAGAACCTTCATGAAATTATCGACACGCTAATCTATTGCTGTGTTGTTCAATATTTCCTACGTAACTAGTTTGTTCAACTAATCGTACTAATCCCATATTGTTGATTGAAATTTGTTTTGTTCAATGGTAGTAGTTACTCAAAATTGCCCAATTTTTATTATTTATTTCCTACTTGTTCAATTGCATTCCAGGGAGTTGTTTATAATACTACAGAACGTAAAGACAAGCCAGCATTAAGTTGACATGTAAATTGCCCAGTTTTGAATTGTCACTTTCCTATGTGTATGATATGATCAACCACTCGTGATTAAGTTACCAAATATTCGAATGAATACCCCAACAACTGCCATTACAAGAAGCCGCAGTGTTGGTAAAAGAAAACACCAGCAGTTTACAGGCCAAGCCCACAAGGACATCTTCCGCAGATGTATTATTCCTTCCTTATTAAGTTATCGCCGCCTGGAAATTCCTTGGCTACGTCTATGTTATAAATACACAGTTAAACGAATTAGATCAGTTTTCTGAGTTCTGATTGGGTGTTGTGGACTGTTTATTACACGGTGAAGTTTTAATTGCACGTATGCCTTAAACATAGTGATAATCAACGATTTTTCATGAAAATAATGAGCATCTTTACTTACTAAACGAAAATTATATTTAATTTTTTGGGGAAAATCAGAACTACATGCTCCGATTGGTTTGATGTGATTGTGCTGTACTGGTTGTCCCAGCTTGAGAATCTTATCATCGTAGGATTATCAAATTGTCAGGAGTTCACAAGAAAATAAATGGGACTGCAGACGTCATCAACGTGAAAAAACGTACATGGGACTTAAACTTTTGTATCGAATTTAATCGTTTAATGTCATCTGGCAAGATGTAGTAAAATAATCGACATGTATTGCGTGAGAATTTTTTATAGTGAGCTGTTGATTCTGAATAATACATAATGAATACTACACATCCAGGACAATGGTGTAAGCACCAAGTGACCCGATGTGCAGTGAGGGCTACTACAGTCATATGTGCAATGGTACAGAACCGAAATGGGCCCAAAGACTACGCCGTGTTGTTCTAAATAAAACGAGTAAGTCTGTTTCTTTTTTATCACCATTAATTTTCTTTTGCAGAAATAAATTACTCTCTCGTTACAGCTAGTCCCGATAGTTATGTTCTTTTCACTAGAAGTAGGAGATACACTTCCCACAAACGTTTTTAAAACGAATAGATCACAAATATATTATGATACATAGGCTGATCCACCTGTTTAGTAATATTAAATATTATATTTCTTTTCAATCATCCAATTTATAAATAATAAAATAAATTGAGCATTCTTGCGGTTATCTTGGTAACAGCACTGCTGTTCACCCTCTGGAAAAGCGGTAGCCAATCGCTGCACTACCTCCTGCTCTGCCCAGCGCTCGAACCCGCCCAACGCTCGCTCATTTCGTGTCGGGTTGTGGAGAGGTTGTTGGTGATTGTTCTCGAAGTGACTGTGGTTAGATTCGTTTTTAGTTCGTAGTTTATGGAACAAATACGTGTGACGTGTAAATAGGATATCCAAAGCAATTCAAAGCCGAATAATATTTGTGCAAAGTGGGTGTGAAAGAAAATGTAAATAGAAAATTCATATCTTCAAATATTTCTGTGAAGTGTCGCGTGAAAAGTTGAGTATCATTTATGCAGATCTTTGATACGCGATTTTACGAATCGCAGGTCTACAGTGTTTTGAAGTGATGGTGAGCTCTCAAGAATTGTGGAAATTGTGCTTGGTGCGCAAGTGTTTGGGCTCAAATGAGCCGTTGCTAAGAAATGCGTGTGTAGGAAAAGTGCTTGTGAAACATCAGAAGTGTGTGGTGACGTACTTTTGTGCTTCGTAGCTGGACTTCTCATCACCGTGGCCTTGGTCTTTAAAACGCCGTCTCTTCTCGTCGTTCCTAAATTTCCCTTGTTCCCGCCAGGTGGTTAGAAAGTTTAAAATCTGCAAAGCGTAGCTGCACTCGTTTTTAAGGACGAATAGTCATTAAGCAAACGTAAAAAGAAGTTTCTTTTCATAGTCATATGTGCAAACCTTAATAAAAACTGTAATGGATAAAAAATGTACGCAAATCAATAGAACCAACGTTGTGCACGTTAACAATGTGAACTTATCAATTGTTTAAAACGTTAATATAACATTACCCTAGTTTATTATTTTGAATTAGAAAATATTTGGCAGTTTAGTTTGAAAGAATTTTCATTCCCTGAAAATCATTGATCAGAGATAACAAGCATCCCATATACGAACTAGGAATGTAGGAAATACAATTGATTCAACAGGTTAGGATTTTAGAAATTCAATAAATTACTAGGTTTAATTAGAGCATTTGCGTATTGTTTTCAATCGCTCAGAATTATGAGCAGGGATAACGGTCTACAGTTCACTTAGAGTAGGGTAGAGTATGTTCCAAACCACAGGGCAGGGTAGAATAGCACCCCTGGCAGAAGAGGAGCAACGCTTTGGCCTGACGCCGGTGGAGACTGGAATCGGTGAGTGTTCTGGGTGGAGCTAGTCCCATGCCTCGTCCTATGTCCTGTGCCCTTCGCAGCGCCCGCGGCAGCCTAAAGGCGAGGCCAGGCCGTTTGCGTTCCTTCTCCAGACTGTACGACGGATGACGCAGGTCTAGCCACACACACACACAAACGTACTACGATGAAGAGAAATGAGAGGAGTAAATATAAACATGAAAATAAACGGTATAGTATATATGCTGAGTAGAAACTAAGTTTCCTTACATGCACACATTTGTAGTTAGGGAGGGATAATTCTTCCTCGTGCAGTCATTGGCTCCGCTCAGATAATGTTAGAAGGGGTATTTGTCCGCCTTTAGTTTAATATATTGCTGGGTTACTGCAGTCTTGTTTACTGAAATGTACTTATTTTATCGAAACATGTGATTAATGTAAATGTAGATTCGTTATTGAGGGTTATAATTAATGTAAAGTTGTTAAACATTGAAATTAATGTTAATTAATATTAATTTTTCATAACTTAAATAAAATAACAAGAATATTTAAGGTCATTTTTGCTTGCATTTTATATACATTTAAAGATAAATGATTGATTACTTAGTTCAATATTAGGATTGGCAAATGTAGGAAAGAGACTGCAGAGCCCGCATAGTCTGTAATAAGACTGTTTGCTTAGCCATACTATGGGATCCACTCCTGTGCTGGATTACCGCTATTGTACGTGGCATGCACTCAGTCATAGAGAAATTGGGGGACCTTGTCTGGGTGGGAAACTTATTGAGCTGCGAGATGGCATTACACCTCGCAATTTGCATTGATGTGAAGGCAGGTGACCTCCCTCTGGACTGTAGACTAGGTTGTGGTTCAGCAGGGAAGGCCACATGCCCAACTATTGGTTTAGGAGGGACACGCCTACAAGGCTCACAGGGCAGGGTTGGTAGGTTAAGTTCTAGGGATGTGTTCCAATTCGATTTTGTATTCAACTTGCTTTCAAATGTTTGCAACGTTCCTGTACATAATTCTTGCAATGTAAAGGATAAATCAAAATACATAATGAATTGGAATACGCCTTCCTACCTTAAGGAAAACTGAAGGGCTGCCCATCGTTCAGTCGTCCTTGAGTAGGAAACTTTAGTTGGCGGACAGCACACTTAAAACAGGGTGGAATTTTTTTCGAAACTGCTGTGAAGTTCTATGTGTACATATTAATGAAATAAACACAAGGATGATAGTCCGCGTGAGACTTGGCAAAATTAAAATTGTACAGCCCATGTATGGCAAAAATATATAAATTTAAAGTAATGTGAATAGGCCTATTTTTCAAGAAAAGTTCCTTGAACTCTCTAATATAGACTAAATAATCCAACCCAATAAATCGTCGACATGTAACTATATTCTAATAGTTCTTACGTTGTTCTAATTCTGCTTATTTTTCAGCTCTAATTCTGCTTATTTTTCAGCTCTAATTCTGCTTATTTTTCAGCTCTAATTCTGCTTATTTTTCAGCTCTAATTCTGCTTATTTTTCAGCTCTAATTCTGCTTATTTTTCAGCTCTAATTCTGCTTATTTTTCAGCTCTAATTCTGCTTATTTTTCAGCTCTATGATATATTTCAACATGTTTAAAATAACTGTAAGAAATGTGGAAAAAATGCAATTAAGGAAAAACGATGAAATTTACGCCTAAATTTATTTCCTTATACTTGCGCTGGCGAATAATTAATCAATACACGATTTACAGAATTAGGTTTTAACTCTGTAGAAGTATGTATTGATTTTCTGAAGAACAGATGTCTGTGCCAGTAACTTTACTGTTCCAGGTACTCTTCAATGTCATCGACAGACCTAACCATCTTACAAGACTAGTAACAAGTGGGCTTACCGAATATGAATCTGTATTCAGAAAAGACAATGATTCGAAAGAATTGAGCTATCTCGTGTTTCATCTGTGTGAAATGTGAAAAATAAAATGTGTAAAGACAGCGGTTTGTATGGTACCTTGGGTTTTCTATTTAGATTTGTTTTAAATCTCTCATCCTTCAGATTATTCGCAAATCTGTAGTCAGCAAATGTATTTTTTTATTCAGGAGCAAAAATTTCTAGTTTCAAATGTTGCTAAGCACGCTTTATTGGTAATTCATTAATAATTTAACTATGTTCAGGTAAAAAGGTGTGGTAGGGGTTCTGAAACTAGAGAAAACGTGCACAATTTGTATTGACAACTGAAACCTGCCTTTGAAGGTACATGCATTATTCACACGGATATTAAAGTAAACATAATTTGCAAAAATTAAATTGAAATTTTAAAAAAAGAAAATTAAATCATAAATGATAGATTTATTTTTAGAAAGTAATAGTAAAAAAAATTAATGTACGTAATATTTTCTTTTGTTGCAGGTTCTGAGTAGTCGCTATCCATGATATACAGAATAAATATCGCAAGTTCTAACTGGTCCAACTTCGCTTTCTCTATCTACTCAACGAACTCCAGACATCTCGCCCCCCCCCCTCCCATTGACATACTTCAAATCCTTTCTCACACATTACTTCTAGTACTTGAGTCTTCAGATCAAAATGGGGTCTTATTCTTCCACCCCTTCTTTCGGGCATTTAATTTAAAATTAATTTTGACTCACCCGTTCATCCAGTGGAAAGGAGAATGTGCAAATGAAATATCTTCTGGATATATTTTGTACTCTATTTTTTTCCTGAACTACTAAATTTATCCTGTTCACCTTAACTACAAATATCTTGTTTGGGCTTTAGTGGCCGCATTCACTCTTCGAACCTTTGTTGAAGGCCACATTTCCGCTTCTTATTTTCCACTTTACTGTGGTATACTTCAATTGTTGTCTAGTCTTAATGCATTGTTCCGTACATCATGTAAAGAGAGCTTCTGTTACATCCTTTATCACAACTGCCTATTCTGTTGTCTGTTAATATCAGTCTTCATGACAATTCAAAATTGAGGTTCCATTACTTCTGCAATTCATTGAACAAAGGACGGCTAGTTCTCTACCATCTTTAAATCTCTACCATCTCAAAATGTTCATATGAAACTAACTAGAAACTACTATCAACTGCAATTGGAGATCATTTTTTGATTTATTAGTTTTCCAAATGATTTAAAAGTTTTCCATTGCTGTTACTTTGTTTTCCGGATTATATATACAAGTAGTACATTTTATTATATTAGAATCCATTCAATGTTCCGTGATGTGGAATTATAGAATCGCACAAATGATTGGTTTTTAATAATAATTACAAACTACCTTCATCCTCATATTCTGATTAAATGTTCCTTCAGACTTTTGGAGTAAGTTTTTTTGAAGGAATTTTGTAATTTCATAGGCGATTGTAATCTTCATTGTGGCTCGGGTTTTGAATCTGGCTGATCTTTTATTTCGTCCCGTGATATAGTTGTGCTACTAACGTCGATTTCTTTGCCTATATAGATACTTATCTTCAGAATGAATGTTGGATTTTAAATCTGATATTGCCTATATACTTTTCACACAATACGTTTCACGCTAGTGTTAAGATTTCATAAAAATGAGACTTCGCTACGTATTTTTTGAAAAATTAGTCTAATTACATCAACATTTGAAATACAAGTAATTGGACCAATTGCAACCGCGCAAAATGCCAGAAATCTTATTTTTATTTTTCAAAATCTAAGATGGCTATGCAACTTTCAATAAACTTGTCTTAATATTCATTAAATTTTCAGTTTCATTTCATTGTGAATGGCAATTCGAATGCAAGAAGTTGTATTCTAAAATCTGGAATGACACTTTCGTCAGGATTAGATATTTTCGATAATTTCGTGAACTTAAGTGGAAGACGGGCGTACGTAATATTCCTACTTGCATTATTACTCAAACTCGTAATGATTTTTTAAGGTTTATCAAGTCATTTAAATATCTAAAGTTGATGTATAAATTCTATTGAACATGAGTGAAGGCGTGTTCAAATAGTCCAAATTTTCAAAATTCTACTATTTAATTCCTAAGATAGACAATTCAGTTTGATTGGCCAGTAGGGAGAAGCGGTAAGAAAAATCGGATAGAACAATCTATAAACTGGCCCAAACCGCCCTGATTTGGGCATTTTGTATATCTAGATACTTATTGGTATCTACCGACAGATTCACTCGAAAAAGTAATTTGGCACCCCCGTATGCCCTAGACAATCGGATCAATATAAATTACTTTAATCGTAATGGTTTCGTAGTGCTTCGTATAGGGATAACTTTCCAAAATCGACTTACGAGCAAACGTCAATAAATATTAGTTCTCTTAAGATCAAAAATTATTATAATGTTCAATGTAACACACCCGTAATTATAAATTATGCTTTGATTCAAATATATTGAATTGGATTTCCAAAAAGAAGTAGAAATTAAATTAAGAAGTATCTTTTTATTCCGCTTAGTTAAAGATTGGATATACCAGAGACAAAAGTTTGTAGTCTTTCACAATTATTGATTGAATAAAAACTTATTAATGAGTATGTAATAGCGATTCAGAATTTTAACGTAATTCCGTTTCAAATATTAAGATGTTTAGTTATCTTGTGAAATTCAATGACAGACTTTTATATAATGTAGGTATTTGACCTTTTCTGTTTCAGAAAGTCCACAGGGGCAGCTTTCAATCATGCGGTGAAGATGTATGAAAGGAACGCAACTGAAAATGTAGAATTTGTATTAAGAATGTATTTTAACATTGTATAAAGTACGTTGCAGGTTTCGAAATGCCAAACTCGTCTTGTTAATATTAATGCGATAGTTTTGAGTAAATGCACTTCGTTAAGAATGTTATTTTTAGAAAGTCACGCTAAATCGTAACGTTCGAAATGTATGAACGTAAATTATCTGGAAAAAAAGTAGAAGCGTTACAAAATCTACAACTACTCTAAACTAATATCTATGTACCTGGTGCACCAGTTTGGTTTTTAAAATTGTATGAAAGAAGTTTCAAAATGTAAAAAATTGAATGTTTCGATTTTTGTGGTAAATTTAATTATTTTCTTATCATTTGTGATTTTGTGATTGAATTGTACGAAAGTTGTGTAAGAGCATTGTAAAATGGTTTAATTAAGATATTACGATGTAATTTTGTATTAAGATCTGCTGGGAAAATATAAGAGCGTCACTGATCAATGGAAACACTTATTCCTGATCTTTGCAAAGAAATCCCAAATTCTATCTCCTAAAGGTACAACAATGTTCCTGACATCCTTGATTTAAGTAAAATTTATATTCGTTTTGTGACTATGGACAATGCATTTACTAGGCTGTCCGGGTGACGCCGCGTTCTTGGCGGAGGTGCCTATGGTCATGGACGCGGCGTCACCCGGACAGCCTAGTAAATACTGACTCCGGCCGCGGAAGCCTACGCTCTCATATGGAGAATGCAATTTACTTGAATGTTTCTTGAAACGTTAATTGAAATTATAAATTGTATAAATTTCCAATTAATTTAATATACATTTAGATTTAATAGTTTGTATTTAAATGTTCAATATTCACTTTTACACGAAACCCAAAAATCTGAACAAATGAAACGGGAATGGAAACCATGAAGATTAGTATTTTGAAGTACACGTGGTAGTATGGCAAATTCAATATTTCATAAAACATATCAAATTACATTTGATATTCACGTTAAATAAAAATCAGTTGAATAGTAAAGGAACATGTGAGAACGTAATATTTGTCCTAAAAATTTCTATCATTGAAAGTTACAAAATGTCACAGTAAACGGGTTGGATTGCGATGTTAAGTTGAGAAATGTCCAGGAAACGAAAATTCAATAGATCACAGCACTATCGAAGAATTTACGTTACCGGCAACGCACGTCGTAGATTAACAAGGTATATTTTGCGGAATGGCAAGAGTGTTCGTAAGCAGTTTCCTATGTTGTTTTTTTCTTGGACGCGCGTCATTTAACGCGCGTCAAGGCAACTTTCGTGAACAGGATATCTAATACATAATATTACGCTCTGAAGTATTTTTTTTTTCAAAAGTTGCCGAAACCCATTTTCAACTTTTTGTTTTACTGTCAAGAAATTTAAGAAATGTAAACGTATACGAGCTGGATGGTGACACGCTTTCTGGATCCGGCGAAGTTTCAACCATCCAAATGTGATGAATATATGCGTTGTAAAGCGAAATATGGCAAAATGTCTTGGCGTCCCCAGGTTGTGCTGCCGACTCCCTTCAGATTCGATGAAAGCTAAATGAGGGTTTCGATTAAATACCATACGTTTTCCCATTAGTTGTATGGTAAAAATATCTCTCAAAGGGCGTCCTTTTGTAAAACAATTTTGTTTTGCTATTACAATACCATAGATATTAACGAGCCTTTTATTTAAAATTTGTGCGTAGAGGTTTATTAATAATAATAGTTAGAATCGAAAATATTGGTGTTTAGGGGGCCTAACAAGCCTGCTCCATGGTTAACTTCATGTCTCTTGTGGTCTTCTGCTCCATGAGTTACAAATGAGTTAAAAGTTCTTTTGAAAGAACATCTACGCACAACCGTTTTAAATCTATTAAAACTTATGAAAATGAAAAGAATTAGAAAATACTTTGAAATTATGTATAGCAACAAGCCAGAAACGCTAAGATTATTGTGACTATCTTATTACATTCTTTTTCAAGCAAATTGTGTGGAGTATGAAACACGTTGAAAAATGTTGGAATTTGAGAGCTAGATCAAATAATTCATTCGATATTCCCTTAGATGACAATGACTTTTTGATTCCGCTGTCCTTGAAATAGACCTTACGTTTAAAGGAAAGTCACTGCAGATGCTGGAAACATAAGCACCTCTCTCAGGTGATGGTGTGTTTCCTCAACGCACATTGCGAAGGAGTCGAAAAATAGTTCATGCAAAGCGTTTGGCCCTCAGGCTTTTTGTCGCCGCTCGGTAATTAGAACCCTTATAGCGCCCTTGATGAATAAATAATTATTTTCTTTAACAACTAAATATTTCCCCCGAATGTAGAAACTTGCTTTTGTACTACGACTACTTCTAACATGACCAAACTCCTCAAACCCTTGTGATTACCGACATAAAAAAATTCTATCAACATTCCCCAATTTCCTTGAAAAAAATATACATCAAATAAAATCATCATAAATAATTTTATCAATTTTTGCCAAGTTTGGCATTTTCAGTAATGGTTTTAAAGCATGACAGTTTTTACACAACTAATTAGCAACAATAATAGTGATAATTTCCTACGTAAACTTTTTCATTTATGTTCGTGATTTCTTCGTTTTCCTGAAATTATTGGGCTAATAAGTTTGCAGAAAATCGTATTTCTGTATTAATTGAAGAGCAATACAATTTCTTTTGTGGCAACTATTTAGCCCAAAAAGCGACAATTTCTTCTGTAAATAGTTCTTTTATTTACCACTACTTTTAGCATTCCCCTTAAGTTTTAGAGTGACGAATATTATTTTTAGATCACCACTAGTAATAGCGTTTCGTATGCCTAGCGTGCTAGTACTTCAATTTTTAGTACTAGTGCTAAAAGTGAGATGACGCTCAGATATTCTGATAAATATGTGAATCCAAAGAAGACATAATACTACCGCGTGACCGCAACACATTCTGCTGACCTCAACGTGTCATTAAATGACTTGTATAGTAGAATAAACATAAAGCCAAAGTAAATAAAACTGTTTGAGAACAGTGTATGACACGCATGGTAGAAGTGATTACGCCACTCGTGATAAAAGTGATTTTATTCTGGGAGTGGAGATTATTGCGACACGCGTTGTAAAAGTTATTTTATTCTGCGATAAAGCATGATTCCGCCACGCGTGGTAAATTGAATTTATTCTGCGAGTAGGAATGATTTTCAAAATTGATATTAATAATTGGTAAATTTACGCGGAGAGCGCTTCATTCGCACCCGATTTCTAATTGTTTGTAGCCGAGTGCAACTTTATTTATTTTGTTACAAAATTAGTACATAATTAGAAGAATATTAAAGGCTAATTAAATTAGAATTTCTGAGAAGAAGAGTGCGGTGGCAGACACTTTTGCATGGAGCCGCTCCCAATTTTTCGCGTTTATAGAGTGTAATAACACTGTTCAGGGACAAGATAAAATATTGAAATTATTACATATAAAAGTTAATTATAATGTTGAACTGCATTATACATTTTTAACTCCGAAATTTTATTCAAAACAGGCTTAAAAAATTCGCGAATTTAGACTGAATGTACTACATAGGCCCCCGCCTTTTAAATGTTTATAGTCTAGTACAATATTATTTATTGTTTCAAAATAAGTACAAAGTTAGTAGAATATTATAGGCAAGTTAAATTGGAATTTCTGAGAATGGGGATGCGGTGGCGGACACTTTTGTTTAGAGCCGCTCCCAACTTTTCGGATAGATAGAGTGTAATAACACTGATGAGGGACCAGATAAAATTTTAAAATTATTATATGTAAAAGTTCACTATGGTCCTAAATTGCATTATTAATTCCATCTTTGATATTTGACTCTAAATCTGTTTTAGAAATATCGGAAATTTACGTGAAAAATGCTTTATTGGCAGCCGTTTTTAATTGTTTATAGTCGAGTACAAAATTATTTATTTTGTTACAAATTCATACATTATTAGTATATTATGGCTAGTTAAATTGGAATATCTGAGAAGGCGGAAGAGGATGCAGTGGCGGACACTGTTGTTTAGAGCCGCTCCCAATATTTCCGAATTTTAGAGATTAATAACCCTGATGTAGGTCGAGATAAAATTTTAAAATTAATACATGTAAAAGTTTACTGTTGTGTTAATCTGCCTTATTAATTTTAACTTTGATATTTGACTTTAAATGTGTTTTAAAAATATCGGAAATTTAGGTGCAAAATGCTTTATTGGCAGCCGTTTTTTAATTGTTTATAGTTGAGTACAAAAGTATTTATTTTGTTAGATAATTAGTACGTATCTAGCAGAAGAATATAGACGAGCTGATTTTGAATTTCTGCGAAGGGGGGTGCGACGGCGGACATTTTTGTTTTCAACTGCTCGAAATTTTTAATGTTTGTAGACTGTAATATCTCTGTTGAGGGACCAGATCAAATTTTGAAATTATTACATGAAAAACTTTACAGTGTTGTTAAACTGCATTATTAAATTCAACTTTAAAATTAACTCAAAATGTGTTTTAAAAATTCGGAAAATATACGTGCAAAGTGCTTCATTGACACCCGGTTTTTAATTGTTCATAGTTGAGTACAATATGTTATATTTTTGTACAAAATTAGTACATAATTTGTATATAGTGTTAGACTAGTTGATTTTGAATTTATGAGATTAGGTGTGGTTTTTTATTGTTTATAGTTGATTACAAAATTAGTACATAATTAGTAAATTAGTACAAAATTATAGGCTAGTTGACTTTGAATTTCGAACAAGTGGGGCTTTGATCTTGATGGACGTCCATTCTGAAGCCAGGGAAAGCTCAAAATCATCCAAACAGCTATTCCCTGATTAGTTTGTTACCCACAATGGGAAAGCTATTTGAAAAATGTATACTCTCTAGGCTGAATTGTTACCTCAGCTCAGTCAATGCCTTACCACCTCATCAGTTTGGATTCCAACCCCTTTTGTCCACATATCATCAAATCGTACGAGTTACTGATGATATTATCGAAGGATTTCATGACCACAAGCGTACTGCAGCAGTTTTTGTAGATGTTGCCAAAGCGTTCGATACCGTCAGGCACCCAGTGTTAATTTTCAAGCTCCGTAGTGTAGGTACTACATTATATCTTTCACGCATCATTGAAAGTTTTCTTTCAAACCGAACATTTTCTGTACGTCTCCCCGGAGTTCTCTCTACACCTTTCACCATCAAAGCAGGAGTACCTCAAGGATCCACACTCTCCCCCACTTTATTTAATGCCTGCACTTGGGATATACCAATCACCCAAAATACTGCAATAGCTCTGTTTGCTGATAATACAGAATTTTATTCCTCCAGTAGCAATCTTCAATCTGCCGTGAAAGATCTGCAGCATCACTTCTCATTATGTTTCAACTGCCAGGCAAAAATATTTACCCTTCGTAGACTAGGCGTCCCTCCAAATCTCACATACTAATCACAAAACATCACCTGGTTCCCCTCAATAAAACTGTCAAATATCTTGGAGTCCTATTCGATAAAAGGCTTACAGGGCGTCAAAATATAAAACCGAATAGCGCCAGCAACTAGTAGAGTACATCAATTATATCCGATTCTCAAAATATCATATCCCCTACAACTACATGTTGGTATTCACCTTTACAAAGCAATGATACAACCCATATTTTCCTATGCTTCCCCAGTCTGGGCTGCAGCAGCAAGAAAAACATCAACAAGATCCAAATTTTTGAAAATAGATTCCTACCCACCATCACAAAAGCTCCCTGGTACATTCCGAATGCGCAGTTACATAATGAATTTGGCATTACTCCAATCCCCGTCCATTTCTCCCTCTTATCCGAAAAAGTCTATTCCAAAATATTAAAGATCCCTTCAGCTATTCACTTTCACATAGGTAAGCAAAATCTTCACCGCAAAAGGTTAAAAAGAAAGTTACCGAAAGAGTTTTTCGATCTCCCATAGACATAAACCGATGAGTCTTTTCTCATTATTAAATACTATATATAACCACTGTATTGTATTATATCTAACACTAAATTTCTGCTTATAATGTCTCAAGATTCTTGTATATAAATCATATTAATGTATTTTCTTATGCGGCTGCACAGGGCCAATGGCCAAGCTAGAATAAATAAAAAAATATTCATTCGTGGAATATTCTTCATAAACACTCGTGCATTGGAAATTTTCAGATAAATTTCTTTCATGTGTATTCACAGTGATAACAACTGGTTATAAGTTTCTTAGCAAGGGGGAATAAAAGTTTGCAAACAAAAGTAATCAAATATCTCATTTCAATTGTATTATTTCAAATGAGGTGTAAAATTACAAAGAAAACTGAATTTTAAATAGTTAACCGTAAAGTAATGGTTATTTACAAAACAATGACACTCAGAGAAAGGAAAATAATGGCAATAATCATAAAATATTTTCTTAACAAATTTGATGTTTGAATATAATATTCAAACAAACTTGCTTAAAATGATAAACTTGAACCAACAACTGTAGTTCATGCATGTTGCGTCTGGCATTGTGAGGAGTACGATGTAGCCTCAAACCGTTGGCAGCTTAGCCAGTTTGCACTCAGTGTCGAGTTTGTTTTGGTCCTCTTTTGTATGGGGATTCTCTCAAAGCGAGAAGCTTCGTTGTAGAGAGCGTTGTCATGCAAATGAACAAGCACTTAGCGAAACGTTGAATGTCATAGACCGTAAAATAATAGATCGCTTCCTTGTCTCATGAAGTTCAAAAATTACGCACACACATCTATCAGTTCTTACCATTATAATACAAATTAATATATGTTCTATTAAAAATAATTATTTTTGAATTCAATTTTTCGAATATTACATCTCCAAGTTTCGTTTCTCTTTGCGAAAAAATACTCATTTTGGGCAGCTTTATAGAAGAAAGTTACATAGAAATAGAAGCTACCCAATGCAAAGAGCAACATATTAAAATATACACTTTTGAGGAAAATTGGCATGTGATACAGTTTGAATTCTTATTGAATTAACGGAACAACAGTGAAAAGAAATTGACCGAATGGGTAGAAAGGAAATTAAAACATAAGTAAGATACTCACCACCATGAAGATTATCAAAGAATAAAAAAACTCAATACAATAGGTTGCAAACGTCATTCTTTAGAAATATAATTTATAATTTACAATTTACAAATTCTCTCCAATAAAGATATGTCAAAGGACGGAAAGAAGACAATAACGTGGTCCCTCACTGAATCGCAAGGTTTCGGTTTTGTTATTAATTTCGCGATACATTACTGGAAATAGTGGACAAAAACCATAACATTTGTATGTAACTCACCCCTCGAAGTGGCCAGTTGGATGCAGCATTCCGGTTGAAACCAGCTGCAGGACCACCATTGTCTGTAGAGAAGATGATAATACTGTTGCTGAGCATTTTAGCTCTGTTCAGAGCTGCTACAACACGACCCACCGACTGATCCAGCTCAGACAGCATCGCTGCGCAAACAATATTCAATCATTAGACACACTGAAAGTTTAATTTTCATGCGATTAGAACAAGACATTCTATTTTATATGAAATATTAATTATACTCTTTAAATACAAAATGGCTTCCAAGCCCATCGTGTGACTTGATCAGAATACTAGCTTAGGCGGCCCCGCATTCGATTCCCAGGCGGGGCAGAAATGAATTTGTAGCGTTTCAACACAAAATGGCATGTTTATTTGTGCGCCTGTGTGGCCAAAGGCCGAGCTTAGGCAGGCCAATGAGGCTCTGTACGGGGGTGGGAGTGCGCCATGTTCGCGACATGTCCCCCTTACCTCTTAACAAATAAATACAGACGAATAAAAACAGAGGGAACGGGCATGGGAACACTGCTAGCTGGCAAAAGTCAGGTTAAGCTGACCCTAAAATTCGAAATACATAAATACATACTGCATGAAATGGCTATCGTATTAGAGAGAGGTGCATACGTATTATTTACTGTTTACAAATTATGAATGTTTTGAATTGTTATGATGGGTTGAAATACTTACTTAGCTTAAGAGTGAGAACGAAGTTTTGTTTAACATAAGTATAATGTTATCTGATTCATACGGCAAGAAGATATAATATCAATTTTCAACTGCAATCAAACTCCAAAGTCAATTTACCGTGTCACTATCAACTTCTATCTAAAATATTTTAATTTTAATTTATGTGGGATAATTAAGGTTAGTCTTGAACATCTTTAAATTCGATGAAATGATTAAATCTGCATTACTCGCGCCGGATATCCCAAAGTAAACGTTTTGTGTGGTGTTACTTTCCGGAAATCAGAGTGTGGTAATCGCAATAGGTGGAATCTTAAATCTACTGAAGTTTTAATGAGGAAAAAAATGTTCTCTACTTTTCCCTGTTTTGACAGTCGCTTTATCAAAATCATGATAGTCGGTTATTAATTAGTAAATCTATTACGACCTATTGCTACTTCTGCATTTCTGTAGATTTATCACAATGGTATAATAAACAAAAATAAGTTTTTTTTGACATGCGACCTATTTCCATGACGTCAAAGAAATTCAATGAAACGACGACTTCAATGAAATTGTATGAAATACAATTTACATCCCTTGCGCAAACATCTGCGTAAGATACGACGTATTTCATTATTAGGGCACAGTGCACACGCACTGCAACCCTACCCTCGCTTTACACACAGAGCCACCTCGCCCACCAAGTCGTTGGTGACTATCAATAGGCAGTAATCACAGTAAATAGGACCACGCCGACCCTAGTGCAAGCGGTGCACCGCCAGGGCGACAAAAATTTAATTTTTTTACTATCTGCATTATTTTTCCATTCTTAAACGAAAAAACGTTTACCCTTTTATTCAAAAATATAAAAACTCTTTTAGTATTATATGATGGGTCGACAAAATAAGTACACTAATAAATAAATGAAAGTAACGCAATTTTCGGAGATTTCGTCGATTTTGTATATTATAATATCGGTTACTTTTATTAGTCATGCGGCAACTGTAAAGTCGCCGCTCGACTCTGATTAGGAACTTTTATTATGCTCACGTCGTTTTGTTTACAAGATTCCAGATTCAGATGATTGAAACATGATGCTTCACTATGGTCAGTTATTTCAAAAAAATAAAGTAAAATAAAATAGCTCATTTCACTTTCACTTGCCGAAATCAAATGGAATATAACAGTCTGTTCGTAGAACTTAAACAATGTTCTGCCACCGTCGTACTCGTACTAGTTTTCTAAATTAAAGCTAATAAAAAATTATTTATGATCGATAATGAATGAGGAACGATTATATGATTTATAGATCATTTTAATAGAAAGATATTTGCAATATCATTGACATAAATGATGTAGTCAAAACCTTTTTGCAACTTAAACCTCGTAAAATTAACTTATGCATGTAGTAAAATAAATTGAATATGAATGTTATGGATGTTAGCATTTAATACGTATATATTTTAACTAAATTATGTATGTATATATGCAGTCTGTATAAGTTAAATATAACCTATGTGACAAAATGCAAAACATTAGTACACAGGGCGGAAAATAATAACTTAAAGCAAATTACCATGGCGCGGCCCTGTCAGTAAACATCAATCTCACTTTCGGATCACAGGAAAACCTTTATCGATTGCATTGTTATATCAACTAATAGACATGACGCTCAAAGCACCATATACCTAATATAACAGTATTCTTTAGCAATGCCAGGTCAATGCTTACCGCTATATTATTTTATTGTGGCGCTCTATTTCTTTTTATTCTAAAGTTAACATATCAAAACAGATATAAATTTACACGAATATGATTCCTTCCTTTTCATTTCCAATCTAAAATGTTTTCGTTCGTTTTATTTTTTCTTTTGTATTAAAATTTAACACGCAATGAAATAACTCATTGTTAGTAAAATATTTCATGAATTTTGTATTACACCGACCGTATTGTCTCTTCTCCTTCCTCGTGTTTCCTTCATATTTCGGTTATCAGAGGCAAGAGTATTCAAATACGCCGCGCGAGTAGTTGAATATTAGATATTTTCAAAAATTAACAAAGAGAAAGTTTTCCTTTGTGAAAATAAAAGCAATTACCCGTAGTCGCATTCTTGTCCCATTTATCCGATCAACTCAGATTATCAAACATTTTAATTCCTTTTCCCAATTTTGACCAGATTTTTCGTATTCTTCACAACTGTGCATCAGCGCAGTTTCGCATGTGCGGGCGGGCGCGTGATTCCCATGACGCATGCGTAAGGACGTGAGTGGGCGCATAAAAAGTGCGTTTGCTTCTCGCCCATTCGTACACGATTCGCCGTTCCTGTTACAGTCCTACCGTTGTTTAGACCATTAAATGCGGACGTGGGTGGCAATTGGCACTTTGCCTGTCATTGATTTGAGGCACTGTGCGTTTTTTATTGGGGAAATGCAAGCTCTTTTTTCAATACTTCACTTCAGAGGTTCAGAAAAGTATACCGTCAACCTTAATATCACTGATAGTTATTAGCTTTGACTTTTTAAAGACGTAATTCGAAGCTGAGAAACATTCATGAAGTTCTTAAGTTATTGATGTTTTGTTTTTTTCAAAAATCAAACATTTATCATAATATTTTCTGTAGATTCAATTAATTACAACCTGAAGAATAAATAAAAGAGCACAGTAACGTTGAACGCAGACGGTTAAGAGCAGGCTACAAGAGTATCTCTGGCGGCAATATTTGTAAGTTCTAAATCGTCTGTAAAAGGCGGCGAGAGTCTTAAAGACATTTGAGTAATAAACTGGCCACAATTTGCCATGTGAGTCTATTTATATATGAGTATCTCGTACTTAGGGTTACCCTTAAAAATAGGATATTTAGTGTTTGATACAAGAGGTTATTGGCTGAAGACAAATAGATGCAAGATGCAAGTTTTTGCCAGGATCATTCAAAGGCGAAGATCTCGTCCGCAAAACTTCCTTAAAGAGATTCGAGCGAGAAAAGAAAATATTTATGGGAAGCTGTCGAGACAACGCTCACGACACTCACGTGTGCAATTCGACACTTGTGTTCGAATTAATACTCACGTATTCGATCGACATAATGATATGATGTTTTGTAAATGTTCATTTGAGTACTTTTTTAGATCTCAAGATTAATATTGATAATACATTAACTCTCCTTCGTCGGTATACAAAAAACTTACAGTTTGTTTGTTAACAATCATTCCCGAGACGTGTGATGGTCATGTACAGTAATTTGGACATTGAAGGCGAGCACATGAGCGAAGTTGTAAGCAAACAGATTCATACGTTGCAAAACGTTAATTTCTACTAGCATCAATTTATTTTTTATGTTCTTTTAATTTGTAGATTGCTAAGATGGGAATGAAAATTTGAGTTGCGTTCCAATCGAGTCGGATAAGAATGGATCGGAAAGGGTCGGGTCGGATCGGGTCGGGTCGCGTCAGGTCGCGTCGGGTCGCGTCGGGTCGCGTCGGGTCGCGTCGGGTCGCGTCGGGTCGCGTCGGGTCGCGTCGGTTCGCGTCGGGTCGCGTCGGGTCGTACAGTGATCGTACCTGCGAAGCGCCGGCGCGGATAATCCTGAATGTCGTCGAAGCGCGCCACCACATTGTCGGGCGCCGGCAGCGGGGAGTAGGGGTTGGCGGAGTGCACGGCGGCGTGTGCCAGCAGCAGGAACAGGGGACGCGACGCGTTGTGCGCCGCAATCAGCCGCTCCGCTTCGGCTGTGAACACTTCCGTGCTGTACTGGCCGTGAAGCTCCCACGCTGGCTCCAGGCCGCGCCGCATGTCGAGTCCCCAAAAGGGCTGCAACAGCATACGAGTGGGCGTGGGTTGCGGAAAAGGAAGAAAAAGTAAGCATTGCAGGTAGTACTTATTAGTCAAATTGAGTCGCAAATGTTAGTGATGTACACCGTTATAATCGAAATTTGCTTTAATAATATTAAAAAAATATATTTCAATCGTAACTACAATATTCATAAGCGCAAAATATTTCTATATTTGTTGTCAGTGATTCGGGTGGTTTGAGACAACGCGACTAAATAATATTATGGGTCAAGGAATTAAGACACTCAGTATATGTATTACTAGTAGGATGTGGCGTCACCGACACTGTAAAATCTTTTAAACGTATTTTCATGTATTGAAAACTTATTTCATGCATAGCTTTGCTCAATTACGTTTTTACAGTATCTGGCGTTGGACTTCCCAATAAATCGTAGTAGCTGATAATTTTATAGTCCCATTCAAAAATTTCCAACATCCAATTACCTTGTATATTACCTCCACACGGGATATGAACAGGTAATATTGCAATTTCAAACTTATAACCAATTATGCCATAAAATTCTTGAAGGTATTGACGATGCGAATAGTTAATTTAGTACAGCTACAGTTTTTACGAATTTTGCAATTATGCAGAAAGGTAAACTGTGAGCTGTTCTTCTGCGTTATTTTCTAATCCTAATAAAAGATCATTCTGAATTAGTTCAGAAAATTGTCCCAAATTGTTCAAAATCTACATTTGATTCTTCCCTAGATTTGCTTAACACCTCCGTATTCCCCCCCTAATTTTATTAGGCATTTACCATGGCAAGTCCGAATAGCTAGCCGAGACCAATGGAAATAGAAAACTAATACGGGAAAGTCAGTGTCATTCTGTTGCACCACAAGTTTGATTGGGGTTCCCGTTTTCAAATTTCACTCACTTTATAACTAAAAATAATAAAAATATCTACTCCAATAAAATGAAATACATGTACTCATATTATTTTGTAGAATTTTATGTATTATCTCCATAGCTTCAATCAGTTGCCACATTGTAAAACGTATTCTTTTTCATTTTTTTTATCATCTAGCTTATTTATAAAACAAGTTTGAACTTGATACTTGACCCCACACTGAGGCAATAAATATAAATAAAGTGCTTTAATTGAATTCAAGATCGAGTTGTAGGATTCTTGATAAATATTGGCTGACGGAAAGGTGCCATTAACCACTTAGACAATTATAATATCTCCAAAAATCTCTGAACTCATAATTTTTGCGTTCTTCTTTGGTACTATCTTCCATATACGGAAGTTAGGTGACCCATAACGGGTTTTCTTGGGATAAATTATTCAGGGTGGTTTCCCATTGCCTTCCCTGATATGATGATGATGATGATAGGAGGTGAAAGGACGAACACAATACAACCATGCCCGAAGGGGGTCTTGGAACCGCTATCTTTCGGTACGAGATTGCTACGGCACTACTGCCTTAGCGATCTCGGCCACCGGATCGGCAATTTTTGCGTTAAGTGGAGACATTTTAAACAGTAAATTTTACGTGTACAAATTTCTTACAGGTGGTTCCGATGACACCTGATATATACAGTACAGCAGATTGTAACATGTCGCGAAATTGACAGATCTTTGCTCCTTCGCAGGGAGAGGAAAACGTCTTCTACATAATGACAATTTTTGAGACACCTTTTCTTGTGCACCGGCACCAGACTACTTCTAGTCGAAACTGACTTTAGTAATATTAAAAGAAAAGGATTGCAAAAGTAACTACGTATGTAAGAATTAAATAATTATCACTTTTTGAGTTAAGTGAAGAAATGTATTTAGAAAATAGTAAATGTTTTACATGTAAAAAAATCTTGAAGATGTTTCGCAAGACACTAAAACGTGAATACAGTAAAACAGAGAGTCTTTTGTCACAAAGTGTTGGGCTCTGCTCAGAAAGAGGAAAGTTCTAATGCACATAAACAATTTTTCAGAAACCATTTTTTCTATACATTTTCTGCTCGTTTATGACAAAGGACGGTAAAAAAGGTGGTGATGATCCCATTTTCAGAGAATTCTCTGTATTTTCGTATATTGCAAAAATTATCATTGCAAAAGTACAATATTGAAGATAGAGATTTATGTCTTATATGAACTCTGTTCTAAAAAAACAGATATTTTTTAAAAAAAGGTCATGTACAATTGTTTGAGAAAAAATTAGTAGTTTTCCTGTAATTTCTGCTTAAAGTTTATACAAAGTATAAAAAAAATCTCAAAAGCCGCTCCACATTTTTTTGGTTGAAATTTTTACCACTGATAGAACAAGAGACGTGGGGAATGTTGCAGGTTATTTTCGTTGTACACTTTGAATTTCTGAAAATGACGACAGCTAGAAATGATGGCGCGCGCGGGCGCGGGCACTCACGGTCTCGACGGCGGTGTGGTCGTAGTAGTCGTGGTGGCCCGTCCAGAAGCCCAGGTGCGAGTCGAAGCCGCGCTGCGTGGGCGTGTACTCGCGCCGGAACGAGCCCAGGTGCCACTTGCCCACGAGGTGCGACGCGTAGCCCAGGCGCCGCAGGTGCTGCGGCATCAGCGTCTCCGACAGCGGCAGTCCGCGCGGCTCGGCGCCGTACAGCACCGAGTGCTGCATGCCTACGCACCAGCCGCCACCACCACCACCACTCCACTTGACTGAGATATTCGTGATTACGGGCGCGTCAACTGCTCAGGTCGTTAGTCCCCTAAGTGTAGTGCATGTTTTTCCTCGGGAGGTGGCCCCACTGGATGATAAGATCCGGCACTGACCTACTGTCGGCTAGTGAGATTTTCCCCAAAAGGTATCTCCACCCAGTGGGGTACGAACGTAGCTCCCCCTGCTCAAATCTCCCGACCGTTCTCCCGGCATATGCGGCAGTGTACTGCATGTAAGTGTGTATATAAGGGACATGATAGGATAAAGAATGGAAGGAAAGATCTCGCGCTGTCCTTGGCCCGTATCCTGACGGCTGGAGTTTTTTTCTCCATGCAGGTATCTTCCAAAAGAGAGGCAGCGCGCCAGCCGCGAGAAGCCCTAAGCTCCCGTCCGGCCTACGGACATGTAATGAACATAACCAACGTAGGCAATGAACACAAAACGGATGTAAGGTGACCTTGCGAATTATCATTTCTAATGGGTACAAGAAATAAGTATGCACTGTGTCCGGTCATAATATTCACACACTAAGCGAGCAACAAGTTTACTATTCAATCTTACCATTAGCAAGTTAAATAACTAGTAAGGTAAAGCAAGTAACATTAACATTGGCTGAAAGTCAACATGCTCACCCTTTTACATCGGCAGGTAAACAAGAAAACCGATCGAAGCAAACAAGTAGCAACACGACGCTCAATTGTGACCCTTGACAAAACAAAAGTAGATCAGTGTATAACAATATGCTGAATGGAAGAAGAGACATAGGGGGATCAAGAAGAACCTCTACAGACACAGGTACAATACTATTCTATGAACTCAAGGAGGTCGAGGTAGACAAGAAAAAAGAGGAAAAAAAGATGTAGGAGATTAGGTGAGGGAGGAGAAGGGGCAATGTTTGTGGAGAAGATGCTTGTGGAGAAGAAGGAGAAGGAAGAAGATAAGATGGTAGGAAAGGATAAGAATAGGAAGATGATTAAGAAGACGAACAAGGTGGTTGAGAAGAAGGAGGTGGTTGAGGAGGAGTGAGGAGGAATAAAGTAATAAAAAGAAGGTGGAGCAAGAGGAGAATGAGAAATCGTGTACTCACCGTTGTGGATGGGGTGTCGGCCCGTGAGCAGCGCGGCTCGCGTGGGTGTGCAGACGGGCGTCACGTAGTAGCGGTCCAGCACCAGCCCTCCGTACGCCAGCGCGTCAATGTTGGGCGTCGGGATCTGGTCACTCCCGCGGAAGCCTACGTCGTTGAAGCCCTGCGACATCGTCCGACTCTTAGCCTCAGATACTTACGGCCCGCAGACGGAGCGCTTGTCATGAGCAGGCAACGCCTTCAGCAGTAGAAATCTACAGTGCTTACACAAATAGAACATAGATTTAAGATCTATTATTATTTTGTCGCGGTGAATTAGTGGTCATAGATACGAAGAAACTGTTTGCATTAATAGTAATTAATGATACGAGATGTAAAGATGATACGAGATGGAAAGAACATTTCATTTTGCGAGTAGGAAATGTTAATAGGCTGAGTGCCGCAATACTAGGAGAAAAATAAAATCATACGTTTTACCACGTGGGTCATACACTATGTTTTAGACTGCCTTACTGGCATTCCGTTTATTTTAAACCAAGTATAGAAATTACTGAAAATGGTACCATGTTACATTAAGATCATCTGCATCTGATCAAACAAAAGTATTTTGTTTTCTTTGTTCCAATCACAGAACAAGCCAGCATTAATGCCTTAAAAGTAATCGCTTTTACTAGTGGCTGTCTGAAATTTCGATTTATACTGACTAATTGTTGCAAACATTTCACTAATTAAATTTATCCAAAGAATTGTCTGACTCGACTGGGATTCGAATTGGCGCCGCCTCGACTGGGATTCGAATTGGCGCCTCCTGGTTTACACCCGTAACCCCTCTAACCACTAATCTACCGCGACAATGAATCTGGATAATCTGGACGTAAACCAGTAGGCGTGGGATCGAATCCTGGTCAGGACGACTAATTCTTTGAACAAAATTAATTTAATACATTTAATTAATTATAATACATTTGTTACTCAGTAGCATGGTCACATCTTGGGTTTCTTTACAATTATGGGACATATTTCCGAGCGTAATTGCGTCCAAGAAGGTGGCAGGAAAGGTGACATTTACATGAAAACAGTCATGTGACAAATAAGTGACTGACCAAGTCGTCGGCGAGGATGAAGACGATGTGCGGTCGCGGCGAGCGCTCGGGGAGCGAGGGCGCGGGCGGGCCGGGCGAGGAGGTGGGCGTGGCGCCGGGCGCCGGCGCGGGGGACTCGTAATGCCCCGCGTCCACCTCCGCCGAGCCCTCGGCCGCCCTCAGTCTCGCTCCCAGCACCAACAGCATCCACAGCCACGCGCGCGGCGCCATCGCGGCTCGGCCTCTACACGGGTGGCTCACCAGCTGCAACAGACAACGCCACCACTCAGCATTTGTTGGCTTATTGGTTACTGGTGACACCGGGCCTTGTCAACTGCTAAGGTCATTAGTACCAAACCGAAGTGTATGGTTTTGCTCAGGAGGTGGCAGTGATATTTGTCCCAATGGATGACGAGATCCTGCGCTGACCAACCGTCGGCTAGTGGGTTTTCCTTAATTAGGTATCTCCCACCAGCGGGCTTCCACCCCAGCCGGGACAAACTCTAAGCTCCTGACCAGCCTTCTGGCATATGTGGTAGTGTAGTTCATGTATGTTGGTGTGTAAGTAATAGGGCAAGGAATGTAAAAGAAAGATCGCGCACGGTCCGTGGCCCGTTTGGTAGGGTACTGCTCCAGCATTCGCCTGGTATTTATTGTAGAAACCACGGAAACTATCGATCGGAGCAGCCGCCCACTAGAATTATCCTCCAGAAGCCGACACATCTCGACCTAGCTATCTGGCTAGTGTCGAAAATTCAGCCACCGTCGGGACCCGAACCCCACGACCTCCCGCTCAAAGGCACTGCAGTGACATCCGTTGACATTTGTTGGATGTAGCGTCGTAAGTGTCGTGCGTGTTATACCTAGGGATAAAGTGGTGTCCTATCCCTGCTGAAATGCGAATTTCGGTAGAAAAATATGCCTGTTTGCGGGTTTCCCTCTCTAGATATGTTAGGGTGCTGCTCCGGCATTCACCTGGTATTGATCGGAGAAATTACAGAAAACTGCCGATCAAAGCAGCAGAATGTTATTATTCTCGTTCAGATTGGTTGAATGCGACCCAAATATGCCAGTGAGAATTGAATTGTGGGTCGAGATAACCAACCGTGTACAAAAATTCACTCCCCATTGTAAAAATAGTCCTTTTGGATGAAAATTTACACAATTACGAGTATCCTCACTACCACAAATTCAAAACTGCATAAATTCTCAAACTTCCAGTATACATCGATCTTAATCATGTAACATGTAATTGTCGCCAAACCCTCAGAAACATAAATATTCCAATAAGAGCACCTAACATTTTTCGCCTTTCGACACTTAAAACGACTACATGATCTTTAACTTATCTCACGAGCAAAGATTATGTGCAATGATTTTTGCAACTCAACAAATTAATATTGTGGTGGGCGCCTCTAATCTCAAGGTTTCATTACTATTGAATTCCCTTCGCGAATTAAAAGGAGCTCTGTGAATATTGCTTACAATGTTAACATGTAACTGTGTGTTTAAAATGTTTACTCCGGAGCGATTGTATAATTTATCAATTGATATTAATTCATTATTCCGCCCCGTAATCAATTCTCACTAGATATATGGGTCGAATTCAACCACTCTGGACGAGAATTCTAATGGCCGGCTGCTCTGATAGGTAGTTTTCCGTGGATTAATATCAGTTGAATACCGGGGCAGTGTTCTTATTCACAAAATTGGTAGCGGTAGAACAGGAGTTTGCCTTTCAGAAAGGCTTGCTCAGGGCCCTGTAAAATGTGTAGTCCCATGCGCATGGATATTTCATTCAGTGGTACCAATGTAAAAGGTCACAAAAATAACGTGCGCTGGAAATATTGCATAAACATATCATTTGTACATTTCTTCATTGTATATACTATACCAGTCATGATTATTTAAAAGCTATCTTATAGTCTTCAAAAGTGTCCTTAAGCCACTTTTGACTTTCGAATTTTCTGAACTAACTTCTTAATGATGATCAAATTGGGTTGTATCTCATATTTCAGATTTTTGTTTGTATCGTACATTAACATACATTTACATTTAAATTGCACGATTTAGTTAAAATCATCGTAATAAAGGAGACTAACAGTTCTAAGATATTCTAAGTATCCAAAGTATGGATTCACGAAATTAAATAAATTAATTAAATAAACGTTTCAATTTAATTATAATACATTAATTACAACAAACATATTAAATTAATTGATTTTTTGCTTCCAATCAATCGATTAATTCTTGCCAACACTAGTTATTCGGAATTTTAAAAAAAATCAAGTCTTGTTTTATATGATGCTGTGCAATCAAATCGTTGTAACCAAGGAGGCAGAGACATGTTTGTCATAAACATAAATTTTTGTCAAATGTCATAAATATAAGAGTTTGTTAATCGAGATCAGCCGAATGTGGAGCATACAAACACAGATGGTCTCAATGGTTGAAGTTCTGAAATTTGTTCCGCAACATTTATGGAAGAACTTGTCCAAAATCCTACGTTGTCCAAAAAACAGTGTCGATTTATTCTTTACTTTTATATGCCCCTGTGCGTATAGGCAACACCTTTGTCACTACTGCACTGCGGGCAGGTTCTGGTTGCATTCAGTTTTCATGCTCGCCGGTGCCTAATGAACGGTACATAATTTATAAAGTAAAAATAGACTCTTTCAGTTATTTTGAACTGATGTGCAAACCATTTGTAAGAGAAATATACAATCAGGAAAATTTCGTTTTCTCGTCTCAACGCAGAAAATAAGATACACAAAAGGAAATAGTGAACTGCTAGCCTGAGCTTTTCTTCGTCACAGAGCTACAGAAACTGGTGCGATTTTCAAAGAAAGCTAAAGTTCCATTTTTGCGGCACCTCGCGAATCGAACCCGAGGTCACACCACGGGAAGCTAGTACGCTGCCTATGAGCCATCCTAAAGTTTGAACTAATTCTACACTGTAATTTATTTTTAGTTTGTCAAATTTGAAATTTCACGGATAAAATTCGAGAGTTATTGAATAGAGACCTCGAAGTATGGACAAAATTAAGTAATTTATGAAGTGTCAGTTTCAAAGAAAATTAATGGATTATTTTTAGTTTCAAATGAATTGGAGTCGAACTGCAACCATAAAAAATTCAATTAATCGAGTTTTTTCCTTTCAATTATTCCATTAATAATTGCTTTCGATTAATTGTTACTAGTTCATTGCGTTTGTACGTTTTGCTAGTCTGGATTTCTGTGTTCTCGTTCCTTGTTTGCGCAGAGCGCTTACAGCGCCCCTGTCCTGCGGTGTGGCCGCGACAAGTGCTCTCGGTAGCGGCGATTCTTCGCAGGCGCTGGCAGGCCGCGCGGCCGCGTCACTTTCTACGACAGCGGTTTCTCCCATCGCATTCGCGTCACGCGCTGCTTTGACTGTGGACGTCGTCCCGGCACCGCACTCAGCGCACAGTGGGCCAAACTCCTCTTCTTACGTATTGCGCAAGGCGAGTCATAGAGCCCTGTCTCTCTCTCATTTTAATTTCGCCGTACATTTGCCGCATTATCTATGAAAATATTCAATCTAGTAGTGTTAAATTTTAGTCGCTACTTGGTAGAAACGTTTTCAGTAAATGCTAGCAGATTTTCATCTTTGGTATTGGATTGGTAGTTTTTGTAATTCACGGCATTTTGTTATGTTTAAGTCGGAATGTTTACATTATTTTATCTGTACTTTTATGCAGAAATTCTGAAACATGAAAATTACTGCACTCATTTTGGTCCCATATATTAAATATTACTTAATTGTTCTCCGACAAAAAAAAAGATGGAAATTACCACTTGAGTAGTTTCACAGACAATGATGAAATGTGTTAAAAATGTCATTTACTGTCTCCCCTTAAGAATGTACGAACATTTCAATATTCCTGTACAATGCACCAAAAATGTTTTTTAATGAAAATTTGATCTATTGTGTTAGAAAATATTAGAAAAGTTAATGCTTTAACTTTAAAGAATGTGATATAATTAAGTTTCAAAATTGCACTTGCAAATTTGTAAAACTTTAAGACGTACAAGAGGTATGATTCAGTTGATTGTGAAGACTTTTATTCCAAAGGTGGATATTTTCACAATGAATTAATACATAGAAGATTAATCTACAAGGCAAACTATTTTAAGGATTACTCATACTCTAACCAATAGTCTGCTACAGTCGTTTTTGTTTGCTTTGTTTATTTTTATAACTCTGATAAATGTGTATCTCTTCACTCAAATTTGTAGATTATTTAACAATCATATACTTGATAGACATCTCTGATTTAAAATATTTCATTTAGCATATATTCGTGTTTTGAAACTTTGTGTTTTTTAGTTTCTTTTATACATCCCCTTTACTTTGTTTCGAAACCAACTCTTGTTGAAGTCGTGTTTAAAATATTTTGTGATTTTGATTCATGTAAAATTCAAATATAATTTTATTTTTTTAATTATAAAGTATATACATCCTGTATATTCTGTGAAATGTACTGAAGTTATTACGAAGGAGGCTGACAACTTTAGTTTTTAGGAATGTATGAAATTATTTTAGAATTAATTTGGTATAAAATTACTCACGGAGATTATAATGTGCATTTGAGTGTAAATTAAAATAAATTGTATACTTCCTTCGGGTTTCCAGAGATCCAGAATTCCGTTAGGACTCCAGAGCTTGCATAGTTATGGAGTTGCGTAAGAATGGGATAATGTGGGACACTGTGCTGAAGTAGAGGCACCAGTTGGGTATCCATTTGGACGACACAGGTCATTGCTTGGATAAGTGCACTTGAACATATAGCGTCTTTAAACGTTAATTTATATTTACTTAATTTGTTTAAAAAATAATGTCTTGCGTATTCATCAGCCAAGATAACGTTTATAGAAAGAAATGTGCTTCGGTTAGTTCGGAAATAGTTATTTGTAAGATATGAATGATTTCAAATCCTACTTAAATAAACTAAATCACACTGAACAATAAGTGATTCAGTATAAAATAGAATAATGAAATTTTCGGAATGAAAAGTTGAATACTTGACAACGATGAAAATTTCACCCAGAAATACAACGAAAGGAGAATCATTTTACCATGATGCGAAGTAGATAGTGCAAAAGAATCGTTAGAGGACATAGTTAGGAACATTTTTTGTTGTTTTCTAACGTTATTGGGCTGCAGTAATAAATTATTTATGTGATAGTCCATGATCAATTAACATACGTCATTCTGATTTGTTCCCTTACCTAAACAGGGCCAATTTTTAATTTGTTCTATTTTTAAAAAAATATTTTCAAACTCCGATTTTTATCTAGAAGTGTCTACTTGAAAATTACAATATTTTGATTATGGTCAGATACTTGACTGGGTAATGGTCACTTGATTTTCTACCCTCTGAACGTGTTTTTGGCACTTTTAGTCAAAAAACTAACCAGTGCAGAGTCCACTGTCAAAGAGCAAAACAAATCGGCACATTTGGCAGAGACGAATAACTAATTTAAAAGTTAACTTGTCTACGTAAGTAAAGTGGAGCGGTGCGTCGGATTCGATTGTCTGTTGAAGTTAAAAATATTAATTGTGAAATACACTGAAGAGAAAAAAAAGGAAACTGGTACACCTGCCTAATATCGTGTGCTCCCGCGAGCACGCAGAAGCGCTGCAACGGGAGGTGGCGTGGAATCGACTAATGTGGTGGTTACTCACGCCATGAATCCCGCAGGGCTGTCCATAAACTCGTAAGAGTACGAGGCGGTGGAGATCACTTCTGAAAAGTACGTTGCAAAGCATCAAGGCATTCAAGGCAATATGCTCAATAATGTTCATGCCTTGGGATTTTGATGGACATTGGAAGTGTTTAAATTCAGAAGAGTGTTCCTGGAGCCACTCTGTAGCAATTCTGGACGTGTGGGCTGTCGCATTGTACTGCAGGAATCGCCCAAGTCTGTCGGGCTGCAAAATGGACATGAAAGGGTGCAGGTGATCAGACAGGATGCTTACGTACGTGTCACCTGTATCTGAGTCGTATCTAGACGTACACGACCATACCATCACAAAACCTCCACCAGCTTCAACAGTCCCCTGTTGACATGCAGGGTCCATGGACTCACGAGGTTGTCGCCATACTCGTACACGTCCATCCGCCCGGAACAATGTGAAACGAGACTCGTCAACGTGTTTGCAGTCATCGACAGTCCAATGTCGGTGTTGACGGGTCCAGGCGATGCGTAAAGCTTTGGGTCGTACAGTACACGAGTGAGCCTTGGGCCCCCAAACCCCATATCGATAATGTCTCGTTGAATGGTTCGCACGCTGATACTTGGTGATATCCCTGCAAGTAATATCCTGCAGGTAAATCTGCGAAAGTGTGCGGAAGGTTTGCACTTCTGTCATGTGTAATGATTCTCCTTAGTCGTCGTCGGTCCCGTTCTTGCATGATCATTTTGTGGCCGCAGCCATGCCGCAGGTTTGATGTTTTACTGAATTCCTGATCTTCACGGAAAGTTCGTGAAATGGTCGAACGGGAAAATCCAAATTATATCGCGACCTCGTTGATGCTACGACTCATCTCTTTTGCGCCGACTATAACACCACGTTCAAACTCACAAACATACTGCCATTGTAGAAGCAGTATAACAGTGCAACTATCTAACAACTATACCAGACTCTTGTTGTCATATTCAGTCGTTGCCGACAGGAGTGCCGTATTCTGATTGGTGTGATTGGTATCTTGGGTCCAGATCTCTTTAGTTCAACACGCATGGCTGTACCAGTTTTATTGGCTCTTCAGTTCATGTATCTAGGAGAAGACACGGCAGTCTGTTCTGAAAACATCAAATTGCGAAAGTCCTAAATTGGAAATTATTCATTCTGATATGAGGGCCAATATGCGTACATTTTCTCACGAAGGGGGCGAATTATGTTATTATTTCAGTGACTAATCAAGATGTACTGAAGAAAGATTTCTTAATTACAAAAGTGATGTTCTCTCAGAATTCAAATCCTTCAAGGCAATGGTGGAAAGTAATATTTGGTAATATTTGAACTTTTGTTTGGTAGCCCTAGATATTTGTATTTTTGTTTATTAGCATTTGGTAATAGTTAGTCCATCACTAGTAGTATATTGAAAGACAGTTAAAACTGGTTATGTAAAAGTTTTGTCGATTTCGAGTTAATTATACCAAAATGTTTATTCGTTAAGGTCGAAATAAAAGATTATAATTTTTCACAAGAGGCAGCTTGGAAGTAAAATAAAATGCAATCTCTCTGATGGAGGTAGAGAATGTGTGAAAAGAGAATTTGATGAATATTTAAAATCAGACGCTTTTGAACGTAGACTTGTGGCAGCATACACATCCGAGCAAAACGGAGTTGCTAATAGGAAAATACGAATTCTGCTGGAAGTGGCCTAAACTACTATTTAAAAAAATATTAAAAAAACAGTGAAAACTGGTTATGTAAAAGTTTTGTCGATTTCGAGTTAATTATACCAAGATGTTTATTCGTTAAGGTCGAAATAAAAGATTATAATTTTTCACAAGAGGCAGCTTGGAAGTAAAATAAAATGCAATCTCTCTGATGAAGGTAGAGAATGTGTGAAAAGAGAATTTGATGAATATTTAAAATCACACGCTTTTGAACGTAGACTTGTGGCAGCATACACATCCGAGTAAAACGGAGTTGCTAATAGGAAAATACGAATTCTGCTGGAAGTGGCCTAAACTACTATTTAAAAAAATATCATGCCCTTCATGAAAGAACTAATTAAGAAGAAAAAATACTTAAAAAATGACCATCTTCAATTTTGTAGTTGTAGAAAGACACCAAAAAAATTTCAATCTTTTGCAATTTTCAAAAATCTCAGTTATCAGAGAAAATAGGACCTATGTCATCTTTATAAGTGTATTTTGCTCTATGCTTTAAGTAAATCTAAAGAAAGAAATTGGAATCATTTTTAGAAAATTTTGAAAATGTCTTTATATAAAGTACCCCCCAAAAATTATCAATATTTTTTAAAATCGCAGAGCTTCGACTCAGGACAGATCGTCAGGGGTTTATTCAGTTTGGATAAAACCTTACACTTAGTTTTGGCGCTGGCGTTGTTCACATACACCTAGACAAGCGAACGGACCGACGTTTAGCCGTCAATTGATTTTTCGGTACCAAGAACTCACAAAATAGGGATTCTGGCTACACCACGTGTTAGAGGATTTTTTCGTAATTTAGCAACTAGACTTATCCACTTTTTCGTTATCAGGGCCCGGCAATTAATTTTTTTTGTTTCCACTGTTTTTTCGCGCAGCATTATACAACTTTCTCTATAGTATGTTTATACTCCGTTTATACGTACATTAGAGAAAGTAAAAGCATATTTACTATTTACAACTTATACGCAGAGCCCGTGTGATGTATGAGTAATGAAAGTTCTAATTGTAATATACTAAAAATTATTAATGTACAGGGAAAACCAAACGAAAGTGAAGAAAATAAGAGAGGAGAATAAAAAACAAAAGTTTATACAACTAATGAGATGAAATAAAAGTTTACTACATAACAAGTTCATAAAGTTTTTGACATTTATTAATTTGAATGAACTTTTAGCTCGCACCCCGGGAGACAGGAACAGGTACAGAGCATATGAGGGCGTTAAAGTTCCTGTGTGGTTATCCATACCATTGCTGCTGGAATTGGTGACTTGCGACGATGTGGATATAATGTGGATTTCGATGAGCCATCATGGACATTGACTTGTGTGCCATGCTCGCGGTCTGCACTTACGTGGATCCATGCCCTGCTCAGTTAACCAGTATACTTCCGTTTTCTATTTACTTTGTGCTCTGCAATGCATTGAGCAATGTCTTTAGCAATTCGATTACGTACAATTCTAGTGAAGGAGCTCGTGCGACATGCGACCGGTTCCTGACAATTAACACGCATTCCTACTCGGATAGGGAACCTCCCATCTCAGGGGCTGGCGGAGGGGGGAGTGGGGCGCGGCTGGGCGGAGCGGGGCGGGGCATTATGTATGCTTACGCGCTTAGTGGGTCGCGTCGCGCGCCACTCGGGCGCTTAGCCCGGTTTCCCGCACTCTCCACTGCACGGCCTGAGGCCGACCCTGCCACTGCCGGCTCTTCCTCATCGATTTCCTGCAGCACATTTTTCACTATCATATCGATCTCTAGAAGGGTTATCTCTTGAAGGAAGGGAAACACATTTAAAAGAAATACAAAGATTCTCCTTTCTATGGCACAAAAGAACTTAGTTTTGCTTTGCTTATCTCCTGCAATAGACAGAGATGTTTTTCTAGATCAGTATCGCTATTCGCAGTAGGGTGTTTAGCCCTTCTTCCGGCCCTAAGGATTACGCGCGGTACATGGTCCATATTCTAGGTTGCTGCTACGACATTCGCCTGGAAGTGATTATCACCGGGAGAGCTCAGGGCATCAATTGATGTCACTGCAGTGCGTCTGACCGGGAGGTCCTAGGTCTGAGACCTGATGGTGGCGGGGTTTTTGACACTAGCCAAATAGCTAAGTCGAATTCTGTCGCAGTCTCGAGGAAAATTCTAGCGGCAGGCTGCTCTGATCAGTAGTTTTCCGTGGTTTCCTTAAACAACACCAAGCGAATGCCGGAGTAGTACCCTAACAAACGGGCCTCGGACCGCGCGCGATCTTTTCTTCCTCTTCCTTGTCCTATCCTCACCCCTTAACTACATACACTTTCACTTGCACTTACATGCACTGCATTATCATACATGCGGAAGCTGATCGGGAACTGATTGTTCCGGCTGGGGCGGTGCCCCGCTAATGGGAGAAACCTGTTTGGGGAAAACCCTCTAGGCGACGATAGATTGGCGCCCGATCTCGCCGTCTAGTGGGGCAAGATCACTGCCACCTCCCAAGGAAAGAGCATGAACTACTCTTACGGGACTAATGATCTTAGCAGTTGGTGCACTCGGATTCACTAATCAATCAATGCAAATCAATCTATCTGGAAGTGATCAGGGAAACCTCAGAGCACTATCAGAGAGAGGGATCTACAAATTCGATTCCGACGGGTACCACAAACTCACGCTAAATGTAATTTGCAAATTTACGGCTCCTGGCGGAATTTGACACGGTGAAATTCCATTCACTAGTTCGCTCGAGGCGAAAAGCATTGCTTTATGGCTCATCGACACCGGTGTTGGTACAACGATTAAATTAAATGACACAGTATAATTCTATATGAGAATGTTGACTTGTCTTGCTAATCCTCGATTCGTTACCATGACTATACATTGACGAATTGATACGGAAGTAAGTACCGATCTTCAACTACTAGTAAACAGTTTGAAAGGATAATATTACTAATATAAATCCCGCAACCAGAAGAAAAATGTAAATGAAGACACGAGTCCACAAAACAAACACTTATAACTGAAACTAATGAATAGCTCGACAAACTTAAAATAAGAAGTATTAATATTTTAGGGGACATCCAAAATTTAGGGGATATAAGGGATATTCAAAATTGCAATGAACAATTAACGTTAATATTAAATTATATCTTGTTCATCTAGCGAATCTTTGCTTCAAATACACCACCGTCATCGACACGGGGCCTCTTTCATTCATGAAGCGCAGCGCGTCGCAATTCTCGATGAAGCTGGAGATTTAAAACCTCACGTGTTTCTCGACGGCAATTGAGCGGAACCTCCCAGAGGAAGAGAGAATAGGAGAGGAAGGAAGGGAAGAGTGGAGAGGAGAGGAGCTGCTAACCAGCCGCCGCGCCGCCGGGCGCCGTGCTCTCCTGGCCACGCCCACCGACGCCTCGGCCTTGGGTTATTAGGTCACATGCTCACCGGTTCGTTCCACCAGTCACTCCTTTGCCACATATGTGAACCCACCAGGGCCAAAAATTGATGTTCTGAAGTTGCGTACCAATTGGTGTGGCCCACGACGGACGGTAAGGAGTTACTGTTTCATCTTCTACGGCTGCCTCGCCTATCAACTCTTGTTGGATGATTAATATAAAATAATCCGATTGATGATACTGGGCGCTCAAACTGCTAAGGTAATTATTCCCGTAAGTGTAGTGCCTTTTTTCTCGGGAGGTGGCGGTAATCTTACCTGCTTAATGGCGAGATCCGGCGCCGAAACGCCTAGCTTTGTTTTCCCCAACCAGGTACCTCCCACCAGCGGGGCGCTGTTCCAGCCCGGACAAACTTTGAGCTCCCGGCCCGTTATCCCGGCATTTGTGGAAGTGTAGGGTATGTTAGTGTAAGTCTGTGCAAGTAAGGAGTGAATGATAGGACAAGAAAGAGGAAAAAAGATCGATAGATTTTTCAGAATGCCACACATGTACTAGTTTTTTTTAAGAAAATGATATTTTAATACCAATGCGTTACAGGGTAATAATATGAAGCTGCGAGAATAAGTTGACACGGATTTACTGAATGATGTATGTGATGGTTCTTACTATTCTTTTTCTGTAGTCAAATGTTTCGTAGGATTTTTGAGCAGATTTGAAAGAAACCCTTTACGTTATTCTCTCTTTCCTATCAAACATCAATGTCCAAGGCTTCAACAACAAGCCGTGACAAGAAAAAATTCGAAAATAATTGCTAGTTGGAATGTCACTGCGTATTTCACGCATCATTAAGACGAAGCTCAAGTTAGCTTACCGAATCATTATTACCATAGACATTGATGGATGAAATATTAAATCGAATGTGTACCTGTTGTCTGAAAGTATTTACTTTTATGTTCACAGTGCAAATTGATTCATTTAATACCTCCTTGAAAATATCCCAATTTATGGTTTTAACTACGACGATGTATAATATTTTATTGTGCTCACAATGGTTGGTTCTAGTACAATAGCATAGAGCTGAATACAAAAAACAAAATTCATAGTCCTAATAATGCAAAGAATTTAATGAATAATTCATAACTCCGAAATTGTTTAGTAATAAAAAATTACTACCTATTCAATACAATAGCTTCTTTGTGCACAGTTATTTCATATTTGTAAGAATATCAGATAAACTTCTCTTTAATTTTTTTTTTCACAAACAACTTATTACAAACGTTTTCCATTTATAAATAACTGATGAAAGGTTTCGTGTTTAAAATATTTCACAGAATACGAACCATTGAAAACCATTGTACGATGATGCTGATAGATCTTAATAGTAATATAATAATAATAATAATAATAATAATAATAATAATAATAATAATAATAATGTCCTGCGTAGACATGGTCGTACTTGTGATTGTCCCTTCACCCTTCATTCTCATCCTATCATCTCATAATACACACTTCAAGGCGTAACAACCTTGTATTGAGGAATACAGCTGAAAAGCTTATCCTGGAAGAATTACACGCGTTAATCGTGTAGCGTGGTCAGTAACCACCTATACGCCAATAATAATAATAATAATAATAATAATAATAATAATAATAATAATAATAATAATAATAATAATAGCAACAGCGTAAAACAAGTGTTTGATCTTCAAAAAATTTGAGACTAATAATACCTAATCACTCGATTTCGGTCGGTGCGCCGGGCCCGGTTGAATGCTTGCCAAGGAGGGCTGTGGTACCGGATGCCCTTCACAGTCGTCTCGGCGAGTGATCGAGAAGGCTGTCGGCGAGGCGTTACATGCACCTTCTGGCCCTCGGCGCTGTCATTCCACTCCAGGCGCCCCGTCCTCGCACAACCACAAGTTGTACACGCAGTGACGATAAAAATATTGGCTCTGACTATACATGATGTCCCTTAATTACACTAACAAAAAAGTGTAGTAATTTTATTATTATTTGAGGACGTTTAGGACCATCGAAGATAGCATTCTAACATTTTAGTTTCCGATAAAAGGGCTTCATTTCTGTTTCCGGGCGCGCATATAAGATGTTATTTGTTGCAATCGATGTTGTGTGTTGCAGTGAAAAGGCAGTTGTTTACGTAAAAGATTCTCAATTGTCCATGGTCAGGAATTGGTAGAGCTTCCTTGGAATTATTGTTCTTAAAAAGACGGAGGCCAAGCGATTTTTTACACTTACGTACTTGGCATTATTATTTTGTTTACTTACATCATAAATATTTCCAACGCCCTAGGTACTACTCGTACAATGTGCCCCAGTTCTAGCTCGGCTCCCGTCGGGGTAAAACCCCTGCGAGAGTCGCTCCTCGCGATAAGCTTTCTACTACGAGTACTACCAGTCAGGTTACTGTGTTATCGACGCGCTGATAGTATTCATGTTCCTCTAGTAAAACCAGGTGTAGGTTTTACTTGTTCTTACATTTATTTATTTATTTTCTAAAAGTGTACGTAACAAGCCATCAACACTAGGTCAGTGTAATGTGTGAAAACGCCTACCCCGGTACGGGGCAGCATGTAAAAATGGCAATGGACGCAACAAATGGTGAAGAAGCAACCTTTGGAGAGACTTCTCATTCGAGCTCTATGAAAAATAACATTATGTTCGCATTTCAAAATGGTCAATTGTCGCCGCAAAAACAGGCTGGGTACATTCCATTCCAGTCACAATTGAGTGTTAACTTGCCACAGCAGGGCATAATGCAAAATATGGTGCAAACTCAACAGCAAGGTTCAACGCAACCACAAACAGTTCAACCTCCGCAAGTACATACATCATGGCCACTGCCTGGGATCTGCTACCTCCCTCGAAACTGCAAAACCTTGACGAAGCGCTACTAAGCGCCCAAAAGTAACTGGTGCAGCTTGGACAAGGCGCAATCCCACGTACTTCCAATGCCTCAATTAAAAAAGGTAGATGTATCTTATAAAGAAACAGTGATTTTAGTGAAGTGTTAAGTAATAAATGACAAAAACGTTTACAAACAGAGGTAAATCAAATGCAGAAAAGTAAAATTTCAAATCGATGAACACAGATATAGTTCATTTAAGCACTTTTTTGCGCAAATTAGCCCCGTCCCACCTACTGTATGGACTACTATCAAAAAGGTTGCCAAAGAGCAATAGAGAATACCATCATTAAAATCGGGCACTAGTATCCTCTATACAGATGAAGGAAAAGCGGAGGCATTTGCTGTTCACTTTCAAATACCTTTAAATCTAATCCAATAGTAAACCGTATGTTTAATGAGGGCATTTAAACAGCGTGAAGCAATCTATATACTCCGCGGATGTAAGAACAAAATTTATATCCCCTGCAGAACATAAACTTGCAATAAACAGACTCGAAAACAGAAAACATGGATGGGAACGGCCTAATAACTAGTCGAATATTAAAAGAATTACCAAACTTCTCAATTGCAACAATAATAGAAATATTAAATGCAGATTTAAGTCTAGGAATTGGAAAAACGAAATAATTATTCCAATTAACAAACCAAATAAATGTCTACAACTACTAGACAATTACAAGCATATTCGCCTATTACCTTCATTAGTTAAAGTGTTTGATAGACTGATTTAAATAGGTTAAATAAATTCTAATACGCTACGAACCTGATGCCCAGTTCGGCTTTAGAGCAAATCACTGGGTGAAAAAGTACACGGCATTCCTTAATATCTTCAAGATATAATTGGACGTTTCTTGCTGAACAGACAATTTAATATTAAATAAATGACGCCACGTCAGATATATACAGAATCTCAGTTGAGGTTCCCCAAAGGTTCTCCATTTTCACCGACTTTATTCAAAATTTACCTTGCCAATTTTCCGGAATTAATGCCTTGTTCGCAGATGACACTACCATCCTCTTACAACATGAAGAACTGATTATTGCCCAGCAATACCTACAAAATGACTTAAATACCTTAATTAAATGGATTGATACATGGAGAATCCAGATAAACCCAAACATCACAAGCTAAAATTTTCTCGCTTAAAAGATCCATAGCCCCTCTAGTTTTAACAACCAGTATTAATCCCGTGCTTTGGCTAAAGAATGACCAACCCGTCAAATACCCAGGAATTAAATTAGATAGGCGATTAACATGGAAGAAACATAGTTGATACTGCTAACAAAACCTATGCAAAAATGGTTAAACTTTACCCATTAATGAATAAAAAACTCTGCATAAATAATATAATAACAATTTATAAATCTATAATTCGACTGTCGCTCACCTATGCATGCTCAGTACGGGGAGGCGCTGCAAACACGCATATTAATAAATTGGAAATAATCCGAAACAAATTTCTAAGACTGTTTACCAAAGCTCCGTTGTTTATTCGTAATGAATAAATCCAAAAAATATGAAACATTACTTACATTAAAGTGTACATACTATACTATCGAAAAATTTGTCTTTAAGGCTTGAAGCTTGTCCTCGCAAAAGAACTTTCAACTTTGGTCGTACAGCTTAAGCACCATCCTGGATATTGTCACGCTTTCCAAAAGATCGCTTAAAGCCGCCATAAATTGCCAGTAATAAGGTTATAAACATTATATGTGATTATAATAACGGTATAAGGGTGTTGTTCACAAGTGTGATATTTTTACTCAATGCATATTTGTTTTAAATGTAAACAGAAACTATATATAGAGTGAAACATAAGCTCAAGAAAGTGTAAACATAAGCTCAAGTAAGTAAGTCTTGTGCCCTGATGTAAATGGAAGAGACTTTTATGTTATTCATGTAATGTATACTTTGTAAATAATAACCCCCAAAAGGCCGAACGGGTAAGAAATAAATTAAAAAAAACAATGTGCCCGGGTGTGTCAGTTAAATGTATGTATTAAATTTCTGTGACCGACCTGTGAAGAATCATAGCAGTCTTCTGCTTTAACAGGTGCTTTTTCGTTGTTTTACAGATCAATGCCAGGGAATATAAGAGCAGTATTGTAACAAACGGGCCTTGGATCGTACGCGATCTTTCCTTTCTCACCCTTATCCCCTCTTCTTCCCTTATAAACGCACATACAGACTTCCAAGCACCACCCCTACTATACATTTCGGGAGATCTGTCAAGTGCTTAGAGCTGATCCTGGGTGGAGCGGTGCGCCGATACCAATAGAAAAAAAAACATTGAAGACGGCGTGTATGGACATGGACGGTGCTGCATCTCACTTTTCAACGGGGGAAAGAACACAGCCAGGTCCCGGAAAACAACAAACACTACACTTACGAGGAATTTGCACACGGAAAAAATAAACACTCGTCTGCTGATCAGAACGTCTAAGCGTCGGTTCCATTTCTGCCAATTTGCTTGATCTCAGTAAAACGAGAGGAGAGACATCTCGTGGCTAAAAAGTAGCGACCATCCTCTGGGAGGAAGAGCCCAGACAGCGCCTGGCAAGGTCGAGCACCTTGAGGCTGCCGTCCGCTGCTTCCCGCCACCCGCGCCCCCAGGTGGCGGCCACGCGATTTACGGCCGCGAGCGGAGCGCAGCGCGGTCAGGCGCGGGCGGAACCCGGACCTTCCGCCGGCCGACTGGGGGGAAGGGATGTGGTCGAGACTGAGGTGACGGGGCGGGGGCAGCAACGGCGATGTTGGGGACACGGCCATAGAAATATTATTCACTTTTTATGTTAAAAAGTAAATGCTTTTTTTATTTGTTAATATTGTGTAATTAAAGTCAGTAGAACACCCAAAGATTCGTATCGTTTTAGCCGTTCCCAGAAGCCAAAGATAAATTTTCGAAAATATAACTCTTACTAAATTTGTTTACTAACGAAAATTATTCATTATTATTATTATTATTATTATTATTATTATTATTTATTGTTGTTAACGTTATAAATATTAAATATAAGCCGACAAATAAAAATACGTTTAATAATCAGTATAAAGAAAAAAAAACTTATAAAAAGACATCAATTTGGCTGAACACTCTACCTGTAGCCCTCCCTCTCCAATCCAATAATCCTAGGTGCATCTCTCTTAATCATTTATTCTGTTCTGGTGGGATATTTGAATGTGTTTGACGTGTTCTGATCGATCATTGATTGACAGAGGTGAGGAAGTTACACATTATTGATGGGGTTTCTTTGGTTTGCGCTGATCTGAATGATGGTCATGGTTTATTGAAAGGTCCATAATCGTTGAATTACAACTTGTGGAAAGTTGTGAATGACGGAATTTGGGATGATGCGCGGATTGAGCATCAGTGATGTACGCTTAAAATTGTCGGGCGCAGATTGAAATTAAGAAGTTGGGTACTAAAGTACGTTTGTGTTCATTGACGACTTGCCTGTGTAGAAAAGTGAATTCATTTTCTTTGGCATGAAAGAAGTTTCTGTTTCTTTATTGGACAAATATCATTTTCACACTAATTATGCCTGAGGTAAGTCATATGAACTTTAAGTGCACCTGTATTTGGGGATCCTAGAATTCTGTTCTTTGAAATGTAATGGATAGAGTGGACTTGGAATAAAGTTCTGAAGAAAGACGTAGCACTGATTGTATGAATTGTGCCGGCGCGTTGAGATGGCAGCGATAGTAAATGACGGCGGTAATGGAATTGGCGCTACCGATGGCAGAAGAGACGATATATTCCTGGCAGTTGTGGTGGCGGCAGCTGCTTTTGCGGCGGCGCTGGTGGTGATAAGTGGCAATTGTGGATCCGGTGGCGGCGGCGAAGAATGGGGCGGAAGCATGTAACTGGGGCCAATTATTGCGGCGGCGGCGGCTGTGGAAGTGTTAGCGACTGTGCTAGACCAAAGGATGGTAGTGGAGAACACTTTCTCATGTATGTTATAAATGGCGGAGACGGTGGTGGCAGCAGCGAATTTGATGGTGCCAATTACGGCAACGTTGCGTCTGTGTTTGCGGTGATGGTGGTGGCGGCCATTGTGACGATGGCGGAAAGCTGGTGATTGTGCTAACTGCGATTGAGGCGGGGTTTTCGGAGTGAGGGGGCGGGCAACGGAAGAATTTGTTGATATCACTGGTCGGCGTCAGAAGCAATGGTGACGGTGGCAATGATAATGACGTCGTCGGTGGCGGAGATTGGCAGAAATGGTCTTGGCTGATTGATTAGTGTTTCCGGGCGCGACATCTGCTAAGGTCATTAGACCCGTACGTGTAGTGCATGTTTTATGCTGGAGGGCGAGATCCGACCTACACGTCGGTTTATGGGGTTTTCCCCAACCAGGAATCTTCCCAAAACGGTGCACCGCCCCAGCCGGAACAACCGGCTGCCGGCCACCGACCGGTCTCCCAGCATGTGCGATATTGTATTGAATAATTCAATTCCTTATTGCCTTATTTTACGTGGTGAGACTCAGACCATTAGGCCCGCTCTTTCGTCTGATCACGAAAATTTCGCTGCGCTCCTTTCACCCACTAGCGAAGAAAAAGGTATTTTTTGAGCGATGAAATAGCCGATTTGAATTTAGCACAGAGGCTTAATTTAGGCTTGAGGATCTTTTACATGCAGTAAATCTACTAACATGGGACAGCCGGATTTACTTCTCCTCCGAAGGCAGGTGTACAAAGGATTTTTTCGCCCTAAAAATCCACGGTTTCGTTCGCGTTTGAACCCGTGAACTGAGGCATAACAATCCAATACACTAACCGTTACACCATCGCCGCCTTAACGTAGTGCTTCTAAGTGAAAGTGTAAGTAAGGGGTGAGGATAAGACAAGGAAGAGGAAGAAAATATCACGCGCGGTCCGTGGCCCGTTTGTTAAGGTACTGCTCTGGTATTCCCCTGGGGTTGATCGGAGAAACCATAGAACACTACCGATCAGAGCAGCAGGCAGTTATAATTTACATCCAGACAGCAACTGAATGCCACCTAGCGATCTACATAGTGTTCAAAATCCTGCCGCCGTCGGGACTCGGGATGGCTCTTGGCAGTGGCGGTTTTTGTGATGATGGAGGACGGTGCTTGTAATAGTGCTGACAGTAAGCGATGTGGCGCTAGTGGCTGAGGAGCGGAGTTACTACGAGGCTGCCATAAATAGTGTCAGTAGAAATAAGAATGGTAGTGGTTCAAGCTTCATTGCAGTTGTTTTGTTGTTTGTTATGACAGTTGCCAATGATCATATTTGCAATGTGAGTGTTGACGGCAGCGAAATCGGTGATTGGCGTCGCGGTGTCGTTAGCATGTTAACTAATTGCCCTGGTGCTGATAACAACTTGTGTGTACTACGGCAGTTGGATACTCTCAGTATCGAAAACGGAAGTGTACGTTACGGCGATAAAAAGCACAAACTCATGGCTTTGACGAAGGGCTTCCTTTTCTTATAGCAACATGGGAACCTATTCAACGATCAACTGACAAAATTCGAGAGACGTTTTATTGTTACCTAACCAAATATAACAATAAAAATCAATTCTTCTAATAGAGAAAAACACATTTGTTAGAAAAATAATTCAACTAATCATTTTATTAACTTATTCGCTCTTAGTGCAGAAAAAAATTGAACCATACTTAGTGATTGAAATCTATTTATATCCCATCTACGGGATATACCATGTTCTACACTTAAATGCACTATACTCAATTACCAAAGTAGTTGATGCGGCTGGAAACACTAAATACAAATGCAACTCATGAGAGCAGCTGTTCACCACTGTATTGGTTCCTCTAACATCTCTGAAACCAATTAGCAAATATTATAAGTCTTTATCGGAGAATTATCTTCAATTTGCCCCATCAAAACCTCTTTCTCTCATCTTAGTAAACAATCGCGCCTAAGATGCTGGATACCATAACCTTAGTAGGTGTTAAGCATTATAGGGCTCGCCAAGTGAAGAATGAGAGTGGAGAGATATTAGGGATTATAGGTTATAATGGCATTCCTATTCGATCACACGCTTATTATTATGTATATGGCGTTTTAGGGTCAGATTAATCCTACTTTTGCCTAGCACACGATGTTTACAGGCCTGGCATGGGTGTAAATGGGACGTGTAATGAACATGTTGCAATCCCATCACCGTGTCTAGATTTTCTGGCCAGCCTGCGCTTTCTTTCGTCACATAGCTATATAAAATTAGTTTTTTGAATGGGAGGGTACTTCTACTATTCATTGTGTCCTTATCGTTTCTCCCGTTCATCTCCCGGATGGTCTACATCCCATAGGAGTGACCATTGGTGTAGTGGTCAGGTCGTTCACCTCCCGCCTCCAGGCAGTCGAATTCAAAACGTGGTTGATCCATGTGAAATGTGGAGAAAGCTGGTTGCCGTAGAAGTTCTCAACGCTCTCCAGTTTATCCCATCTTGCATTACATTAATGCTTCTTCATCATTAAAATTTGTGAATACAATCACTTCTCGACACCTATCCATGAAATTAATCATTTTAGGCACGGCCGAAAAAGCTTAGGTATTGAGGATTATAATTAAGAATAAATGTATGTGTTTAAAACACTGGGAGTTGTCATTTGAACTTTCTATTTAACCAAAGATTATGTTTTTTATTTTCTCACCTTACTTCATACTCGTAAGTAGATAAAGTCTTTTTCTTGAAATGAAAGATAGTGATACCTACTTGCTGCTATTAACTGTTACATTCTTTGGTTGTAGCAGAGATTGATTTATTTACGTTAAAAACTGTGTGTGACGTTCTACGAGCGACGTGCGACGAGAAGTTAATTTGAAGTTACATTTATGTCCAGAAGCAAAACGAGGGGCCAGCTCGGCATTTGCCCGAGGATCAGGGAAACTGGACGAAAACCTCATCGAGATGGGGGTCATTGACCCACAAGCTGAAGTACAATACTTGTTACAGGATCTTTACAGTTATACAATCCAAATGATATATAATAGATTAAATGTCATTGTTAAAATTAATATTACCTTCCTTTTGGATGCTCGGTATAGTCACTAATTGTATAGTAACCCTTGTGCCACAGAAAAGATTTTACTTGGAACTCAAACTTTTAATGTTGTTTAATGTCATCTGGCAAGGTGTTGAGGTATTATCGTAATCTGTAATTATTGAGGATCCGGGAGGTATCAACAACAAAGTTAAAAGAATATCAATAATTAACCTGACACATGTTTCGGGAATCTCTCTTTTGAGTGTTCGAGTGAAAAAGAAACACCAAGAATTGAATGATTTTGTGTAAGAGTTAAGTAAGCCCGAGCAAAACAGCTTCTTGTATTACGTAGATTAAGTAGAACGAGCAATGTATACTAACTTCATTGAAAAGTTCACACCGTGTATTGTTATAACATTCATTAAGCGGCCACCTGTAACTAAAAGCTCTTTTTTCTCCTGAATCATCAGTGCCCACTTAAACTACAGGTCATTGCAGTTGCCTTCAATGTTCTTAAATTCCTCCGCCACCTCTTCAAGATAGAGATATTACTCTAAGAATGGACCGCTTCGGCAGCTACTGCTTGGCCAGTGCTTGCAACGTGACCACTGTGAATTATGTCCACATTATGCACTTATTTTGTTAGTCCCTTCGTTTACAGTTAGCTCATTTATAATTGGCTACATCACTACCTCTTGCAATGTCATTGTTCTGACGACGTTCTACAGGAGATGTGGCTCAGAGCATCAGCGAATGTCACCGCAGTGCTTCTGACAGGGAGGACCTAGGGTTCAAATCCCGATGGTGGCAGGATTGGCAGTACTTGCCAGATAGGTATGTCGAATTCTGTCGCTGTCTGGGGGAGAATTCTAGCGGTAGTTTTCCTTGGTTTCTCCGATCAATACCAAGCGAATACCGGTGCAGTACCACACCAAACGGGCCCAAGGACAATGCGAGATCTTTCCTTCTAATTCCTAATCCTATCCTATCCCTTCTATACACACTTACATGCAGTACTGTACCACACATGCCGGGAGATCCGTCGGGAGCTTAGAGCTTGCCTCGCAGGAGGAGCGACAGTTGGTCGGCGTCGGATCACGCCGTACAGCAGGGGGAGATTACCGCCACCTTCCGAGAAAAACATGCACTACACTTACAGGAATAATGACTTTCTGCGTTGATACGCCCGGTTTCACTAATAATCAATCATCACTACTTCTTGCAATGCCATTGCCCTGCCTGACGTTCACGTGTTTCCCGACTTGTGAAAGTGGCCCCTTCTTAGAGTAACCCCTGTGTATCTGAAAACGTTACGTACACGTGGTTGCGGCGGCCGCGGCGCCGTGGGCGGGCGGGCGGGCGGGCGGGCGGGCGGGCGAACCCGCCGCCGGAGCGCGAGGTGACCCCCGGCGCGTGACGTCAGCAAGGCCAAGGCCGCGGCCGGCGCCCACGCGCCACGGGCCATCGCGCGCCGTCGGCGCCCCCGCCCGCGCTCCCCATTCGACTCCCGCCGCCGCCCCCCGCCCCCCTCCCGCCCGCGGTCGCTCGCTCTCGTTCGTCCCTTCGCGCCGCAACCACCGCCGCTGCACTCGCGATTCTGGTGGCGGAGAACTACTCTCCTTCTCGTGTGAATGAGGGAGTATTAACTGCGACCGGACGCGTGGGTTTTATAGTCCCGTAATTGTAGTGCACGTTATACCCCTAGGAAAAGGCAATGTTTTGACACCCGCTGTTGTGACATCTGGAGCCGACCTACATAGCCAACCTACATAGCCGACCTACATTTTCCATTTCCTGCTATCCCCCAAATTGGGCACCATTTCGGCCGTGCCAAGCTCTAAGCTCCCAATCTGGACTCCAGGATGATCATTTATGTGGTCCTTGGTACGTAAGGTACTGGTGCGGTATTCATTTGGTATTGATCGGAGAAATCACTGGTCGGCGTCAGAAGCAATGGTGACGGTGGCAATGATAATGACGTCGTCGGTGGCGGAGATTGGCAGAAATGGTCTTGGCTGATTGATTAGTGTTTCCGGGCGCGACATCTGCTAAGGTCATTAGACCCGTACGTGTAGTGCATGTTTTATGCTGGAGGGCGAGATCCGACCTACACGTCGGTTTATGGGGTTTTCCCCAACCAGGAATCTTCCCAAAACGGTGCACCGCCCCAGCCGGAACAACCGGCTGCCGGCCACCGACCGGTCTCCCAGCATGTGCGATATTGTATTGAATAATTCAATTCCTTATTGCCTTATTTTACGTGGTGAGACTCAGACCATTAGGCCCGCTCTTTCGTCTGATCACGAAAATTTCGCTGCGCTCCTTTCACCCACTAGCGAAGAAAAAGGTATTTTTTGAGCGATGAAATAGCCGATTTGAATTTAGCACAGAGGCTTAATTTAGGCTTGAGGATCTTTTACATGCAGTAAATCTACTAACATGGGACAGCCGGATTTACTTCTCCTCCGAAGGCAGGTGTACAAAGGATTTTTTCGCCCTAAAAATCCACGGTTTCGTTCGCGTTTGAACCCGTGAACTGAGGCATAACAATCCAATACACTAACCGTTACACCATCGCCGCCTTAACGTAGTGCTTCTAAGTGAAAGTGTAAGTAAGGGGTGAGGATAAGACAAGGAAGAGGAAGAAAATATCACGCGCGGTCCGTGGCCCGTTTGTTAAGGTACTGCTCTGGTATTCCCCTGGGGTTGATCGGAGAAACCATAGAACACTACCGATCAGAGCAGCAGGCAGTTATAATTTACATCCAGACAGCAACTGAATGCCACCTAGCGATCTACATAGTGTTCAAAATCCTGCCGCCGTCGGGACTCGGGATGGCTCTTGGCAGTGGCGGTTTTTGTGATGATGGAGGACGGTGCTTGTAATAGTGCTGACAGTAAGCGATGTGGCGCTAGTGGCTGAGGAGCGGAGTTACTACGAGGCTGCCATAAATAGTGTCAGTAGAAATAAGAATGGTAGTGGTTCAAGCTTCATTGCAGTTGTTTTGTTGTTTGTTATGACAGTTGCCAATGATCATATTTGCAATGTGAGTGTTGACGGCAGCGAAATCGGTGATTGGCGTCGCGGTGTCGTTAGCATGTTAACTAATTGCCCTGGTGCTGATAACAACTTGTGTGTACTACGGCAGTTGGATACTCTCAGTATCGAAAACGGAAGTGTACGTTACGGCGATAAAAAGCACAAACTCATGGCTTTGACGAAGGGCTTCCTTTTCTTATAGCAACATGGGAACCTATTCAACGATCAACTGACAAAATTCGAGAGACGTTTTATTGTTACCTAACCAAATATAACAATAAAAATCAATTCTTCTAATAGAGAAAAACACATTTGTTAGAAAAATAATTCAACTAATCATTTTATTAACTTATTCGCTCTTAGTGCAGAAAAAAATTGAACCATACTTAGTGATTGAAATCTATTTATATCCCATCTACGGGATATACCATGTTCTACACTTAAATGCACTATACTCAATTACCAAAGTAGTTGATGCGGCTGGAAACACTAAATACAAATGCAACTCATGAGAGCAGCTGTTCACCACTGTATTGGTTCCTCTAACATCTCTGAAACCAATTAGCAAATATTATAAGTCTTTATCGGAGAATTATCTTCAATTTGCCCCATCAAAACCTCTTTCTCTCATCTTAGTAAACAATCGCGCCTAAGATGCTGGATACCATAACCTTAGTAGGTGTTAAGCATTATAGGGCTCGCCAAGTGAAGAATGAGAGTGGAGAGATATTAGGGATTATAGGTTATAATGGCATTCCTATTCGATCACACGCTTATTATTATGTATATGGCGTTTTAGGGTCAGATTAATCCTACTTTTGCCTAGCACACGATGTTTACAGGCCTGGCATGGGTGTAAATGGGACGTGTAATGAACATGTTGCAATCCCATCACCGTGTCTAGATTTTCTGGCCAGCCTGCGCTTTCTTTCGTCACATAGCTATATAAAATTAGTTTTTTGAATGGGAGGGTACTTCTACTATTCATTGTGTCCTTATCGTTTCTCCCGTTCATCTCCCGGATGGTCTACATCCCATAGGAGTGACCATTGGTGTAGTGGTCAGGTCGTTCACCTCCCGCCTCCAGGCAGTCGAATTCAAAACGTGGTTGATCCATGTGAAATGTGGAGAAAGCTGGTTGCCGTAGAAGTTCTCAACGCTCTCCAGTTTATCCCATCTTGCATTACATTAATGCTTCTTCATCATTAAAATTTGTGAATACAATCACTTCTCGACACCTATCCATGAAATTAATCATTTTAGGCACGGCCGAAAAAGCTTAGGTATTGAGGATTATAATTAAGAATAAATGTATGTGTTTAAAACACTGGGAGTTGTCATTTGAACTTTCTATTTAACCAAAGATTATGTTTTTTATTTTCTCACCTTACTTCATACTCGTAAGTAGATAAAGTCTTTTTCTTGAAATGAAAGATAGTGATACCTACTTGCTGCTATTAACTGTTACATTCTTTGGTTGTAGCAGAGATTGATTTATTTACGTTAAAAACTGTGTGTGACGTTCTACGAGCGACGTGCGACGAGAAGTTAATTTGAAGTTACATTTATGTCCAGAAGCAAAACGAGGGGCCAGCTCGGCATTTGCCCGAGGATCAGGGAAACTGGACGAAAACCTCATCGAGATGGGGGTCATTGACCCACAAGCTGAAGTACAATACTTGTTACAGGATCTTTACAGTTATACAATCCAAATGATATATAATAGATTAAATGTCATTGTTAAAATTAATATTACCTTCCTTTTGGATGCTCGGTATAGTCACTAATTGTATAGTAACCCTTGTGCCACAGAAAAGATTTTACTTGGAACTCAAACTTTTAATGTTGTTTAATGTCATCTGGCAAGGTGTTGAGGTATTATCGTAATCTGTAATTATTGAGGATCCGGGAGGTATCAACAACAAAGTTAAAAGAATATCAATAATTAACCTGACACATGTTTCGGGAATCTCTCTTTTGAGTGTTCGAGTGAAAAAGAAACACCAAGAATTGAATGATTTTGTGTAAGAGTTAAGTAAGCCCGAGCAAAACAGCTTCTTGTATTACGTAGATTAAGTAGAACGAGCAATGTATACTAACTTCATTGAAAAGTTCACACCGTGTATTGTTATAACATTCATTAAGCGGCCACCTGTAACTAAAAGCTCTTTTTTCTCCTGAATCATCAGTGCCCACTTAAACTACAGGTCATTGCAGTTGCCTTCAATGTTCTTAAATTCCTCCGCCACCTCTTCAAGATAGAGATATTACTCTAAGAATGGACCGCTTCGGCAGCTACTGCTTGGCCAGTGCTTGCAACGTGACCACTGTGAATTATGTCCACATTATGCACTTATTTTGTTAGTCCCTTCGTTTACAGTTAGCTCATTTATAATTGGCTACATCACTACCTCTTGCAATGTCATTGTTCTGACGACGTTCTACAGGAGATGTGGCTCAGAGCATCAGCGAATGTCACCGCAGTGCTTCTGACAGGGAGGACCTAGGGTTCAAATCCCGATGGTGGCAGGATTGGCAGTACTTGCCAGATAGGTATGTCGAATTCTGTCGCTGTCTGGGGGAGAATTCTAGCGGTAGTTTTCCTTGGTTTCTCCGATCAATACCAAGCGAATACCGGTGCAGTACCACACCAAACGGGCCCAAGGACAATGCGAGATCTTTCCTTCTAATTCCTAATCCTATCCTATCCCTTCTATACACACTTACATGCAGTACTGTACCACACATGCCGGGAGATCCGTCGGGAGCTTAGAGCTTGCCTCGCAGGAGGAGCGACAGTTGGTCGGCGTCGGATCACGCCGTACAGCAGGGGGAGATTACCGCCACCTTCCGAGAAAAACATGCACTACACTTACAGGAATAATGACTTTCTGCGTTGATACGCCCGGTTTCACTAATAATCAATCATCACTACTTCTTGCAATGCCATTGCCCTGCCTGACGTTCACGTGTTTCCCGACTTGTGAAAGTGGCCCCTTCTTAGAGTAACCCCTGTGTATCTGAAAACGTTACGTACACGTGGTTGCGGCGGCCGCGGCGCCGTGGGCGGGCGGGCGGGCGGGCGGGCGGGCGGGCGAACCCGCCGCCGGAGCGCGAGGTGACCCCCGGCGCGTGACGTCAGCAAGGCCAAGGCCGCGGCCGGCGCCCACGCGCCACGGGCCATCGCGCGCCGTCGGCGCCCCCGCCCGCGCTCCCCATTCGACTCCCGCCGCCGCCCCCCGCCCCCCTCCCGCCCGCGGTCGCTCGCTCTCGTTCGTCCCTTCGCGCCGCAACCACCGCCGCTGCACTCGCGATTCTGGTGGCGGAGAACTACTCTCCTTCTCGTGTGAATGAGGGAGTATTAACTGCGACCGGACGCGTGGGTTTTATAGTCCCGTAATTGTAGTGCACGTTATACCCCTAGGAAAAGGCAATGTTTTGACACCCGCTGTTGTGACATCTGGAGCCGACCTACATAGCCAACCTACATAGCCGACCTACATTTTCCATTTCCTGCTATCCCCCAAATTGGGCACCATTTCGGCCGTGCCAAGCTCTAAGCTCCCAATCTGGACTCCAGGATGATCATTTATGTGGTCCTTGGTACGTAAGGTACTGGTGCGGTATTCATTTGGTATTGATCGGAGAAATCACTGAAAACTTATAATCAGAGCAGCCTTGCTTGTCCAATCTTGCTTGTCCAATGTTGCCTGACTAATCTTGCTTGTCGCGGCGGCACAGGAGCTGTGAGCAGCGCCCAAGTACATGGAGCCCAATTCCCACACAAGGCATACTAAGTGTTTTCATCATGTGATTGTGCTGTTTGGCGTCGTACACTACGTTTACTATATGAGCCATCATTCCATCCATAACCATTTTATATCGTCATTGAAAGTCCTACTATTATCTCTGCGGTGGATGTAATGGCAAATCACTGCCGTGATAATCTGCCAAGAAAAGGAGAAGGCATAAATCTTAAGCCTTCTCTCTCCTTTTCTCTCGGCAATAAAATGAAAGACGATTTATATGCAGAAGATGTGAAAATATTTTAACCAAAATGAACACTATGGAACGCTCTCGATAACTCAAAGAACGGCTCGTAAAATAGAAAATTTGATGTAAACCTATGATAGAATTTTCTTTTGGGAAAGCGGGCAAAATGTCTCTTTAACTCAACAACATTAACAGTAACAGAATAATAACAGACATCATGCTATCAAGTCGAACATCTTGTAAAGATAAAAGAACACACAGAATCCTTATAAACAAAAATTACTCACTACTCATCAGATTCTGTGAACAAAATTCCGAGTGAATTGAACATTAAGACAAAAAGTTTTTAAAATTGTTTACAAAAAATATCTGGAAAAAGAAAATGTAATGAAATGTGAGCACTACTTAAATTTCAGCTTAAAATTTGGACGACTCCAAGTTCTATTACTTATGTGCACTCTGACAACAATAAAATGGAGTATTTTTGATACATTGTTACTTTGCAAAAAAATATGATCAGAAAATCATCATTGAGATAAAAAACAGTACAAGTCCACTGTTTTTGTTTAAACCATAACACATTAATATATTTTTATTGCAATTGTTTCTCAGAACACATTCGTATGGCTTGGTGTAACATCTGAAATAAGAAAACTGTTTAAATATCAACAGTTATTTTGTCACATCTAATCAAAAGTTAAAACTTGAATTATCTCAGAATTTATTTTCTGGTCTAGTACTGATTTTCCACTCACTTATTCAATTATTTCATGTTACTCAAGGATATCTGAAACAAATCATGACTATTGCTTTCTGCGGAATAATGTGACTTTGCCACGTTAAGTACGATTAATTAGTCAAATATATATTTAGCAATGAATAAAAGAGACATCAGGGGACGTTTACCCGTTTAGATTACGTAAAAGGCAAAAAGTGGGTTTAAAATGTGGTGCTGGTTTGTGAAAAACTAAATTCAGCACATCGTAGTCATCTTTCATCACTCTCACGCACCAGCAAACGAAAACAAACCTGTTGTCACTGCAAGGTGGTTGATTCCAGCAACATAGTGTAAATAGCGTCTAGCAACTTTCACCATCCAGTGAATGCGTTTAATGGTCCTTGCTGAAGTAGCCCGCGATCAAGTCTACCAGCCACGATTCGCTGCTGAAACCTTAAACACGAACATTTGGTAAACCAGACTAACAAGATTTGCACCTGTGGTGAGGGCGAATTAAGTTGTGGGGACTCGGGACGTTATATCAGTGTCACCATTTTTGGTGTAGAGAAGTTTCTTCTTCTTCTTCTTCTTCTTCTTCTTCTTCTTCTTCTTCTTCTTCTTCTTCTTCTTCTTCTTATTATTATTATTATTATTATTATTATTATTATTATTATTATTATTACTAATTCTTAATTTGCGCAGAAGTTGATGAAAAATATACTGCCTCTGACAACATGAAAAGGGGTCTGTGATTTCGGTAGCTACCCAGGAACTATGTTAAAAAAAACCAAAAAAAAAACACCTGCCTATGTTAATAAATTTCAAAGCGCGAAGAAATTGAAAGTAAACTACACAGTCTCCGGAAATATGATGGGCATCTGTGATTTCATTAGCAACTCACTAATAATCCAAAAAGATTTATTTTACTAATTTCGAATTACCGCATATGTTGACGGAAAGCTGTGCAGCTTCCTGCCATATGAGAGGTCTCTATGGTTTCATTACATACGCATGAACTAAAAAAAAGCAAAATTGTCTATAGTATGGGCTTCCAATGCGCATAGATATTGAAAGAAATCTATGTTGCCCCGGCCATGTGAGAATTGTCTATGATTTCGTTAGATACCCAGGAACTGAATAAATAAAGTCACTATTATTATTATTATTATTATTATTATTATTATTATTATTATTATTATTATTACTTTCTTGTAATACTGCTATCAATTATGTTTTAAAATGTACTTAGCAGTAATTTCTAAGAAGTCGTTTCACCGTCTCATAGAAATGTTTGCATACGTATAATTTATAATTGTGAGAAATGTATCCAAGACGCAAGTAATGTATGAATGGAAACAAATCAGAATACTTCACCTGATATTCCTGGCACAATCTCAAATGGAGAAGCAATCTTATACTATAACCATTTCAAACTTTCACGTAAATTTTCAATTTCGAAAATAAAGATTTTGCCTCGAAAAATACCAAGAATGACTTGTATTGAATTTTTACGTAACAGGTGCAATGAACTTAATGCAAGAACACTCCCAATTAAACAAACTCATACATCCATTACAACTAAAGAATGTCGATTTTCAGCCTCACAGTCTACATTAAAAACCTATCATTCTCTTTCAGTGAACAATTAATACGTTAATAATTTATACACACTAACATATACATTTTCCTCTCAAAGTGATACTAACATTTAAGAAATCTCTAGGCAGTTATCATTTACTGAAAATAATGGAAGAAACACGTACGCTACACGATTTTCCGAATATATTTATTGACTCATAACTAAACATGGAGCATGTAAATGTTGAATATAAAATAATTGCAGGGTGCCAAGTTATGAAACTTTCAGTGACTTTATGTCTACATAAATCAATATAATCGGCAAGCGAAAGCATTCCAACTATGAATCGAAAAGTGATAAAACGTTAGTATTTGTAAATGAACATTTCTTTTTAATAATATATTTTATTGTTATCACTACAAAGTCTTGGCATGCGAGGTGCTCAATTTGTTTTTGAGTCAACAGACTCTTTGAAAGATTGGAAACATCGAAAATGCAGCTATTTCAATTTTCAGAATAACTAGATCGCGGAAGGAAAACTTCGATCTTCCACAGCTCAGTTTTGATGTAAGCATAGGTTTTTGAAGAGCAAACCTTTGCGATTAACTTAAAATGTAAGAGGTGTAAAAAGAATCCAACGAAACCGCAGGCGAAATTAATTCATCTGTCCTTATCAGATCCAACTTTCGCTCAGACAGAAAACTTCCTAACTATACAATGGTTTTAGGGAAGAGTAATTTTTAATTAGAGAAATATTTAAAGTTTTAAGTGTTTCTTACACTGAAATCCTGACAGGTGTGTATCAATGAATTATTTTCCAAATACCAACAAAATGAAGTAAAGTAACAAAGGAAGAAAATTAAAGAACACTTTGACAAAAATACTAAACATTTCTTGCATTATTTTTTGTTATTTTAGGTCGCACCAACATGTAGGTCATTAGCGACCACTTTTGTATTTAACGGTACGGTAGCTATGAAGATGACATGATATGGGGGAAAGGGCGAACACAATGCCCGATGCGGTCTCGAACCCACGATCCTTTGGTCGGCACTACTTAACGGTCTCGGCCATCCGGAGCGGCATTTCTTGCATTTTGATGTATTTTTCCAATTTATTCGTCAGGGTTCCCGTGTATTTAAAAAATTAACATTTCTTCCGTCTTATATATCTAACTTTTAGCAATATATTTCTTCTTCTCAGCGGGGCCTAGCTTAAATCGAAGGATACATACGAAGCAGGGAGACGTAGGAGGCCTTCACCTCCTTTTCACAACGCTTTCCTTTCCTGGCCGTCTGCTCCAACGCTCCAAATGAAGAGTAGAACCGGATCAACAGCACGCATTCCTAGGCCTTTGCAGCTATTAATTCAAGCGGTTCCTTCGATTCAGCCAGTTGCCTTCACAGTCGGTTGAAGAAGATGAATCGCTTGTTGACAGTGAGAACAAGGAAGAAGCATCTCGACCTAGTTTCGAATGAAAGTTGTTTGAGATACATTTTCATCAAATCTCCTAACGGAATAAACGATCGAGCGATAGCCAGCTGGAGAACAATTGTTATTCCTCTTAATGAGTTACTTATGCTGGAGATGCAACATACGGTTCGAAGTCACTAGTTCCTTTGGAATCTTTAAACAAACGCGCAATTCCACGCACAAAGAATTTGCGAGTTCTAAATCACTACAAATAAAATACTGTTTTGAATGACATATAGTTTATACGAAAAATTCGAGTTATTCGAGAAATACGTATTTTTTTCATATGCGATTCGGAACGAATTTCAACACACGCATATTAAGAGGAATGTTCAGTATTTTAGATAAACCTATTTTACTGTCATATTCTATCTTATCTAGAACACCAGACAATATAAATGTATTAAGTCATTAACAAGACGTCATTTCTTTATCTTTCCACAGAAGATGACCAAATTCCAGCATTAAGAACGAAATGATGTCTTGACGTGAGCACCTGACAACCCACGATTAGGATGTGATCTTAGAATACCAGGTAGAATAAGAAAACACTTTTCGTTTTCATTGGAAAGTATTCTGTTTGTTGTTAAGTACAGCTGAAAATGTACAATATAATTTTTAACACCCACCGGAGGCGTCACGCAAAGCTAGTAAATAGAAATTCCAGAATTTCAAAAGAAATAGCTTCCTTCACTAAATCAACTTCCTTCTCAAAGGGACTAATGCAGGATAATGTTGACATTAGCCAACATGAGTTAGCTCTAGTAGGTGAAATGCGTTGCGGCAACGAGTAATAACAAATATTATGTGATAAACAGGGGCCAGACTATTGGTGGGAAGTTTTTAAGGCTAGTGGTAGACAGGGAGTGTAGTTTCGTGTTCCATTCTGACGTTGTAAATTTCTGTTTACGCCATACCACCAAACTCCAACTGTAACGCATATTCCCAACGCATTTTTACACGAAAAGACTTCTCTCAAGCACATAATGCGCCTCACACTCGGACAATCATCTCTCTTGAGCCAACGGCCTGGGTCTCTTCCTATTATGCCGGATGAACACCGAAATGATCCGCTCATAGTCATTAGTGTGTCTTTACCCACGAATTCCGTCTGTATAAAGTATGATTTCACTATTTCTAACATTAAAGATTTAGGGAACCTTCTGGGTCAAGAGCCTTCCTGATCAATGATCCCCATGTCGATTAGGTTTTTCGACCAGTTTCCCCGTTTCATTGCACAAATACCGAGATGGACCCTTGTTTTGGTTATAGACAAAAATGTAGATTCAATATGCTCACGTTGTGTCGACCTCTTCTTTTGCTACTAGAATCGGGAGTGGTGGTTGCTCGTGTGTGAGCAAAACTATACAAAGAAATCTACAGTTCAGCAATACAAATACGTTTTCTACCATTTGATGGCGAAAATATCTAGTTCTCAAATACTGCTAACTTCCATTTGTTGGATCATTCATCATTCAATTACGTTTAATAAAAAAGAGTAGATTGATTCCGGAGCTCAAGATAACATGCGCAGATCATGTTCCTCCCCACATACAGTTTCTACTGTTTTTGGACGAAAATAAATGCAATTGAATGAAGCCGCCCCACACATGACACGCGTAGGCGCTGTGTGGTACGGTGCCGCGTTCTGGAGGTTCGCGTGCGTTTCGGCGGAGGCGTGCGGGGGGACCTCCGCGCCGCCGTTCCCACAGGTGGCCGCGCGGAAGGGGGGCGGGGCGGGGCGGGGCCGGGCCGGGCCGGGCCGGGAGATACGCGCGGCCGAAATGGGATTTTAAGTGGCCGGCGGCTGGCGGGCAGCGCCTCGGTAGCGTGTCACGGCAGCGCCTGCCGGGGAATAGGAAACGGCTTGATTAGCAGCGAAGCTCCGGCCGCGAGGGGCGCTGTTCGCGTTGAACGCGCGTTTTTACGTGGACGGAGGGGAGGGGGCGGCCTCGGTGGAACAACGGGATTTGCAGCTGTGTCCGAGTACGCGGAGGCGAAGTCTGGAGGTTCGACTCCCGAGGAACGCTGGGGTGTTTACCGGCGGAGAGTCAGAGACAGCATTGAGGCAACTGACGGAAAGAGAGTTTGGGCAAGGCTGAACGATGGCGATTTTCGATAATAGCTAGATTTGTATTTATCGATTATGTGTCCCGAGAAGGGCAATTGGCCTCGATGTCGTTCGAACCCTGGTTTCCTAGTCGGTTTTCAAACGAAGCCGCGGCGATGACTTGAATTCGCTTAACATGGTTAAGGAATTCGGTTAGCGACACTGTTTTCGCGTTCCTGGCCTTTCAGTAGAATCATCCTGGTATTCGCCTGACCACGAAAAACCCCGATCAGGATGACCGGTACGGGGACTGAACACGGGCCTCCTGAATGCGAAGTCAGCGCGCTACGCCCTGAGCCACTTTCGTCGGTACTAGCTAGATAGGTAGGTTGAACTCAGCAGCTGCCTGGAGGAGCCTTTTAGAGTCTGCAGCTCTGATTGGTAGTTTTTGCGGGCATTTGGCTGATCTCGTTTTCCAAACTCTTTAAGACGTTTCTCTGCCTCCTTGGTTACGACGGTTTGATCGCAAGGAACAGCAATATATACAAATAGATACAATTTTTCTCCAAATTCTTTATAACGATATCTGGTTTGTTTGCTGGTTTTATGCGATTAGTTTGAACTTGTTGGTCGTACAAAATTGTCCAGTGTCCAAGAGATGCCACCGGTTTTGGTGAGTGTTCATTTCACTTGGGGCATGTGTTGGAACTTCGAGGGCGGTACAGATATGCCAGTGAAGGCAACTACCCTGCCGTGCCGTTTCTTTTCAAGAACTGTTGTCGTCTGGCTTCCTCCGAATTCTTTTTACTCTTACTTTCTAACTCTATTCAGATCAGAGTGATTGAAGCTGTAGCGGGCAGTCGACCGGACATACAAGAAGATTAGTATGTTACACCTGATACTGCACCTCCGCCACCAAAATGCAAAAGCGATAATACACACGTGATGAAAAGACATGGGGGAGCTATTGCGCATCTTATCACACGGGAATTTTAAATGTAGTCAGATACCAAAATTATCACGTTGTTACATGTCATTGAAACTTATATATGAAGCATTTAAAAAAAATTAGATTACTAACATATTAAGTCTTTTAAAAAAGAACTGTGATTTTTACGACGTGTGTTGTAATTATAAATATCAGTAGTGCATGAAAATATGTCCCCACCGTTAAGTAAGTCACTTTTGACAAATATTACAGATTCGTAAATATACAGGCAAGGTAAGATTTCAAGCTCAATGAAGAGAGGCTTGCAAGGGTAACGCAGATGCCCTTTTTTCATTATTCGAATAATTTTCTTTTGCAATCTAAAGGTCTGAATAAACTGGTCTGCAATCTACTGGTCTACTATTGCCTCGTGTATTTCAATTACATCTTCATCGTGCTATTTTTGGGTAGTCAATGTTGAAAATTGTCACTTTGTACCAATTTCAAAATGTTTCTCAACACTTCCCGCTCTCCATGCAAATCTGGCAGCCATCTTGTCTGGCTTTTCAAACGAAGTGCCTTTGTTGTGGTCACGTGGTTCGTGACGTAAACTGGTGCTGCGCACAACGAGCAAATATCGGTGCTCCGGACTACCTCGCCCTTGTATTTTCATCATGGGCACACACATGTTGCGGTGCTCAGACTTGTAAATATGATTCCAGCTGGATCGAACAAAGTACCAAGGGAAATGTAAAATGGTGGCAAAAAGGAAGATAAAGGCCAAAATAACGCAAATTACTTACGTGAAAAATCTTGTTTGATGTTCAGTAAGGCGAAGATTGTAATGTTATGAGAAAGTTGCGAATGATGGAAATGAATCATTTGATCGGAGATGATGGGAATTGCTATAATTGATTGATTAATTGATTGTTTTAGTGATTTTGGTCAGGTCAACTACTAAGATCATTATTCTCGTAAGTGTAATGCACGTTTTTTGCTCGGGAGGTGGTGGTGATTTTTCCACGCTGTATGGCGAGGTCCGGCGCCGATCTATCGTCGGCTAGCGGGACACCGCCCCAGCCGGGACAAACTCTTAGCTCCTAACGGGTCTCCCAGAATGTGTGGTAGTGTAGTGCATGTTAGTGTAAGTGTGTGTGTGTGTAACGTGTGGGGATTGGACATGGAAGAGGAAGATGAGATCGAGCGCGGTTTGTGGCCCGTTTGTTAGAATACTGCTAAGGCATTCGCCTGGTGTTGATCGTAGAAACCACGGAAAACTACAAATCAGAGAAGCCGGCCGCTAGAATTATCCTCTAGACAGCGACTGAATATAACCTAGCTAACACGCTAGTGTCGAAAATCCTGCCACCATCGGGACTCGATCCTAGGACTTCCCGGTCAGAGGGACTGCAGTGACTTCAGTTGATGCCCTGAATCATACAAGTATATCCTGGTAAATTGCACTAAACATCGTTTGTGGCTTCGAAAGAGAAAATCATTTTAATTCGGTTGGAGTGCACATGAAGGGAATGTCGACACAAATAATTGATTTCAATACTAATGTGTTCTGCATGGATTGCAGCATCGGCGATTTAGGAATATGGAAAATGTAAGAAGGCTGAACGTAACAATAGCGGTGTGTTGCTGGATGCTCCAAGGAAGGAGTTGTTCGTAAACAATTTAATTTGTAAAAACGATTTATATGTATTGAATTCATAAGGAGACTTCAAGTTAACTTATTTGAGTAGAAATTGAAATATAATGCATATTTTTGGGGTTTGTTATTTTAAACGTCGAAACAGTATTTTGAGAGAATGTATTTGTATTAGATTATATTGTAGAGTTGTTATTTTGATAAAAAATGCGTTTTTCGTAATGTTTCTTGTGTTTCTTAGTTTAACATATTTCAATAAGAGCAGAGAGTAATGTTACGATTTTGTTTTACGAAATTAGATCGCTGGCACTCATTTAAGTACAGAATAATATTTAAATCACGTCCATTATTTTACACTAGAATAAAATAATTAGTACAAAGTCTTAATATTGAAAGATAATTGTTTCAAAACAAATTAATATTGAAACAACATTGAAACAGCATTCCGCACAACTTCTGGGCTGTAAAATTAGCCACGGTTCGAAGCATTTCTCACGTGCAGCCCCCAGACCTTGAAACTTTCAACTCTAATTACGAAGATTTCCGAAATCATGAATGAATCCAATGGAACTCGTGTTGTTTCTTCTAACAGCATGTCTGCTTCTCAACAATTACAGACGGAACACTTCTAATTGGCTGCATTTGGCACGTCATTCTGCAACGAAGACGAAAGCAACACTTACGTCATTATAACCTTGAGGTTTAATTACGATCGAGTAACTATGTTTTGCGACTACTTCTCTAATATTTGCCATCAGAAAGGATTTTCAGCCTTCGTAGTATAGCTTTGCAACAATTGTTCTCTCCGACATTAGTATTGAAATCGGGCCACAGCTGTTATCGAAACACACATCAATTTAGTATTAAACGATGTGATGAACGAACGTGAATATCACTAATAATAATATTAATAGTAATAATAGTAATATGGTTAATTATGTAATATTTTTAAAAAATAATTCCTAAAATTGTAAGTTAGAAAATTTCATAAATCTGACTTTAACCTTGGTTAGTCAGAAGAACGAAAAAATTGCGAAATATTGATCCAAATTAGTTTTAAAACCCTAAACGAGAGCAAAAATCAAAGTCTGTCATTTTGAGAATCGTACAGTGGAGGCATACTGTAAGAGTTTCGCTAGGGATAAGACTTTCAAAAATCAAGTAACTCACAACAATCCCCGAAGAATGCCTATTGAGTTTTTGGAGAGAAGACCTTGGGCCTCGGCCTATTGATGAAACAGATGGAAGAGGTTCAGCAAGTACAATTAGCTTTATTTGTACATATCAAGTATTATAATACAAGAATTACGCAAATGAACAATTTCTGCGAAAGGCGTGATTCAGGAATATCTATTTTAAAATCACACTTAGGAAAGTCAAAGGGAGGGATTAGTTATTAACTTGTAAAAAATGTTAATTATATAATGACTTGCAGTGCAATGAAGTGGAATAAATGGTAACAACAGTACAGTAATATCGTGTTACATTGAATAAAACAATGAAATACAGTTGGTGTAAATCATAATAAAAATATAATTTATAAAGACACACAACATATCCAATATAACTACTACACCAGAAGTAGAAGTAAGTATAACCAATATCCAGCAATGAAATTTCCTATTGCGTTCCTGACTCTTATTTCACGGGAAAAGATCTCATTACTCTGAGCAACGGGCCCAGGGAACCTACGTCGGAATGAACTGAAATGGAATGGGATGAAATGAATACTCCAAATGCAATTTAAGAAAGGAGTTCAAGAATGATATCACACCTTAAGAACAGTCGAGCATCAACGTAGAGGAACTCCCTGCTTGAGAGCGAGGCGCGGGGGTTGGAGGTGCTGACGGTCGCGGCGACGACGGGGTCTGCTGCGTCCATCACCCTCTCCGCTTCCAGCATACACGCGCGCGCGCAGCATTGCGGTGCAACAGCGGCTCCGGAGCAAGCACACGGCGCGAGCAGATACCACGTTCTGGAGGAATCGGTCGAGGGGCAGTTTTGACAACACACAGCGTCTCCGGGCTAAATTTTGATTGGTTATTTCGTGTTTTCGGGCGACAATTGCCAAGGTCATTAGTTCCTTAAGTGTCGTACAAAGTTTTGTCGCGGGAGTTAGCGGCGTTCCTCCCGCGCTGGATAGAGAGATCCGGCGCCAACCTATAAGTTTGCGGATTTTGCGCCAACCAACACAGGATTTTCCCCATCAAGGTATCTCCCACCAGCGGGGCACTGCCGCTGTCGGGACAAGGTTAAAGCTCCCGACTGGTCTCCCAACATGTGTGGTAGGGTAGTGCATTAAAGGGAGCGTGTAAGGGATGAGGATGAGGCTAGAAAGAGGAAGGGAAGATCTCGCGCAGTGCGTGGTCCGTTTGTTAGGATAATGCTTCGCCATTCTTCTGGTTTTGATCGGAGAAACCACGGAAAACAACCGCTCACAACGGCCGGCCGCTAGAATGCTCCTCCCGCCAGCGGCTGGAGCGTTTGGGATAAAACACTTTTAAATATGGGCGGCTGTGTTGCTCTGTTATAAATTACATTTTAAAAGTGCGCTCGTGCTATATTGAACAACCATTTTTGGAGCGTCATTGTACCTCAAGATAGATCTATTATCGTCACTATGAGAGAAATTACCACAAATTTAAACTGATGCCATTGAATGCGTGTTTTATGCTCATGGGGATCCCATGATCTCAGGGGTCTGCAGAAACAAACGAGCCGTCTTAGGCTGCGTATTGCTGTGTGCTTACAATCAGAATAGAGGAACTTCTTTAGAAGGCAGGTAACTGGCGAGGTATTGTAGTTTCTGTTTGAGGCTTTGAAGAAAGAGACGGTGGAATGGAATGGACCCACGCTGCCTGTACACCCTCCAACAACTGTTCTCTGCGTCTTACTCCCCCAAACCACTAGCGTCTAGTTTTCTGGGATGAAGATGGAGTTTTGCTGGTTGACTGGGTTTTTTCTAACCAGCCTGTAAAAAAACTAAAAGCTATTGCTATTTTTTCAACACAACGTGAAACAGCACATGAGTCGCAAGACAACAGAATGGCTTCAATGAGATTTACGAAGCTTATCAACTCCCATATATTAACCGGACGTGGCCCCTGCAGACATTGCTTGTTTACAGATTTTTGTATTACACCAAGGAAATCAATATGCGGATTACGACTGGTGCCACACCACTGCAAAGGAATGGCTTGCTACAGACACCAAGACACATCCCGAAAATGGGAGCTGTGCATTCAGTTCGGAAGAGAACACTTATTGTTTCTATGTTTCTGTTTTAGGAATAAAATAAATTTTGTGGCATTTGTAGCGGTTGTCCAAACCATTCCTGACTGCTCCAAGTAATGAGAAAAACTGTTTTTTAACGAGTGTGTATTGGATTTCGATGAAACAAAAAATGAAACATTAAAAAAAACACGAAAGCAGTTTTCATGGAACTCGCAAACACATATAGAAAGGATAAGCAATATGGCTGTGAAATCTGTCCAACACTAAATAACCCCAAAATGCCCTAAAATAAATATAAAGCAAGGTTTCTCAGGGTAGGTGCTTCGCCACCAGATATCGAACGTTCTTGTGAAAAAGAAGAAGGAAAGAGGAAATCAAGATAACAAACACCAATGACACTCATACGTAAACTAATCGATAATTTGTAATTGATAATTTGTGTCGTGTATTAATTTCTGCTATAAAAATAACAATAAAAGAGAAAAATGTGTCTGGATCTTGAAAACACAACTTTCAGAATGTTATGGCGTTAATCTAGGTATAAATAAAAAGGAATGAGTGTATGTCTGCCGCACATAGACGCAAAAATACACGACCGATTTGGCTGCAATTTTCATACTTTCTTGTTATTTGTACCGCGAGTAGGTAAAGAGTGGTTTGAATTAAATCAGTCATTTGGGGGCGGGGATTTTGCGAAGTTAAACGAGGTGGACGAGGTCGTTCCAGATAATCTTGCTTGAAGTGCGATCTATGGAAACGTTTTGAACCACATGCCTGCTTCGATTCATAATATCACATCAAAGTTGCGATCTAGAAAGCTGGATATGTAGTTAAGGCGTGGTTAATCTTATTAAATAAATTGATTTTGAATTTATATATTGTGGCGTCGCCAATAATAAAATAATTTTTACATCTAATGATAGCTCCCGTCGAGGCAGAAGTGGGTCGAGGGACACTGCCTTCGCCGCGAAGGTCCTTTTGTTACGCCGCAGGGCTTGCCCCGACCGCATTCAGGCCCTTTTCAGAGGCGACCCGTTTATTGCCCTCATAAAAGACACACTGGCCCCCTGGCCGAAACCCGATCGGACAATGCACGCCCTCGCGCCCCCTCTTTTGCCACCACCCCGGGAAGGAATGCCAAGCCCCGAAGGAGTTTGCACGGGTGTCGATTAAGAGGAAGACACATTTACAACGCGACTTGAGTAAGGCACCCGAACCCCACGGGGGCTATTTACAAATTAAACACAGCAGGCTGCCGATAAGCCTTTTGCCGACCGAGATGACCCGTGAAATGCGCTCCTGCTTGAACACGTGTCCAGACAGCTGCGAGGAGCTTCTGGAACATCTGACAAAGGGGAAGCGAGAGAGAGGAGAGGAGCCGTGTTAGACAGAGAGCGATCTATGGAAAAGTACATAAAAATTGCCACATGATTGGTAAATCAGAATCCTGCGACGCAGTTACCCTCAGCCAATGGGAAGCTTCGCCATGAGGGAAGGGGTAAACTTACAGAGTTAGAAACATTTTGGGAAGGGGAAAGGGAGTTTTCTTGGATACGAGATGAGAGAGGAAACTTTACTTGCGATCGGAGCGCGACGGGGGAGGAACACTCCCAGAGAGGAGAAGTACTTTTGACGGAACGTTACTTGGTTACTTGTTACTTGGTCACTTGGTTACTTGGTCACTTGATTACTTGGACTTGATTACTTGATTACTTGGTTACTCGGTCGCTCAATCAGATTGCTTATTTACTTTACTTTAACTTTTACTGACGATCGGGAGGCGAGTTGGGAAAGACTTTCCCAGAGTCTATTTAGTTCGAACGCGACTAGTGCACTTGTCGCGGAGGAAACTCGGGCGGGAGATCACTGGATCCCGCGCTACTTTGCCGCGTTACGCCGGACCCATTGATAGCCCACCGCATTACGTCAGCGCCCGTGGCCACTCGCCCGACTGAGCCTGCTCGAGTCGGCGACCTGGGACTGCCGCTGCCAGCTGAGAGGGGACGCGCCGCAGAAGGTCAGCGACCCGGACTGCCGCCGCCCCTGCCTCCGAGGCTGCCGCCCGGCTCGCTCGTGGAGACAGCACAGCCACCGGTGAAAAGCTACGAGGCGAAGCCGTCTCGCAGGACAATTTTAACGGCGAGAAATTGCTAGTGGCCGCGCTCAGGCCCTGCAGATCTTAAATGGTGAATTGCACGTTTCATCAAAGAGTAAGCCTAATATGTTAGCCTTAAGGGAATTAGCAACTAGTAATAAGGACAATGAGCTCACAGAGTAGAGTTAGTAAGAAACTTGCGTCGCCCTTTGCGACATGTAACTTCCCTGGCAGCTCATGGTGCCAGGAATAAACTGTTATTTGTTATAAATAACTCTGTGCTATAATTCATGACCTCCCAACACTTCCATCCAGTCATATTTCAGGAGCTGAACCTGGCGCCCTCCCCCGTGCTCGTTTACAATATGAAGATATGAAATAAAAACTACTAATCTACTAGTGACCATGATGCACAATTTCTTACAATTACAAAAAACATGAACATTGACAAAAATTATTCACGCATGTGCAGAGCATTCACTAAAGTTAACATAAAATTATTTACGGACTACTTGCTGAAGGAATCATGGGACACAGTTTATAACGTTGTTGACATAAATGAAAAATATAATCTATTTTTCTCAAAACTTTCATTTCACTTTAACGCATGCTTTGCTCTCAAAACGAGAAAATTAAATATTTCAAGGAAAAATAATACTTGGATCACACAAGGTATAAGAACACCGTGTAAAACAAACGTGCGCTTTACTTTATTTCTAAACATCATAACGTATCACCCGGTTTCCATGTCTACTTTTGAAAATACAAAAGAATCTAAAGAAAAGTAATAGTTCACGCAAAAATAATGAAAAATAATCAAGATATTTTAAACGCTAGTAACAAAACTAAAGCGACCACATCATCTCGTTACTTAGTAGAGAATGTTGTTTTAAAGGATAAGGAAAGAGAAGCCAGTAGTCTGGAAAAAGTGACAAATCTCTTCAACCAACATTTTTCTAGAATTGCGGCTCAACTCACGAAGGGACTAAAACCGTTAAATTCAACATCATTACCTTCCCAAAAATATTTCGACACGATTTTTATTTCCGAAACTTCTTCTAACGAAATCTTACGAAACGTCAGTATACTAAAAAATAAATATTCATCTGGTTTAGATAAATTTCCGAATTGTTTACTGAAAACTTGTGTACCTGCCTTTGTACACCCGTTAACTCACATTTTAAATGCTTCTTTATGCACAGGAGTATTTCCAGATATTTTCAAAACAGCAAAAATTAAGCCACTTTTTAAAAAAGGGAGAAAAAATGAAATTCAAAATTACCGACCAATTTCTCTCTTGTCAGGTTTCTCTAAAATATTAGGGAGGCTTTTCTATACGTGAATGGAAACTTTTCTCGGAATAAACGATGCGTTTTCAGACACACAACACGAATTTAGAAAATCTAAATCTACGGAAACTGCCATTTTTTCTTTTTCAAGATGTTGCTTCATCAATGGACCAAAATAAAGTACCCATTGGAATATTTTTAGATCTTTCGAAAGCTTTTGGATAACTGGATTGGACAACCTCGTACCTCAAACATCGATCCCAAAGAGTAGAAATCCCGTACTGGCACGAAAGAACATTATTTACTCATCTTTCCAGTTCTTTACCAATTGGCTTTGGGGTTCCGCAAAACTCGATCTTAGGTTCTATCCTCTTTCTGTTATACGTAAACGATATGCCCTCGTCTATTAAAAACGGAAGAACGGTTCTGTTTGCCGATGACACGAATGTTCTTTGCAAAAAGGAAACAATAAATTGTACGATTTTAGAAGTTTCAAATTGGTTTTGTAGTAACAAATTAATAGTTAATGAAGGAAAAACGGTTCATTGCAATTTTGCATTTCAAATCAGCAATCGCATGCCTCATTGAAAATGAATAATATGCAATTAGCTGATGTTCAGGTAACAAAATTTCTAGGTCTCTCAATTCAGTCAAACCTCAAATGGAATGTACATATAAGAAAATTAAACACCAAATTAAGTTCATTATGTTACGCATTCAATATTCTATCAAAATTTGTCAGCCTTCATGCAGCTCGTTGCGTGTATTTTGCAAATGTACATTCCCGCCTGAGATATGGTATAAAATTCTGGGGAAACTCAGACCTTTAGATTGCAAAAGAAAATAATTCGAATAATGAAAAAATGCCATCCGCGTTACCCTTGCTAGCCTCTCTTCATTGAGTTTGGAATCTTACCACTGCCTTGCCTATATATTTACGAATCTGTAATATTTGTCAAAAGTGACTTACTAAACGGTGGGAACATATTTTCATGGAATACTGCTATTTATAATTACAACACACGTCGTAAAAATCACGTCGATCAAGTGTCAGTATCTACAGATCACTATCAGAAATCCACATACAATACATGTACGTTACTTTACAAAGCACTGCCAGATGAGATGAAGTCAGTTCACAAATTTAAGTTAAAAGTAAATTTTTTCTGCTGCATAACTGTATATATACAATTAGATACTATACTGATTATCAAAAAGAAAAATAATGTTTATATTAACAAAACAGTGATACATAATTAATTAGTTTACATTTGTATTGTATATTTTTTTTAAAGACTTAATATGTTTGTAACAAATAATGTACTTCAGCTTCCGGGTCAATGACCCTCATATCGATCAGGTTTTTGTCTAGTTTCCCTGATACATTGAGCTAATGCTGAGATGGCCCCTTGTTTTGCTTCTGTACGTAACTGTAGCTTCACCATGCGCACGTTTTGTTGAACTCTCCTTTTGCTTGAAATGGTAAGAGTAGAGGTAAGGGCGAGTTGCTATTTTGTTAGCAATGCAGAAAAATCATACATGCAATTCGTGTACTGATGCAAATAAGTATTCTATAACTCGGAAACGAAAACGACTATTTTTCAAATATTGCTAATCTTACGATTTTTAAAATTTATTTTAAAATTTTATTTATTTATATTACACATTTTCTCATCTTTCAACTATTTATAGTTAAAATGACGGGAAGAGATTCTGGAACTTAAGAAAACATGCGCAGATAATTTTCTCCCCCCTACGTCACATACTGTTTTTACTGTTTTTTTTACTGAATAAATCTAAATCTAAATCTAAATTTTAATTTATTTAATACACTTCAATAGCGAAGCATTGCACTAGTAAGTTGTAAATAACACAAGTAAAACATTGAAGGGTGGAAGTTGAGTTCAGGCATTGTTGTAAGAAACAATTCTGCATATAATCAAAAATAGTATACGAGAGACAACTTGATCTTCCCTTACAGAAATTTTGAGCATTGGAGTAGCATTCTCAAAAATTGTGGCTTTTCAATAGAGAGCAAAGCACTGCAAGCTTCCATTACAAGCTAATAAAAATGTGAACAATTTCCTTCAGTTTAACAAATTTTTAGTTGATTGCTGTAATACATGCTGTTGGAATTTGAAAGAAAACGATCTTATCTTTCCAGTGTAATTATTTTCTCAAAAAGGCCAAATTTTGAGGCACGCGTTAAATTTTAGGAACTATGATATTGCTGAACAATAACATGAAATAAAGACATAGTAATTTTCAATGCCCCCCTGAGAAAAACTGATACAATGCATTTCTTAATACTCTAACAGATTTTAGAGGTTAGGTTTCAAGCTAATAAAATGAAAATATATTTTTGGAATAATACCCTCACCATAGGACATGTAGTACCCAAATTTAAAGAACAAACTTACAAAATTGTCGTCTGGAATACTTACATTACGTTTCTTATCTGTTTTAAAGCTCTCAAGAAGTCACTATCCTAACCTTTTACTTACACTCAGGGTCTCCCAGAGAAAACCAGGAGCCTGGGGCAGTTTACCTATGGGAGCCCCTCATTTCAAACAAAAAATTCCCCTCTTCAAGAACATAATTCGTTACTAGATGCATCAGAAATAGCTTATAGCATTGAAGTTGGATTAGAGATGAATACATTTGTTATTTATTTTCAGTGAAGGGAAATTTGAAGCCCCAATTAAGTCGGGGCCTGCCCCCTTTCTGGTCGCCCCCGCTTACACTTACACTTACAACCACTACACTACCATCCATGTCGGTAGACCAACCTGGAGGTTAGGTATTTTATATCTGTCGTGAGTAAAGTGCCTTTCAAAATGTGTATCTTTCAAGTAATTAAGCATCCTTTTTAGTGAATGTATGCCATCCTAGTTTGTAGTGTTTGGGTTTGTTTCATCTTTACAATTCCCTGATTGTATGGATTTCATTTGCCCAGATTAATTTCGATCCCTGTTCCGATAAACGAAGATCAACATTAATTCTTTGAGACTCTTCATTGAAATGAATCATTGAGAAACTTTTTCCCCTACTTCAAGAAGATAAAGCCCACTCCGAAACAAAAGAGCGCTCTGTTGAAAGGCTGAGCTATGCACCAGCCAGCAGCGTCGCAAGCCAGAAGGCTCACTGGATTCTTCCGAGGGCCGTACAAAGCCTCCAGTGTTCTATGGGTGTGCTTGTAAGCAAACGCCTACTGGCCTTCGAAGTGGCTGACCAGTTGTAGCTTTCGAAGCTCAAGCATTCAGGGTGGCCGTGCGATTTAACAATTACAGGCGCAAGCAAGATTTTTGTTATTGTTAACATATTTTCGAATTCTTTCTTTGTTTGGAATGTTTTCAAATAACACCGATCTGCGTAATTTTTTATGTCTGTAATATTTTATTTGTTTTTTCATGCGTTTTTCACGCTGATTTCAAATCTGCAATCGACATTTCCTGCAGCGACCTGACATGAACTTCAGTTTTTTCTCTACAAGCCAATATATGTTTTTAACATTTGTGGTATTGTAATGCCTTTCGCTGCAGGTGTAGTGCTGCTAGCAGCGATTGCAGGCAATTACAATTGCTTCCAGTACAGGATGCTATAAAAATTAGGTTCGCAGGGAAACTAAGTTCCCTGGAGGAGCGTGGTGGTCAGCGAGGTTTCAATTAGAGACCAAGTCCGATGAAGTATGAAATTTTAATATAAGAATAGAGCTGCAGAGCAGCGTGATGTGTACACAGCAAAGTCTTTAGGCGGTCTCCCCCCTCCCAACGCTAGCAGATCCTTATATGGGAAACAGGGAGTTTAACGAGGCCATTACGCCGCCCCAGCCAGAACCCGGCATCCCCTAGACGCAATAAACTGACATAACTGTCAGAGGACTTTTGCCTTTCTTGAAAACTAACCAGTTCCCGAACATTCCTGTTTCCACGTCTGGATCATGTCAACGTTGACAGCGGTTCGGGTAGTCTTAATCACCCGTGACCTGAGCGCCTGCTCCCGGCGAGACCCTAATTTTAACCATGAAGGGTAATATTTCTTTCACGTACAAGTTGAAAGAAATATTCATTGCTCTTCTTAAGCAATGCGTACTTCACATGTACGTAGGTGCATTTGCCATTACACCTCCCCCCTTAGAAAAAGTTTTGATCAACAGATGAAAACTTTTCTAACGGAAAGCTTTACTTGAGCTTCTCGTTCGTGTGGATATGGGTAGATGTTCTTTCTCGCCATCAACATCAGTTATGTTGGTAGATTTTGGTGAGTGAGCAGGAGATATTGTGGAATTTATTTCTGCAGTAGAAGACTGCTCGTCACGAGTGCCAGTTGTCTGATAACTAACAATTCTCCCTGCTCCTGAATAATTATGAATATTAATACAGAATCTTTCTCTTGTTTCTTTCCAGCAATTCTTTGGCGAACATCTATCCCATAACCAATAAGTACAATTTCTACACTTTTTCACACAACAAAAACACACACAACATGAAAATGTTACAACAATAAATATACCAAAAACAGAACTACCTGTTATTACATTAGCGTACCAATACGTATAATTCTTTCTTCCTTGTTCCTCAATTAGTTTCTCTACCTCATCAACCTTAACACTAGCAATTTTCAAATCATCAACTGAGGACATAATATTGACTAAAGGAATATCTAATTCTAAATCTGCAAAAGTTTTGACCTTGTCACTGTCAAAGCAACAATCATAATTGATCGGTACAATTGGCAAGAAATCATTAGTGAAATTACTCTCCAGAGTTGATGTAGCAAACAAAGTTACATACGTGGAAAAAGCTTTACATCTCTGGTTCAAACATAACTTTCCTTCCTTTTGAATTGAAATGTGATCGGATGTATCTCCACACAGAACAGTCAATCTTTCTTGCCTTGGAGTTACAAACAACCACTGGTTATTTAGAAAGAGAGGTATCCAAAAAGTTCTTTCCAAACGAATTATTCTAGTCTCACAATTATGTGGCATAATAGTAGTAGATGGATGAAGGAGTGACGCTTCGCAATCCATCCCGGGAATAAAAGTATAAATTGGTACATCTTCCTTACATACATAGTTTAACATACTAGTTTGAAAACATTTTGACAACTCATCATTTGACATTTTACCATAATGTTGCCTCATGGAATCACTAAAAATAAACTCTTTGCTTGAACTTAAAAATACATATGTGTTAGTTCCTTTGGACACGGGAAAAGGTAGGATCTTATAGAGATGATAGATATTGGGGGAGAGAAGAGGAATTTCTAATACATACACCAAATATTGCTTTAAAGCGTACACATGGGGAATCATTATCTTTTGGAGTTCAGGAAGGGGAAAAGGAGGATAATCCAAACCATTTGGCAGTGCCTGGCTCTCCATTACCTTTTTGATCTTAGCGGTAGTAATGAGTTGTGGCTGCAGCGTTCCCTGCTCTGCATGGACAAAAGCATCTAGCAAAATTTCAAACGAATGCTGACATTCCTCGATACCTCTTTGCAATATTCTTATTTGCTCATTGATCTGACTGATGTTTTCTATCTCCACTTCTAATGCATTAACTTTGTTATCAGTATAATTAGCTAATTTATTCAAATTTTGTTTTAATGTTTTCTCATTTTGATTCACTCTTTGAATTGTTAAGTTAACAGAACTTAATGTCGATTTTATTACCGTCATTTGATCTTTGGAAATGTGTAAAAATTCGCTTTGCTCTTTTTCTAATTCTGAAATATGTTTATTATATTCCTCTGCATCCGATTGTGTTAGAGTTCCAAAAAGTACCTTTGCTATTTCTCCCACCAAATTTAATACTCCTCTCTTTGTTTTTACCGCTCTTTTATTGAAAGATTCGACATTTTCTGAATCTACCATATATTCGCTTACTAAATCTCTCAAATTATCAATATAATACGTTTTAGATCTCATGTATTGCTGAAAAGCTCCACAGTCTGTCAGATGATACCAATTTGCTTCCGATACTTTATTACAATATTCGGCTACCTTTCTGTGATGTTCTTTCGTACTCTTCCAAAGCTCCTTAATGGGTTCTAAATTTATATAGCTTACTACTTTCCATCGCATTGGGTAAAAAGAGATAGTTCCAGCTTCATCAAAATAAATCCCGGTTTGCGATTGTAGCTGCTTCACTTCCTGTCCATTTGCCATTTCCCACCACCATAATAACGCCGTTAATATTGCCCAATTCCTAAGAGCCCTCATGCTTCGTTTCGTTCCCTGAAACGGAAGAAAAATATGGTTTCAGTCGGTTGGTATGTACTTCCTGATGCTTACGTTTACCCACCTCTAGAATAATTGCATTAGGTTCCTTCATCATCTTTACTTCATAAGGACCTTTCCATAATGGTTCTAACTTATGCCTAGCTTCAATTCTTAATAATACTAAATCATTTACCTTAAACTTTACAGGATTGGCTTTTGTTTTCTCTCTTTGATTTTCCTTGAATTGTATCAATCTTTCCTTAGCAATTTTATGACAATTCTGCATTTTAAATTTAACATTCCGTATTATGTCATCATAGTTGTACAAAGGTTGCGGAGTACTTTGTAAAATCCCTGGAATATTACATCTCCTACCGTATAATATCTCATAAGGTGTGAACTTAGTGATACTATGCGGAGTAGTATTGTAAGAAAAACATGCAAACGGTAACCACGTATTCCAATTAAAAGACTTTGGATCACAAAAACAACGTAAGTACGTTACAAGCGTTTTATGAGTCCGTTCTAATGCTCCATTACTCTCCGGATGATACGCTGCGGTATTGATTTTTTCAATCTTAAACAACTTGCATATTCTTTTGAATACGTCAGACATAAAATTACTCCCTTGATCAGTGACTATAGAGTTTGGAATACCGTATATTAATATAACCTTGTTCACAAACGCATCTGTTATTTCTTCCACAGTTTGATTCTTAATAGGAATAGCGATAACATATTTACTTAAATTGTCTTGGCAAGTTAAAATATATCTAAAATTGTCTTCCGTAACTGGAAGGGGACCTACCACATCGAGATAAAGTTTACAAAACGGTTCGTCCTGAGTATCAGTGACTTCTAATTGCTGTTTTATTTTGTGATGGGGGTCTTTATTCATTTGACACACCTTGCAATTCCTAATATAATCGGCTACGTCCTTCTCCATTCCCATCCAACTTGTATATAATTTTAACCTTTCTGTAGTTCTTTGAATTCCCTGGTGACCACCTACCGGGCAATTATGCATTTCTTTAATAATTGCTAATTTCCTCTCATTGCTTATTTGCTCTACATTAAATTGCATACATTCTACAGGATATCTACTTAAACAATCAGCATTACAATTTTTAATCCCTGCTCTGTATTTAATTTCATAATCGTATTCTTCTAGCAATAATGTCCATCTCAATAATCTTGAACTCGGATCTTTCACATTAAAGATCCATATTAATCCTTTGTGATCCGTAACGACTGTAAATTTTCTACCTAGTAAATAAGGTCGAAAGTGTTTACAAGCCCAGACGATTGACAAACACTCTTTTTCCACCGTACTGTAATTAATTTCTGCCTTGTTCAGGGTTCTACTGGCGTAAGCTATTGGCTTATCCTCACCTAATTTTCCTTGTGAAAGTATTGCTCCAATTGCATATCCACTAGCGTCAGTCGTCAATATGAAAGGCTTGGTAAAGTCGGGATATTGTAAAAGGGGTGCTTCAGTTAACTTTTGTCTCAGTAAATCAAAACTGTTCTGTTCCTTTTCTGTCCACTGCCACTCGACATCCTTCTTTAATAACTCTGTCAAAGGTCTTGCTATTGTACTAAACCCATCGATAAACTTTCTGTAATAACCTGCTAAACCTAAAAATGACTTTATGTCCTTCGGGTTTCCTGGTCTGGGAAATTCTGTTACTGATTGAACTTTTCGCGGATCAGGTTTTACTCCTTTTGTTGTCACCACATGTCCTAAGTAGTTTAATTCTACCTTCAAAAATTCACATTTGTCGGGTTCAATTTTGATATTATGTTTCCTGAGTTGCCCGAGTACTTCCCTTAGCTTTTTGTTATGCTCGGCTAATGTTTCTCCCATTATCAGCACATCGTCCATGTAGCAAAAGCATCTGTCACCAATTGACTCGTGCAGAATAGAGTTCATCATGCGTTGAAACGTAGCAGGAGCTGATTTTAGACCAAAAGGCATACGCGTGTATTCATAATGGCCGCTAGCCGTACTAAATGCAGTTTTGCATTGATCCTCTGGTTCGATTGGCACTTGTAAATACCCACTGGCACAATCGAGAGCAGAAAAGTAACGCGATCTTCCTATTTTATCCAAAATATCCTGAATATTTGGAAGAGGATAGCTATCTCCTACTGTTACGTCATTAAGTCGTCTAAAATCCACGCAAATTCGCCACTTCTTTTTGCCAGTCGCATCGATCTTTTTCGGAACTACAAGCAAAGGAAAATTCCATTCGCTCTTACTATGAGTAATTATTCCGTCATTTAGCATTTGTTCTACTTGCCTCTGAATTTCCTCCTGATGAGCCTGAGGTAACCTATAATTCTTTAAAGTAATTGGTCTACCTTTAGGAATAGAGGGTGTGGGAATATAATGTTTTGCCGCTGTCGTACTAGTCAGTTTGTCTCCCGGTAATTTGAAAACATCTACAAATTCACTACATATGTCTCTAATATCTTTAGCTCCTTCCTCTATATGATGCAATCTCAAGTTATCATATAATAATTCTATTCTCCGCTTCGTGAACGCGTCTTCATTCGTCCTATCAGTAGCATTATTTAACTGAGTCGGAGGTTTCTTTAATATTGGTGTTTCTCGTACTATTAACGTTTCGGGCGTGACATTTACAATAAGACACGGAAACGTTTTATCACAATTCGTTAAAGTTGCCGCACAGACTATTCCTGGCTGCAATAATTGTTGCTCTACATATCTCACTCCTTTTTCTGTGGTCGGGAATTGAACTACTGACTCACTGAAAGGTGGTATTGCAATATTTTTAGTAAACACATAATTATTCCTTAAAAGCCAATCTTGTCCTAATATAACATCAATATTTCTAGGCAATTTATTTACAACATAATATTTGGATTCTATTGACTCACTGCAATTATTCAGAGTTAAATTTACCATACCTTTTACCTTGATATTTTTTCCACTAATACCTTGAATCTCAATTACATCATCGCTTTGGGCAATATTTTTGACTAATGAGGATTCCCTTACCAATGATACCTGGGCCCCTGTATCAATTAAGGCTATTCCTAAGCCTCCCTTAATTTCCGGACACAATACATATACCTCGTATGGTCCCAAATCATTTTTCATGTAACTGGTTTTATCAAAGGCGTCCCCTTGTTTTACACAGTTAACCTCCTGCGACTCCTTGCCGCATCCAGGATTCATCACAGTAACTATATCACGTGAATCTCTATCACAAGAGCTATTCCTTACTGTATCTTTATCACGCGAATCTCTTTCACGGCTGTGATTTCCCCCAGTTTCCATATCACCTACGCAGCCATTTTGTAGAGTTACTTGCGGCTGCTCAAGCAACTCTACTGCCTGTTTCCCTGTTTGCAATTCCTAGTTTCATGATTTCGCCTACCACATTTGGCGCATTTCGGTTCATTATTGCAAACCCTAGATATATGACCCAGTTCCTGACATCTATAACATTTCACAGTATTTACAGCAGTAACATTAACTTCACTTTTAATATGCGTACTTTGTTGCCTCCTAGAATCATATCGCGTATTCTCGTATCGCGAATTCCATTGCCCCTGATTATTCTTATACCTTTGCGATTTCACTTCGCTTTCTTCTTGTAAAGCGGTTTCAACTATTTGTGCTAAAGATTCCTCTTCTCCTTTAGCTTTAACAATATACCTTATCCTTTCATCTTTCAGTCCCGCAATAAACGTTCCCTTTAAGAATTCTCCTATTAACTGCAGACCTCCTTCTACGTAACGCGCATTATCTTTCTGTTCTAATTTTTCCAACCTGCCTTTTACTTCTCTTCTCAGATCTATAGCCATACTATCTACTCGCGAACCCCATTGTGCTACTGTTTCATTTGATCCCTGCTTCGACGTGAATAATACGCCCGCGTAATATTCTAACGTACGCCGTACAGAGAAGTTTTCCTCTAATATCGCTCTAACCTGTTCCCAAGTTTCGCGTTCTGTTCGTGCTAATAACCTATCTTTAGCATTGCCAGTAATTTTTGATTCAATGAATTTCAAAAGCAATGATCGTTTATTGGGGTGTACTACTTCCGTTGCTGCCTCAACTCCTTCTATAAATTCTCTAAGATGTCGGGGATTTCCATCAAAGTTACGCGATATTAATTTTACTGCCTGTATAACTGATATATAATTTTCCTCATTATCGCCAATATCATTGTCTGCCATGGCTGGATTAACCTCTTACCAGGAAAAAGATGTAGGGTGGCTTGAAGATGCGCAGTTCGGGCCTCCAGTGATGGCTTCGCAGCTCCCCTCAGGGTAGAGGACCCTCTCGCGGCGCAGGCTGCCAACGGCTAATCACCGAAGACGTCCCTCGGGCTCGTCAGCGGCTGCTGGTGCTGGCCTCCAAACCACGGACTCGGCTTCTGCAGGCGGTGAACGGGTACCACGGCGCCTTGTGGATTCCTCTGGAGCGTTGTTCCCTCGAGAAAGGCTCCGGCCCACCTCGGTACAGGCGCGAAGTCTCTCCAGCCCGGCCGTCAGCAGAAAGTAATTGAATTCGCTGTGCTCCTCAATCCAAGCCGCTGCCACCATGTAATGCCTTTCGCTGCAGGTGTAGTGCTGCTAGCAGCGATTGCAGGCAATTACAATTGCTTCCAGTACAGGATGCAATAAAAATTAGGTTCGCAGGGAAACTAAGTTCCCTGGAGGAGCGTGGTGGTCAGCGAGGTTTCAATTAGAGACCAAGTCCGATGAAGTATGAAATTTTAATATAAGAATAGAGCTGCAGAGCAGCGTGATGTGTACACAGCAAAGTCTTTAGGCGGTCTCCCCCCTCCCAACGCTAGCAGATCCTTATATGGGAAACAGGGAGTTTAACGAGGCCATTACGCCGCCCCAGCCAGAACCCGGCATCCCCTAGACGCAATAAACTGACATAACTGTCAGAGGACTTTTGCCTTTCTTGAAAACTAACCAGTTCCCGAACATTCCTGTTTCCACGTCTGGATCATGTCAACGTTGACAGCGGTTCGGGTAGTCTTAATCACCCGTGACCTGAGCGCCTGCTCCCGGCGAGACCCTAATTTTAACCATGAAGGGTAATATTTCTTTCACGTACAAGTTGAAAGAAATATTCATTGCTCTTCTTAAGCAATGCGTACTTCACATGTACGTAGGTGCATTTGCCATTACAGTATTTATTAGATTTTAATGCTAATACGAAATATTTCTTTTTTAGACAGATTTTTATAATTACTTGAGAATGGTACTTGTTAAAGATAAGTAAATTTCATCAATTAACATGAATAGGAAATCCAAAAATGACCTAAATATGTTTTGCTACATATTTGGTAAAGTGACGTTGCCAGTGGAAATTTCAAACATTACGAGAACAGCATTTGTGATAGCCAGCTATTACGCTTATTTTCATTTGAAATTGAGAGATCAGAACAAGACCTTTGCTCCACAGCTATGGTGTCGAACATGTGTTAAGTAGACTTGAACGATGGAACAAGGGAATGGTAGACGCAATTAACATTTGGTATACTTATGGTGTGGAGGGAGGGAAAATATCATTTAACATATTGCTACTTTTGCTGGACAAAATCACTAGGTAATTAATGTCGAGAGACTTTATTTTATATTTCAGAGGTAGTTATCAAGGTTGCTGAGTAATATTTCTTTAAAAATAGACTTATGTAAAAAAAACTTTAAAATATAATAAAGGAAAGGTGAAATAGTGACATTTATTTCAATCATTCACATTTATTACTGATGAGGGACGCATACGTAAAGAAAGTAAGAGTACCGGAAGTAGAGAGTAAAATGTGTATGTTCTTTTATACAATTTTCTATTTGCAAATATTGTTCTGAAACTATCTTGTGAAATTTACTTAATAGTTAGTTTCATAGAGCCTGCTGTTGTTTTCGCGTCTTTTATCAAGTTATTTGGGTTAAATAGGGAAATTTCGCCGGGTGAGTGAACCTCCAGTCTTCCTCAACCGATCTCGCCAGCCACTCTAGCGAAATCCAGTTGTGTTTGCGGAATCAGAGGTTTTCAGGTCAAGGAGATGTCCGAAAGGTTAGAGGACTTGTTTCACGTCGGGTGTTCTAAAAAATACGTCAGGAGAGATTGCTATCTCACTTTTTATGTTTAAGTTTCTTCGCCATGTTTAAAAATCTCTTTATGCTACTTAGCTTTCACGTGTCATATCTAATTTCATTTTATCTCTTATCTCACAACCCATTTGCGTATGACTAATGCTTTTCCGCGTCTGCAGTAAGCATTTTCAGTGTTTGATGTAATAGTTCTTTTGAAATCTGTTTAGTTTCTGTGAAAATCTGATTAGTTCAGATGTTACTGAAGTTCAACAAACTTGGGTGCTACTTACAAATTCGTGTTATGCTTTCATAATAAGAAATAATAAGCCGCCTATAAGCATTGACTTCAGAAGTACCTCAATGTTGCCTTTCTTATTCAGAGGACATCATCTCAATACCGTTTTTAACAAAATATTATTGGTAGTGGAACTTTACAATATAGATGATGCTAAAAAGAGCTCGAATATTTATATTATGTTACACCTTTTTACATTGAAATCATGAATATACATTAAAATTTCTAACGTAATAGATATGGTCATTAAGTAGTAGAGCAATGGACGAAATTCAAGAAATAAAGAAATTAACTGCTCTAAAATTTGTTCCTGAGTTTTCAAGGCAGTTAGTATTAAACGTTCAATTACAGAAATATCTAACTGGTAGAAAGGCAAGAGAAGTAACAGCTTTCTGCCTTCAATTCCCTTTCAAGCAGCGACCCCATTTTCTATTGCAATTAAAGAAATACGAATCGGTTTGATCATCTCAAAATCGTTATTTAAACTCAAATAATATAATGAAATAAAATTTAGCCACATTTGGGAAAATATATAAAATAATATATAGTATTTTTATTTCAAATGTTTAATTCGTAATGCGCAAATTATCTTTCAATTGTTTTCATTTCTATGGTTGTAATGATGGCTCACAAAAAGTCCAAGTTAATAATTGAATACGGGGGAAAATGTCGAAATAAGAGTATTTATCGAATCTTAAAAGGAAAGTCAAAGTGATGTAGTTCAGCTAAAGAAATAATATAATTCCCAGAAACCGGATCACATCATGTGTGGTATTCTTACTTGCCTGCTAAAATATCTAGTACATTATTATGACACAATTCGGTTATAATCTACTTGATTGGCGAAAAATATGATGATTATTTTCGTCATGCTGGGAGAGCACGTATATTCATTTCATGAGGACACGCGAACGTAATTTGTAAGTAATGGAAGTATTTTTAGAGAGAAACAGTCAATAAAAGAAGTTATTTTCTCACCACGGCAGGAAATGCTAATACTTTTTATATCGCAGTTCTCGAATGGACAAAAAAGAGTTTTTCGGTGTTTAGCAGTTCTTCCTCCAAGCAAATACTTTCCTCAATAAATTCATTACGTTCGGCACTTCAGGTAATTTGTTTCCTGATTACATTTACCTTGAGGAGTACACGAATGTGTTGTGATTTTCCTTAATACAAGGCTTTAGACAAACAATTATTTAGTGCCAACAAAATACGACGTCAATACCTGTACTGTCAATATGCAGTATTTAATAGCTTTCATGTATAATTTCATTTCTGATAATATTCATTGCAACGATTTATTAATCCTACTTACCGACAAATTTCTCTTAAACGTTTGCGTTATCAGACACGTTATTTCTACGACTCGAACAATTACATTCAGGAGAGAGAGGTTTAGAAAGTGTGTTGTTTTCACTATCTTTTCACAGTTACTTCCTTCTGATTAGCAGTACAACCGGTTCAAGTCGCTCGTCGCCTTTTAACTAGAAAACAGTTATCTGCTAAAGACATTGAACTTCTCCTTTTATTGTTTAGATAAGTAAATAGAACCAAATTCCAACTTTTTTAGTTCGTTGCTCTAAAACGCATTTCAGTATCATGAGCAAGCACACAAACAAGCCGTCTGATCCCACCCACGCTGTACGGATGAAATGCATTCTCATGCCTAACACAATAGTTTACCCAAGACCTCTTGGAAGGGCCAAGGCTTCTCACAGTCCGATACTCGAAGGAAGAAACGTCTTGTTAGATCCTTCTTTATCCTTACGTATGACCTTATGCGTTTTAGCTGTTCGTTCAAAATTAGCTTTTGTCTCATGTTCTGTAAATGTGTGATTTGAAACTGAAAATAGCAAAAAGAAAAAGAATGATGTAAACATGTTACTCTTTCTTAAAATTATTTGGGTGTATAATTATTTTATTAATTAATTAATTTATTTATTGGCTCCTCAAGCAAATCTTAGGGTATCGATTTTTAAACAATTTTAAACAGTCTATCAACTAGATCCTGTTTCGCCAAATTAATGTAGTCTTCACGAAACTATTAATTTAATATTTGGAAAATTGATAGTTGAATCTATTGTGAATTGTCTGTGCAGTTGATATCTATGCGTGCACATTGTTTACAACTGTAAATGAATGTTGTTGAATGAATGAACTGAAAATGAATTACAGCTATGAATATATTTCTTTGGCGTTGCCATTTATGATCGCCGAAAATATCAACACTTCTGAACTGTATTTGCAATTGACAAAAAAAAATTACTTCCTCGTGTACTTCTAGTTGACAAAGGTGGGTTATTGTGTAGAGCGTAGTGCCGATATTTTAACAGGAACAAATTTTTGTGTCTTTACAAAAAGTGGCATTTTCTTTCCCCTGTATACAGTGCATTACTTTCTCGTATATTTAGTACATTCAAAATACAGGTTTGGGGGATCCTTGTTACAGAAAGTGTTTTTTCTCAAAACATCCGACAGTATGTCCGTGTTGTCTAAACCTTACATAAAATTTTGTGCAAAAAGGGTATTTCCTGGGCAATTCGACAGACGTCGCGGCCAGTCGAATTTTTCATCCTTTCATATTTCAAGGGTATTTTACGAAGAAGCTCCTACGTTATTTTTGTTTGTCAAGTTTCTTACAAACGTCTCCAAATTCTTTTTTTCATATGTTCGAACACAGCAAAGTCGTTTATAAAAAGGGCATCAGAGTTTTAGTAAACCTACTGAATTAAAAGTTGCAAGAGTTAAAAAATCAATTTATTCCCAAAACTACATTACCAAGACAGATATTATTTATTAATGAAATATTGTCTTCCAAACCAGATCATTAAACGAAGAGCTTACCTTACAAAAGAGTTAAGCGCCATTCTTTCCAAACTTACATTTTACTATATATTCATTCTACAGATTATTGTGCATGGCCCTACCAAGTGCTGTACGTAATTCCTGGTGTGGCAGTCGTTAGGTGTGCCGAAAGGTAGATTAGTTGACATGTCAGACTGTTCTTACCCTACAAAGAGGTAACAGAAACCCTACAAAAGTAACACTTACGATTTTCCATCGAGAAGCTGCTACAGTAGGTTTCTGTAACAACTGTTCAAGCAGTGTCAACTCGTGCAAGATAAGTATACACTCCATGTGATGGGATTATAATGGTGTGTTATATTACGAGGTGTTACCAGCTGGCAGGACCATTGAATTAACTGTACATTGTCTCCAGTTAAGTTGAGTAATGCAAAAAACGCCCAGAATTGGCAAAACGTACGGGTGTCTTCCAGCACAACAACGGGAGTCCCCACGCGTCGTTGACCACTCGGTACAAACTGTTATACGTCTTGGCTGGGGTGTTTTGCCTCGTACTGCCCCATATTGACCGAACCTAACGCCTTCAAACTGTTCCGCTCGTTGCAGAATTCCATGAACGGAAAATATTCGCCAAAGAGGCTGTAAAAACGCACATGGAGCAGTTTTTGCCTGTAAACGAACATTCTACGGACGTGGCATTATGAAATTAAGGGTCGCCCCTAGGCCAATCCAATACACTCACAGTAATATATAAAGGGTAGATAAAAAATCAAAGAGAAAATGAAGTGGATATGAAATGGGTTTTTTCGAACATGTCCCCGCCGCGTGTTCATGGGCGAGGGACTCGTGGCTAGGGCGCCGTCGCGCGGTCTGCGTCACCCACGCGGCCGACGCCTGTTTCCGAAAGCAGCGGCCCTCGAGGAGGGCGCAACTTGCGAGGAGCGGCGGCGCCCCCGGAATGGGGGTCCGATGGGAGGAACGTCGGCCCCGAATTAGGAATGGGACATCGACAACGATACATCGATGCTCAAAATTAAAACATACGACGTCAATTAACCTCGTCCCCAAACTATCGGTGTAGTGAGATACACCAAATCTGTCTTTGCAAAGAGAAGATCAGATAAACATTTAAGTCTTTGGTAGATCAAAGAAATTAATATTTCATTTTAATGGTATGCCAATAGACATTATTCCACAAGGTAAAATTTGTAAAGAAAATAACAAACTTTAATTGCATTAATTTTGAAATCAATGAACGAGTAAATTTGTTATTGGAAAAGGAAAGCTGATTCATTAAATAGACTCCGCAACCAACCATTTCATTTTTAACAGAATACGTTTTCACATAATACCCAATCCGTACGGGTTAATGTGTACGTAATTATTTCTCAACAATATAGGAATTTAGGAGTCGGGCATTCATAAAAAAATAGAGTAAAAATTAAATTGTTTAAAGTTTCAAGTATTTTCGAATATAAGTAAGAAACGATCACAAAAGAGCTCGCTCAGCGTGTTCAGCTTATATTAACTGCCGATACCAAAAAGGTGAATATAACAACGTTTCAAAATGGCGTGCCAAACGTCGGGCAGATTGTTTCAATAATACGTAACCTTTAAAACGTTATAGTTATTAAACATCGATGTTTTTAAAACTGGATTAGTAACCATGGAAGTTCACATGTTGGAATCTATTATGAAATTGGACTCCTTTAAGCATTTTAAATTGAGATTTAAGTGATAAAATGAAGTAAAAATATCATCAGGACAATTAACAAAACTTTGATTATCTGATTCGGTAATTAAAAAATAATATAGATTTATTTTATCCACGAAACTAGATTTTTTATTTTCATCTTTGGTCACGTTGGTCTGAACAATATTCAATTTATGGATCTGAAAATTATAATAGAATGTTGTTATATTGGTAGCTACTTGTTTTAACACTAGAACGCCCGGCTTACCAATATCCCTACCCGGAGTCGTTTCGACTCCGCGCCTTCAGCTCACTTCTTTAAAGGAAATATTGGAAAAATATTCATCTACGTCACTATAACGCTAATAGAAACAATAATTTGGTGTGTAATAGAAGTATTACGCGAAAACGTAAATATATTTTAAACAATAATTGTCATTACTGTCCCTCGAAATCGAAGTAAAAGGATCATATTGAACGGTATCCGCAAGTAAACAGGCAAAACTTGAAAAGTAAATGTTAATATAATAACAATATTATTGTCATAGTAAGTATAATATAAAATGTTATAAACATTTAATTTTATTTGCAACTAGTTTTATATCTCACCGAAAATGTATTTCCTTGCAATGCACTTCCCATGCTATGTAGCAACATATCAAATTTATTTGAAATAATTTACATATGTTTTGTTTCAAACTGATAGGAACTTTATGTGTGTTAAGAGGACGGAGTTCTATAAGAAATTTAATGCCATGTTTCAAATAAAAGTAGTTCGTGTTCAGTTTTTATTTTATTACCTTTCTACATTTCTGACCTTACTAGGCATAATCTGTATGAACATGTGGTTGTAGATCTAAAACTGAAATGACTTGAACTACAATTTTGGAGCACATTTTGTACAATACTACATTCGTTCGATCAACATCTGTTTGTACCCTTATACGTGGTTCTTGGCTACATTTTCCAGGTGTTTCCTCTCATTGCCTTGAACAAAAATTTCACCATATTTTCAATGTATGTAAACATTGATACACAGCATTTTAGTGATCATTTCCCATGAGTCACCATTCATCAAAAGCAATTTACTGCTTTTGACCGTTGCTCATGCTATGAACTGTGTACTATATTACATACATCGAGTTTGGAAGGTAAATGCTGGCTTGTCGACTCTGTTCCTCTGACGCATAATATTGGTACAGTTGGTAAAAGTTTCTGCATTTACTAAAGCAGAATAATTTTCCTGATGAAAGCAGCGAAATTTGTTATTGCTTTCTTTTCAAACCCCTCTTATTATTGTTGGAAAGTCACTAAATTACAAAATCCTATCTTTAGAAACAAAGAAGTTACGAGGACAAAGATCGCCAGGAGTCGAAATGATACCTCTGGGCGTCGTGTTTACTTATTTATGCATTTATATTATTATGTATTTAAATATGTATTCATTTATAAACAGATAAATGAAACAGGTTCAAAATAAGGAACTAAATATTTGTAATTAAGTCGTGATTTGCAACAAATTTGAACTTTTTTTCTGTAATGGAAAGGAAATTACTGACGTAATGTACTTTGTAGCAGTGGGAACGAAAATACCACAAAATGTTCTATGATTATGTGGTTTAGTTGTCGTGTAATTTTAAATAAAAAAGATTCAAACTCATACTTTTACTTCTTCTTGTTAGCATTATTTAGAACTTACCTCCGTTAAAGATGTTTTCTATTGGTCTTTCGCTAGTCATGAACCGCAATCCCTGAGTGCAGATCAGAAATGCTAGCTACCGTGGATGTATTCCACATTTCCTGATATCGTACAAACGAAAACCGATTTTCGCCAAAACGTTAGTCAGTCTGTCTGTTCTGCTAATCTGTCTCCATCTGTCTCTGTCTGCCTGTTTGCCACTGCCTGTCTGTCTCTATCTCTCTGTCTGTCTGCTGTCTCTATCATCGGAGCGACGCACCCATATAATAATGGTGTACGTCCGTTTCAATTTTTCTGTGATCGTGTTTCTTAAACTAAACTACTTGTATGTTAGTTTATTATAATTACATAATCCGGTTTCTTCATTAAAACTTCTGGGATTTCGAAACTTTCAAAAGTTTTTTTTATAACGTGACCTTCATCTTCAATATTAAAGTCAGGCATTTCTCTTTTAATGTATTATATTCTAAAGTTTTATATCTTCAAAAACATTTCATATATATTTGTGTAATTTTTATTTCTTTATATTTCTCAATATTTATGTTTCTTTCAAAATGCTAGTAGTTTTGGAGTAATTTTGAGTTAAATCATGTTTTTTTAGATTCCACAGTCTCTTGTATTTTAAATATAGGCACACAATCAAGCAGCCCGGTGGACGAGTGGCTATCTCTCTTGCCTACCAATCTGGAAGCACAGGATCGACTTTCGATTTCCAGGGGACTTTTTAATGTATGTTTCTCGAGTAGAGGAGCAAAGACCGTTTATTAATATGGCATAAGTACGTTTTTCATAAAAAATTATGAACTTTCAAAAATGACTTTTCAAATTGTACATTTTAATATCCTGTGCTTCTTTTGCTGAAGAGTGCATCACGAGATGAGAATTGAAGAATTAGCGGGTTACACTTTGCAATATTAATAGGCAGCTTTTGCACGGCGAAGCGTTATAGCAATCGACGGTAATACCGATGTACGAACGCGCAGTTCGAGTTTCACATCACATTCGAGCATCTCTCGTGTGTAGAAGATTAAAATTGCTATCGACTGCTGTATGATATGCCCTGCAAAAACCCCCTAATATAGGCATATTACTTATCGGTTACAAATAATACGAGAACGTAAGTGCTGTTGGGGTTCCACTAATTTAACTTTCAAAGTATTGTGGTTACTGCAGGGGCGAGCAGAAGGGAGACGGCTGGGGCAATTTGCGACAGGCCCCGCCTTAATTAAGGCCCCGAATTTTTTTCGTTCATAAGAAATGAAACGTATAACCATCTTTAATACAAATTTAACACTATAAATTATTTCTGATGGATAGAAAAATTATTTCTGTTTATGAAATGGGGGAGGAGGGATCAACTGCCCCAGGCCCCTGATTTTCTCTGGGAGCCCCTGTCAGGCTGTGTGCGCGGAGTGCGTAGCTTTTGCCCTGTCGTAATGGGAAGTCGGTCTACTGTGCGGAGGCGGCGGCGGCGGCTGCGGCTGCTGCGGCGCCGAGGCCGCGCCAAGGTCGCTCGCTGCTCGCCGCCACCGCCGCCGCCGCCGCCGCCGCTGCTGCTGCAGTGCCAGCTTCCGGCTCGCGCCGCCCGGCCCGCTCAATCTCCTCTGTCGCCGTTGCGACATGCGCACGAATGCATGTTCCTAGGAGTTTCTTCTGGGAACCCGTTTGCGTTGTCTCCAGCCCGGATTTATTTTCATTTTGCCGAGTACTGTTTTACGTAATATTCGCACAGCTATAAATTACTCACGCCTGGAAATACTTGATGATACCACATTCAAAAAAGGAAATGCATTATTTTGATGTATTGAACTTTCTCTATACTTAAAGTACGGAGTAGATTCCCTACATGGAAACCCGGAATTGAGCTTTCCATTACAACTTCGCTTTCTATTGCAATTTCTATTTATTTAGATTTATTTGGTCAAAATGAAAAAAAAAGAAAAGAAAAAGAAAGTAAAAACTGTATGTGACGTGTGGGGGAGAAGATCTTCTACGAACGTTTTCTTGAGTTCCAGAATCCGAGTTCCAGAATTTCGATTGTTTTTACTTAAATGTTCTCTCTTACAAGGCAAATTAGTTTTTCAGTATTCAACATGCGTTTTCATTTACTATCTACCCATCGTCTACTCTCATCTTATTGCAAGTCTCTTCTCCTTCTCAACCTTTCAAGCATTCCAGTGAGTTAAAAATGGAGGTTAAAGATGTCAGAACTCGTGGATAGAGTCCGGATTTTCATGTAATTACATGTGTTTTGTTTTTTCTTCTCACGTTTCTTAAAACTGTAATCTTGAAGACTCATCGCCGTCGTAACACAATATCCAACTGTTTCGTTACATATATTTACATATTTAGTACTATATTACTTATTTTGGTATTTTCACCAAATATTTTTTTCTATCAATTTTCTTTAATTTTATTGCATATTTTTTAGAAACAAATTTTCGAAAAAAAAACAAACAAAAACAAAACAATAATTTGTTTCTACATTATTACTGCTTGGCGTCTACTGGAGGTACGCAACGGGAAGACACGGTCAGACTTTCTCTTAGTCCGGCGCGCTCGCTTCGCGCTCGCTTATTTGAATGGCGGGAAACGAGCGTCGGCGACTGAGATCGTTTTCAACATTACATGTAAAAAGTATCACTGACGCCGCATTTCGTGACCTTTAACCTGAGTTTCTGAGAATCTTTGGCTTCCGCCGACGTGTAACACCGATGAAAATACTACACGCTGTTATTTCATGGTCGTAGATGGCGCTACTTTGTACGATGGCTTCTGTTGCGTATAGTCTGGCTGCTAAATTACAGTTCTGGATAGCAATAGTTAAAGCTTTTACTACTGACGGGAAAGTGGTATAGTGCAAAGTATGCATGAACTTGTGCTCTCCAAATGATTTTTAAAACGTTTGTATTCTTTTTAAAATTTGTTTAGGAAATTTTTTATAAATATAATTTCGTATTATGAAAATGTGATTTATAATTAGTGTATTTTAATATTACATATTTTGTCTGATTTTACTCATTTATTACATTACTGAGAACATTTATAAGCATAAATAATAAATAAAAATATTCATAAGATAATTATGTTTTTATTAGAAATAGGGCCTACATTTGAATGAGCCGTTTACGCTGTCGTTTTGTGAATAACAATAATATAGCCATACCATGCGAACAACTTGTACAATGTATATGATTAACTTCACGTCATAATAATACTAATAATAATAATAATAATAATAATAATAATAATAATAATAATAATAATAATTATTATTATTATTATTATTATTATTATTATGAAATTATTATTATTATCAATATAAACAGGTTCGTAATAATTTGCAAATAAATATTGTAAAGGCTCAAGTTAAAGAATTTAATGTTTTCTTTGTCAATGAAGTACGAAACGCTTAAGATACATTTTCCTCTTTAGAGAATTATCATCAATGTACGCTCCATAGAGTAGTATGTTTCCTAGCTCATGTTATGTACGCTACCGGACGTAACGACTCTTCTTTTATCATAAACAAGCCTTGATCATAAACTTACGTAACGATTTTCTTGCAAGCTTTGCAACAGTTTTGAACGGATCCTTGACCTTTCTGCTCGGCAGAACAGTTTGTCAGAGGCAAGCACCTCGTTCTCAGAGGGCACAAGGTTAACTTGAGAAGCGAATGTCACGATCAAGAGAGGTTACTGAACTGGCCAGTTGCGTGACAAAAATGGTTCTTCTTAACGATCGTTTCCTTGCTGTCAAAATCATCAGCAAAATTGGACTATCAAAACTGATGTTCAGAATGTAAATTTTGTTGCTGAAGGCAAGTTGCCATGCGAATCGAACACAAACGACCACGAAGACAGTGGAGGGAGCAGAACCAAATAAATGCGTTGCTAAATTAAATGTGATGAGAATAGCAGATTTCTGATTTTTTTCCGTTTTAAAGTGTTTTCTCTTGAATTCGTTAGCAGATTCGATTTCTTTTCTTAGCAATGTGGGAACTACTCAATCAAACTGCAATTTTGATGTAATCTCCAGTAACAATATGAAAGAAAACAAGTCGTTGGTTTCACGTAAGTGCACGGACTTACTGAAGTCGGAATGATGTTATGTTGTGAATGCAGAGAAGTCACATCTTCAATAAGACCCATAAGAAAATTCGAAAATCTTACTATGCGTCTCTTAACAGGTAACGCGTCTTTTCTTCCCTTTTGCAATGGTTTGAAAGAAATGGCTTTTAGTGTAATCTCATCTCCTTTTAAGGAAATATTATTATTTTCATTTTAGACGTATTATTCACACCACATGGACTTGTTGCGAAGCGTCATCGCGAGTGCTGTAATATAATCGTACCTGTCTGGAGCTGTTACTTGAACAGCAGAACCGTCTGACATATGACTAAATTTACAGTGTTTTATTTATAAACATTTTATTTTGCAAACTTGTCTAACTCCGTAACTTACCGCCGTGTACTTCTAGTCGAGAGTAATATTTTTTGTCTACAGCTATCAATGTCATCCACAAGCATGGCCATATATGAATTATATAACACATTACATTATATCGCTCATTATTATACCTCTTTAAACAAAAACTGTAATATCTTGTTTCAATGTATAAAGAACCTGCTTCCATTTAATTATCTAAATTTTTGAAAATAATTTTCAAATTACATCTGTAATATTACTTCTCACATCCATAAAACAAAATTACCGTCCTCAACAACATAAAACAAAGTTATAGTTCAAACGATTTGTTAGATTGCTATTTCTTTGCTTTTTATAATTATTTCTAATTCTATGTTTATAACGTGTTGATATATGTGTTTCCCAATTTTGATGATAGGGGCAGTGATTCATAAATTGGAAATCAGAACACGTCCTGATTTTCATTCCAAAACTCAAAATCTCTTCAAGATCCAACACTCATCAACTAATTTTATTTTTCATTACATGAAACATTATAAAAGGTATTGTCTTGACAGATAGACGGTAATTTGTAGAGACATAAACTCTACTATATTCTTCGAGAACAATATTTTGTTACTATTAGGAGTTCATTCAAAAGATACTTTCTAAAAGTTTTAGATTTATTTGATACTGCTTAAACGATTTAACACACATTCTTGCTTTATCATTCAAGTCATGCGCCACATCTAACGGTGAGAGCATGCCAAAAGTAGCTGACCCCTGCATTTGGAACTGGCTGTTGCCAAAACGAAAGAAATATTTTCATGCAGAGTGATTAACGGCATACTTTGAAGGTCATGGCTGATTTATTATGAATCCTTTCGCGTTGAATGTATGAAATATTCTGGAAAGATCACGGTTTGATAATGTGTTTGAAATTTGAAAAGTGATTTATAACATTTTAAATAATAATAATAATAATAATAATAATAATAATAATAATAATAATAATAATAGTCGATCTGATGGGCGAGATCACTAAGACAGTAGTGCCGTAGCGGTCTCTCACCAGATGATCGCGGGTTCGAGTCCAACATTATAATGCTGATTCCCCCCTACAGAAAAAGTTCATCTACCCCGATAATCAAGTGTGAGCCCCGGTGGGATGCACGTATTCCGTGGCCCCATGATGGCGATTCGCGAAACAAAATAATAATAATAATAATAATAATAATACCAACAACAACAACCCCAACATCATTAAGTGGCATAATTTTAAATATGCCCCACGGCATTTGTTCTTTACACACATTAGCTAACAATCATATTATATTCATAAACCCTTTTATCATCTATCACCCATTATCATTTATCACTATTCTAACAAGAATACCAAATTTGCCCAAGAAACTGCTCAATTGTTAGCAATACATCTTTAAAAATGCATTAGAGTCGATTCTATTTAACTCGGAAGGCTTGAACTCATTCAGGACATTTAATGAAAAAGTACGTAGTACGCCTTGTCAATATACTTGTATAATATATGAAATAGAACATGAATATAGTAGTAATGTTTCAATATCTTGCGAGGAAGAATTTGTTCAGAGTCCTGTTTTCTGCGTAAAGTTCATAACATTTTCTATTTTCCATTTGAAATATAACTAAAAATTAGCCGAACTGATTTTTTCTGGCGTTAAAAACTGCTCATCGGTCATCTACTGTGAGTAAATCTCAGGCAAATGTTTGTAACAGAAACGCACAGAATAGATCCATGCTCCAGCACAATAGCGATTTCTCGACAAAGGTTAAGGTTAAGCTGTCCTACGACCGACGTGCCCTTGGAGTTCGTGGATGCGAATCTTTGCGATTGTTATTGGGTCTCGTCTGTAAAAGGATGTGATAATCACGCTGTGGTCATCGTGACTCCGCCGTCATGACTCCCAGCAAGGTCACTTAATTAAAAAAATGGCATGATGGAATGTTTTGAACCGCCAGCCAAAATAGGATTGAAAACGAACATTTTTTTTCATCCTTTGTTCTTTGGACTGACAGCGCTCGGTTTTTGAAGGAAAATATGTTTAACAAAGTCATACTTTGGAGCTCTCTTGTGGTTTAATGAATTACAAACCTCCTCTCTTTTGAGAAAAAAAACTTTTTTCGTAAAAGGACAGTTTATAATTAAATGTGATTCACGAAGTCAATAAATCAAATAAATCTAAATTAAGATAGAAAGCAGGATTTGGAGCTACAGTGCACTACATCATTCATGACTAGATCTTTGTAACTGACATTTTATATTTACTTTTTCAGAAACATGTTTAAACCTGTGTTCACAGTGAATAATAATTGTAAACCTCCCTGTAAACAATATTTTGAGTTAGGTACTATTTTCCATGATGTATTTGTGTTATACGAGTACTTTCCTGTTGTAATTTTCCTACATCTCTTGCTCTTGTGCTAAAAAGAAATACTCGTATTTACATTGGATTAGTAACGAAACACAGCCATAAAACAACAAGAAGACTGCAAAGGAATTGTTACCATCAGCACATTAAATTGAGAGCTCGTCGCCCGTTCTCAGCGAGCCGCAGCGGTTCGTATTCTATTGCACGCGATAAGCGCTCCAACATTTTTTAATTGTAATTTTATTTTTTGGTACACATTACATTCTTCAGTTCACATATTTACTGTGCAAATGGTCTTAATCTATCTTTGTCTGTCCGTATGTTTTGTCTGTCTGCTTTGATGGTTTTGTATCCCTGAATAAAAAATGAGGATTCTTGGTTGAGATGTGATTCTGTGATGCTTACTAAATCAATTCTGTTAGTGTACAGAAAGTGTTGTAATTCGGCTTTTTTGTTGATAATGCCATTGGCATTCAAATTTAGTATAATTATCATCATGGTGATCCATAATTGTTGATAAATGACATAGCAATTGAGTGTTGAATATTCTGTATAATTTTAAGTATTACGAGGGTCACTCCAAGTTTTGAGAATACTATATTTAAAATCGAGTTAACAAGTTCTTACCTTCACATCTTCTCGAAATACCACCACACTCTATGCAACGTTTCATCCGATTAAACCAATTATCAAATGACGATCGCCACACTTCCTTAGAGATACTGCGAATCTGATCTTCATATGCAGTCACTGCAGCCTGCATTGACTCGAAACGATGACCTCGAATTTTTTCTTTCACATAAGGGAAAAGAAAAGAGTCACACGGGGCCAGGTCTGGACTGTAGGGTGGATGAGACAGTGTTTTAACCCTTGATTCTGTCAGAAATTCAGTTGTTGCTCTGGCTGTGTGGGATGAGGCGTTGTCATGGTGGAGCAGGATTCCACGCAAACCAGATTTTGAACGGTTCTTTCTCAGCTCTTCAAACAATCTGGGCAAGCAAATTGTAGTGTACCATCTTGCAGTGACTGTCTTTTGTTCCTCGAGTGGCACTGTCACAATATGGCCACTGGCAGAGAAGAAAGAACAAATCATCATTATGCCAACGCTTCTGGGTTTTCTCACTTCCGTTGGAGGATTTTCATCTGGGAAGCCCCACACTGATGACTGCCGTTTCATTTCTAAATCAAATTGATAAATCCATTTTTCATCACCCGTCACGATGTTAAAAATGTTTTTTGATCTTTCTCCATTGAACTTATTCAGGGTCTCACGACACCAATCCACTCGCGCCCTTTTTGTTCATTTGACAGATTGTGAGGGATCCAGCGACAGCACATCCTAACGTGGAGCTTTTCTTTCAGGATCTGTCTCACTGCTGCTGATCCAATATTTAAAGCTTCCTGAATCTGAGCATATGTACAACGAGGGTCTTCCCTTAGCAAATGTTCCACTTTCAGCACATTTTCATCACAGTTGTTGCTGCGTTGGTCTGCCAGAACGGTCTTCATCTTCCAGAGAGTCCCTTCCCCTCTTGAATTCGGCAAACCATCGATAGACTGTAGCTTGTGAAGGACAACCATTGCCAAATGCACGCTGTAATCTCTCGAGGCATGATTTCTTATCTAAGCCAACCTTAAAGTCATACAAAATCATAGCTCTCAAATGCTCTCTCTTGAAGTCCATCGTTACTGGCAGAGGAACAACAACTAATAGAACACAAATAGCCCTTCTAGTTAATAAATTACCCGAGCGTGTTCAAACGTACGCGAGATTCTTACTAAAAGTTCCACCTAACAATGGAAATATTTTCATTGTTGCTGAGTAACTCATTGTTGCTCATTCTCAAAACTTTTGGAGTGATCTTCGTAATGAATTTATGAAATTAATCATGTGATTGGTTATAAACTGAATGATGTTTTCTATGAATGAGTTACCAATATTGAAATTGTTGTAGTTTCTATTTGTCTGTTGGTTGTTATGTTCACGTCGGCCTATCTGCCAACGACGCGGCGTCACCCGGACAGCCTAGAAGTAATGGTTGTTATGTTGTTGGTGATTTGTGTTTGTTGTGTTTTGTTAATGATTGATATTTGTTGCATGCGAGAAATTAGGTATATTGTTGGTTGGAGATAGTTTTGGAAAGTTTGTTATATTGAATTGCGCGGGAGTAGGATTGTTCCTAAGTCAGTCATTTGGACTATTTCTTTTACTTTCTAAAATTTTTCGATAATATGGACATTTTACAGATCTGAGGTAAGCCCTATGCTACCTGAGGCAATGTTTGCATGTAGGAGTGCAGTTCTTTTGTTCACAGTTTGCTGATAGGTGATCATCTGCACATAACACACACGAAATTGTATGATTGCAATTAATTTTACTGTGTCCAAAGTCTAAACACCGGTAACATTGAAGGGGGCCCTTTGTTTTCATATTTCTTTCTGTTTTCACAATGTTATTGCCTATGTTTTATTTCTAAAACACCTCATTTTGTGTGTTCCAGCAAAGTCTACTGCCGCTACTGGGATGGAGACATTGATTTTATATAGTCGAGTAACGTCGTAGGAGAATTGAATTTGTTATTGGTTTCGGGAAGTATTTCATTTTCTGATTGAAGAATTAATATTTTTGATCACTTTTGAGTATTTTTTACTAATTTTATCCGAATACGTATCGAATTGTTTTTTGGTGGCCAGGAAATATTTAACTGCTTTTCGGAAGTCGGTCACTGACTGGAATTGGATTCGAATCTTTTGATTCTTGAATTCTGTAGTGAAGTTGGATGAGACGTTAGATTTTATTTCTTTCGCGAGGATAACTTGATTTTCTTTCAAAATTAGTAACAAAATTGGTGGGATTCCATTTTCGTCACTTATATAATCTGGAATCTCTTCGTTTAGCAAACTAAATCTGTTTTTGATTTCTACATTTTATTGACTTTGTAAGTTCGACTCTGCCGGAGGCTGACTGTCTGTGGTTACACGGTTAAGGTCTCTTTTATCATTGTCGTTATCGCTGGCTCACTTTCCTTGGGACATTACCGTGTTCTGATGCGTTTGGGTTGAAGCATCAGACTGTTGTGAATGCATTTGATCCTCGGGCTGGCCTGATGATCCGGCCCCGAAATGGATGTTGATGCTTGCAAAGTGTTGACGTTGAGGCGGTGTTTCGGTGAATTCCATGCTGTCCGTGAGATTCACGTTGCCATCGTCGGGAACCAAATTGAATGACTCTTCCGAATGATATAACGAATTTAGGGCTTCACTGACCATTCACCCTGTGCTGGATAAATCATTGTTCATTCAACTACTAAAGCATTAGTAGTGAATACTTATGACCACTGAACACTATTTCGAACACAAGTTCACAAGTTCCTAACGTTCGGAGTGAGTTAGTTGGATTGCTAATTGATTGAAGGAAATTCTAAGAGTTCCTATGGAATTCTTTCTTATATTTTACCTGATTCCATGCTGCGTACTTCTTTCACGTAGAAGTGAAAGGAAACGTCATTAAAACTGACTAACGAGGGAACAGGAAATGAAAGCGGAGAGATACGAGTTCACGTATTCTAATGATCTCCCCTAATTGCTGGCGGTCAGACGAGTTCAAAGAAGCATTAAAACTTCCAAGATTGAATAATTGTTTTTAGAAATTTCTGAAAAAAATTGAATATGGCTATGTTATGTTATGTTATACGTTAGGATAAACTTATTAAGTCTGTACATTTTTTGGTCCGAATTGGCCATCCTTGGGCCACGCGAACGCGCTACTTGTACCCACTGAGATCCAGACATATTCTCCCCGAGGCAAGTGCATGTGACCTTTTCTTGGGGGGGGGGGGGGAAGGGGACCAGTACTTTTATGCCATTTTTACACCTGAGTGTTCTTAGCCCTCGGGGGATAAATTTTGAGATGATGGTGGGTGAATTAAGTCTGTATAGGTTCTTTTCAGAGATTAACGTGTTGCATCTACAATTCAATTAATAACATTAATGTAAAAAACAAAACAATTCGTATTGAATGAAATTTATAGAATAATATTTTTTAGGAATGTATCTCAAAATAACATAATGTTGATGAAGTTAGACCCAATTAATAACATTCCGGTTCCCAGTGTTAATTTTTCTATATTATTTTCAATAAAAAACTATTAAAAGAGACGAAACGATTAGCTTGTTTGACCTCAGGATAAAAAGAAATCAGCCTCAAGGAATCTGTTGTGCCGAAAAAATTATAATCAGTCATGAGAGCTACAACAAGGAAACCGGCCGTATTCTGTATTCAGAAGAAAGTATGCCGTGTTCCACAAGGGCATTAAACACACTGCCTCATTTCGATTTCGCCGAGGGCGTCTGGGGCGAAGCGCGCTTCCGTAGCACAGGTGCGCTTCTGACCCAACGAGCGGCGTGTTTGCCCAGGGCTTTCGCCGTGCGACTCCGCCGCCGCGGCCGTCGCCACCACAGTCAAAGAGTTTTGCCGGCGGCAGAAGCCCCCCCTCCCCCCCACACATGCCGCGCTGCGCCGAATTTCTCCCGCGCCAGCAGTGAGGTCGAGCGCTCGTCAACTGCTGGGCGCGGTCCTGTGCCTCGTTCATCGTCTTTCCGGCGAATGGTTTGGCGCAGTCGATTGTAGAGGGCGGTCCAGTGAAGGTCGACGTGCGAGCAGTCGCATACCAATGCCCTCGAACGGATCGACGACGGATCCCAGCGGCATTTCTTGCCTCCACCTTTGTTTCTTTGTTGTTTTTTCAGGCAAGGAGTTACCGTTTCATCATTTATATCTTTAATAACAATAATAATAATTATTATTATTATTATTATTTCATATATCATACATTCATATTATTATATCATCCTTTCAATGAAATTTCACGTGATATAAAGCTGAATCATAAAGTTTTGTAAATAAATTGGACTCAACCTGGTAGTTCATAGAACCAAAGAACTCTCAACCCCCAACAGACTTCCTTTTCCGTGCTTATACCACGTGAATGTCACTTTCATTCACACAGGGATTCTTCAGCACTCAACAGCTCTCGCCTCACAGACGTAGTTTTACGAGCTTCATGTTCTTGTGACGGGATGAACTCACGGATTCTTCTTGACACACAACACACAAAAAAATGTTTAAGATGCCCTGTGTGAAGATAGTTTCATTTATAACATATATTCATGAGAACGAAGATTAGTTCAACTTAGAAAAGAAACACGTCTGCTACACTGAGTCCGTTTTACTTCTATTGGGTTGTTGGACTTCTTCTGTACTTTTATTATCTCGCATAATGTATTTAAATTCGATAGTCCAGTCACTAGGGAATTAGAAAAAAATTATCCAACATTCAAATAACATTTTTTGCGGAATCTATCTTTTTTTAATGCCCGTCATTTAGTAGGGACTTCTTTTTAATACTGAGTTTTAATATAATTGTATTAATTTTAGAGAGACTGTACCCGATGAAGAGATCTCACAGGCTCGAAACGCGTAGTGCAACAAGTAGACTTTGTAAAACTAACTGTTGGTGACTACTATCGAAGAAAATGTGGAATTAAACTTATGATATTTTAGTGTGAATAAACATGTTAACGTGTTAATAACCTTTGTAGTGAAATTTCATAATCTTAGTGATAGTCTTTCACTATAGTCTTCGCGTCTTTCACAATACTACTCATAGCGTCGAAATCGTCGTTAGGTGTAGTTACTTCGTGAAAACGACTGAATTTCCACAAAATCAATCAAACGAAAACAATTTTCAGAAACTATCAATAAATAGACATGTTAATCGTATGTATCCTTTCTGGCATCTTCCACTGTTCGATTGTTTATGTTGAGCTATCTGGAGAAGTCCTAAGATATATAATCTTGTTGACCTTTCTTTATAGTTCTTTGGTATACATTTGGATAAAGTATTTTGCATTCAATAGTGAATTTAACAGCTATGAATGGCTATCATACTTTAAATGCCGAAACATCACCGGCTTCCTTTTAAATCTAGATAATCTCTGGATACTGATAATGTAAAATACCACATTTGTGATTATTTTCACATGATTATGGTTATGGAAAATGTCTTGATTGTAATGAAGGAAAATGAATCTTAATATCTTCATTAATGTTCGCGTTCAGGGAAGTGCAGTACCCAAAGGAGCATTCAAAGACTCCTCTCTACTCATACATTCCTCTTCACATTTTAGGTCTTTTAGTTTATGCTAAAATTACACCAGCAACGAGGAATAAACACAACTGATAAGGTCTCACAGTTAAATATTAAAGAAACGCGTTTTCTTCATTCTCAACAAAAATTCAAAAGTGCAACACTTTTGCTTCACGTAATTATGTAAAACGAGGAAAGAGTATTATTACATGTTTTGTTTTGAAAACAATAATTGACTAATTTAATTTTATAAATTATTATTTAAACTGCTTGCAACTTTCTTGTTGTGATTATAGAAAAAGCTTGAAGTGTTTGCATTTATGAAGTTCAAATGCGTAAGTTAGTATCTTCCTTTGGTATCGGAAAGGCATTTAGAATAAGCATGTAAAATTCGCTTTGGTACAGAACAATTGTTCCCACATTGGTTGTACACAATCGATGATATTTATTGTTGCTATCTTTTTTATTAGATATCACTCTATTCATATGAACGCTACTCCAACTTAGTGATGTTCTAAAAACGTGACCCCGTTTCAGGAGCAGACAGTCTTCTACCCAAGTTTTTAGCCGAGAAAGGGAGAAGGGCGTCAACCAGCTAAAACGGGGACAGGAAAAGTCCTTTGTTGACCGAACTAAGAGCAGCGGTTCTTGCACTAAAGGCAGTGTCGTCGACTCCCCGTCACTTCCTTTGACTCTTCTATCGCTCTTGCCATCGATTCATCATCTACTATTTCGTTCTATAAAATGCCACAGTTCCTTCGATCCATTATGATGATGTACGTACTTCTAAAAGTGAATGAACCTCTGAAGTAACACGATCTGAGTAGATAGATCAATATACATTTTTATATTGAATAGCAGATTTCAGGGACCGGATGTATGCTAGAGCGGTCGATGGTTCTGTCGCATTGTAAGTTGTTACCTTACGTTTCGCCATTTATAACAAGGTTTTTTCATCATGCAATTTTCACCGGGGTGACCACGTTGTGTGAGAGCGTACGACATGAAGCTCTTCATTCGAATAAAGGATGAGTCGTAAAAGTTCCATTATATTAACGAAAAGTTACTTTCTTTTTTTGTGCCGAAATTAAAATTTAGAATTTCTAGGCGAAATATTATTATACCTCAAGTATAACTTCACGGTCAGAAAAGAAACCATTATATTTTATATAATCTTTTCCATTGCATACTGCAAAAAGTCATTCCAAACACTGTGTATAACAATATTATATTCATGTTATTTCAATTGGAGATTACGAATTATTTAAAACTGCTGAATTTTATTTTTCATTTTTGTGCCTCGGAGTGCCAAGTTGCAAATTTTGCAAAAAAAGCCAACAACAACAACAACAACAACAACAACAACAAACATCGACAATTTAAATACCTATATATAAAGCTTAAAGGCAGCTACAAACACTTAGAACAGTGAAAATTCTATTTTGAAAAAATCAGGAAACCCAGTTTTCATACAAATGTAATTTAATAATTTTAACTGTCTTTCAAATATTTAAAAAGAATTCTATATAACCTAACATAATTTGAATTCATAGTTTAAAAAGGAATAGATAAACACGTTCCGATTTTCACAAAGCCCGACTGTTCACCAAGATTCTTAGACCGCTTTTCGGATTCACGGTCCCTTAGAACGTTATAGTGTCACGAATGTCTCGGTATATCTTTAATTTTGAAAATACATTTGCAAATTTAAAAACATGAGGTACGATTCAAATGAAAAAAGAAAAATCTCAAATTATAATAATGATGACGGTGGGCTTCATTGGTCCCCTTGGGATCCGCGAGCTCTGGAGCGTTGGACAGATTGCACCTCCTCTCCTCGGGCGTGATCCTAAGTAAACAATAGTCATGCGTACGAGTTATGTAAAGAATAAAAACACAATGAATAATATTTATTAACTTGAAACCAGAAGAAATTGATAATAATGAAATTAAATACGGAGGTTTGCCTAATGCAATTTGCAATTGGATAAAATAATTACTTGTTTACGTTATTACTTGTTCTTGCCTTCAATACGGAGGTCGGTATGCATAACTTACCTGGATCGAGAGAAAAGTGGTGACGAGGGAAATATGAAAAACAAATAAATACAACTACATGTTCTCTTACGGAGAGAATTCTCAGAGGGGCTTGTGAAAGAGAATTATTGAAGGGAAATATTAAATGATAATTAGACACAAGTTAATAAATAATTAATCAGTAAATAAGTCAATATGATTGTCTACTTAAAATGAGGTAAATATCGATGATCATTGGAACTCTTTAAACGCCTTTGGCGCATAAATAACTATTAAATCTTAAATATCTCTGACGTGCATCAACATTTTCTGGTCCTTTAACAGAAAACGTGAAAATCAATGAGCTATTGCATCCAATTCGAACCGCACGGTGAGTCGTGGCCGTCGCAAAAAGTCGTTCACTGCCAGTGGACGCGGCGAGAGAGTGCGCCCGCCCTCCACAGGCGAAAGTGCGTCCGCCGGCGCCCGCCTCCTGCGCCCGTTTGAGGGGCGACGGCCACAACAACGACGGGGGCGACGGCTACTCAGGCGCGCGTGATGCCAACGGCCCATTCCGAAGGGATCGTCGAAAGCGGAGGCGATAAAGACAGAGGTTGAGTGATTAGTGATTTCGGGTGCAACGTGTAAAGTCATTAGTCGCGTAAGTGGGGTGAATGTTTTTTTTTATCACGGGAAGTGGCTGTGATCTTCCCCCGCTGAAGGGTAAGATCCGTCGACGACGTACGGTGAGTCGTGGCCGTCGCAAAAAGGCATCGCATGTCGGCTAACGATTTCCCCAACCAGGTAGCTCCTGGCATGTGTGGTAGTGTAGAACATGTGAGTGTGTGTGTGTAAGTAAGGGGTGAGGATGGGACAAGGAAGAGGAAGGAAAGATCGCGCGCGATCCGCGGCATGTTTGTTAGGGTACAGCTCCGGTATTCGCCTGGTATTGATTTGAGAGGACAAGGAAAACCGCCGATCAGAGCTGCCGGACGCTAGGATTTTCCTCCAGACGGCGACTGAATTACGCCTAGCTATGAAACTAGTGTTGAAAATCCTGCCACTGAGGGGACTCGAACCCTAACACCTCCCGGTCGAAGGCACTGCAGTGACATCATTTGATACTCTATGCCACATTTGCCGGTATGAAGGCAAGGGATAAAGAAGGAACGACACGACAATTGAAATTAAAACAGTGGTGACATAATTCTCTTTTTCTTTACGTTTTGCCCAACTACTTTTCGGCATTCGTCTGTTTTCGGCATTCGAAGGACCTACCAGGACTTCCCCCAATATCAAACGTTTCCATGGTTACAATTTCTAGTAAAGATCCTCGTCATGCTCATAGTATGAAGTGGCGAGGAGGTACCTGTGGACATGTATATGTTGATATACGCCCAGTTACCATTATATACATGCCTGTAACTGCAGTGGTGATGGCTGTGGCGGGCTTAGGTAGCTCAGGGCATGCATTGATGTCTCTGCAGCGCCTCTGACCGGGGCCGAGTCCCGACAGTGGCAGGATTTTCGGCACTAGCTAGGTAGTCAGGTAGAGTTCAGCCGCTGTGGAACGAAACGTGTAGCGACCATCTGCTCTGGTCAGTTGTTTCCCGATCCCGGTTTCTCCCATGAACACCAGGCGGAGCTTGAAGGCCGGGATCTCCCAGTCAGAGGACCGCAGTGACATCATTTGATGCCTCGAGCTACCTTCGCCGGTGCAATACTATTAAAATTACGTCACATTCTGATATCTATTTTGCGCCGTCAATTCGATCTGTGGCGTGCCGTTGGACTCGTAACGACCAATCTATTCTTTCGGTATCGCATCATTGGAGCGCGAAGCTCATAAAACACTCATGACTCCTCTACAATTCGGCGCCGGGCCGTGACGTCATCTGGGAGAGGCCGGCGCTCGCATTCAGATGTCCGGGGAGCATCTGTAGCGGGGAAATCTCGCCCGCCCCGCCCCGCGCCACCCCGCCCCGCCACGCCCCTCCTGGCTCCGCCCTACCCCGCCCTGCCCCGCGCCGCCCCGCGCCGCCCCGCGCCGCCCCGCGCCGCCCCGTCCCGCTCCGCTCCGTGCCACTTCGTGCCGCCCCGCCCCATCACGCCCCGCGCCTCCCCGTGCCGCCCCGTGCCGCCCCGTGCCGCCCCGTGCCGCCCCGTGCCGCCCCGTGCCGCCCCGTGCCGCCCCGTGCCGCCCCGCGCCGCCCCGCGCCGCCCCGTGCCGCCCGTGCCGCCCCGCTCCGTGCTGCCCCGCTCCGTGCTGCCCCGCTCCGTGCTGCCCCGCGCCGAGCGGCTCCGCCGTGACATCAGCGGCGAAATATAAACGAACGGCGGCCGCGGCCTGACGGAACTCCCCGGTGCTCGGACACCTCACGGCTATGTTGGGCGCCGCACTCGCGGAGCTGACTCTGCCTTCGAGCCCCCATCCCTCTTGACCAGAGGGTTCCTAATCGGGTCGGGGTCGACCCCCGGAGGGTCGATGGGATTTTGAGGGAGGTCACTGATGATCAGTGCACGAATAGTCGAATATAGACAAACTACTGATCATGATCTGGGCTGTCCGGGTGACGCCACGTCGATGGCTGAGGTGCCGACGTTTCGACCGAAATATCGCGCTCCTCTTCAGGGCTGTACTGCGCAAGGATGTTGGGCGCTCTGGTTTATATGGAGGTGGGCCTGGTGATAGGCCGAGATGATCATCAGCCTCAGCCATCGACGTGGCGTCACCCGGACAGCCCAGATCATGACTCTGGCCGCGGACGCCTACGAAATCATTAAACTACTGATCAGTATAAATAAGTTTGCAGTAATTTAAAAATTATATTAATGAAATTGGTAATTATGTGGTTGTTTACTTTTCCTAACATAATAATAATAATAATAATAATAATAATAATAATAATAATAATAATAATAGTAAACTACAAATTGGTTCCTCTTCTTTCGTGTCCCTCGTTCATCGATATGAATAGGGACGAATGGGGTAACCCGTGCGTGGTACGACGAATAACTCGTTATACCTCGAATAACCCGTGGACAGCTTCGCAGACTCCTCATTGAATGGGAACGTGAACAGAAAACAAACCGAACTCCACGCTTATTTTCTTCATTGCGCAATCCATACTCTTATCAGTTACACTTGCAATTTTATTTCACATTTAATATTAGCAGACAAGGGCGATTTCGATTTTCTGCTTCCGGCCTTCCAACAACGAAATTCAAATTCACATTTGAAATTTGAATTTGGTTGGATATAATATATCAAGAACGTAACTGCACCAACTCCCCCGACTGAGACGGATTGGTGGCAGCATTGTTGTTGCCTCTGCGGCGACGTTGACCGAAAGGTCCAAGGGTTCGAGTTCTCTCTATGCCAAATTTTACATACTAGCTTAGGTGTAAATTTACCGTGTATTGTATTCTCAAGTAACTTGTGACAGAGTGGTGATATTAAATTGGTCGGATATTTTTACCCATGATTGATGGCGTAGAATTTGTATTTGTAAAAATTAAGGACCTACTAGATTCAAATAGACCAAAAAAACCAATACACAAGAATTACCTGCTGTTTTATGCCCTGATTTACTTCGGAAATCTCAAAGATTGTTCGTTGTAGTCCAAAACCTACACTCAAAAAGACGTGAATAAGGGTCGTTGTATATGTGTGAGGTCTTCAGTCTAGCTATTATGGTGAATGGTATGCACTTTCGGATTCCATTACCAATGGACCACACGTTGTTCCACCCACCTTTTGCTCATTTCACAACAAATAAGTATTATGATAATAATACTTAAGTAAAGAAACATTATGGTAATATTTAATCAACGTAAGCAACTTTCATATTTTATATAAGGTCTTATATGCCTTTTTTATAATGTAAATTATCTTGATTGGACCTTTTCGTGTACTCATAAATGAGTGAAGGAGTAAAAGACACCAGCACCTAAATGATACGACATATGCATCTTAAAGAAACTAAACCACCATTACAATTAAACATTGGTACTGGACTGTTCATTGTAAGTCTGTAGGTTCCTCTATCTCGTAATGTAGGCTTCACAATCTCGCCTCAAAGGCGTTAAAGAATTTCAACATTTTCCAGCACTTGAGTCTCCGTAAACCTTAACTTATCGATGAGAGATGGGTAAATATTTGGACACTACAAGAAGAAGCAGGTCCACCTGTGGATGAATATTACGGTCTTCCATTTCGTCGTATTTGTTCAGAGGGGGCGTCGCTCTGCATACTGAAACCGAGTAAGAAACCTTCGAAGTGAGTGTCACGGAAGTGACGGACTGCGGAATGCGGAAGGTGTGGGACAGTTGTGCCGTCGAACCGTCACCGCCCTGCCGTCGCCCCGTCTCCATTCACATCCTCCCCCTTCGAACTGCCCCGCCTCCTCCCCTGCCCTGTCCTCAACCCCTCGTCTGTCCATCCTTTTCAACTCCTAGCACCGTCTCTCTCCGCGCCGCCCAGCCCCGCCCCTTTGTGTCCCGCCCGAACTAACCCTCCCAACCTGCCACATTTTCTTTCCCTTCCCAGACCGCCGCACTCCATCCTGCCCTGCCCTGACCACACACTGCCCCTCCCCTACCCACCTCTCCTCGCCTCGCCCTGCAGTGCCTCTGACCGGGAGGTCCTAGGTTTGAGTCCCCACGGTGGCGGGAGTTTCGACCCTAGCTTGTCAGCTAGGTCGAGTTCAGTCGCTGTCTGCAGAAGAATTCTAGCGGCCGGCTGCTCTGATCGGTACTTTTCCTTGTTTTCTTCGATCAATATCAGGTGAATGTCAGGGCAGGGCCCTACCAAATGGACCTTCCTCTTCCTTGTCCTATCCTCACCCCTTACACTAACATGCGCTGCACTTCCATACATGCCGGGAGACTGGTCGGGAGCTTGGTTTGTCCCGGCTCGGGCGGGAAAACTCCGCTAGCCGACGGCACTGGATCTTGCCATCCAGCAGGGAAAGATCACCGCCACCTCCAAAGGAAAAACGTGCACTATTCTTTCGGGACTAATGACCTTAATGACCTCGCCTCGCCTCATTCTGTCCTCCATCGCACCCCGTCCCGTTCCGTCGCTTTCTTCCGAGGTTCGTGCACCACCCTAGCTCCTTTTCGCACCGTCCCGCTCTGTTGCGTCCCATCCTCACTTCGACCACGCCTCGCCTGCCCCCCGCCCACTCCGCCCCCACTCCCGCCCGCCACGCCCATGGCACGTCTGCTCGGCTTCCAGCCCTCCCAGAGCCGCAGTCGCCACTCCTACCATCACCTCTGTGTCGTCCGCAGCAACCACTGGCTAAGCAGCTTCGGCTTTGCTCTCGAACTACTCATCTTCACCTTTGTTATTCTGTTCGCGCCTCGGTTCTCTCGTCGTTTTTTTTTTTTTTTTTTTTTTTTTTTGAATAATTTGTCTTCTATTCCTCCTCCTCTATTAGCGCCACGCTTCCGCCTCTGCCATTACAATTTCTCTCCTCCACATTTACCGTTCGCGCGGCAATCGCCCTCCCTGCCGCCGCGGGAGGTGACGAAGCGCTTCGTGCGAGAGCCCCCCCCCCCCCCCCCCGCCACAAAAGTTCGAGCGCAACCGGCGACGGTGACAATGAGTGGAAGTGACGCCAGAAAGGCCTCTCCAAACTGCGCCTTCTACCGAAGATTAGCGAGAATTGATTCAGGTACAGAGGAGTTACTCTAAAAATGATCACTTTGCCAGGTCGGGAAACAAGTGCACGTCATGCATCGCGATGACGCTGCAAAGAGATGAAGCCATCTTCAAATGAGCTATGAACGAATATACTGGCAAAATGAGTGCATGGGCATAACATGTCAGCAGCGGTCAAGCAGTAGCTGTCAAAGCGGACCCTTCTTATCGTAATCGCCCGGGCTCGGATTCTGATGACATGTCTTTTCATTGGTACGTTGTTGACGTAGCCAACTTATAAATGAAAGAATGACACAACAGATAGGTGGTATCACGACATATGTGTAGTAGAAATGTAGACGTATTCCACCATTTTTCAATTTTTAGTCTTTTTTTATCTTTGCGTTATTTTTTGCATTTTCTTTCCTTTTTTTGTTTTTTGTTAGTGAATGTTCCATGAATTTATAATGATATACCAAAACATTGTTATTATTGTATCATCTGTTCATAATGAAATTTCCTAGTTTAATGGTGTTTCATGGAATGTGGATTTTAATAAAATAATGATGTATTTTTGCGTATCTCTCGCGCTTTGTCTGTTTACGACTTTTTTAGGGATGGCTGAAGTGTTAGTAAGATAGAAGTTATTAGAAGATAATATTGCGAAACCGTTACAAATATAAAAGAGAAAATTTAAGTTGCTGTAACATCACTACTTTTATTTTATGAGTGGAAGTTATGTCAATAAAAAATATTGAATTTTGATACATTAGAAATATTCAAGAGTACCAATTATTCTTTTTCTTGAAATTTGAATCTCCGTTGCGAATTCTTAGAGCAATGTGCACATTCAAGTATCCTCGAAGCAACACGATACGACACTCAGAGTCCCAAAACAATAAAATAACTCTTTTTCTTCGAACCAAAATCAATAAGCGCTTCTCAGAGAATCAGCTTCCGCTCACTCAGTTCCACTCAGGCACGAACCTTATTTTCCTCAGAGCAGCAGCGGAAATCCGGCAACGTAGCAAAGTGCGACATGTCGGGTACACGCGCGTCGACCGCGATGCGATGTAAGAGGAAGGGACGCATAAATGTTCGCCCATGGACAACACCGGATATTACACTCACCTTAACCTCGCTACCTGAACACGTGTGATGTGGTTAGTGTCTCGTCAAGCAGATCCCAGGGTTCGACGACTGAAAAAGTCCCCGAACTCCCAAAGTCCCTCGTTAACCTACGTGACCTGCCCTCCCTATAAAAAAATGTGGGAAAAATTGGATCACGGAAAAAGAAGTAGAAACAAAAAAGAAGAGCACAAGATATTCAAATAATAAAATAGTTGAAAATGAAAGAGATGAAAAAAGCAATATCAATTTTTATTCTACAACTGCTTTATTTGTACATCACTTACGTCCTTACGTCCTCACGTCCTCCCATCATTCAGATCATCGCTTACGGTGATTGAAAACGTTTTACCATCAACCAAAAACAGAAAACAAAAACAGCAAGAAAAGGAAAAACCGAAGGTAAAATAAAGATGCATTACTCAATATATAAGTACATTTCTTTTTAGTATATTTTTTAAATCTATTAGACAAAACAGGGTCATCTTTATTTTACTATTGCGAATAAAAATATTTATGCATCTGAGAATTATCTTGGTACATAAAATCATCGCAAACAATATTGTAAAATATAAAATATTTTGGAAGGAAAAAAATTATCAGCTTACATAATGGGCAATAAGATTACGTACGCAGATAAATGTTTATCCATTCGTAAAGAAGTCTGGAGAAAGAAAATCTGTGGCAAGAAAGAACCAAAAATTAGGATAAATTGGTTAAGTATGGAAAGGTAGATTCTTAAAACAGTCAATAATTTACAATAAAGGCGTAAATACTGAACTCACGAATGAATTTCCTATGACATGTGTGAGAAACGGCGTGTGTCTACGGTGTACTCTACAATAAATTACTCGCAGAAAATGGTTTTGTTTGTTACAGAAGACTTTGCCTCCCCCGTCTCTGCTGACCCACTTTTCAATCACCCTCGCGTCCGCCGCCGCCGCCGCCGCCGCCGCCGCCGCCGCTGCGCCGGTGCCTTGCACAAGCGGGGGTCGCGAGGCGCCAATTGGAAGCTCCGCGCGCGTTAAAGGGGACGGTTAAAGCAGCTGCTCATTCTTCCGTGGCAGAGACGCTCAGCCCTACCGCAAAGCGCGTCTCCCTAAAGCCTTCCCCTCTCTTAATAAGGCGCTTCGACCCAGTCTGACTTCGTATCGCAATACTACCTTTTCTCACTAGATCATGACGGATCAGCTTCTCGCCGAGGGATGGAGGGTGTTGGTTGATAAACTGCTGTGGCCAGGTCTTTCGGTAGTGTGGCACAGAGTTTTATCGCGCGTGCGTGCGCGAGCGAGCGTCCTCCCGCGCTGGAGAGCGACATTCAGCTCGCAAAGCTCTGCCCGCGCTGGGCGCGTCTCAGCCGAGCCAGCTACCTATATTTAGTCTCGCCATGTGCGGTACTAGAGTACAAGTAAGTGTGTGTGTGTGTGTGTGTGTGTGTGTGTGTGTGTGTCAGTACGTGTTTGTGTAGTGATAGGAGAAACCACGGTAAACTATCAATCAGAAGAACCTGACGTTAGAATTCTCCTCCTCTGTGTAAAAAAAGAATATTTATAATATATTAATTAAACATATATGCACCTACAGAATACAAGGCTCAGGAAGCTTCTCCAACTTAGAAATTCTACAAAGATAATTCTGAGATTAACAACCGTGGTACGTACCATCTCCATTAAAATCTAAAAATATTTCCATGAAAATTTTTAAAAACGTACAGAAACTACAACTATAAAAAAGAGAAGTCTCAAACGTCGCAAAAGGCTAGAAATAAATTCAAATCACCTGGCAATGAACATCTATTATACAAAAGTGAAGTTGTTTGCAATGGCAGATATCAGAAAACTTCGTGCCACAAGAGTGATCGCTCTCAAGAGGTACCCCCGAATAAGATGGTAATAAGTTCCTCAAAACCATGGCATACGAGTAGTTACATTATAACTCTAACATAACATTTGGCAATTTCTCAGCGCTAAATTCAAAGGCACAAAAATATTTTTGAAAAAATAACAAAAAATAATTTGTACTGTGTCTTAGAATCTTCGAACAGGCTCGAAAAAACTCTAAAAAGTTCTTCTCAAAACACAAATCGTTGTGAATTTGTTCAAATGTTATCGACTGCTGGGCTGCCGATACACATTTTTTCTATTTCCCTGCCTTTAAATAATCTTGACTTTAAATATACTTTGAAAATGACTGCTACAGTTCTGTGCATTTAATTTAGTCTTTATTATACATTTGTATACTTTGTTGTAGCACCGAGTATTATTTCGACTTTGGAATGCAGTTACAAATCATCGTGTTTTTAAATATTTATAATCATTTGTATAAATGTATCATACGCTAAGGAAAAATGATAATTTCAGCAGTTTATGAGAAACAAATTTGTTTGAGCTCTGTTCTCAACATTTTTCGGAAAGTTTGCTTTAAATGAAAGGTAGTGGGCCCTGGATGTGTCATCACTTGCTCTTATTAATCGATTTTATAGAATAAACACTAAATGCTAATAATAGCTTGAAATTAATAGAATGAACACTTGCCCACTTGTCACTGGACACTTTTGTTCATTATTTCATTGTGCGAGTAGTAATCGGTCTATTAAAGCACTAGACATCTCGTCTTCAAGCAATCATGTGAGTGTGAGGTTATTGTTAGCGAAGCGAAAATGGCAAGTTTTTTTAGTTCAAAGAGAGTTTTTAAATGCAAAGATTGGTAAAAGTTTATACACCTAATGTCCAGCAATCGTCTGACTCGTGTATCCTTTCACGAAAACATTTAGGTGATTATAATTATATGTGGTGCATTACGAAACAAGTTAAGGTCGACAAGATCTCTGTGCAATACACCCCTACAACATACTTGTACGGTAAAAATAAAACATTTCAAGTACGTGTTCAGGAACATATTCATCTCTGTGTTGACAGTGAATAGTAATTGTTTTGTTACGTAATATCAAATCTTTCTCTTCACTTTAGACTTCGAGAATAAATACTACAGCAATACCTTCAATTCCATGTGATCGCAAGGGTTCGGTTATTTCAAATGTATTTTCGAATCTGTCCTACACCTCCAATATTAAAATCAGATGTTTATTTCTCAATTCAATGTGTCCCCCAATTCCATGGCGTTATGCAGAATTCATGCAACACAAAAATGTAAAAATTAAGCAACGAGCTCTTTAAACAGCTGGGCACCATCCTTTCATGTTCATAATGCATCCAAGCGCTGTTAGTGCTGCGCTGATTTTTGGAAGCAGAATATCTAAACCACACATCCTATGTTCATAAATTGCTGAAAATGACCAATCATAGGCATTATTTATTAAATTATGAAACACTAATGTGAATTGGATGCAAATGTACGTCCCATATATATCTTCTTTCCGGTGTGCAAACCCGCTGCTTGATTTCTTCAGAAATGTCGCAACTTTCATTGCCATGTTTCAGCCACATCTAATTTTATGGCCAGTATGTTTCCTGCATAACATCATTCGAAGTTATTTTTGAGTAATACCACTGTAATACCAAATCGAAGTTATTTTTGAGTAATACCACTGAGAGGAGGGAAAGTTTCGATATTTCGCCCATTCCCACTATTCTTTAATCGATTTAAATACAGGCGTTACTTTCCATAAAAGAAGTTTTCTAATTCAGCACTGAATACTCTGTCCTCTCATTCTATCATGTTGTTTTTGCTTGAAGTTTATCAATAATCGTGCATGCATCGTGTGATGTTCCTAGGATGCCTATATGTGGAAAGTGATTTCAGAACTTTTATTGCACCTCACAGAAAGGTTCGGCAGCTTACATGATGTCAAAGAGGCTCTTGTAAAGTAATATGCGCGCACTTTCAAAAATACTTGATAAGAAAAGCTGGTTGAATAGGAATATGATGTTTTACAGTGTGATCTTCGATTTTTCTAGAAAGTTTTGTTTTTCATTTATTTGGATGGAAGTAAATCTAAAACAGTCCATATGTTTCTCATTGCAAAATTTAAAAGAACTATTGAGATCTATTGTACCTCAGCATAAAGTATTCGTTTATAAGATAAGTGTGTTTCCTTGTTTTATAATAAGCAACTTGAAAACAAATTTATTATCATACACAATTTTCGTTTTTCAATATATTCCAGATAGTCCGTTTAGATGGTGGTTTCTTTCCGACATTTCTCGGAAAATTTCATTTTACTGCACCTCTAGAACTTCTAATATTCGTTCTCATAGGTATCGAAATATTTTCTGATTTTCCAATCTAGCTACATTGCGGTAAAAAAAATTGTGAATTCATTATAATTCGTTCAATAATGTAATGAAATGCCGGTCAGATTGCCGATCGTTAGAGCAGTAGTGCCGTAGTGGTCTCGGACCAGAAGACCGTGGGTTCGAGCTCCGCCTCGTGCATGGTTTGAGTATGTCTGTAAGTATGTCTGTATGGTTGAGTATGTCTGTGTGTGCCGTCCTTTCACCCCTCACTATCGTCATCTCCTCATCGTCCATACCCCAGGTCTAACAACTTTGGGGGATAAAAATTGGGATTCAGCTAAAATGCTGATCCCCTCCAGAAATGTGCTTGTACCTGCTAAAGCAGGCACGCGTGGTCCGAGTTGGCTTATACGTGAAAACATCTAATGAAAACTAGGTATAAATGAGTTTCACGATTTACTGAGTAAACGGCAAAATATTATAAGAGTGCATTACAGCACCTACAAAAAGAATTGATTACTTATTGTTGCCTACGACGTAATATCAAGCGGATTCAAAAGCATTCTAATTTTAAATTTCGCGCCAGTTGCTCGAGACGCAGTGCCTGCGATCAGTAAAGCTAGTTACCTTGCCCGCGCATTGACATACCTACTGTAGATGAGCAATTAGTTTTTGAGAGGGTGCGTCTTTGTATAGAACATGCCAAAGAAGCCATGTACGTTGTATATATAGAATTAAAATTCTTTAAATGTGCGACTCAGAATCAGGATATCCGTTGCTGTTGCTGGTTCAGTATGTTTTTGGGAAATATCCAGATGATGTACAGATCATTTTAGCTCTTCATACCGAGCTTTCACTGGTATCAGCAGCACATTTTCTGCAACCAGTCACAATGGATGACTTATTCATTGATTTGGATCTTTTTGTAAGTTCATTGAACCGGAAATAACTTCAATGGAGGCTTCGAAAACATAAAGGAGATATTCTCTTAGAAATGGGACTGAATAGAATCCTCAATGACATTAGTCAGCTACTAACCCCTGCCCCAAAAATATAAGTAGTTCTTCAGTTGAGCCTTGTTCATAACACTGGTTATAAATAAATCCGGGAGAATCTCCTATAAACCCACTATCAAAAACTAGAAAGAAACATGAGATAAAAAATCATTCACTTCTATAAAAAAAATCAAAGGAGATATGAATATAATGGACCGAAAAGTGTATGGTGCCACATGGTCGACAGTCGTGGAAGTGTCATAATCACTCGTTCACCCGTTCATGCCAGATTTGTAGACGTCATACGGGAAAATGTGAAATTTGGCAGTATTTAAAAAAAATAATTCATGGTTTTTATTTTATTTTCTTAACATGTGATGAATTGCAAAATTACTTTTAGTTTTATATTACATTATCATTTACCTTATTTATAATATTGTAAAATCGTGAATATTGTAGTTTATTGTTTATAAACTTATGATGAACAATTTAAAGATAAATTGATATTTTTAAATTGGAGCAAGCTGAAAGCTATATCAATTTTCTTTAAAAATCGATGCACATGACAACAAACTTTGTTCTTCCAATTAATCGTTCATTTGAAATCCACGAAAAAAAGGTATTTTAAAACGGTATGTTTGAAAGCAAAAAAAAATCTAATGTAATTTGTCTCTAACAGATATCATGGTTAAAATATTACTGCCTTATTATCTTCAGTGACGAAAAAGTTAATAGTTGAACATGTAAATAGATGAAGATCTCGAAAATAATTCATGAGGATGAAACGGGAAACAGTGATCTTGTAGTGTTGTGCACAACACAACACTACAATCGTATCAGCACAGTAATGTCCCTATTAGAATCCAATCCTCTGCAGATATGGACAAGTGACCACTCAAATCCATTGAGTGAGAGTTTTCAGTTTCTCCTGGTGCTGCGGTGGTAGCATTTCAGAGGCGCAGCGGAGGGACGAGTAAGCGCACGGACGATTGCACGGGGCACAAGAGGACTTTACGTAATGAAGGTCGTTAATTCACGTGTCTCTGCGACGTAAAGTTCTTGTCAGCTGCAGACGCGAGAAAAATATCCTCGTTTCTCTAATGTGCAAGAATTTTTACGTTGGGCAAGAAATAATGCTCATATCTCTAAAAACAGTAACTATTGTAGATATTTTGAATAACATTTTCTATAAGTGAAAATCAAGCTAAAATAATACTTCCTTCAAACAGTTATTGGTAATTAGTCTTACCAGCAGCAGTAGAAGGAAATAGAACGTTATCTTGAAATATATAAAAAAAATACCGCAATGCTGATGAAGTTGACCGTGTTGATGGGGTGGATGTACTTGTAATTGATCGATGAAGTAGTTACGCATGAACTACTTCATGGAATGCTGAATAGTTCAAGAATCTTGATACTTGAGGGGGTAAGGATTAATGAGTCGACACAGGAGGCAGACAGTTCGAATAGGAAATAATTTTTTATACATCAGCAGTATTAGCCAGAGGTACAATAAATACATTTTGTTCGGTCTCTCCTTTGTTTTGGCAGTCATAATTGAACTCGCTTAATTATTTAGGCATTAATTTGGATTGAAGTTAGGATGCGAGGATCATGTAATTCATGTGCCGAGAAAAACAATCGTATTAAATAATCAACATTTTCAATTTTTGCCTCTAAATTACGAAACCTGCACCAAGATATGAACATACTAGTACATATGTTGTAGACTATAGCAGGAAATTCTACTTTCCACAGACGTAAAGCATCACACAATCACTCCACATTCTTCCAAAGATATATCAGGGCATTGAAGGACATTACGATTATGTATATTGACTAATATTAGCGTTTAAAATCTTTCATTCATTCTTGAACGTAAAACATTTGCTCTGAAACTTTGACTGCTTTCATAGATCTATTGTAACTGACAAAGTGAACTACGTGGAATGTAGTAAGTCTTGAAAACAACATAAATAACTAACGATGGAAGATAAGCGATTATTCTATTAATTTCTAGACATTAAATTCGAGTGTTTTTACAATAAAAAGGGTTAACAAGAACAAGATACAAGATTCATACCTATGGCACACTATCTTTCATTTAAAGAATAAATTTCGAAATTTGGCTGAGTAAAATGCTGAAATTGCATTCTAAATAAAAACCTTTAGCGTTTTAGGTAGTATATAGATTAGGCTGAGGATCGGTCAGGAATCCTCGAGCGGGCACTGTACTGCGCTCGCTCCGATGACTCCAATCTGCTGCCAAGATCTTTCGAGAAGTCGCTCTAAATTTAGTCTGCCGCTTCCTACAAACGCAAAACAAGCTTCGCTTAGAGCCCCCAGTGAACGATGATGACCTGAGAACGTCTGAGGAAATAGCACAAAAACACCGAAGCCATTGAACTCGCTTTTCTTTTCGCCTGCTGTTTCCCATATAGAAGATCATTAAATGTGTTTCTTAACATCTAGTTGAAGAAATTCAAGACCCATTTATTATTGTGAAATCGTTTCGAAACCCACTGTAACGATTCCAACGCCTGACTGAAGCTTACCTCAACACCTACACCGTCCTAGGTGGCTCACGGTATATTGATAATACCGCAGGGCTTCTGCCCGGAGGTCCTGGGGTTCGAGTCCCAACGGTGGCAAGGGGTTTTGACACTAGTTGAATACTAAGGTCGAATTCAGCCGAAATGTCTTAACTGAAATAGAGAGTGGATTTTTGAGTAAGTTTTCAAATAAGGTATTTCTGCGCTTTCGTTCCCCTTTTCTTCTTATACGTGAAAAATAGATTTTGAAATATTATTTTTTGTTTTTTCTTTTTTCGCTTTCTGGTTCTTCTCTCATAAAATGTTGCTTTATATTAATATTGTGTCGAATATTTATTCGAACTACATACATAAAATTTATGAAATTGCTAACAAATCGAAGCTTTTTACGAAAACACTTAAATCTGTGTGGAGTGGTTTCCGCGTTCATAACATCAAATGAGAAAAAAAATCCTGCGCTTTTCTCACGGAAAATGGTTTGCAACTGAGAAACGGCAGAAAAAATGTAAATATGTTTATTTTAACTAAAACAAATTTCAAAAGAATCTCTCTCACTCAGAACTGGGTCGTTATTTGATTTGCATTAGGTTTGTCAGTATTATAAGGTAAATTCTCACTCGCTCATTCTATATCTAGGCATGTTGGCTTCCCTTTGCGGAGGAAGTTTGAACTTCGTTAGAAATGTCGGGATGCGTGTTGCATTATAAATGGTTCTATACTAACGTTATACAGTGTTCGAACAAGAAGTATAACACTGCTTCCGGTAAAACATCAGCGGACCACAATGCTTCAAGGTCAATTGTGTGATCACAAATGCATGAAGTTGGAGCAAAGTTAACGACTGAACGGGCCAAGAGGTGAATGTACGGCGGGCAGGGAACGTAAACACACGATCGTCAATACAGTCTATTTGAAAGCCAAACATAATTCTTCAAAGATCTCCACCAAAAAATTCACGTTTATAATATTCTGAGTATTATTTTTTATTCTTTCTTTCCAGCATGACTTTTTATTCGATATTCAATTTCCTGAGAAAGAACATAAGATATGAAAATAATATTCAAAAATATATTTTTGAGACAGAAATAACAACTGGATTAATGTAATAATTATGAAGAGAGAAAATAGTATTTCACAGGGCATTTGTTTGGGCAATTATTTTCTAATATGTAACCATTTCAAGAAGATAAATATACAACTATCACAAATCTGAAAAAAAAGTTAATGTCGTTTGACGGATAAATCATTGATTTTCCATTTATTAAAATTTTCGATATCGTTTCCAAGTTTTAATGACGTATCGTGAAAGTGAAAAATGTATACTAATGTTGTAGAAAAAACACGGACACTCTAAGCTTTAGTTTTCGATATATTACATAGTATATAAAAATGTTGGGAAATAAAAGTTGAATAAATGTTACATGTAAGAGACGTATGATTTAATGTCTTAGCCTTGGTGTGAAAATAATAAAAAAGATAGTTTAAAAGTCGAGTTAATCATCTTAAACGATAAATACGAGATTGTACTAGGCAGGATTTTTAATTAGATATAAGAAACGCAATGAGATGAAAATCATCAGTGAAAATAGGACGTGTGATAACAGTTGTAATTTAATATTTCTTCAACCCAAATATGTGGATATCATTAAAACTGAAATAAATATTTTATGTTTGTGTAAGATAAACCCTACTTTTATTAGCTTCGCTTATTTGTCGATGCGATCGAAATGCATAACTTTTAGAAAAAATATAATACATTTATCATTTGTTCAAACTAAAGAAAAATAAATGTAAATTAACACTAATAAATTATATTGTTGGGGGCAAAACACGAAAAACATGCATGGTATAAACTGAAAGAAAACAATAATGCTGAGGTACCTTATTGATAATATTCGTGAACTAAGATACAGTGATAAGAAAGCTTCGAGAATAAAGAGAAAAGAATGAAAATAAACTAAAGATAAAGAGATAGAGGCAATGATGATGACAAGCTTGATGACAAGCACAAAAACAAACTATATCATTGATATACGGAAAGAAGAAATTTATCTGTGAATAAAAAAAATCATCACTAAATACATTATAAAATTGACGTCGAAGAAACACTATTTCGGTATCATATTCGGGTGGAAACTCAATTTCTCACATTTGAAAGGAAAAAATCAACAACCTACGCAAATATTTGGGCATAACGAGGTGCGGAATTTCATCTGCATGAGGTAATTCACGTTAAACGAAGGAAGATTGAAATTTCAACAACGTCAAGTGACAAAGGTTCTACTGTGACAATTTTTCTTGTCAAAACAATGAAGACACAGATTGGCCCGCCGCACATCCGGCACCGTGTGCCAGAGCGCATGCATCAACTCGAAACAATGCACTCGCGCGTCGACTCTGACACGTACCTGCGGTTCGGCGACGCGGTGAGCGTGGGCGGCTGCGGCGGCTGCGGGGCCCTGGCGGCAGCGACGGCGCCGGCGGTGGCAGCGGCAGCGGCAGCGGCGCACTGACAGCTGGCGGCCGCCCGCGCCTCCGCAGCCCGCGCTCCCCACCGCCGGCCGCCGAAACCCCACCCTGGCGCCGCGCCGCGCCGCGCCGGCCCCCCCACACGAGGAAGTGCACGCGCGCGGAGGGTGGAAGGAAAGCTGCGAGCCCACGGGAGCGTCAGTGGACTCAAACTGATTGGTTAATGATTATGGGCGCATCGGCTGCTAAGGTCATTAGTCCCGTAACAGCGGTGCATGTCGTTTTCCTCGCGAGGAGGCGGTGACCTCCCGCTGGATGGTGATATCCGGCGTCATCCTATCTATCGGGTAGCGGAGTTTTCCTCAACCAGGTATCTCCCACCAGCGGGGCACCGCTTCAGCCGGGACAAGCTCTCAGTTCCAGACCGGTCTCCCGAATGTATGGTAGTGTGGTGCATTTACAAATTAGTGTATGAAAGGGGTAAGGATAGGACAAGGAAGACGAAGGAATGATCACTTGCTGTGCGTGGCCCATTGCTACGGTACTGCTCCGGCATTCATCTGGTGTTAATTGTAGTAACCACGGAAAACTACCGACCAGAGCAACCGGTCGCTAGATTTCTCCTCCAGTCAGCAATTGAATTCGACCTAGCTACCTAGTGTTGAAAGCGTTGTCACTGTCGGGACTCGAACCTAGGACCTCCCGATCAGAGGCACATTAGATGATGTCCTGCGCCACCTCCCCCGCTAGATTAAATCCTAAAACTACCAAGCACATGCTTAAAGCGTCTGCTCGACAGGGCTCCCTTATTAGTACTTAAACCAAATTTTGTAATAGTTTACGAATAATAAAACGGTTTTGAACGGGCTGGATGAGCACAGTCAGCAAATGTTGCCGTAGCAAAGTCTCCATCCGCGAGTTTCTAAGGTTTTAGATTCGACAGTGGCGGATTTTGGGTAGAAACTGGGTAGAAAGAGAGACGGATGCCAGACGTTCGTAATTCTTGTTCCTTCCTCTTACACATTAACATGCACTACACTACACACGTGTCAAGAACTTAGAACTTCGTGTGGGAGGTGCCTGGCGTAGGGGAGGGCAACAAGCGCAAATCGACTTTTACTTCACACGCCCGCAGGAACCTCCTTGAATATGACACACACAACACTTTCGAGACTACGAAAAGAGCAGATACGCGCCGAGAAAATCTAAGTAATCAATCAAAAATATTATCTTATTAATTCATAACATTTCAAAGGTTTTTTAAAAGTTAATTTTATTTTTCACAGTGATTACATTCGGTCATCTTTACCTTCCCACATTTACTAACGTAAGTATAATAAGGTTTATATTCCTGCGCCGGAAAACAGCGAATTTTCGACCCAAAAACTCCTAGTGCCGGACCCAGGTAAGAAAAAAGTGGATGTTTATCACATCAAATTTAGAAAACAATTCTCTAACACGTGGAGTAGCCAGAATCCATGGTTTGTGGGTCCTTCATACCGAAAAATCGAATTACGGCATAACGTGTCTGTCTGTCTATCCGTCTGTGCATTACGCTAGCGCATAAACCGTTCAGCCGGTTTTATCCAAAATTGATATTCCCTAATCGTTCTAGCTGATGTCGTGGACCATGGAATTTGAAAACGATATTTACATTTTGGGGAGTACTTTTCATGACGCCCTTGCGACATTTTCAAAAGTTAAAAAAATGGCTCAAAATTAATTGATTATATTTTGATGTTGAATAGTACAAAAGACGTTTAAAAGAATGGGACAGGTTTCATTTTTGTTAACATCATTGAGTTTTCAAAAAGTGGAAAAAAAATTAAAACTTCAAAATTGGTGATAGAAATGTTTGTCTCAGACAGTCTGTTGTAAAATATTAGCTCTTTAAAAATGTCATGTACAATTTTTTGAAAAGCTAGTAGCTTTTGTGATTTTGTGGTATAAATAAAATAATAAACTATTTTTTAATTTAATAACACGATCGATCAAAGCAAACAAAACTGATTTTTAAAAATTCATCATGACTTTCTATTCTAATTTTTGACAAGAGTACGTTGTATATTTTTGTATCAAATGAACGAACACTATTCATTATCGTTTACTTACCGCATCAAATTAAAAGAGATTAAGGCCTTTGCATTCTTTTTAACAGGACCCATAATATTCTCATGATGACAATGATATATCTTCAGAGAGATTTGCAGGTTTCGTTTGGCTATCATTTGGATATTCTAATATTTCTAATGAAAAATCAATTATTAAATTGTAAATTTTTAGTTAGAAGTATATAATAAATTTATAAAAGGGCCACTGCTTTAAGATATTGTTTAAGTCACAGTAAGCATAAACTAGAAAATCAAAACAGGAAAATATCTTTGTACATGGCAGTGCACAGAAAAAAACAGTTATGACCATTGTAGTTAGAAATACTACGCATTGCATATTTCAATATAGGTCGCAAATAATTTCACTGCATGCATCATTGAATGACACGCAGAAGGCATCCAATCTACGCTCCGCTTCGTCCTCACTGCAATGGTAGCCTCCACCTCTCCCCGCAAAGCTGTGAGACGATGGATCATTGCATTTCACACCCAGGCATCCAATCTACGCTCCGCTTCGTCCTCACTGCAATGGTAGCCTCCTCCTCTCCCCGCAAAGCTGTGAGACGATGCATCATTGCATTTCACACCCAGGCATCCAATCTACGCTCCGCTTTGACCTCACTGTATTTCATTGCATTTCACACCCAGGTATCCAATCTACGCTCCGCTTCGTCCTCACTGCAATGGTAGCCTACTCCTCTCCCCGCAAAGCTGTGAGACGATGGATCATTGCATTTCACACCCAGGCATCCAATCTACGCTCCGCTTTGACCTCACTGTATTTCATTGCATTTCACACCCAGGTATCCAATCTACGCTCCGCTTCGTCCTCACTGCAATGGTAGCCTCCTCCTCTCCCCGCAAAGCTGTGAGACGATGGATCATTGCATTTCACACCCAGGCATCCAATCTACGCTCCGCTTTGACCTCACTGTATTTCATTGCATTTCACACCCAGACATCCAATCTACGCTCCGCTTCGTCCTCACTGCAATGGTAGCCTCCTCCTCTCCCCGCAAAGCTGTGAGACGATGGATCATTGCATTTCACACCCAGGCATCCAATCTACGCTCCGCTTTGACCTCACTGTATTTCATTGCATTTCACACCCAGGTATCCAATCTACGCTCCGCTTCGTCCTCACTGCAATGGTAGCCTCCTCCTCTCCCCGCAAAGCTGTGAGACGATGGATCATTGCATTTCACACCCAGGCATCCAATCTACGCTCCGCTTTGACCTCACTGTATTTCATTGCATTTCACACCCAGGTATCCAATCTACGCTCCGCTTCGTCCTCACTGCAATGGTAGCCTCCTCCTCTCCCCGCAAAGCTGTGAGACGATGGATCATTGCATTTCACACCCAGGCATCCAATCTACGCTCCGCTTTGACCTCACTGTATTTCATTGCATTTCACACCCAGGTATCCAATCTACGCTCCGCCTCGTCCTCACTGCAATGGTAGCCTCCTCCTCTCCCCGCAAAGCTGTGAGACGATGGAACATTGCATTTCACACCCAGGCATCCAATCTACGCTCCGCTTCATCCTCACTGCAATGATGGGCTACTCCTCTGTCGGCACAGCTGGGAGGAGATGGATCATTGCATGACACTCCCAGGCATCCAATCTACGCTCCGCTTCGTCCTCACTGCAATGGTAGCCTCGTCCTCTCCCCGCAAAGCTGTGAGGCGATGGATCATTGCATTTCACACCCAGGTATCCAATCTACGCTCCGATTCGTCCTCACTGCATTTCATTGCATTTCACACCCAGGAATCCAATCTACGCTCCGCTTCGTCCTCACTGCAATGGTAGCCTGCTCCTCTCCCGGCAAAGCTGGGAGGCGATGGCTCATTGCATTTATACCCAGGCATCCAATCTACGCTCCGTTTCGTCCTCACTGCATTTCATTGCATTTCACACCCAGGAATCCAATCTACGCTCCGCTTCGTCCTCACTGCAATGGTAGCCTGCTCCTCTCCCCGCAAAGCTGTGAGACGATGGCTCATTGCATTTCACACTCAGGCATCCAATCTACGCTCCGCTCACTTCCTTAAAAACAACATTTGAATTAATTATTCAATCTTCCTTGAGTTAGCGTTTCGCTTTCATTGATAGTCAGAAAAATACTAGAAAATGCTTTTTACTCTTGAGAAAGCCATGTAAAGTTTTCCATGCGAAAACACATGATCGGGCTAGTCCAACCCCACTCTTTTCAATATTATTTAACTTTCTTGAATTTGTTATGAGGAACAGAGGATGTTTAGAGGGGTGGGGCGCCAACTTGCTATGGTGCGAAAATTAAAGAATTACCATATTTGTAACTAAAAGGTATTGTATTATTTTCTGCCTTTTTTGTACCTCAAGAAATCAATTCCGTGCAAAAAAATTATTAAAACTAATATTTTCACTTTTGAGTACTAAATACCATGTGTTACCATTAGAAAAAGTTCAGTATGTTTAGACTTCACTTTAGTACATCGGAATGTTGCTGAAACGATGTTTAGGTGTTGAATATCTTAGCGAAGCGACACTTTAGGTTTAGTACCAAACTGTATATTATTTACTATATGAGTTTACAGCTGGGCATTAATTTCAGATACCACCAACATTTAAATCGTGTATCTGGATTGTGATTGTTGGCAGTTCAGTTGCAGTCACTCGAGTGACCTTCACTATTCTTTCTATAATTTTAACTTTGGATGATTTTTTAAATTAATTACGTAGTATTGTAGGCTACCGCGTTTTTATTTATGTCATTCATATATTTCAAGCTAGTACCTCCGTGTACTCGTGTAAGAACTCTCCTATGTCAAACCCCACACTTTTCCCTATTCTTCTATATCCATTCTAAGAGGGAACGTTGTTAAGGAAACATATTTATTTGTTTAAAAATGTATACAGGTAACTTCCCATGTACTAACACAATAACAAATAAAATCCAATGCAATTGATGTTGAAAAGAAATTTTCGATAAAGATTTATTCAGAATTATGGAGAGATTTCTTGCAACAATTCTCAGCATTTTCTTAAAAATATTTGAATTATTCAATATTATTTGACAGGTTTTCGTGATAGTACAAAAATATGAAAAAGCTTTTAACTCTTGGGAAAGCTACATGACTGAAGACGCAGATTTGAAAATTACACCAAATCACTGCTGATAACGAAAATACTGGTACAGGTAAAAGACAAACCAAACCTAACAAGTCACGCCTTCTATCTTCTCTGTACACCCACATCTCTCCACAATTAGTAAGTACACAGCACTTGTAGACCTCGGCAAAACGTTAAATGAAAGTTTTCACTACACGTATAAGAAACAATCGTCATCGGTATCAAGCAACTATTAATAGTACTTCTAATCATTACTGCGAGAGCGAATCTTGAATCAATAATTATGCAAATAAACCTAGACAGTCTGCACAAACCACGGTGCGTAATAGTGTAAGATAGGGGAATCTAAGACTTCGAAGGATGACATCATAAAGATGGCCACCATCACCAAGGGTGGACATGTTGGTGGCGTTGGTAGTATCAATAAGTACCGAATCATAAAAAAATAATAGAATGTCCACGAATATTTCATCCTGTAGATTACGGTGTGGTGAACGTTTCTTTGAGGCCTTGGCTCTCAAAGGTTTAGTGTTTAAGGCCCTAGAATGCTTCGTTTAGGAGTTATTTTACGATATATATGACTGAGTGCTTCGACTTGCATTTGACTTGAATATTTACATGTGTTTTTCAACAAATCCTTCGCATTTTTAAAGCCACAGTGCATTTCGTCACGTCTTCGTGAAATTATCTTTCTTTAGGTCCAATATTTATAAAGATCGGTTGTGTGTGAGAGCCGCAAAAGGTATGTATGCCACTGAAATATTACAGGAGACGTATACCATACATATATTAACACTTCTAGCGACTATTAAGATGGGAGGATGATATTATTATTATTAATATTATTATTACTATTACTATTATTATTATTATTATTAATATCTGCGCGTGATTTTTCCTTCCTCTTCATTGTTCTACACCCACACCTTACTAACACACACATACCTACTACACTACCACATTAGAAACAATTCGGCAGCTTAGAAATTGTCCGGCCATTGTGCTCTGTTGGTGGGAGAAACCTGGTTGGCGGAAACCCCGCTAGCCTACATCGGCGCCGATTCTCGTCATTGAGTGTGGGATCACCGCCAACTCCCCAGATTAAAAAAGCATGTACTACACTTACGGAACCAGTGACCGTAGCATTTTACATTTGCGGAATCATCAATCAATCGACTTTGTTTTATTAACATGTTTATAATGCATACTGAAGACTACTAAATCTCTCTTTATAATCCATTAGCAATTTTATATTTTGATTTTAAGGTCCAAACTTTTAAATCTCCCTATCGCAGACTTCAACTTTGTCATAAAAATAACTAAAAATTACCAATATGTCTCGTGGAATCTTAAATACTAAGATGTATTACAGATCTGTGGTTTGAGCACTATATGATTTTATGAGATCTCGTGACTCGTCTGATGTTATACTATGCTAGATTGCCTTAAGACAATGTCTCTATAACCATCGGAACTTCTAATTTGTAATAATAACAATACAGTATTAGTTTCTAACGACTCAAGGATGAGAAAGGACAAATAAAGCGCGTAGTAAACTTTATGAGAAATACTCAATTAAAATTTTAATTCTTATACATTGGGCATTATTATACCTATATTTGCTTATCAAAGAGACTTTAATACTTTCTTGCTAAAGACATAGAAGGAATAGTCACTTTGTGCTTATAAGAATGAATCTCAGAGTGATGATCCATCTGTCTGAAGGTGAAAGGTTGAAAGGTGAAAGGAGCGCTCATAAATACCATGGCGAGGAGGTTATTCGCTGGAGTCAGTGCTGCATGAAAGTACGATAAGATTTACATCCAGTCTCCGTCCCGGGGAGTAAAGCTATCAAAACGAAAAACAACCACATAGATGTACGTTGGACCTGACTGTATTCATTCGTTAGGCAGTCTAGGGAGGACCCTTAGTAAAGAACAGATTTTTTCTGCAGTTTGTGTTTACGCGTTTTTACCACATCGTCGTAAGGACTAATTAAATGTGAGATCTTCACTTAATTGCAATAACCGTCTCCTACGAGAAACAGAACGAATGTTAAAGTAAAGTAATACAGCCTGCCTTAAGTAAATACATACTGCCTTAAGACGTCACTCATGTTTACGGAGAAAAAATGGTGTTAGCACAGATGACCGCTTAATGAATGTTTTGCGAATACTAAATGCGGACAGCCAACCTAATTTTGCCATTTGTAATGACGTTAAGTATGATTTTGTTGTAAATCATTTTTAATTACTTTTAAACTTTAAAATAACGGAAGTTAACTAATTTTTAATTACTTTTAAACTACAAAACACTGGGATAATTACTGTACGTGTGCTCATAAACAGCTTTTACACAAAAATGTTCAATTCTCAGCATCTGAAGTCTTCTTTTTCACTGTTTCCTCCCTTGGACTTGATTCACAATTTGACTTGATGTTGCAACAACCAAACTAAGGAAACTTCAGAGAATGCATATTTAATACTTAGTGTTAGCTTAATCACAAATTATTCATCCCGCAAAATAAGCAACTCCAATTGTCACTGTTCTACATAACTTTGCATCTCGATAGGAAGAAACTGAAAAAGCAACTAGTATTTACACTCATCTTACACTATTACTGATCGCAGAAACTTGTGACCATATAAAACAGTTATAAGTCTGAGTGTCTATCTATTGACCGCGGGGTTAGATGTCCTCTTAAATGAGTATATATGTGCACGTAGAAGTGAGCGCTTAACCAAGGTGCTCGTTTCATTAGGTTTCACAGTACTACTCTTTTGTGCTCAAATATATTGTTAATAAATGAGAAAAGTGACGCATCGAAAATGTTGTAATTTTGCAGGACGATATGAAGTTTAGTGAAACCTTTTATTTTGCTGACAAAAATTAAGTGTACTGGGTGCCATGTGAAGTATCTTTATGAAATGTTTGCTAGAAAAATAGATTGTTTTCGAAGCATATTTCTTCACTTAACTAAAAGTGGAAATTTTCTGAATGTGTCTTTCTTTGTACACTTAGGATAGGGTTGAATAAGCAATATTGTTTTTTGTCATTCAAAGTGTTACATAGTGAAAACGTATTCATATTTTGTATTGTATGGAGGTATTACCGTAGCCTATTCACATTAGGTTATTAAAGTCAATGTTTAAAATTTTTCCTTTTTCTTGTTTATGTTAATAAATTATGCAGTTAGATTCAATTTTTCCCTTATGTTTTGCAATGAGTCGCAATGACCCATTACACAGCGCGCCCTTTGCGTCACGCCCTTTTAAAATACCCCAAGCGAAGGGCGCTTTAGGCACAACTATCTTGCGCAGCTGCGCGCGCCCCACCCAAGGATTCCCCGACGTTCGCCCGCCTCCGAAAAACATCCCCTACGATGTTTTGTGTCTGGGCAATAGGAGATTCACTCCCGGAAAAGTCCTTTTAAGAGACTCGGGGGCAGCTCGCTAGCTAATTCCTAAGGGACAATAAACCATGAAGCTTCGTAAAAGGGTCGCAGACGTGTGTCCAGTCTCGTAGGCACTAGATGGAGAACAATAAACAACCAATTACTTGTTAAGAAGTAAAGGTTGCAAAGATGTGCGGTCCCTTTAACCCAATCACAGAGCTCGGGTGATAGAATGTTCTGGAAACTTTTGAACAAACCAATGAAAAGCTTCGCGCTACGCACGTGACAGAGCTCTCGCATCTTGCGAAAGGGGGTATGGAAATCGGTGAGCTGAGGGTGCTAAAAGACATGATTTAGGGAAAGATTTTGACAGCGATCGGTCGGCTCTTTGAGAGACCATAGTAAATGATTTAACGGCGGCAACAGCCATCCAACGGACGATCGCTGTTCTTCGCATGATTCTACCAGCCCTCACTCAGCATCGGAATTCATTCCGGATGCCGGGCTGGGATAATAGGACCAACACCCTGAAATTATCCGTGAGGGTGTGCAGCCCGACAATTCGGCTGCAAAACACAAAACGCGGTCCAGGCGACGGGTGACGACCTGCGACTCGCGCATCAAAAACCGACTCTTCATTTCGCGGGCGGCCACGGATGATCTCCCGCCTAGCCTGATGTTGGACATTCGCGAGTGCTCCGGCCGACTACAGGGCGTTTCAACGGGTCCTCTGCGGCGGACGACCGGTATTGGTAATCCTTTCCGGTGTGTAATCCTTTCGGAGTCGAGTAGGGACATCACAATCATCACCATCCTGTAAGTGCATTCAGGCCCATACTAATTATTAGCCAGAGGAAAGCACAACAAATAACTGTATGTGAGAGAGCCAGTTTACCACGATAATAAACGTGCCCCGCCATTTTGACGGGTGGTAACACACAGAAATGTGTATTACTTATAGCCAGTAAGCCAAATGCAGTCCTTCGACCCAGGGCGCTCACCCCTGAGATGCTCAACGCCTGTGACCGGATAGCAAGTAAGGAATTGCGCTTGGCGCTCTTTAAATAAATTCAGTGCGGGCACCCTGCTGTCTGAAAGTGACCGTCGCATCTTAAGTGTGATGGTAATTCTCTCATATCCCAGACATTTAGACATTACTGAGAACCAACATTTCTAACTCCATTATCAAACCAGTGAATACTTTTACGTCGAAATTAGCGACTACCTTCGTAGAAACAAGATTTGTGAAATAAGAATGGTCCACTATCTGAGAGTCGAAAAGGAAGTTTTATCTATAGGCAAAGTATAACGAATGGATAAAATAGAAATATGAATCTCTACCTCCTTTTCTAAACATATTTTATATTTCAGACACTTGTTTATGTATAAGATATATATTCATTATATCACACGAGTAAATAATACATGTTTCGTAGGAGTATTTCTTTTTTTGTATTACTCTTTTTGGGTTTGATTTTTAAATGACGCTTCAGGTATTACAGTAATGCAAATTATTGTATATTAATGTATTATTACATATTGTATTGACCAACTAGAAACGATGGTGGAAAAGGCATGACACTGAGAGCTGATATATGCACCATTGCAACCAGAGGTTGTTGGAGAAGCGACTGTTGCACAACCCCTATAAGCGTAAAAGTTCTATAATAGGTTAAGAATATACATTTTCCTTTTAATAATATTCAAAATTCAAGATATATCAGCAATGTCGATGTACACTAATTCATTTTGTAATCAAAGAGCGCCCAACGATCACTCTCTCCCGCGTCTGTAGCTCTCCCAGGCTGTGCACTTGTCACGCTCTTAAGCGCGCTCACACTTTGGCCCTTTGCTTACCTTAGGGCCTTGGTTGCCTTCGTACCAGCCACGAGCTTACAGCGCAGGAGGATGGGAGTCTGGTCATAGAGTGCGTGGCGGTGGCCAAAGGGAAAACCAATTTTCTGTCTTTGGTACTACCTGCATCTTAATTTTATAAATCTCGCGTGTTATCAAAAGATCACAGGTTCAGCCAATTATTGACCATATTGAATGCATTATGTTTTGAGAATTTATTTTCATTTGATGTTAGATGTCTTGTTTCAAAGTAATATTTCATTAATCGTTTCTATAAAGTTGGCCATCGTTTACTGATACGGTGGAATGATTGTCCCGGCAGCAGTGACTGCTGGCGACTGCTGGCGACTGCTTGCGACAGCTTGCGAGAGTCGTTCTGAACACGACTGTATGGCCGATATTTCATTGTTGCAAAGTATACCAAGGTATTTTCGAAATAAAATATGTTTTGTTTCGTCTTTATCCCTAACCCAAGTAGTAGCAATAACAGACAAGAACATGAAATCAAATAGTGCGAAACGTGTCAAAACAATGATGCTTGTTTTGTTGATGCTGTCTAGTACAAAGTGCTTGGCAGTAATTTTGACCGAGTTCTTTTTACTTTCTCGCCTTACGAATTCTTCTTGAGAAGGGAAAATTATGTAATCGTGCGCCAGAAAACGGTGCAATTTCGCCTAAAACATTATTGCTGGGTTCTGGTAACGAAAAAGTGTATAAATCCTGTTGTTAAATTTAGGTCAGGAAAGAGTGCATATTTATCACATCAAATTTAGAAAAATAAAACCTCTAACACGTGGTGTGGGTTCTTGATACCGAATAATCGATTCACGGCAAATCGTCCGTCTGTCTGTCCGTCCGTCCGCCCGTCCGTGGTCAACTCTAGCGGCTAAACCGTTCAGTCATTTTCTCCAAACATGATATTCGCTTACCGATCTGGCTGATGTCGTGACCGCGGGAATTTGAAACCTATATTTTAATTTTGGAGGTACTTTACATGAAGCCCCCGGACATTTTCAAAATTTTGCAAAAAATGACTCCAAATTTTTGGATTAAATTTTGTTGTTCAATAATACGAAATGAAAATCATATTTCCTTCCCCATGAAATGAGCAGACAATCTTCGTCAGAGTTGTTGCTACCGCAACCATGCCGTCCCCAATCTTGTCCGTGCTCCTCTAGCATTCTTCAGATTTACTAAAAAACACCACAGAAGAAAACATAGTATAGTTAAGTATTTTTAACAATTATTTTACTGATACGAACATATTTTATGACTTTCAAAATTATGTTATAATAATTTTTTTCTGGGCGCGGGCCAGCAGCAACTGATTGTCGTTTGCTTGTCTGCAGATACCTCCCTTCCTAGGCGGCACTTAGTTTGCGAATTAGGAAACTAGCATCGTTTTCTGCATAGAATTTTCCTCTGCCCGAGAGGTTCTAGGGTTTGAATCCCGACGGGGCAGAATTTTCGATACTAGTTACATAGCTAGATTTGATTTGATTTGAATTTGCCTTATTTTACGTGGCGAGACTCGGGCCATCAGACACCCGCTCTTCCGGCTGACCACGCAAATTTCGCTACGCTCCTTTCATCTAGCAGAGAAAGGAGGTATTTCTTGGGCGAGAAACAGGCGATTTTGAATTTAGCTCAGAGGCGTCATTTAGGCTTGAGGATCTTTTACATGCAAGTAAATCTACTAACATGGGACAGCCGGCTTTACTTCCCCTCCGAAGGAAGGCGTACGAAGGATTTTGTCGCCTTAAAAAATCCACGGCTTCGATCGGGTTTGAACCCGCGAGCTTGGGTATAACAGTCCGGTACGCTAACCGTCACACCATCGCCACCGCATATATGGAGTCCCACCAACAAAATTCTCCGACCAACATTAGGCGAAAGTCAAATCATTGCCATAACAAACGGGCCACGGATCGCGCACGATCGTTGTTTCCTCTTCCTTGTCCTATCCACCGCTTACTTACACACACACGCACACGCATTACACTACCACACTTGTCGGAAGACCAGGCGGGAGCTTAGAGTAAGTGCTAGTTGACGTGGTGTTTCGCTGGTGGGAGATACCTGGTTGGGAAATTCCCGCAAGCGGACGGAGGTTGACGCTGAATCTCACGATCCAGAGAAGGAAGATCACCGCCACCAACATGCACTAGTCTTACGGGACTAATGCCCTTGGAAGTTGTCGCACCCGGAATCACGCGGCGATGGGTCGCGGGCAACGGTTAGCGTATCGGACTGTTGTACCCAGGTTGGCGGGTTCAATCCCGATCGAAGCCGTGGAATTTTAAGGGCGAAAAAATCCTTCGTACGCCTCCCTTCGGAGGGGAAGTAAAGCCGGCTGTCCCATGTTAGTGGATTTACTTGCATGTAAAAGATCCTCAAGCCTAAATGACGCCTCTGATCTAAATTCAAATCGCCCAAGAAATACCTCCTTTCTCTGCTGATGAAAGGAGCGTAGTGAAATTTGCATGGTCAGACGGAAGAGCAGGCCTCACGGCCTGAGTCTCGCCACGTACAATAAGGCATTAATTCAATTCAATTCAATCACTAACCTATCAATCCCTCGATTCAATAGATCGGCTTAGAATTCCCGCGTGGCCGGGGCGTGAGGCGGGGAGTGGCCACGAAGAAGCCGCTGGAAGTGCGCTCGCTGCGCCGCGCCGCATCCGCGTTGCTCCGAAAATCGCGCGCGCGTTTTTCGCCGGTGCGGCGGTCGGGCGGCGCGAGGCCTTGCGCGGCTGCGGCGGAGTGCACTTAGCGGTCGTTGGGTTACGCGCCGGCATCCCGCCCAGCGGTTGCCCCGCGCGCCCAGACGCAGCGTCAGCGGAACGCGCAGCCATGCTCCGCTGCAGCGATTCGCGACTCGGCTTCCGAGGCAACCGCTGACGCCCCGAGGGCATGCTACTACGAGTACCTTACGCGTAAGTAGATAAAAAAAAAGCGAAAAACGAACAATCCAATAAAATAAATATTAATAAATAAAATTGAAGTGTCTTCCTGTGATTTGAAAGAAAAAACTTTCTCCCTAATGCTTAAACTGTATAGAGAAAGCATTGAAATGCTACGGGGAAATACAGCGAATTTTCGACTCCAAAACTCTTATTGCTGGGTCCTTGAAACAAAAAAGTGGATAAATATTGTCCCTATATTTAATAAATAACGCATTGCGAAAAATGGATTGACGTCGAAACGCCTGAGTCTATATGTGAACAAAGCTAGCAAATAAACTGTAAGCAGGATTTTCACCAAAATGTTATTCCCCAATCAATTTCGCTGATGTCGCGGCCTCTTGAATTTGAAACCTATATTTTAATTCGGGGGGAGGGGTCTTTACAAAAACAATTATATATTTCAATATTTCGTTACTATTTCCAATAAAGCGAGAATATACGTTCTCTTATAGAACTTCGGTTTTATCGTCTCTTCCTGTATAATCTCATAAGAAGCAATTGAATTTTTACTTTCCTTTATCTATACGTATATACGGAGTAATATATGTAGGATAGAGAAAGTTATATAATGTTGCGGAAAATATATTTCGAGATTACAACGGAATCACACATTATGAGGTCCTTTGATACTGGAAAAGGTGTTTTTCCAAAGGTCCGTCCGTCTTTCCGCCCGTCTGTCCGCTCATATGTCCGTCCGTCTTTGAACACTACTCGGACCTAAACTATACGTACGATTTTTTCGAAATAAAGAAACCCCTGATCATCTGGCTCGAGTCGAAGCTTTGAGATTTTGAAAATCATTCTTTAAAATTTGTGGGTACTTTACATAAGTCCCTGGGGTATTTTCAATATGTTTTTCAAAAAATGCTCCAAATTTTTCTTTAAATTTCTTGTAAAACTAGAGTAAAATATGTTCATGAAGGTGGTATAAGTCCGATTTTCGTGATTAACTCTGAATATTCGAAAATTACAAAGTATGAATATTTTTCGGCCTTTTCCTACACCTACAAAACTGAAAATAGAGGTTTTTCTTGCAAATTAAAATTTGTTCTCCATAGTTTTTTCATTAATGATCAGGTGTTTTTTGTTAATTTTAGTAGCTTACGCGCAATAATGCGTGCAATATTTGCAAGTTTAAAAATAACAAAAACATGATTTTCTCCAAACCGGCTCAATATTTATTCTTTAAACTTTTGGAGATATTGTACTAAATGCACTCTATAAGATGACATTAAAAACATATTGTTGCAAAAATTTAATTGTTTTGACTTGTGTCTCGCGTCGTTAATATTTACAATGGCGGCAATTTGTTCACTTTATTATATTTATGAGTATATGTACTTTAAAAGTCATATAAAATTTGTCGAAAACTCAGCCGTTTTCATTCAAAACAAACTCAAAGTCTCGCATTTTCACAAACACTTCCATTCACCCAAAACTAGTGAATGTTTTTCAAAATCGAAGAGCTTCCATACAGGCTACATCGACAGGGTTGGAAAAAATCCTCTGGGCAGGTGTTGAACTCGACCTAGCTACATGTAACTAGGGTTGAAAATCCTGCAACAGTCGGTGTCTAGGACGTCCCGGTCAGAGGCACTGCAGCGATATCTATTGATTCCCTAAGCCACCTGTGCCGGTTCTAGCTTTTCGTATTTATGTTGCAGCATTTTCGACACAATGTAAAGTAGCTCGGTCGAACGGTGCTACTACCAGGATGAAAACCAAAAGGACACCAGCACTGCTTGGTCGTTCTCGCGCTTTACTACGATCAGCTCCAGGCGAATGCCTCAACATGAAATGTTACAAATCGCGCGTGCTACCCTTTCTCCTCCGTTTGCCAGAGCTAGACATGACATTGGAAAATCGGTGCTTTTGTGTTTGTATTTTTTGTGGGCTATTAACTGATCTGGTTGTAAGACTCATTAGAACAGTGATAATTGAAACCCGGGAGATGGCGATGATTCTTTCCTCACTGGATGACGAGTTCCAGTGCCGTCCTACACGTTGGATTGCGATGATTTCCCCATCCAGGTATCTCTAATGAACGGACTCCGCTTCAGTCGGGACAAGATCCTAACTGGTCTCCCGACATGTGTGGTAGTGCCCTGAATGGAAGAATAAAGGGTGAGTTTAGGGCAAGGAAGAGGAAAGGAAGATTGCGCGCGGTCCGTAGCCCGTTTGTTAGGGTACTTTTCCAGCTATTAACTGGTATCGGTCAGAGAAACCACGGAAAACTACCGAGCAGCAGTCATTAGAATTTTCTTCCGGACAGCGCAGAGACTGAATTCAACCTAGCGATGAAACTAGTGTCGTAAACCCTGCTACCGTGGGGACCCGAACCCCAGAACCTCTCAGTCAGAGGCACTGCAGAATCATCAGTTTATTCCCTAAGAGACGTCAGCCGGTGACTTTTGAAGAGGTAACAGTAATTTCAGAAGCAGGAAAGTATAACAACACATATCTTGAGGTATAAGTATAAAAATGATACCATCTGACGCATTTTGTTCCAATAATACTTAGAGATGAGATTTGTTATTTTAACTCTATTGGAATACATATCAAAAACACGATACATTTGTGTTCAAATCTAAATGGCGTAAATTTGTACAAACACTGAGCGGTAATAGGAATACCTACCTAAATGAGAATTCTCAAAACTCGATGCTTATAACCATTATCCGCAATAATTGCCAGTAACGTTCCAGTGGAATTGCGGTTTCAATTATGAAGCTACGTAAATGGAAATTATTAGATTGTTTGTAGTACTTAAATTTAATTGATGAACAGACGTTACAGCTAAAAGATAATTCCACACCTCCGCCTCTTCATCCAGTTGAAAATTAACTTCATATCAGTAATAGATATGTAACATTACCTACTTACTCGTACATATATCCAAGATAACGTCTGTGTGCTAAGCTTATGTCATTAAACATGCAAAATTTCACATGAATATTATATATTTTCAGGACAAATTATTACCGTAATTATGATACAATAATAATTGAGTAATAATGAATATTTTAATATAATATGGGGCCCTGAGAAGTATACGAAAAAACTGCACTAATCCTGCACTTAATTAATTGGTCTCTTATTGAGATGCCAGGATTTCAGGGTCTTCATGAGATTTTGTATTATTATCCACCGAATTTAAAAAGCGTATGTGTGTCAGTTCAAGGCTTAAGAATTAGGATTTTATTTGTTATGAGATAATGAGAAGCAAAACAAAATATGAAACTAATGAATTGATGATTTTGCATTTCCTGTTCCTGTAGTTTCATAATTAAAACCACATTTAAGATTCTATGATGGCTTTAAGAATTAATGTTTTAAACTTAAAAAAATAATTTGCATTGAAGAATAAACAAGTATTCTATAACAACACATTCTTAATCGCGTTATTTCTAAATTTGCAGTTTTTGAAAATTCATTGAGTTCAATTAAAATAAGACCTGTGCCATTATTTTAATTGTCGCTTGTTCTATTTGTGGAAATAATTTAAAGCACAAATTTGGAGCGGTTTTGAGAAAATGATTTTTTGTAAATTGCATTAATTTCAAGCACAAATTAAGCAAAAACGACTCGTTTTCTAAAAAAATTGTACATGACAATTTTAATGAGCTGAAGTTTTACTAGAAGGAATTTGGTTTAAGGCGAAAATCTCTGTCTTCTATTTTGTAGGTTTCAAATGTTAACCTTTTTGCAATTTCCGAAAATTTAGACTTCGCCACAAATGAGACTAGCCTACATTTGTTACCGTCCTTTGGTACATTCGAGGATAAAATGTATAGAATAAATCTGAAACGTTTTTCAGGAAATAAATTATTTAAGAAATTTAAAATTGCCTGTAGTTCAGGCAAACTTAGGCGGATACTACTCATATTTTCGAAAAATTGTATGTGACCTTATATTAAGCTCTGTCTTTAAAGAATATATTTCTGTTAGAAAAATCTATATCTTCAATATTGTAGTTGTAGAAAGACGCCGAAAAAATATGAACTTTCGCAATTTTCGAAAAATTAGGGATTTCAAAAGACATGCAGCATACCTTTAACCGATGTTTACGTTATCCGAGGACAAATCAAATAATTTCATTTGTCATGTAATTTAATCAAAACGTTTTGATTTTTGATGAGAAAATTTTGAAAATGTAGAGGCGTTATGTAAAGAACACTCAAATATCACAATATGCATGTCACAGTCAGGAATACTTGAGTTTCTTTAAATCAATCGAGGAATATCAAAAAATTGGAGATAATCGGCTGAACGGTTTAGGCATTAGCGTTGACCACACAGTCGGTCAGCCGTCTATCAATTTTACGGTGAGAGCGTAGGCTTCCGCGGCCGGAGTCAGTATTTACTAGGCTGTCCGGGTGACGCCGCGTCCATGGCGAAGGTACCGACGTTTCGGTCGCCATTCTGCGACCTTCCTCAGGGCGTAAGGCTGGTAACAAATATAGGCTAGCCCGGCCTTACGCCCTGAGGAAGGTCGCAGAATGGCGACCGAAACGTCGGCGCCTTCGCCATGGACGCGGCGTCACCCGGACAGCCAAGTAAATACAATTTTACGGTATCAAGGGCTCAGAAAACCTAGCTTTTGACAACACAACGTGTTAGAAGAACTAATTTACTCTATATATGAACATATTTTATCTACTTTTTCATTATTGGAGCCCGGCAATTAGTTTTTACGACCGAAAATTCGTTGTTTTCCTGTGCACGATTCCTCTTTACAAAAGGGCGAAGGGCGAGAAAGTAAAAATGAAAACACACGTTTTAATGTACAGAAGTGGACGTTCAGTACTATTATGTCTAGAAAAAATATAAATTACAGGCTTTTATGAAGAGTTTTAGAGGGGAAAGGAACATTAATTTTTTTGTTATCGACGGTAATTAATCTTTTAAAAAACTGCACCACTCACACGTGTCTATTGGCTTAATGTACCCCAATGACGAAGAATATTTCTAAAAGACGGGATGCAAATATTAGACTCTTGGGATAAATATAGCGTTAAAACAAAACACAATTTTTGGGAATAAGTGTAAACAAAATTTATTTTTACAATTATTTTGGTACCGATATATTGAAAGTAGTGTGCTCGCATAATCTCTTCGTTAATATCTGGAACATTTCTTTTCGTTCACCAATCACATAATAAATCATAAACTTCCTCATAAATATGTACAAATTTAGAAGGCAACAAACTTGAGCTTGCAGCTTCTGCTTCTTCCAGAATATCAGCTGGCACGAAAATATATTCTGATTCTTGGAAATTTCCTGACTTTTTTCTCAATCACCTTGCATTAGCAGAAAAAAGTATTCAACTGTTTGATCACAAACAAAGCATCCAGTACTACCAAACCTTGCTACAGAAAATCGAAAGTAATAACTAAAGGCCGGGTACCCGTGTTATTGCATCTCTTCTTTGCTAACCTTAAATTGGATGAAACCTTGACAAAAATTTGAATCATGAATGGACTTTAATTTTGGTACGTTGTATCTTGCACGTTTTGGAGATTACTGAGCGATATTGCACGTTTAAGGTAATGCTACCTGAAATTTGCACATTTTGGGATTTTACTGGACGAATTTGCGAGATCATAGTTTTATTGCATAACATATGATTTTTACATTATCATTTTGTTTTCATTTATCTTATCTAAAGGTTTCATTTAACAAAAAAAGTTTTTATAATATAACCCAGCAGTGCATTAGGGTGGTCTATGAAACCCGAGTGCCTTTTAATATGTATCAATTCTGCATTTTGTTGTCCTATGAACTGATCGTCTGTACGTCGCATGATGCCTATCGTCTAATTAAAATCTCTGAGTTATTGCAGCAGGGATAGGTCCGCGACACTTGGTTGCGGCAGCTCAAGAAATGCTATTGTAGGAGATGCCGTGTAGCGAATTCTCCTTCATGCATAGCCGAGCGCGGGATTCAGGGGACTGATTCCTTTTTGAGGTGAAAGAACAGGCGATGTACAGATATAATTTAATTAAAGTTTAATTTGATATATACAATAGAAGCAAATGAATTAATAGTAAGCAGGAGGACCAACGAAAGTTTGTACAGTTTATGTTTGTTTTTTCTTCTTTCTTGAGTTTCAAATTTACAGTACTCACAGTTTGTTGGGCTGCCACCATCAACTCGACTCCGCCGGCTGAGTGTGTGTGGGCGCCGTCAGAGCCTAAGTCCATAATGTCGTCAACTATCTTGACAGAGCAACTGTGTCAGGGAGAAAATTCAATTCCTGCTGACCGCATTCCCACTTCACGCGACTTATGGGACTTTCTGCAACGGCAGTGCCAAATTCTTCGCTGAAGCCGCCGTCCCAAGCGCTCCTCTTCAGCTCAACCCACGGGCACAAGCGTCTGCGCCGGCCCCTGCTCGCACGCCCTCCGACAACTGTACTAAATGTCGCGAAAAACACACGCCTCACCAATGTGTAAGTTTCCGCGCCCTCAGCTCCGACGCGAAACGAAGCTTCGTTAAGAACAACTAACTTTGCAACAATTGCTTACGTAAATTTGTCGCTGGTTATAAGTGTAGTGACCGAAAATATTTCCACTGCGGAAAAAAAATCACAGTCTTCCGCATGACTCACTTTATGCTCGTCAGCCATCAAACATTTCTGGCAGAATACTCACGTGGCAGCCGCCCCGCCCACGAGTATAGAGTACTGGCGTACTATCAGACTTGCCACTAAATTTCCAATTGGATGCGCATTCCCCTGAATGGCAAAACGCAATGCATCAAGGAGCCGATGTTGCCCCGGAGCTCGAGTGTTCTGCTCCCGCGCCACACCAAGCAAACGTAAATGGGTGCTCCGCTCCAGCTGCTCACGGCTGTATTCTTCCTGCGGCTATTGTGAGCGCTGTCACTGCACGAGGCTTCTATCTGCACGAGGCTACTTCTCTTCTCGATTCAGGCTCCAATGGCAACCTAATTTCTGAAAGCTTTCTCAGATCACTAGAAATGAACCCTACGATGTCTTCAATTACTATTCACAGCGTTTGCCGCGCCTCATCTTTCGCCTCGAAAATCGCGAAAATACATCTAAAATCCCGTTGGAAGGATTGGAGGACTACTGAGGAATTCATTGTAGTAGACGCCATCTCCCACCCGCTTCCAGCAGTTGAAGCAGACGTTTCTGATTGGCACTTACCCGCCGAATGAGAGCACGCAGACCCAAATTTTCATTTCGAAAAACATTAGATTTATTAGGCGCTTCCATTGTCTCCAAAACCAACAAAGGCGGTAACAGGCGCTTTGAGAATGCGCCTTTTCTCACATAATGTTGGGATGGGTTACTACTGGCTTCTATTTACGTGACAGTTTAGACTGTCGCAACGACTGCGTCATCTCTAACTTCATTATTTCTAACCAAATACTATCAGACCAACTCGAAAGCTTCTAGAAGATAGAAAACCTACCTGACAAGGTACCTCTGTCAGCTGAGACAGTTACGCAGCCACCGCCACCCGCACACCTCAGGGGCGATACCAAGTGCTTTGCCCTTCAAATGCTCGCCGGAATCGCTAGGCAATTCTAAGGCACAGGCCCTTCGTAGATTTCAGAATGAGAGCAACGTTTTGGCCGGGACCCTTTTCCGACGAAAATGTACTAAGATTTCATGCGCGAGTATCTTGAGTTGGGACACATGCGCTCTGCCCCTCCCGAGGAACTTGGAAAGTCTCACTTTTTATCCCACATCACTCAATTTTAAAGCCAAGAGCGCCTCCACAAAATTGAGAACAGTATTCGATGCCGCGGAGATCACCTCTTCCAAGATAGCCTTAAACGACTTTCTCGCTGTCGGACTCACTGTGCCGTCCGATCTGATGTCAGTATTGTCATGCGTTCTCGCACATGGCCGGTCGTCCTCGCGGCAGATATACAAAAAATGTACCGGCAAGTGAAAGTTCACCCCGACAACTGGGACTTCCAAAGCATTCTATGGCGTTTTAATAAAGGCATACCCATCATAGAATATCATCAGACTACGGTCACTTACGGTTTAGCTAGTTCTGCTTACCTCGCGACTCGCGTTCTAAACCACGCCGCGGTTTCGTGAGAACCGAATTCAAATGCGAAAAATTCTACGTGACGCCTCTCTCCCCAGGCCCCAAGGCGCCAACAAATAGCGAGCAACTATCGCGGGCGTCTGCATACTAAACGCTAGCTACTATTGTCACGTGCACTCAAACAAACATTCCCTACTTTAAATACGGCAACTTTGCTCCCATACGGGAGAAGTGACAAACAGCAGTTACCGAGACAGAAGTGTCACACCAACAGAGACCGACACAGAAGTGTCAAACAACACCCACCAACAAGTGTCAAACAACACCGACACCAACTGTCAATGTTCTCGTACAACTGCTCAACTATTAGCAGTACTAACAGACGAACAGTCGTAAATCGCAACTTGGTTACAAACTCAAGCATCAGCCTACTCTCTACTAACAGTAAGTCGTAACCGGATGTAACTGTCATCTGTCAACAACTACGGACGAGTGCTTCAATACTCGCTCCAACCAGACAGACTGCTAACGGCTGCTTCAATTTCGCCACCAATCAACCAGCGCGGCCAACGCGCCCCTACCTCTACATTGGGGCCACTCAAGGGCATCAGCCGTCATCTGGCGAATCTACGAGATTCCACAACCGGGCAACGCCAGTCTCTGCCGAGTCCCTGCCCGTTGTGACAAGGCCGCTAGCCGGTTATCTGAAGCCAAACTCAGCTCTAACGTCGCCCACACACACTCAGCCGGCGGATTCGGGTTGATAGTGGCAGCCCAACACACTGTGAGTAGAGTAAATATGAACCTCAAGAAAGAAGAGAAAACAAATATAAACTGTACAAACTTTCGTTGGTCCTCTGCTTACTATTAATTCATTTGCTTCTATCGTATACATCAAAATTAAACTTCAATTAATTTATAACTGTACATTCCCTATTCGTTCACCTCAAAAAGGAAACAATTCTCTGAATCCCTCACTGATCCATGTATGTAGGTGCACTCGCTAAACGGCTTCTCCTACCGTGTGGCAGCTCCTAGAGCTATGTTCGGGGTCTGTCTTCCCAATCAGATCATATACCCGTTTTGTCAGTCATCGCTGAACGTACCAACACGAGACGGCATGCGCGAGTCACATTTGACCTTACGTCCGTGCGCGAAGCTTTGTGACAAGTTGCCCTGTGTTTCAAATTCATCGAATTTCTCGGAACAGACGTTTCCCTGCGAGGTACAAGAGAGAATGAATGCAGTTTTTGACCGCTTTTAGCAACAGTCACGTACATCAGAGTGAGGATCGACCCACAGACAGGTACGGTCGACTCCGCTTATAGTTAACTTCTGGAAACTAACATTTTTGGTTCACTATATCCGAGATTCACTGTATCCGACGATGTCAAATTTAAACCGGATTTCTCCATAACGATTGGTTTTATTAATACAGCAAAATACAACACGAACTGAAAATTTTAATATCTTTATTTGTTCTTAAAAAATCAATTTCTTTTCAATTGTTTGCTTCATACTTTATGATTAGTAATTCGTCTAGATGCATTCAGTGGTGCTAGCAGAAATATTGTGGTAATCCATTATGTAAGATAGGAAAAAATTGTCCACAGCAATCACTGTTATACTATTTATTATAACATTTCCAAAGTCAACTTTCGGGAAACACTCACTCCACCTTCAGTTTCCTTCAGGAGAAAAAAACGAGAAAATAACATGAAGGGAGCAAAAATAAGTATGAGATAAATTTGACAAATAAAATGAAATAAATAAAATGAACAATTACTTACTGCCAAATGATCATCTTCAAACATCCTAAATACGAGCTGGGAATCGCTAGGTGGCAGCCATCTTGTGGAATGCTGAGAAGAGAGAGCTTCCCAAGGAGCGGGAGGGGGGGTACTAGAAGAGTAGGAGGTTGTCATAAAAATATTTAAAATTGGCTGTTCTTAATTCACTAAAGTTAATTCAGGACAGAAAATTTGGAATTTTGAAAAGTTTAAAATGTTTAATTTAAAAAATACAAAAAGTTCATATTTTCATCTAGTTGGCTCAGTAAAGAACTTTGCTGGATAGTTAAGGCCAAAAGAATGAATGGGGCTAGCCAATAAAAAGATTTAAAATGGGACTGCTTTTAATTAAAGAATGTTCATTCAGAATATAAAAATAGTATTTTTGAAAAGTTTTAAAATTTTCAAATTCTCCAGAATGTTTATTTTTTTGCCTTTGTTGACTAAGTGAAGGATTTTAAAGCTATAATTAGGGTAAAGGAATGATTAAATTTAATCAAATGATTGGCAAAGTGTTTGTTATTAACTGGAAACCTATTATTAATTCTAATCTTCTTAAACTATGTTCATTAATTTTAAATGACTTTTCAGTTATAATTAATGAACATATTAGATGTTGGAAACAAAATTCAGACACTTCCATCTTTGCCGAATATTTGTCGTCATTATCGCCATTTTCTCAAAAATGGTTCCAAATTTGTTCTTCAAACTTTTCTTACAGATAGATGGTGCTAATTGTACTGTTTAATGTGACATATAATTTATTTTTATGTGAAATTGTGTTTTCAAAAATTACGCAAATGTATTTTTTTCAAATATGCCTCACGCCGTTAATATGCACGTTTCTAGCGATTTGTTAACACTATTTATTTTGTGATTAAATGACTTCATATGAAGTTTTGCGAAAACTCTATAGTTTTCTGTGAAAAGAGGTTCAGATTTAGCATTTACAGTAACGCTTAAACACCATTATCTTAAAAACAGCTCCAACTTTTTCAATGAAAATTGCAATTTTGAACGAGGCAATTTTTATTCATCTTTAATATTCTTAAAGTAATAATTGGGTTCTACAATTAGAAACCCGAAAAATTGAGAATTTAAAAAAGTGTAATTTTCGCGGCGACAGATGGCAGCTGCTAAGAGGATGGGGCATGTCAGAATAAACCGACCAATGGTCAGAATAATCAGACCGAAGAAAATAGAAAAGTAATACGAGAAAGACTGTGCCATTTTGTAGCATCACTAATTTAAAATTACTTTTTACACATACGTACTAGTAAAGTGTGATGTCACCACCGCTGTAAACTTTTTAAAAAACGTTGTTAAAATGTGTTGAAAATTTCCTTTATGCCCAGCTTCGTTCAAATGCGTCCTTTCAGTATCAGGCATTGGACTTGCCAATGAATCGTAGTATCTGATAATGGTATAACCCCATTCAAAAGTTACCAACACCCAATGACCTTGTATGTTACATCCATACTTACGTGAACTGGTCTTGCTGTACGAGTACCATACTGTATATGGTCTGGAATTGCAATTTCAAATTTATAATAGCCGTAACAAATACTTGCAGGATTTGATGACACTAATAGTTATACTTTAGTACAGCTACATTTTTTCGTGATTTTTCTAATACGCACAAAAATTAACGTAGCATATTTGCATTAGCACTAATGTTAAATGCAAAAATGCTAATTTCCAATTAGTTCCGAAAATTCTGTCGTAACATCTTTTACAACTACATTTGATTCTTTCCCGGATTTACTTAACACTTCCATACTTTTATCCGCTTTTTTAAAGAGATTAAAACTCCACAAACTCAGTCTACTTTGTATTCACTTTTATTTCTGTAATTGATCTATTGATACTTTTGTAGGCGAAGCTATAAAAACATTAAAAGGCGACTGTTTGTATGTTTATGTGAATAAGGTGTTACTTAAATTTAATAAGAATACGTTGTGAGTGTCATTCATTTGAAAATCGGTATTTGCACACTTATGTAAGAACGTAAAATGAAGAAGTCGAACATAAGGTTCATTCATTCTCTAGCATTACTGAGAGATTTCTCCGTATTGAGTTGAAAATCTTCAAGTTTAATACATTCCGAGGCAATACTGTTCGTATGTTTTCACAAATTTATTTTTTTAAATATGATCATTCGAATCCAAATTGAAACCAATCTGCTGCGCGATTTACTAGGTAATTCAATTGTTCACTTAAAAATGTCAACATCAGTGTCGCCAACGTTGTGAAAGATAATTATGGCGAATTTTGCAAAAAATAAGTTTGGATGGCCATCTACATAGACAGATTTAGGTGACGTTGGTTTAATTCTTGGCCCAAGGGCGCTTTAGGCACAACTATCTTGCGCAGCTGCGCGCGCCGCCACCCAAGGATTCCCCGACGTTCGCCCGCCTCCGAAAAACATCCCCTACGATGTTTTGTGTCTGGGCAATAGGAGATTCACTGCCGGAAAAGTCGTATTAAGAGACTCGGGGGCAGCTCGCTAGCTAATTCCTAAGGGGCAATAATCCACGAAGCTTCGTAGAAGGGTCGCAGACGTGTGTTCAGTCACGTAGGCACTAGATGGAGAACATTAAACAACCAATTACATGTTAAGAAATAAAGGTTGCAAATATGTGCGGTCCCCTTAACCCAACCACAGAGCTCGGGTGATAGAATGTTTTGGAAACTTTTGAAGAAGCCTATGAAAAGCTTCGCACGACGCGCGTGACAGAGCTCTCGCATCTTGCGAAAGAGGGGGACGGGAATCGGGTGAGCTGAGGGTGCTAAAAGACATGATTTAGAGAAAGAATCTCGACAGCGATCGGTCGGCTATTTGAGAGACCATAATAAATGATTTAACGGCGACAACAGCCATCCAACGAACGATCGCTGTTCTTCGCACGATCCTACCAGCCCTCACTCAGCGACGGAATTCATTCCGGATGCCAGGCTGGGATAATAGGATCAACACCCTAAAATTATCCGTGAGGGTGTGCAGCCCGAACATTCGGCTGCACACGGTGAAACACAAAACGCGGTCCAGGCGACGTGTGGCAGCACCATTAAAAATTAAAAGGACCAAACTATTTGGGAGAGTAAATACAGTGAATTGTATGTATGCCATTGGGCCTAAAGGAAGGACTGTGTTATTTTGAAAGCTGAAGAATAAATACATAGATATTGTTATTTAAAATTATGAAGGTAACTAAAGGTTTCGTTTAATTTCCGTTTAAAAACATTTTTGTGTAAGTTTTTTTATAACCTTCATTTTCGAATTTACAATAAATTTAATATTTACGGAAAGTTATCGAATTCAAATATCCAATAGAATCATCAGTCCTGAACCAATATTAAATGAATATTTTTATTTTCCTCATTATGTCGATTTATTACATTTTTTATTCAAGGAAAAGTAAAAACCCTCTCATTATCAACGGAAGATTGGCATTCATTTCTGTTGAACGCAAGACTGAGAATCTTCGTTCCGAACAAGATACTTTCTGAGTAAAATATTTTTCAAGTATAACTTAGAAAAGAAAGACTGGACACGTTCTAAATTATCCATTTTTAATCTATAACGCATTACGCGAATTCATGAGTTTTAAAAAAGTATTGTTTTTCTCATGGTTAAGCTAGCGTTTGGAAAAGTTTTCAGTCAAGGTTTCATCGCAAATGTTTGAGAAATACATAGGAGCGTGGTCATAGTGAAGTTTCAGTTGGTCTTCATAGAGTAAAATTGATTTAAATAAAAAAAAGATGCATTGTGCAAGACAAGATTGTGCTTTATATCACGAAAAATAGAGGCCAAACAAAAGAAGTAACAAGTTAATAAAATAAGAAACATTTTAAAAGAGAAAAGCTCAATAGAAAATTCGTGAATTAAAAGGAATAAACACATATGATCAAATACTTGGTATAAATTCGTTTATAATATCTAAATATAGATATTTTTCAAACCTTACATTCATATTTGTTTTTAAAGTTCCGTGCTTATAAATATGTCATTATTCGATCATCATAGATTTTCACACTCTTTATGTCTTAGTTGAGATAGTTTTTAAAACTTGAAAATGTAAGATATATTTATACTTTTGATTATGAAATTTTATTTAACTCCTTCAATCAATAAGTACTGAGCAAAGATTTTCATTGAAAAAGGGAATTCTTTCTTTTAAAGAACTGCAATGAAAAAATAATGAAATAACTTCATCAGTGAACGGTTAAAACATTGAAAAGTGTTTTATACACCTCCTTCCACATAAAACTATAAAAAAAATTTTACCTGAAAAACTAAAATATTTGCAATGGGAAACCTTAGATTGAGAATTTAGAATTTATGGAATCATTTTAGCTCTATAAAATTAAATAACTAATTCAAACATCATTTTAATAAAATAGATGGCTTGTGTGACTTCACGAATCTCGATGTTTGGTTCTCCAGTGAACATTTTAGGGGAATGTCCAACTTATTATGTAACTGCACTAAAATGAATGACAATAATCATGATTTAATATGTTTCAAATTATGTACAAATGATTACACTCGGACGTTGTAGGTAAGATTCTATTTTTTCTTTGCAGTATTCTCCCACGGAAGTTGTTCGCGTATCAGTTACAAGTCTACCATTGGGCGAAGTGGCTCAGGGCATCAACCGATATCACTACGCCTCTGACCGGGAGGTCCTGTGTTCCAGTCCTGTCGGTGGCAGGATTTTCGACACTAGATAGATAGCTGGGTCGAATTCAGTCGTCTTAAGGAAAATTTGCAGGGTGCTCTGGATTTTTCCCGTGGTTTCTCTGATCAACACCAGGCTATTGTCAGAATGTAACAAATGAGCCACGGACCGTCCGCGACCTTTCCTTCTTCTTCTTTGCCCTTCTCTCGACCCATTACTTACACACACACACACACACACTTACATGTACTGCACTATCACACATGCCTGTGGACACTAAGGAGCTTAGAGCTTTCCTCACTAGTGGGAAATTGGGGAAAACCCCACTAACTGACAGGTACGTCGGTTCCGGATCTCGGCAACCAGCTAGGGAAGATCTCTGAAACCTCCGAGGAAAATATACACTACACTTACGGGGCTCTTGATCTTGACCGTTGACGCTCCCAAAATGACCAATTAATCTTAGAAGCCTTCCTCCAAGAGTATGCGAACCACAGTTTAAGAACTCTTGGTCTACATTACATAAGATTGGAAATGATATAAGATCAGAAATGGACGTGTACTCTTATAGTAAAAGATAAATAGGAATGGAAAAAGTGGAAAGAACACATCCATGGAGAGGGACATTTTAGAAATATTTGAGATTATAGACCTACAAGAAATAACTTCTTCAGGTGAAATGATAAGAACTAAAAGAAATGGAGAAGGAAAGGAAACAAGAAGAAAGAAAAAGAGAAAGAGAAGAAAAGGAGAAGAAGTGGCGGTGATGAAAACATCTTGAAGGGGAGACGAAACTACATAGGCAGGGTCTCGGTGTTTTTCCATTTGTGGATTGCCCAGTACGCCTGATAATGACGCTTCCCACCATACACGACTGTCGTGCGGTTACTGCGTGCTTGGCGCGGGAATGTGGGTTTAGTACGTTTTTGCTATAGGCTATATCATTTTAGCGCAAATCAGTTTTATATTTGACGTGGAATGTAGAATAGTTACAGACACTGAACACATAAAGGAGTAAAAATGTCCTCCTAACATTTTGAAAGTTTCATTTTCCTGGGCATACTTAATTAGTTTCGTGAATTAATTTATCATATTTTAATGAAATTATATTAATTTACCTATGAACGATAAGAACAAATAATATTTAACTTGCCATACAGGAGTTGTACTTCTTTTTTTATGGTGAGAATATTTCTTGCAGAATATATTAAATTCACAATGAGAATTGAACTTCTTTTTCATATTAAGGACAATTTTATTGATCACAGAAAATAAGACTGATTATACAGTCTATCTTCAACAACTCTTAAGATTTGAGCATTACTATTCTTAACTTTATGGTTATGCATTCATTTAAAAAAAGGAAATAAATTGTTTTACAATTTTGTTAGACTTTGAGGTAAGGATACATGTAAACCCCACTGACCGAATGTTCTCGACAAAATACATCACGAAAACAAATACATGTCAACACAGTCAATAACAAATTTCCTGAAACACAAACTCTAACGGATTGTGAACAATATAAGGGAAGCGGGGGCAATAAAAGTAACTTTTATTTTTTCGATATAAATCAGTACGAATTGTTCTTATGAACAAGTACGTGCTTTTATATCACGCATTACTTATTAAGATTGTGTTTTCACCACAAAAATAATAAAAATTCACTAAAATCCTCTCAAATGTCGAATTTCCAAAAAATTGCATTTGTCCACCATTACCCTCACATGTGGGCAATAGAAGTCACTATAGAAATATGAATCAAAATGAACACATTAGTACTTCAAACAGTATTTATTTTGTTCATAATAATTGTAGGCGTCTAAAGTGAAGTGACTCCCAAGATTGTCCAAGGTCAGCAGCACTGGGTCCTGGGCAGGTGGTCAAGTAAAGCTTTTAAAGCGTTTGATGCATCCAATGAATTCTTCATCCGTCCAGCCATTCATGCTACATGTATAAATAGCACCATTTAAACCCTTTCAGATCAATATATTATTTTGTTTGGAGCAATGACAGTGACGTTACGATAATAAGAATCACCGACCGCCACAAGCACATTTTTATCTTAACTACTCATAAACATTTAAAGAATGTTTAAAATTACTCGCAATTGGAATCAAATGAATTGCTGGAGTATTTTCCTTCCAACAAATTTTAATACTTCGAGAAACCTCCAAGTTTACGTGAGTAAGGCCTTACTTTCTAACATGAACCACCTCTCTTACCCGGTACGAATGCGATAATCGTCGTGTAACCTTTCTTTGGCTGCGGCGATCAACTGGCTATAGTTATCATGAATAATATGATGTAGGTAGAAGCATATGTTTCTGCCTTTGAATGTGGGTTGTTTACTATATATATTTATTGATAATTTACCGCTGACTCCCATTACCCCCGCTTACCTACGTGGTGAGGCATATCTATTGATAATTGAAACAGACAGCCTCTGGAAGAAAACAATTGACTACTGATGAGAGAACGATTAATTGATTTATTTAATTAATTCACACTAAATGCTGGTGAATCATCTAGAGATCACATTATTTAATTCAAAGGGAAAAGAAATACTATTGGTTCAGTAGAAGTTCGAAACGAGGTATAGTCGTAACGAAATAACGTCATATAGATTTATGACGTTGGTGACAAATTAAGCTATTACACTCACAATTTCAAGAACAATAAATTTTACCCAACTAACCATAAATATTTTGCGGTCTAGCACATACAGAAAAGCCGTCTCAGATATTAGTGCGAGACAAATGCGTGTTTAGACATTGAGAGTAGATAAATTGAGAACTTTCATCACATTATAATAGTGTTGTCTTTAAGTGTACATACTTCAATATTCAGATCTAACTTCTTGTGCTCAAAGATGACTCCGTGGAGACAAAATTGTTAATTGCGACGTGGGGGACAAGAAATCCAGGAAACAGGGTGACATTTCTACAGTTCATTCACCGGTGCTGGACCAACGCCGGAGTTTGCCTCCCTGGCGGGACAGTCCGATGTCCATCAAATGAACTGCGGCAATGCGCACGTAGTTGGCGTCTGCGTCTGCGTCTGCGTCTGCGGAGGGTTGTCTCGGGATTCTACGTGTTTTTGAGGGCGGCGGACAGGCATTCCTGGCGCGCGCGCGTCCATCTCCGCGCACATACCACCGCCGACGCGCAGCGCCGCTGATGGGCCCTAACAGCGCGCAATGGCGCCTAATTGCGGGCGCGACCGACGCGACGGAGCGCGCAGCGCGCAGCGACGCCCGCCCGCCCGCCCGCCCGCCCGCCCGCCGGCCATGCTCGCCCATGCTCGCCCGCCTATGCTCGCCCATGCTCGCCCATGCTCGCCCATGCTCGCCCATGCTCGCCCGCCTTCCGAAGCCCACTCGCCATGCGCCCCTACGCCCGCCCGGCCGCCCTACGCCCGACCCCCTCTGTGCGCCTTCCACCCGGCCTCTGTTTGCGAGGTCATCCGTACACCCGCCTACTGTTCACCTGCCCTAACTTCGTCCGCCTATTGTTCAATCAACGGGACGGCAAGGACTGAATTTTCAATGTGGCGTCTGAACCTACTTCCGGTCAGAACAACCAACTTTTGAAACTATGAAACCGTCCGCCCCCGATTGACAGAATTCATACAGTTGATTGTTGTCCTCGTCTTTCAGAGTGAGGCAATCTGCCGTGGAAGTCTTTTTGGTATGTAATACTCCTTCAGTCTCGTCTTTCGTTAGAATGAAACATTTCGTCCGTACAGGAGCGTGAACTAAGTGCACTAGTTATCGAAATAAGACATCAATGTTTTCGAGTAATGAAATTGGAGAATGGAGTGTTTTGTGCGAATACAACCTTACAGCCGATCTCTTGGCAAAGTGCTGAGTTAATTACACATTTAAAATGAAAGTCCTAACAATCGTTTAAATAACGTTCTCGTTTTAATAACATTTGAAAGTCTCAAAAACAAAATAGTGGAGGGATTTCAATAAAATGAATTATAGTAGCAACAGGGTATAATTAATTACGTAGTTCATTCTTACCTGACAGATATTTCCTCTGGTGATCTTAATTCTTCTGACATAAATGTATCGATGTGTTATATGGTGACTTATACTAATAAGAAGGACTATACTTAAAAAACTGTATTTAATGAGTTGAAACCAGAAAAATACCACTCTCATAAAAATAACGTTTAATAAGGATTTATAGTATCATTGCTATTCACAACTGTGGTTACATGAAGTCATTTAGTAAGAACATTGACTTAAGTAATTAGAACCCAGAGGATCAACTTCAACTATTTCCATTAGGAATGTATTTGAAGTAAGACCTAATAGACAAACAAGCAGTGCAGATTGTCTATTGAATCATTTTAATATAGTCATTTTAACGTAGTCATGCAATAAGAATTGTATAATTATAGGAGGTAAGTAAGGAAATTTTGTAGAATTATTACGAAATTTGCAATAAGTAATCCTTAAAGCATTTGACAATCAGAGACAAAGAGTATAACGATTATATTATAAATTATGGATAATGGTAACAAATAGTATAAACAACCGGTAATTTTTTAGACATTTCTATGGATAACTTGATCTCAATCCCTCATGCAGATTTTGATTGCAGTAGCAGTAGCAGTAGCATTCTTAGCGAGTGAGTTAATTCCAGTGACAGAGAACATTCTTCTTGGGTGAGCTGAGATGATTTTGTTTATTTTTTGCATTTGCCTACGATACTGCAACTGATCATGATATGCAACTGATATCACACCTACTTATAAACATTCAGTAACTTTATAAAATACAATTGTATTTATTACTATTTTATGTTAATGACCATTAGCAACAATAAAACTATAATTATGGAATTTTTTCATATAAACAATTTTTAAATAAGACATGGTAACACAAATGGAATTAATTTACCTCGAATAATTTAGCCACCCATGATGTAATAAATAAGTGGGTGACACGCCTCCCTTCATACATTAATTCTTTCCTTTAACCAGCAATTATTATTTCCATTGAAGCTAATGAATTCATGTGCTTTTTACCAAGAACAGATCTACATGACCTGGGTTGAGTCAGACTAACTTTAAAATAACTCAATATAATGAAACAGAGCAAATAATAAATTAACTGTACAAAATAAAAAATGAATAGATTACAACTAAAATACCAACATATAAATAACTGATTAACAGACTAAACAGTAGCTGAAGAAAGTCATCTAAGAATAAGAAAATTCACTCAAATTACTACATGACGTGAAATAATTAAAATAAAACAAATAAATGGAAATAATGGCATAAGTCACTCAAAATAATGGCAAAGATCACAATGCGCGGTTTAAATGTAGCTGGAATCTCCGGCAGTCGTCATTTTTTGTTGCAAACAGAAATTTATAACAAGTCACTATTCGCTTTATTACGATATATCTGGTAATTCTAGTATTGTTGGCAACAACGATTGCCAACACAAAAAGGAATGAAAATATCCTCTCACTTTTCAGTGCATTTGTCCAGGTGACTAATATTTTGCATAAGTTGCAGTTTAGTCCTTACTTTAAAGTGACGAGAACAATACCTTCATGAGAGAACATGTCATGCGGAGGTCTGCACGAACTGTTCAGGAGAGGAAATAAAAAAATATAAAAACATTCACTTTTGGGCCAGATTTAGCAGAACGATTCTGTATTACGAATGGTAAGGCGATGCTGTGTAAATTGTGTACCGTTATCTAATTCATAGTGCGAAAGGTACGCACGAATTCAGCAGGTAATAATTAATACTGCAAAAGTTTACAAAAACTTCAACATTAAATTAATACGTAATTAATGAAATTGCAAATCTATGTTTTGTAAAACAAATATCTTTGGATAATTTGGCGGTAATTTCAATGCTAGATAGAGCAATGAGCTACACTCCTGCTGTCTCTCCTGCAAAGACATGCCATGGAAACGACAATAATTATTATTAATCGTGCAACTTTTCGTGAACGATGCTTTCCCCTCCCTGACACCATAAACAGTAGAAGGTAAAAGCCGGCTGCAAGCAGTGATGAGAACATTCCAAACACCTATTCACTGACACGAAATAGAAACTATTTTCTGTTGAAGACAAGAACTTCTGTCCGTGATTTTCTCAACAAAAAAAATCAGGAAATGACTGAAGCAGGTAAAGATACATCACAGGAGATAGCTCGAACTCCTGAGAAAGTTAGAACGCAAATTATTGAGAAAGTTGAGAAGGCATAACTGATTCTCAAAAAATCTTGTAGCCTATTTCGTAACGAATACCGCGATTCTACCCGCATTTATTCAATCGATGGTTCAAAAGAAGTTGTGCGAGTAATACACGTTATAAAATATTTTTAGAAATATACTTAGTTATGGAAATAAACCCATCCTTCGTAAAATTGGTATTTTAATGAAACCTTGTGAGTGATTGTTGTTATTTCTGCGTCTAATGCGTCTAATCTGCTTAAGAGACTAAATAATTGCGTAGAAAAATCAATAATTTGAAAACTACAAAAAAATAACTTATGAACATTATATTCAATCAAAGATGTGTATTATATTTCATCTTCTGACCAAAAACGTGATTCTCATATACGTCTAGTCGTCAAATACTGAACAGGAAGGGGTTACTTAAAAAACACGTCATAAAAACATTTCATTGAGTACATTGTCTCTACACTTGTTCATTACACTTGTTCGTCCAATTTTAGAATACGGAGCGGCATGCTGGGACCCGTACAGAAAAGGGCAAATCGAAGCGTTAGATAAAATTCAAAAACGGGCCTCAAAGTTTGTAAATCACGGGTGCGTTGGTGACGAACGAGAAGAATGGGAGTCCTTATGTAAGAGAAGGGAACGGGCGCGTTTATGCGTAATGTATAAGACATACAGAGGGGACACAGCATGGGCAGATATCGGTAAAAGATTACAGAAATCAGATTATAAAAGTAGAGGAGACCATCTTTGGAAAATACGATGTAGAAAGCAAAGAACTGATGTAGGCAAGTTCTCCTTTGTGAATCGCACTATAGTAGATTGGAATAAACTACCTGGACAAGCACTAGAGGCTCTTCCTTCTAATGTAGCCAAATTTAAAAATATGCTTCATTCCATCTAGATCATCTCGAATAATACTGACTGAGACATTTATCTCTATTATTATTATTATTATTATTATTATTACTATTATTATTATTATTACTATTATTATTAGTATTAGTAATATTATTATTACTATTATTATTGTTATTGTTAATATTATTATTGCTTTTATTATTATTAATATTACTATTACTTTTATTATTATTGTCATAATTATTATCGTCATGGCCCTTATACAGTGAAGTGATGTGAAGTGTAGTGTTGTGGGGGGAAGGGAGTGTAGTGTAGTGAAGAGGAGTGCAGTGTAATGTAGTATAGTGTAGTGCAGTGTAGTGCAGTGAAGTGTTATGTAAACTAGAAGTGAATTTAGAGTTAGCTAGAAATAAATTGGAACTATTATATCGACCCCCTAATTCTAATAGTAAACCCAATTGTAAATGTTGAAAATGTTTATTAATTCTAATTTTAATTGTTATCATGTTTGCCACCGAGCATTAGCTCAAAGCGAACTTTAATAATAAATCTATCTAATCTATCTACAACAAAACTAGTTAAAATTCCAAACTTTCGGCAGAAAAAAATGGAAAAAAAGCACGAAAATTCTGGAGATCGATTAAGGTCAAAATCGTGTTTTTAACCTTGATATGTACTACCTGGATATATACTACAACACAATCAAAGAGAATAAAGTTTATATGACCTTTCTCCATGTAATATGTACTACTTGTCTTTTAGACAAAAAAGGAAGCCGTTACTTTATCTTTGTTAAAACATTTGTTGCGTCTTCATCGACGAACGCATCTCTGAACCCTCCTTGGGCGTTAAGCGCTTGGCTTGGAGTAATCCTCCATTATATTCCCCAGGCAGCTTACTTTGCTTCTTTCACATTGGCTCAAACCCCGGGGTAGGCCATCTAAGATGCGAGAAGCCACGTCACTTTGCTTCCTTAACATTGGCCCCGCCCCCCGTATTACGCCGTCTCGCCGTCTAGCTCGCCTTGCTTCTCCAAAACGGCCCCCGATCCCGGGTTAGGCCGTCTACGATCGAGCAGCCACCTCACCTTGCTTCATTAACATTGGCCCCATCCCCCTCGGATAGGCCGTCTAAGATTCGAGCAGCCAGATCCCTTGCTTCTCTCACAAGGGCCCCTCCGCCCGGACTAGGCCGTCTATGATCGAGCAGTATAAAATTCAAAAAATACACAAATAATTTTTTTAAATCTCATGCCATAAATGTGCATATTTCAATCAATTTGTAAACACTGTATTATTTGTGAGTTAAAGTAATTAAAATGACTTTAAATGAAGTGTTTCGAAAACTCAAAAAAATTCTGTACATAGAGCTTCAAATTTGTAATATACAATATAATACACGGCTGCAAATATTCAAAGAAAATTGCAATTTAGAATGAGGTTTTACTGTTCTTTACTATTCGTAACATAATATTTTCGTTCTATTATTAGGAAACCGAAAAATTAAGAAAATGTGAAAAAAATGTATTTGGGCGGCGACAGGTGGCAGCTGGCAAGAGTATGTGGCAAGTTCGAGTAGGTAGCCGAGACCAAAGGAAATAGAAAAGTAATTCGGGAAAACCTGAGCTATTCTGTAGCACCACTAGTTTATTATGCCTGATTAACTAATTTCTGCTAGTTTGTTGAAGTCAGATACAAAATTAAACGCATCACTTTGCTCTTTAAGCAATTAAAATCTTTCGGTTATAGATGAAAATGTAGTGTCAATAATAGTCGTCTATTCGGAAATTCGGTTCATGGTGTGCAGAAATTGTCTTTAGGATCATTTGTACTGTCTTCGTCAGGTTCATAACCGAACTTAGTTTTTTTTCGCCTGCATTTAGCTGTGTGTGTGTGAGGGGGGGGAGGGAATCTGCATCTACATTGCACGAATTAGAAAGCTCAGTTGCAAATCAAAACCAATCGTGCCATTGACGCCTGTGAATTTGAAACCGTAAAGCACATGATAAAAAGTTACTAAACATATTTACCAAAGAAAACATAAATATGATCCGAAACCACAAACACCATAAATTTCAGCAGCATTTTCATCAACTCCACCCAAACTCTCAACTAAGGCAGACAATCAAATATTTTACTAAAGAGAAAATCAATGTCCCTACCCTCTTTTCAAGTAAACTAATAATCTATTCAGAACATCAAAAAGCCCATACAATAGCAAATCACCTAATACAAACATTCAAACCCAATCCAATGTTGCATTAATCAATGTTGTGTTTAATCACCAATTCAACACAAATATCTGAAATTATGAAACTACCTCTCTTCACAGTTCCACACCCCATTCAATTTATCTCTCCAGCAGAAACACAAACTATTATCCAAAAGTTGAAAAATATGAAAAAAAAAACGAATACTACATCACTAACCTTACACTTAAACTACTACCCTTTAGCTGTATCGCAGCTATAACAGCAATCTTCAGTACTGCACTCTGAATTGGCCACTTCCCCCAAACTTGGAAGCATGCTATTATCTCACCAGTAAAGAAAACAAAAACGAATCATAATGACCCTTCAAATTACAGACCTATTAGTCTGCTCCCAACAAATGTCAAAATCTTCGAAAAATTAATTCTTGGCTGTCTAGTCCATTTCTTAAATACGAATGACACCATACACAAAACGCAATTTGGCTTTAAGACAAATCATTCAACTAGTCTCTATTACGATTATTCGAAAATATAGCAAATAGTTTTCATTTAAAAGAGCATACAATAGCAGTATTTTTAGACATAACTAAAGCATTAGACAGCATTTGGCATCAAGTCATACATTATAAAATTCAGCAACTTGGCACTTACGATTATCTCTATAAAATTATTCAAAGTTTTCTTACAAACCGAACCTTCCAGGCCAAAGTAAACAACAGTCTTTCCAACGCACACAGCATTCTTGCAAGTGTCCCTCAAGGATCAGTACTTGCCCCCATTCTCTTGAATATTTATACTGCAGACAATCCTACAGCCACAGATTCTAACATACCCTTATATGCAGATGACACAGCATTACGTATTCTCATCTCATCAAAACACTTTTTTTAGCATACGATCATATTCAGTCTCACCTTCACATTCTCACCAGCTGATTCCACTAATGGCGACTCAATATAAATCCCACAGAAACACAAAGATCTTCACACTCAGAAACCCCAGCCCCGACCTCTAAAAATACATAGCTTCCAAATCCCTTGGTCAAACAATTCCACGCCCATAAAATAACTGGGAGAATTAATAGACAGACGCTTAACATGGAAACAACACATAAAGTCAGTCCTACAAAAAGCAACAGCAAAAGCTGTCAAACTATATCCTCTCATCAATTCTGCATCCTGTTTAGAAGTTCAAACCGAAGTACTTCTCTTCAAGAGTATCATTAGACCCACGCTGAATTTCTCCGTAAATTCATTAACGCATCATGGTTTATATCCAATAGACAGATCCATTATGAACTCCAAACACTTTTAATAACAGACCAGATTGGGTGTCACCCTGCATTTTACATATACTGTCATAATTCAGAATCAAAAGTGAAAACGTGTCCCAACGTTTTTGCCTATTCTTGCGCCGCCATGACTGACACTGCTCTAAGCAGTGAAACATAACTTTGATAAAATTAGTGGTGCTAAAAAAACAGCTCATACTTACTCGCAATTTTCGAACATTAGCGATGGCCGGGTCTCTAGCCGAATTTCTTAATCATGCTCTCTGTTAATTCAAGGAGGTTAAGCAAGTTCGAGACCTCATGGATTCCCAGTTGGAAAAAAATGGAGTATTTAAAAAAAATTAAAATTGCTTATATTTGACACAAAATTACGTGAAAGTTACTCATGTTTTTTGAAAATTGTACTTGACCATATTTCAAGAATTGTCTTTAAGCAACATTTTATTATGAAAAATCTCTGTTTTCAATATTGTATCTGTAGAAAGTCGCCAAAAAATGTCGAACTTGGTGGATTCTCGAAAAATCAAGAACATAAACGAAAATGAGATCTGCGCTGTTCTTTTAAGAGTTCGCTATCCAAGCACAATGTTCCATAAAAATTGAAGCTGTTTTTGAGAAAATTTCGAAATTGTTATGATGCAGTTTTCCATTTCAAATAAACAGCTCTGCCCTTCACTGAAAATGAACGGTGTGAAATTGACTGCTGTTAAGGTAACAAAGGTTTTAGGTCTTTCAATTCAGTCAAACCTTAAATGGAACGTTCATTTAAAAGAATTGAACACAAAATTAAGTTCTTTATGCTACGCTTTCAGAACTCTTTCAAATTCAATCAGCCTCCACACTGCTCATTGTGTATATTTCGCGAATGTTCATTCCCGCCTGACATATGACATAATATTCTGGGGAAATACATCTTATAGCTCCCAGAATTTTAGATTACAAAAAAGAATTGTATGAATAATAAGAAAATTTCACCCACGTGATACTTGTAAGCCTCTCTTTATTAATCTAGGTATTTTACCATTACCTTGTCTCTTCAGTGGTTTCTAAATCAGCGTTTTTTTTCAAAAATGACTTACTTAAGGGCGGGAATTTATTTTCAGCAAACGCCATTGTCTATAACTACAACACTCGACGTAGTAATCACATTCATCAGGTGACAGTATCAACAGCTCACTACAAAGAATTCACATATAATACATGTACATTTTTTACAACACGTTTCCAGATGACACGAAATGATTAAATTCGATAAAAAAAGTTTAAGTCCTAAATAAAATCTTTTCTGCTGCACAACTGTTTCTATACAATTAGAGACTATACCGAGCATTTAAAGGAAAGTAATATTAATTTTAACAATGACATTTAATGCGTTATGTACCATTTGGATTGTATAATTGTAAAGAACCTGCAACAAGTATTGTACTTTACCTCCTGGGTCCATGACCCCCATCTCGATCAGGTTTTCGTCTAGTTTCCCTGAACCTCAAGCAAAAGGTTAAGATTGTTTTGCTTCTGAACATAAATGTGTCTTCAAATTAACTTCTCCTTATAGCACGTCACATATTTTTAACTGTTTTTGACGTAAATAAATAAATAAATAAATAAATAAATGAATGAATGAATGAATGAATGAATGAATGAATGAATGAATGAATGAATGAATGAATGAATGAATGAATGAATGAATGTCGTATGATCGCCACCACTACTCGAAACGGTCGCTGTCATGCGATATCTAGCGGCACAATCGAGTGAGATGCGAAATGCAGTTTGATATTTCGTCGTGAAGACAGGTCCTCATGCGGCAAGAAATAAAAACCCATGTATAGCTCTTCTGGTTACTACCCAGAAACATTCAGATTTAGCTTTTCTGGATACCAGCACTCTGTAGCATGGATGCTCTGAATCGAACAAAAACTCAAAATCTGTGTAAACTTAAATTGAAGGAATAGAGACATAGTCTTTCACGATAAAATTAAACGATTTCTTAAGAGTGGTCTTCCACGAGTGGGGGGATTATCAATGAATAAATATAGATTTGTCTGAGAATTTCCCAAGCACGAGGGCACGACACTTCGAAATAAATTTTAATATCAGCCATGGGCGCAACCAAGGAGAGAGCTCATGAAGCATTAGATCCCCCCTCCCAGAAGCTTATGAAACATATTCGCAAATATAATTTTCTCTTATTTTGCAAAGTAGTGAAATTAATTCAATATCTCAATTCAATATTTTATAAAATCTGTGTATCAATAAATAAACATTATTTTTAAATTATGCTTAAATAAAATTTTCTTTACAAGAAAACATGAATCCACAATATACCTACACCCCCTCCCCGACAAAAGTACGCGGTTGCGTTACTGATTTATGTAATATATTAAAAGAACAATTTCAATAAAAGTATATGCAGACTTCTCGATTTGAGAAAACCTAGATTTGAGAACTGAAGACGAGGACCTCCGGATACGAAGATTTCAATATATTAGGGCTTCGGGTTACGAGGACTACTAAGCGGCAATACCACGAAATCGATAAAACGAAAACCATAAAATTGCACCGGTATAATGTCTCTGATTTGACGAGAGTGGTCGAATTCTTAGCTATGATTGGTAGACATTTCATGAGTCTGAGCACTATTTTCACTTTAAAACAATGATTTACAACAAAGTTTTGCACAACTTTCAGGCCATGTCCCCAATGATGTAATAACACAACTTTCAAATTGAGGCTTAGGGACAACTGAACTGGGTACGGAATGCGAAGTGGCAATTTTCTTCGGAGAAGAACATAAAAAAATATCCACTTACGCAGAACAATATCGTTAAATGCTAAGAAAAAATCTTGGAAATCGATTCATTGATTTCAACTTTTCAGTATGGAAATCATAAATGAGGCCCCTATGCACTGGTTAATTATGTCCCTGGAAGAAACAAATTAGTGATTTTCAGTGCCCCGACAGCTGAGACAACATACTGACTGATGACTACAATACGTCGGGGTCGACCTCCCCCCTCCAGTTGCAACCGAATTAATGGCTGTTTTGGTGGGTTCAAGCCATGCATTTCAGTGTGGTAGTTTGATGTTCAGGGGTCCATTTGTTTCCAAGTTCTGTTATTTGTTACCTCAAGTATTCAGTGACATCGAGGAAGGGCAGTACATACTTATCGGCCGTGGTTGGAATGTTCTTAATTTTTACTTAAGACTAAATGTGCCGAAAAATACTTCAATAGATAACAGCATTGTCAGAGGGGAATTTACGTTACCGATAACTTCTAAACAAATGGTTCGATTTTCGCGACACAGTAAACGGCATTTCATTCGTATTTAACATAGAATATTTCGTATACGTTACGAATCACTTTTGACAAAAAATATTGAAAAATGAGTCTTGGAAAGATTTTGTGGAATAGTTCCGGGAAGAAATTCAAAAACGTGGGCTTATAGAGCGATGGCGAAGTGCTTCCTGAATCCAAAGCCATACCAGTCGTCCAAAAAGGATAAATAGGGGCGTCGTAAAGTTAAATTTGATAAAATTTAATTACCCCCTTCCCAAGCCGAGTCACCACAACCGCCGCCGCCGCTAGCTCGTGGATAGCTGTTCTGGGCGGCTGGAGGGCGTCGGAGGCATGAGGTAGGCAAAGCGAGGCAGGTGGTTCTCTTGTCCCCACTGAGTTTCGACAGATAAATCTTTCGCTATTTTCTGCATTACAACATTAGTTTTACTTTCTTGTATACGTGCAAGTATGGAGAAATATACGTAGTATAGAGAAAATTATGTAATGCTGAGGAAAATCTATTTCTGAATTTCAACAGAAAAGCATGTTTTGGGGCCCCCTGGTACCAAAAAAGTGATTCCCACCGCCAAAAAAATAGTTCGTTGGTCTCTCTGACCATCTGTGAACAACTAGCGCCAAAATCATTTCTAGAATTTTTTCGACAATGGATATTTCCCGGTCAATCTGGCCTGTCTTAAAGCTTAGCGAGTTTGAAAAAGATTCTTTAAAATTTCGGGATACTTTAGACGAAGCCCCCGGAACATTTTCTAAATTTTCTCAAAAGTGACTCCCAACTTTTTTCTTCAAATTTGTTATAAAAATAGATTGAAATACGCTGCTAAAGATGGCATGGTCCGAATTTTACTGTTAACCTTGAATTTTGGATAGTTACAAGAGTTTAATTTTTTTCCTAGCAACTACAATATTAAAGATACAGATTTTTTCTTTAAATGAAAATTAAAGTTGCTGAGCAATAGAACAGATATGTGAATATCATGGTTTTCATATACACAGTACATCAACAGTTATAATACTGTACCCGCGAATCAAGCAGCCGGTTCTGTTAGATCTCTTATCGTGACATCCAGCAAGAAAACGACAATGATCAGAAAGTAGATGAAGAACAAAAAGAAAATTACACGCCAACAATCGACATGTTTTCTAATGCTTTAAAGAGGGTAAGGGATGGGTTCAAAGTTAACTACACCATCTTTAGAAGAGTATTTCAATCTATTCTTACAACAAATTTGAAGAAGAAATTGGGAACCATTTTTGAGAGAATTTAGAAAATGTTCCGAGGGGTTCTTAATAATAATAATAATAGGGGGCCCCAAAACATGCATTTCCGTTGAAATCCAGAAATAGATTTTCCGCAGCATTACATAACTTTCTCTATACTACGTATACTTCTCCATACATACACGTATACAAGAAAGCAAAACTAATGGTGTGATGCTAAAAATAGCGAAAGTGTTATCTGACGAAATCCAGAAAGGACAAGAGCTGCTTCGTTTTGCCTATCGCATGCCTCCGGCCCCCTCCATACGCCCTGAACAGCCACCCACGAGTTATTTTTGAAGCGTTGTAGCGGCAGCGCTTATGGTGGAGCGGCATGAGGGCGGGGGAATTAAATTTTGCCAAATTTCACTTAACGACGAGCCTATTCATCCGATTTGGACGATTGATAGGGGTTTGGATTCAGGAAACACTTCGCTATCGTGCTACAAGACCACATTTTTGTTTTTCTTTCCGGAACTATCCCAAAACTAATTTTTCAATTTTTTCACAGGGGCTTTGTAGCATAAATTATATACGAATGGAATGCCGTTTTCTGATTGGAAATTGGGCAATTTGTTCAGAAGTTATTTGCAAAGTAATTTTGTCTTATTTTTGTGCTGCTACGTGGTGGCGACAAATTGAACTAGTGTCGGTCCTTTTAGCCTTAACTTTCTTTCCCATAAATATTTTATTTTGAGGGATTTTTGTTTTGGGCTATTGGTATTTTGCAAACCTATGTTGGTACACCGTGATCGGCTGGTTAAAGTTCTCGTGTTTTTCCTAGTGTCAAGGAAGCTGGTCTCTAGTGGTCTGACAAGAAATGGATATTGCCATCTAGGAAGTCTAATAAAAAAGGACACGCTAATTTAATATATATTTCAATCCGAATTATGTATTAGATCATGCCATCATGCGTCATGACACAATGTCCGACATTGGCTGAGTGAATAATAAGAGAAAAGGATTCTTATCTGAAGACAGTAGGTTGGATAATATTTAAGATCATGTTAGTGTTAAGAAAGGTTAAATGAAATGAAATGAAAAATAAAATTTCTATTTAAAATGTTGACTTCATCATTTTGTGCCATCTTGTATGGAGTGATTTTCTTATAAAAAAATTTATCAGACCTGCTTCTTTTTCTCTTTTGGAGTTCATGTGAACATAAGTTCTTTATAATTGTGTTGAATTTTTTCAGGGTGGAGTGTGCTATTAATTGTTGTAGAGGTGACACAGTTGAAAAATCACAATGCTACCTCGATCAATTCTTGTTATAGATTTCTTCTGTAAATATTCTGTGAAACATGTTAAACCAATATATTTCACAACAACAGGTTAGCTCAGTTAAATAATTTGAATGGACTTGTTATTGTTGTGTTTAGAAATAAATACATCTTTGGTTTCTTTTTTGTTTTTAAGGATTACCAGTTCGTCAACTTGGTATTTACCATATTTGTGGAAATGATCTCTCATCTTTGGGACTAGCAAAAATTGTGGAAAAATACCATAAAATATGTCAAAAAAATACTGTAATTTGGGCTCGCTGTTTGACTGATGAAGCTAAAAAGAAAGAAAGTGGATTAGAGAAATCAGTTTCTGGAAATGTAGAAGAAATAATCAAAGGTAATTGTGCTTTAATGATGCTTTCAAATGCTTGATATGTAACCAAATATCAAGCAATCATAAGTATGTAAATTCTTTCCATGTCAAGAAATCATATTCAGGAACTATTTCACACCTCTTTATAACAAATTAGAATCTCTTTGGTTACCTTTCATGTTATTGTTTTATTATTCCTCTTATTTAGTTAACATCCAACTACTATTGTAATAGGGTGTTTCAAATTAAAGCATATATAAACCTTTTTGGTTTGCAGCTATGAAAAGAGGTGCAGTGCTCTTAGATTGTGTGTGCTGTAGAGTAATTTGTGGAGATTAGGGAGTATCCTTGAAGTAACCCAAAACCATTGCTCTTTGTTATTTCATGATAATTGTGGAAGTAATGGTCTACCGCGATAGAGATATGGGAATTGTATGATCATACATGTTATTCAATCTAGTGAAATGATTGTATTAATCTCACCACAACTGAATCCAAATGTTTGTTGAAATAATGTTCTTAAGTTACATTATGTCTCATCGTATTCTGTAAATACTTTTATGTCTGTGGTGTTTGGTCAGAACAGTATCACTGCCAAATTCATGATTTAGAATACAAGCATTGTCATTTCAAAAATCAGAAATTAAGCATATATACAAAGATGAATGAAAATGTGGTATGATGGAATGATGTTTAACAGTAAGCATACATGTGCATTTATCTCTCCTCTATACGGTTATGATTAGCAAGAAATTGTGGTATCAGATTCTAAACCAAATGCCTGCGAGGTGTACAGGACAAGGTAACTAACAATTTTTCTTCTTCAAAAGTTGTTGTAAGTGACAATTTTAATAAATTTTCACCATTAAATATGAAAGTAAGACAAGTCATCAACTTGTAAAATTTAAATCACAAGTATTTCCCGAAGGAGGGGTTATTATAGTGATTGGAACTTAAGGCCCTAAAAATATCTAAAATATTTAGACAATAAAACATTTGAAACTGCTAAGACAGGTAAAAGCCAAAATTAAATTCATTCTTTTTAATAATGAATTCACAATTACAATTTATTAATAGTATGGAATATGAATTTCTTAGTAATTTTAATAAAAATAAGCTAAAAAAACTTGGATGAAAAGTCAAATAGTTTTATGACAAAATATTTTGAGTTTTCTAAATGGTTCGATTATCTAAAATTAATAAGTAAGTGTTTTATTAAAATTTCTGTGATTAATTTGTGTCTTGTGTGTAATGAATCATCCTGCAATTGAGAGAAGGATCTCTTAATCTCGACATAGTATTGGATCAAATCTTAAACACAACAGGTCAGAAGAATCCATTTCTTCAGCAACTGAATTGTCTCCCTCCAGGATTTTTGAAAGTGAATTTTGAATCTTGATATTTCTGTTTATCTTAATTTTGAAAAAACTCTTACATTTTTTATTTTCTTTTACATTTTTTGTTACCAGCAATCCTTTTTTCCCTTTCACTAGATGCTGCCCCCTCCTCCCCTCCTTTTGCAATGGCATCTAACAAAGAAATGAAATGGGCCGAAATAAGTATTATGACATTTGTTTATTTTTAAAGAATCAATAAGTTTCTTTAATAATTCAACTGATGATTCTTTATCGTCAGTGTTGACCACAGTTCATATTCTTGAAAGATTTGGGTAGTTGTAAATAACTGCTGAAATCCCACGTTCCCTATCTCGAAACAGGTTTGAGGAGACCAGGAGCAGATTTGAAACAGTATCTTTGAGAATCGGAATTCTTGAGCATTTAAGAAATATCTTTCAAGGATATAAAAATATTTCCAGGGATTGCAAAACTCAAAAAATTTAAACCAAATATTTGCAGGCACTTATTGTAAAATAGGCAAAAAGGGGAAAATAGAATATCACATTTGGAACCTCAAAGTTGTCATTCGTAAAAATTGATTTTTAATATCTAGTTAACTTACATGATTAAAATAAGATCTTTACATTAAAATAATATTCAGTTCAAATATGATAATTCCGTATTTTTGTCTTTGCACAGTTGTACTACATAGAGAATGGTTTGGTTAGTACCTGACAAATGTACATGTCAAGTTCTGACCGAATGTAAAATAAAAAGTTGAAGGATAGCAGGTTTAGACCAGGGCTGTAGAAAATGCTATGATCCTATTAGAGATATGACTATACCAAATGAAAAAGGAATGCTTTTAAAACAGTGATGCTTTCAGTCCCAAAAGTCATAATTTGGAGACAGTATTCTCTCCAATCACCACAGATATCACGCATGCTTTTACTTAAAACTTATTGCAAGAGTCAAATTACATCTTTTGATTAATATGTGATACAGATCTTGGGTGGAAAAAGGAAATTACATTTTTAATAAATGGTTCATTTCACAGCTCCTGTATCGCCAAAGAAACGAAAACGTGTCGACCTTGCTGCAGTGTCGTTGGAAAGAAATTTTATTACTCCAGTGAGAGCTATGACAGATTTTCTTCTTAAACCTAGTGACTTGGAAGGTCTTCGTAAGACTAAACGTCGCTCTCCTTATGAAAATGAGCCACCTATTACTGTTTTCTGGCGGAAAGATGTGGAATCAAAGTAAGTTGTTTGCTAAGAAGAGTTTACATGTGTATGTTATTTATACATTCTTGCCTACTTCTTATTTAATATAGAGAAAATAATGCTATAGAGATGTTATTCTGCAGCAATAAAACATTGATTTTTTTGACAGAAACTCTCATTTCATGCATCCTTAAGAAAAATAGGATAATTCTTGTTCTAATATGTAGTAAATTACTTCCTCTAACTCATTTGTTAATCAGAATTTACATTTTGTGGGTCTTTGATACCTGCCTGTCTTTTCATCTGTCACCAAAACTGATATTTCTCAATCGATCTGAATGATGTTGCGGTCCTGTGAATTAGAAACAAATATATTTGAAATTTTCATTCATTACTTGTTTTCCATAGAATCCTATAACAATGGGAACAGGTATGTTTCCCACTCTTGCATTTACATCTCCAGCTATAATTAACAAATAATTTTGGTTGCAACATTTTTATGTTTGCAGCTTGTCATAAAATTTTATGGTTTCTTCTTTCTTTCTTTCCTTCCTCGGGGGAACTGTAACCATAAACTCATAACTGTAAGATTACCTCTACTTATTTCAAATGTACTCTTAGTATTTTCATTGATGTATAACTTGTAATACCCTTCTTCTATTTCGTATCCAAAACGCTACACCAGCTTTCAATCTTTCTCACTGTTGCACTCCACTATAGGTATTCAACGACTCATAAATCTCTCTTGTTCCCTTTGTTTTCTTTTTACTTTCCCATATACATATGTGTATATGGAGTAACAAGCATAGTATAGGGAAATTTATGTAATGCGGTAGAAAATCAATTTTGTGATTTCAATGGAAAGACACGTTTTGGGGTGACTAAACCATACGTACGATTTCTTCCAAAATGGATATTCCCAACTCAATCTGACTCCACTTGTAGGGCCGTGATTTTGATAAACTTTCTTCAAAATTTGTGGGTACTTTACATGAAGCCCCCGCACATTTTCAAAATTTTCTCAAAAACAAATCAAAGTATTTTTTAAAATTTCTTGTATGAATAGAGTAAAATATACCTATAACGGTAGCATAAGTCTGATTTTCATGGTTTTCTCTGAATTTTCAAAAATTGCAAAAGTTTGAATTTTATACCGTGTCTTCTTACAACTACAAAATTAAAGATAGAGATGTTTCCTTCATATAAAATTTGTTGTCCATAGTGAGTTCTTTCATTAAGGTCTCATAGGTTTTTTAAAATTTTAGTAGTTTTGGTGCAATATTTGCAATTTAAAAAAGTTATAGACAAGGTTGTCACAAAAATGGCTCCAAATTTTTTGTAGAGATAGTGCTAAATGCACTCTATAAGATAACATAAACGCCATATTGCTATATCCCTTTGTTTTTCCAAAAATTACAAAAATGAAATTTCTTTGACTTTTGTCTCATGTTAATATTTACAGTATCAGCAATTTGTTCATATTATTATATTTATGAGTACATGTGCTTTAAATAATGTCATATAAAGTTTTTCAAAAACTCAACCATTTTGTGTGGAAACTGGCTCAAAGTTCTGCATTTTCAGACATGCTCAAACTGCATTTTCTTAAAAATTGCACTCTTTAATATGACATAAAATTCATTTGAGGTATTTTTTTTCTTTTTTCAAAAATTACACATATGTAATTTATTTGAAAGATCTCTCATGCCATTAATACATTTTCAGCAATTTGTAAACACTATTGTATGTGCATGTTAAAATGCTTGAAATGACTTTCAAGTTTTTTGAAAACTCAAAAATTTTCTGTGAAAAATAGCTTATAGCTTAAGTGCCATTTTCTTAAAAATGGCTCCAAAATTAATCAATGAAAATTGCCATATGTATTTTTACTGTTTTTTAATACTCTTAAAATAATATTTCCGTTAATATAACTTTTAGGAAACTGAAAAATGAAGAAAGTTTTAAAAAAAATGTATTTTGGGGTTTGATAGGTTGCAGCTGGCAAGAGTATGTGGCAAGACCATAGAAAATAGAAAAATAATACGGGAAAGTCGGTGCCATTCTGTAGCACCACTAGTTTGTTTCTGTTATTACAGCAATGTTGATTTTTCTTTCTTTTAATAGTTCTTAGTATTTCTTTATTTTGTATTATGTTATTTGTATTATGTATTTGTACATTCCATGTTACTACATTTAGTACATCCATTATTCCCATGTGCTTCAACCTTTTTAGTTTGCTATGGTTGTCATCAAATTGGTCTGGCTTCTTTCCTTGAGACTTGTCATTAACAGAATACATCCCCTAGCTGTGTTACTGGAGCTGTGCAGGTTGAGTTTGATAGAGGGGCTGCCTCCTTTCTGCCTTTGTACTTACAGAATTTATTTAGTTTTTTCCCTAGATGGGTTGGTTTCATCTCACCTGAAGAGTTCCGTTTATCCTGATCTGAAGGGAATGGGGAGGAAATCCCAAGGGTCGGGAACCTCTGAGTTTCTCGATCCACCTGTTGGACCCAAGGGCAGTGAAAGAATAATGAGCACTGAATGATGGATATTTTAAAAGGTGAGGACAGCGGTCAACTGCTCCTTAGGAAAAACCATGAATGAAAAAGAAAAAGAACTTAGAGAATTTGTAACATACAATGAACTAAGTATCACCAATACCTTTTTTGAAAAAAGAACATTCATAAATATACTTGGAGTGCCCAGGAACAACACTATGCGATAGTGTATGTAATTGTTAATAAAAAGTTAAGTTCAGATGTGAAGGATACCAATGGTTTGAAAGGATATGATTATATTCAGATCACTATCTAGTAGAAACAAAAATATATTTAAGAACAAGATGGAAGAAACAAATTGCCACAAAAAATAAACAAGGTGTAGGGTATAAAGTATATCTACTAGAAGACATTAGTATAAGGGAGTTAACAATTGAACAAACAAATAATTGAGAAATGAGTGGAGTTAAATAGAAAAACACATTTTTGCCTTTGTGGATATTGAGAAGGCTTTTGGTAATGTCAATCATTGTAAATTATGGAGCATTATGAAAGAAGAAGGGTACCCAAGTCATCTAGTGCAAGTGGTAAAAAGTATTTGATATTATCAGTTAATAAAAGTAAAGTAATAGCTTTGAAAGGAAAAGAATCAGTAAGGACAAAGATTATGCTTCAAAATATGGTTTTAGAATAAGTGACAATTTGAAGTCATCTAGTGCAAGTGGTAAAAGTATTTGATATTATCAGTTAATAAAAGTAAAGTAATAGCTTTGAAAGGAAAAGAATCAGTAAGGACAAAGATTATGCTTCAAAATATGGTTTTAGGATAAGTGACGCATTTTTTCTGCCTAGTGTGAAATTACATGTGGAAGAGATAGGGAAACCACCAACAAGATCCATAAATTTCAAGCAATATGTGGAACTATAAGTAAAATGTTTAAAAAGAAAGCATGAAAGGAAACACCATTAAAATTTTATGAATTATGGCCCTCACAGTTCTACTGTATGGATGTGAAACTTGGGTTCAAAAACAAGATTTTAGGAGGATTGAATCAGCAGAAATTAGATTTTTGAGAGAAGTAAAGTGCTGTATATTAAGAGACCAAATAAAAATTGAAAAAATAAGAGCGGAACTAGGGCAGAAAGAAACAGTACATGACAAAATTGAGAAGTAGAGACAGCAATGGGTGACACATATTGGAAATATGCTGAAAAACAGACCTCCAGTACAAGCCCTGAATTATAAGTTGAGAGGAAAGAGAAACATTGGAAGGCCAAGAATGAGATGGAAAGAGGCTGGAGCGGGCAATATGCCTAATCCGTAAAGAATGATGATGATGATATATGTGAAATGTTTTTTGGGGGTTACTTTACATTTAGCATAATGTAATTTTCAAAATTTTCTTAAAAATGGCTCTAAATTTTTTCTTTAAGAGAGGAAAGCTTATTCTATTCTTATAAAAAAACAGCATAGGTGGTACCTTTTTGCTTGAATTGTCTAAATTTTTAAAAATCCCAAAATTTTTAATTTTTTTTACATTACCTACAACTACAATACTGAAGATGTAGATCTATTTTCTCAATGAAATCTGTTCATCAAAGTTATGTCTCTAAATAAACAGTAAAGACGTACAAATTTTTCAAAATATGAATAGTTTTAGCATATTACATAAATAATTAAAAACTTGTTTCTTTAAAACAGCTCCAAATGTTTCTTTAATTTTTGTTAATAGTGCAAATTTTAATTAATTAATTAGTAGCATAAAATACGCTTACAAAAATGGCACATGTCCGATTTTTTATTGATCTCTCTAAATTCACAATGATGTATGAAAGTATGTACAGATTATCAACACAAGTTTTTTGTTCTAGTGGTATATCTTTTGTCCATTTTGTTGATTAGATTTGAAGTTTCTGCAAATTTCTGTTAAAGTAATTTTTGTTTTTATAAAATTATGTTTTTTATTAAAGTAGTTAAAATTGTTATTTTTATTGCAATACTTTTAAATAATTTGCTTATGAAATAAAATATGATTATTTGCAGAGTGGAGGGGCACACCCCCCAACAAAAATTCTGATTGCACACCTGTTAATTTTGTTTTTAATTTTATAGTGTGTATTGATTTTATTATGATTTTTTATTTTATAGTGTGTATTGGTTATCTTGAATTTTTTCTTAAATAATTTCCATTGATCCCTTGCAGCTTCTTCCATTATATCTCACTTTTTAGCATTGTTCACTATTATCACAACATTTCTCAAAATTTATAAATAAAATAAATGATGGTTAGTTCCATTAATTTATCTTCAATAGCCAAGTGTTTATTTCAAATGTCACTCTCAAACAAAACTCAAGATAAATCCATACAGATTTTTAATACAGTGAAACCTGCAGAAACAACAACCTTAATGACGTGGTCACCTCCACTAATGGCCGTTTTCTCGTACTTACCACTGTAGTATGCACTTTCACATATATTTATTGTTTAATGCTGGTCAAAATTGTGCTCTTACAAACAATGGTCCATAAATTAAATGAAACTATTTTTATTTTATTTATTTCATTTTTTTCCGAAGTCATTATTTGCTGTTTTGATCTGCAATCCCCACTGGGATAGCTCCCATAGTTGTTTTGCTCCTAAGATGTCAGGTGCCCGTGCATGTGTCCATTCTGTAGCTCCTCTCCTTGCATGGATGGGTGATGATCATCTGACACAGCTGCCTGAGGAAGTGTGTAGGTCTTTCAGAGTCGGTCTTCTATTTCTTTGCATTTTCTGAGGGATCCCATTTTCCTACCCCTTTGAAGGTGTTTCAGTTGATAATATAATTAAAATATGAAATATCATGCAATTTTTTTTCTTCTTCAGAGCCATGGAGGTTTGGGGAAGTAAAGAAAGTTTAGATAGAGCTCTTCGATTAAAAGAAGCAGAAAGGAGGCGGCACCAACAAAGTGAGTAAGCATTTCATTTTACAAAGTTATTTTGTGGTAATTGACTAGTGTTTCATTTTCCCCAACTCAAAGAGGGGGGAAGTTTCAAATTATATTCTTTCTCTTATTGAATCTATTTTAATATTCAAAGGAAGATCAGATCAATGTAGATTTGTATATTGTTTAATGATTATTACTGATTGATGTAGGTAACAAATTTAGTTTCTTTGCTCTTTTATGCTAACAGAATTTGGGATCAATGAAGAAAGTGGTAAGCTTAGATTATTTTTTACACTGTTTTTATATTAAAAAAATTCTGTTATTATGAATCAAGCTTTCAGAAATTGCATTGCCATAAATTATTGTTGACATTCATTAATCTGAGCAAAGTTGTGGATGAAATTGGTGTGTAAATATTGGAATATGCTTTGGTTTTATTGAATTAGTTCACTTTTGTGATTGTTCATTGCCAACATAATCAGATCACAAATCATAAGAAGTTTCTGCGAACTATTCCCAGAATATTTTGGATTGAAATGTCAGCTGCTGTCAGTGCTTCTCATAGGGATAAAGGAGTAATCAAAAGATAATTATCTGTGTTCTATTTTAGTAGTTTAAGATGACTTGTCAACTAATGTTCAATGTTGCTATGAAATTGAAGATTTAGGATGGTGATTTTTTTATGGAATGCTAGAAGTTTAAAAAAATCAGGGAACATTCAGTTCCATAGAAAAGTAAAATAGATGTTTTGGCTGGAAGATTTAAAGGTGTGAGTTCATTGTATTTATGATTCGGGCATGTAATTTCTGAAAATATTATACTAATTAATGCAGCTCTTCAGTTTCCGGCCTTCATTGAATCACCCTTCATTTGAATAACCAATATTTTTCTATCAACAAAAATAATTGAATGTATATTTAAAAAGATACCAAATTAATCAATTATATTGAGTGAACTAACAATTTTGAAAATATTAAATTTGAATGTTATACGTTTCATCTTTCATTTCCCTCAGTTAATCTATTTTCTGTAATCAGATTATTTTGATTGTGTTTGTGTAAAAATATATTTCATGATCAAAGCTTTCTGTCTGCTTTTAATTGTGATACTAATGAAATGTTACAAAACGTTTCATATTTTTTTGTTTATTCTTGACCTTCCCATACCATAATTATTTCATTTTGATTTTTAAGCAGACATATTTGATGTTAAGAGAAGGCTTAAGGATTATAGGAGAGAGAAGCAACTGGAAGAAGACAAGGAATCTAGAAAGTCTGGACTTTGGGGTCCATCAGGTCGTGTGGTATTGACAGCTATTGTCATGTAAGTTTTAATTTTTAAGTAATTTTTGTACTAATACATTTCCATTTACTCTGGAGTAGAATGTTTTACCCATTTAGCGTATATTTTGTTGCAGAAATGGCAGTAATTTTCTCTTCAAATTGTTTGCCTGGTTGTACACAGGATCTCACAGCATGTTCTCTGAATGTATCCACTCACTCGCAGATACCATTAATCAACTTATTTTGGCTTTTGGGGTTCACAAATCTGTGCAAGTATGATACATGTTTGACCTACTCTGTTTGTATGATAATTTTATCAGGAAGTATAAATTAATGTTTATAAATCAGTACAGTATTGAAGTTAGTTTTTTTTTAATTGTAAAAATGTTTTAATTTTTATTTCTATAAGGAATTTTCATCTGTAAAGTTGTATGTAAATTAGAAACTGACTGATAACAATGCAGAAGCAAAATCTACTGAAGCCAAAGATGTGAAATTTGGAATGTAGGTTCATATTTTGATGCGTGTGATCTTTGCAAAAAAGTTTTCAAAATTCATTCTTTTAGGTTTGAAATATGTTTTCAATTTTTTAAAATTTTATTTAATGCAATCACAATGCATGTATGTCTGGGTTTTACGCATTGAGTGACACAACAGCCAAGACCGGCCCCTGAAAGTTAAAGGGTTATTGTGTACTGTATTGTATACTAATATATTCAGCTTCTTCAAATTTATTTACAGTTTCTGAGGTATTTTCCAAAACAGAAAGACTGCTCACTGAAATATTGCTCTAAGGAGTAGGAAAGGGTGATTGGTGTAATTTTTAGTATATCTCAGACAGTAACTTTCCTCTTGTTTTAAAGTTCACATGTACAAAATTTCATTAAGATTTTTTATTAGAGATTTGTATTGAAAAACAAAGAAACACAAACCTTGTTTATATAAGAGAAAATAATCATTAAAACAGTACCCTAATTTGTGTATTGTGTGACCAATACTCCTCTGTTCATTTAAAACTATCAAAATTGATTCAGCCGTTCCAGAAATTAACCAGGACAGAGCACTAAAAATCGAAAAACCAGTTGAATGTTTTTTAATATGATCTAAATACGTGTATGAGTTATTTTGAAATCACAGGCAGTCACTGCAATTTTATTTACATAGATTGCTGTAACAAATGGCAAAAATTCAATTTGTTTTATTCCTTTTAAAATCAAATGTTAATGTTGTTTTTATATTATTAATCTTTTGAGACTACATAAATAACCTTGTTGTACAAGATTCATTCATTTGAAGAACAAGACCTCACACAAAATTTTAGAGATCATTAAGATGTCTCCAGGGAAAAAATTTGGAGAACCCTGATTTAGGCATTACAGATTGTAGGGGACAGCTATGTGGGATGGGGAGACACATTGACGCCTGACAGAAAGGAGCAAGGATGTAAATAAAATTACTTCTATTGCACAGCATTGATAGAATTTATCCCTTTTCCAGTCTAATTGATGACTCGGTAAAATAAAAACCTGGGGAATGCAGGATTACTTAGGCTGGTTTGTAATGTTGGAATCTGCGTGGAATTTTTTGAATTGAAAAATAAGTGAAAAACGTATTTTCACACAATATGAGAATAATATTTAACCCTTATATGATAACATCTCTTTTTCATTGCTTAAAGTAACATTTGTTCAGAGACAGACATTAAGATTATAGAATTGAGGAATTAATTTTTGGAATGAATTCATTTATTCATTAATTTCTGTAGCACAGGCAGTTAATTAATTTGTTTATGATCCTTATTGATTATAAATATAAAAAACAATATTTCAATGTAAATTTATACACTCTTGTACACTGGGGTAAGTAATATTAAGGCAAACCAGTAAATAAGTGTATTAAGGCAAACCAGTAACGAATTCAGTAAAACAAGTCACAGTATTTCTATACATTACAGTTTTTTGTAACATTCCAAACATTTGGTGTTCCACATTTATAGGCTGTCATTCTATTTTTAGTGTAAGAACAATAATGACAGTTTTAACATTTGTGAAGTTTGTCACTTTTTGTTTTTAACGGTGTTGATACTTGATACGGGGCTCCAACAATGACATAGATGATATCTTTCAATTTATTGTAAAAATTTGAATTCTTCAATTCCTTGTGCAAATGCTTATGTAGCAGTGTCATTCTTTATCCACATGAGGGAACAATATTACCATTAAAGGGTTAGAAAGAGCTTTAATTTCTTACAGTTTTTTGAACTGATGAACTGCAGTTAGTGCCTTCGACTCTGTTTGTCTTTGAGGTACCAAGAGATACTATTATGTATTTGAAAACAGAGTTTTTGAACTGTACAAATAAGTAGAATAATGAGAAAATTTGTTTCTGAAGAGGAATTAATTATTCTATAATAGAGGATTAACTGAATGTCTAATTTTCTTTTATTTTGATGTCGTGCATTAAAGACTTCTAAATATTTGGAGAAAAAGAAATTCATAAAAACAGAAATTGTTTTTCATCGTAAAGTGCTACTGTGAAATAGTTGATGTTATTAATATAATTTGTTTTTAGTAGTGCTAAAAAAGAAATTGAATTCAACGGTATTTAATAATTCTTTTTTAATGTTTAGTGCATTATATGCTGTATTAATATAAAATAGAAATGATTTTTGTAAGTATATTTTCTTTAAAAATTGAATAATTGCCAGCATATGTTTCTTGCAAGCTGTTGTTGCTGAAGATGGTTTCAGCTAATTGGCAGTGAACATGTTGTTTCTGGGTGTTTTAAAAAATAATAAAAGAAAAAATACATAACCTGAATTTTTGTGTGTTAACTACTATGCATGTTCAAAGCAAATTGGATCATTTTGATGTAATGTGTTTGATGTGGTACGAAAAGTTAGATATCTAAGATTCATTTATGCATTCTTTGATAATGGTTAAATTGTTGTAAGTGTAATCACTTACTTTCATATTTATCAATTTTAACTAATTAATTTAATTATTTTCATGTTCAGTTTTTTGTTTTTCATGGAATTGACATCTGTATTTTTTTGTTTTGTTTTTTTAAAAGTCTTTAATCTCATCATGTCTTATTTTGTTAGTGCAACATATTTTTAATAACTTGTGAGTAAAAGTTATCTTTTTTTCATTTGTCTTTCTCAGAGGGCAGATTCAGATCATCCTTATGGCTACAGTAATATGAAATATGTAGCCTCCCTTATATCGGGTGTCGGTATCTTTTGCGTAGGCACAGGACTTTCTCTGTACCATGGGATAACTGGTCTCTTGCATCCTGCCCCTTTGGAGTCCTTTTATTGGGTATGTATCGACAGTAATTAAATTGTTAACTTGTATGTATGTGATATAATTTCTTTTATTTGACCAACCTGTTCTTTTTACTCCTTGGTCAAACTCGTTAATTTATATATTGTGTGTTTCTTTATCTGTAAATAATTTTTAAATTTAACTCTTTAAAGCAGCTTTATTTTTTTTTTGCTGCCCAAGAGTAAAATCATAGATAATTTCTTGTATATCCACCATTAACCTTTGACTGTATTACGCCCTGCATTCTTGATTGTTTTTCTTCTGACCACACTCTAAAATTCCTGTTTTTGTTTATGTTAAGCATACGAGCATGAGAATGTTTGATACAGGGCTACTAACTTGTAATAGGCAAATACACCAGATTATCATTCTGAAACCACAACATAATATTGTGAAATGGAAATAAACACATTTTTAGAATGTTTCTTATAATTTTCATGTGTAATGTGGAATTTGTTTGGAAGCATTTCAAACCCCAACCATATAAAATTCAAATCAGAAACCTTAAAAAATTGAAAACATTACAACACTTGTAAAAATGGACATAAATATTTTATCTAAAAGGAAAAGTTTATGTGAATAATTTTTAGTGTTACAAAACATTATTTGCGCCTATGACCACAGAATCTAAGGGTTAAAATGTGTTTAACTCTGCACAAGTAGGGTTACAATATATTCAAGAAGCTGCAATATGTGGAGGAATAAATAGCATTGAATAAGTTTTAATAATTCAACACAATCACTGGTAAAATTCTCTCATTTGCCTATTCTATTTTTGTGCAGCAGTGCATTCTTCTAAAATTATGTACTGCTTCATGTTTACATTTACAGCAGGTACTTCATCAAGCAGTAAGGAGTAATTTATATTAATATTTCTTTCTTTTATAAACAGCACCTTTTTTCCACTGCTTTCCAGTCAGGCTCATCTGAGTTAACCACTCACATGTATACTAGTGACTACTGTGATACCCACTTACTATTATAACAATTGCAACAAGAACTGTGAAAGGTATTCATTCTTGAAGAAACATGAACCAGGCCATCATTGTCTCATTTCCTAATAGTCTCTCTTACTTTTAAAGGAAAAAATTGTTTTCTGTTGCTAGCTAGACTGCTCTGGAAGCAATAGTGTCCCTGTTTATACAATTCCATTCTTTTATACAAAGGCTCTAAACAGTTATACAATGGCATTTATATAAAGGCTATATACATTTATTTACTTTGATGAAAACAGATGGTGTTTCATCTTTCAAACAGTTCAATCTCAAAACGATAACTTTGTAATATCTGATTGGTTAAACATTTTCTTTTTCTCTTCAGATTTGAGATATTGAGGTTCAACTGTATAAGTTTTGATGTATAAAGTGTACTTATTATTAATACTTGAAAATGTGTTGCAAATTATTTATTTTTGTTCTTTTTATTTGATTTGTACATCTTTTGGTGCCCATTGAAAGTTAAAGGTTCACTGAATTTTAGTGCACAGACCATTCAATGATCTTATTTCATTTCATGTTATTATGTGATTAATATAAAATTTAACAAGAATGCTACCAATTATAAGAATTTTCTTAAAAATTATAAATTCAAAATGAGGTAATGTAAATAATTTGGTATATGATAGATGCTTATCATTTGAGGACATAACAAACTAGAACTTAATGATCAAGAGAGATTGCTCAGGGAATCGCTTGATGTTACTGCAGTCCCTTTGACTGGGAGGTCCTAGATTCCAGTCCCGATGGTGGCAGGATTTTCGACACTAACTTGTCAGCTAGGTCAAATTCAGTCGCTGTCTGGAGGAGAATTCTAGTGTTTGGCTGCTCTGATTGGTAGTTTTCCATGGTTTCTCTGACAACACCAGGCGAATGCCAGAGCAGTACCCTACAAACAGACCATGGGCTGCACATGATTTTTCCTACCTCTTCCTTATCCTATCCTCACCCCTTACATGCACTATACTACCACACATGCTGAGAGACCGGTTAGGAGCTTAGATTTTGATCCAGCTGGGGCAGTGTCCTGCTGGTGGGAGATACCGGGTTGGGGAAATCCCCGCTAGCCAACAGTAGGTTGGTGCCGGATTTTGCTGTACAGCGGGGGAAGACAACCCAATCAAAACATACACTATACTTATGGAAGTAATGACCTTAATGATTGATGTGCCCAAAATCACTAACAATCAATCAATCAATCAACAAGAACTTATTTATTGTCTCGATGTCATTTGAAGTTGTTTTTTTTAATTATTTTGTTCAGTATTTGGCATAGATTATTTTCAGTATTTATACATTAAATTTGAAGGTTATTGTAGTAACAAGTTTCTAGTTTGTTTTTGTATGATAGTTGTTCTTTTATAGGCATTCTTTATTCTGGGAGGCTCTTTGGTTTCGGAAGGGGCCACTTTGCTGGTTGCAGTGAACTCAATAAAGAAGGGTGCAAAAGAGAGTAATATGCAATTTTGGGAATATGGTGAGTAGTGAAATTGTATGTATGGTCTATCAGTAAATCATTTATAGGACAAGGTTTAACTTACCCTTATGTTTAGTTATATTTTATATTGATTATATTTTTCTATATAGTAATTCAGAAATAATTTGTGTACATTAAAATGAATTTTCACTTTTCTAGTACTAAGAGGACAGGATCCAAGTGTAAATGTTGTTCTCATGGAAGATTTGGCAGCAGTGTTTGGTGTTGGTGTAGCTGGAGTGTGCATGGGTCTTGCCACACATTATGGTAGTGCTATACCAGATGCTGTTGGCTCTTTGCTAGTTGGAGGTATTCTTGGTGGAGTGGCATCATTTATTATATACACAAATGTGGCAGCATTGGTTGGCAGGTAAAAAGAAATCTATGCATACAATTAAGGGTCATTTATAACATGTTAGGAAAAATTTAGTGTTTTTACTCTCCCTCACCTAACGCAAACAAATGTTCTCATGTTTCAAATTTGCTCCCACCTCCAAACTTAAAAGAAGAAACTTTCTTAAAAATGTGAAATACATTTTATACATTTTTAATACAATTTTTCAAATTAAGGAACAAAATTAGTTTCTCATTTTGAACATTAATAGTACCTATGTACAAACTTTTACTAGTGGTTTTCTCTTTGTACATTCTGTACTAACCCAATAACAGATAGCTTTCTCAGCAAGAGCTAGAATAGTAACAGCAAACTAGCAATAAACAAATATTGTGAGAATGTTAATTTAAATAAACCCTCTTCCTCTCCTTTTTTTTGGTGGGGTCACAGCTGCAAGTCCTCTTCTCCTCCTAAAATTGAACATACGTGTTTGAATGACCTCTTTGTGTTATGTATGCTAGCCTGTTCTTTGGATATAATTTCAAAGATGTTTGTTGCTTGTGCTTGCTTGATTTATAAAATTGTGGGTGCTGGAACATGCCCCTAATTAATTATTAATTTAATAGAAATTGTTATATATTATAATTTTAATAATTATTAATCAAACTTGATAACCATTGGTAACACTGTCTCTTTTCTCTGAAAATTTTTTAGTTTTCGAAAAACTTCATTCAAAGTCATATGAAGCACCTTAACTCACGAATACAATTGTGTTTACAATGTTGGAAATGTGCATATTAACGGCATGAGAGATAATTTTGAAAAAAGAAAAAAATACCCCAAAATGAACTTTGTCATATTAAAGAGTGCAATTAGCACTCTCTGTAAGAAAAGTTTCAGGAAAAACTGTGGAGCCCTTTTTGAGAAAATGGCATTTGTGCATTTCTAAAACTGCAAAATTTTGAGCTAGTTTTCTCAGAAAATGGTTTAGTTTTTGAGAAACTTTATATGACATTATTTAAAGTACATGTACTCATAAATATAAAAATGTGAACAAATCGCCTCTCATGTAAATAACAAACTGAGTAAGTCAAAAACAAATTACATTTTTATAGTTAAAAAAAAATATAGCAATATGATGTTTATGTTATTGTATAGAGTACATTTAGCACTATCACTACCAAAAATGTAAAGAAAAAATTGAAGCCATTTTTGAGAAGATCTTGTTTTTTCAATTTTTTAAAATGGCTCATATTGCTCACAATATTGCACAAAAACTACTAAAATTTTCAAAAAAATGTATATGACAATGAAAGAACTCACCATGGAGAAAAAATTTTATTTGAAGGAAAAACCTCTATCTTTAATTTTTTATTTGTAGGAAGACATCCAAAAGTTGTCAAAATATTTCAAAAATTGAGTTAACACTGAAAATCGGGCATAAGCACCTCTATAAGAGTATTATACTTTATTTTAAAAGAAAAATATTGAAGCAAGTTTTGAGAAAATTTTGAAAATATAGGGAGGTCTTTATGTAAAATTCTCCCAGATTTTAAAGGAAGTTTTTCAAAATTGCAGCGCCAGTTCGACAGGGGAATATCAATTTTGGAGAAATCCTACATATGGTTTAGGTGCTAATAGTGTTCACAGAGACATTTTGAAGAAAAACACTTTCTCGGTATCAGGGGACCCCAAAACGTGTATTTCCATTGAAATCTCGAAATTGATTTTTTGCAGCATTACATAACTTTACCTATACTATGTATGTTACTCAGTATGTATGTACGTATTTGGGAAAGTAAAAATAGATTTATAATGATATTTTACTGTTTTTTTAAACTAATTTTAATACATTTGTAGAAATTATACATTTAAGTGGAAAATTAATTTTGAGTTTACAAAAGTCAGTTAAATTAAATATCAAAGTCTTTGTCCTCTTCTTTTTGTCCCCCCCCCCCCCCCAAGGTTCTGGAATTCTGTTCCACTTGATATTAAGCTTTATATGCAATTGTAATTTCTCCTCTAAATAACTTAAAAGTGATATGACATTGCTTTTAAGGCGGCTCTACACGCATTAGGCATTCGCCAAGCAGCGAGCTACTGCTTACCGGACCAGTTGATATGTTCGGCGAATGTTTGCTTCCTTCGATATGTCTAAAAGATTGAAGAACTCATCTATACTACTCGGGATTCAGTGAGTGGTCACTCACTGTTGGCTGAATAACGAATGTGTGGAGCCAGCTTTATAAATTGCATCTTTTCCAAGTTATGAAAAATGAAATTTCTTTGCTTTATTTCAAATGAAATAAATAAGGAGAAGAGAAACATTTCCTTACATTTTTTTGTTCTTTTATAAACTAATTAGCTTACTTTTGCTTCAATTAAAGTAAAATTATTTATTTTCAGGTCAATACCTCAAGAAAGGTTAGACAAAATAAATTCTGAATTAGAAGCTGATGTAATGATTCGAGCAATTCATGATGTGAAAGGTATTGATATAGGTAATTGTCTTGTACGTTATAAAGCTGAAATGGATTTTGATGGACGAGAACTCACCAGAAGTTATTTGGATAAGCAAGATTTGAATGTATTACTTGAGGTAAATGTTTAATATTTGTAAAACTCTTTAAAGTAGTCTTTGATGTATGAAACAGTGTATCACAAATTAAGTATTTCTTCAGTAATTTGTTTTTATTGAGATTATTAAAGCTGCAAATTGAATGACTGATATTTTCTTTCCTGACTTTTTTTTAGGAAGTAAAGGAAATGAAGAATATAGAAGAGTTAGAAGGTTTTCTCTTGAAGCATGGAGAAAATATAGTTGATATGATGGGGGGTGAAATAGATCGCATAGAATTGAAGTTACGTGTAAGTACCACATGCTCTTTTACTTCAGCAAAGAATTATCACTATTTGAAATCTTGTTGTTTGATAAGAATGAAACTTAATAACTTCCCCCTTAGTTTCTCTTCTCTCAAGTGTGCACCACGTTTGCCAAATGTTCGGAAAAATAATTGCTGCTGAAGTCATAATTATTTTTGAAACTACAATTGTATATCATTGCACCTGCAAACTGGATATGTTAACTTTTTCAAAAATGAGTAATGTTCACCCAGGAGCCAAAAACCTCTTAGAATTGTTTCTCAAAAACATGTATGTAAATCTTGCACTGACACATTCGTGCAGGTGAGGAAGGAAATTTGGCCATGTGCAGCAACTGCATTCTGTTTCAGATTTTGTCCTTAATTATGAGTCTCCTGTAACATTACATTCTCTTCACATGGCCATTTCTACAGGCACAATGTCAATATTATTTTCCTCTTTCCCTTATTGCAAAAAATTGTTTTTAACTCAAGGGAGTTACTAATTCTAAAAAATTATTTTCCTCGACCTTCTTTAAAAAAAGAGAGAGAAAGTTGCGTTTTCATATGTAGGTGCTGTAATTTTTATCACTCTTCCTGAGTTTATACTAGTTAAGTCTGCTGAAGAAAGAAATTAAACTTAAGCCTGTAATGGAAGTCAAATATAAATTCTTAAACTTATTTGCTTTTAATTCTTTCCATACAGTTCGTGGTGGAGGACAATCTTAATTTGTTTCTAGTCTTCCTATTGATGAAACCTTGATTACATATGGTTAATGTTCATGTTCTCAACTCTCATCTTTTATTTTTTTGTTTTTCAGAAAAAGCACCCAGAAATTCGACATTGTGATTTGGAAATTTTGTAACATAATCTGTGATAGAACTAGGTATGTATGAATGTCTGTCCGTCTATTGGTGCTGTTACAATGTATATACATTTCCATTTGTACATAGTATTTATTTCTTTTATAATGTATTGTCATGTACAGCACAGCCTGATAAATATTTAGTGATCAGTAATAATCAATGAAATGGTTATGTATGTTTCATTTTAAAAGTGATACCATTTGCACAGCTTGTTTTAACAGTAAGTGATGCTAATATTCATTGGAAATTAAACTTGTATGTAAATTGGAGAAATGTTTACTGTTCCTAAATGCTGCTCTAAAAAATAGCAATATATTATAGGGATAAAGAATTTGGAGTTAAAATCACTTTGTGTTATTGTTTTGTATAGCTTTGCATTATTGACTCTAAAATCAATCAGTTGTGAAATAATGAATTGACCAGATGTAGAATTGATTTGAATTGTTAAAAGAGTTGATTCATTTTTTTTTATTTCCCTTCCTTTCCATTGCATTAGTATATGCAGAATTCCAAATACTAATTCAGTATACTAAGGCCAGAGATATATGTTGAGTAAATGTTACACAAAAATATCTAAATGGAACGTTCTGGTAGTACCTTTGAAGTTGCATCTACTACAAAACTCTTACTGTGTACATAAATCCATTGAAAAATTGGTTGGGTCTGACTTCCAATAGTAGTCATATTGTTCTCAATATCTGAAATGTCTGCAGTATCTACTTAGTGTACATACACATTTGAAAACAGCAAATGCAAGAATGAGAAAGGATTGTTAATTCTTATCACATTGACAGGGTTAATTGCAAGATCAAGCCTTATAAAGGACATTGAAATACAGTTGCACGGTAAAGAGTGAAAGAATCTTCTTTAAGGAAACTATTCAGGATATTATCTAATGTGATATTTATGAACCTTTTTTTAATGGCTTAGTCCTCAATCTTATCAGTGTCCCATTTCTAATTTAGGAAGGTAAAAACAAATCTGAGGAAATGGATTATTGAAATCAATTATAAAATAACTGGCAAGGCTACTACATCTCTTACAAACTTCTTATTTTAACAAACTATCAAAATGTCTCTAGTACTTTTGAGGATGGTGTTAAAGGTGTGTTGCAAGGAGCAAACTTTAGTCAAGTTAACTTCATCTACACTATTTCTGTTGCAACAATCAACAAAGGTTTTTGCTACACATTACATTAATTCTTTTGATTATTATGTTAATTTATTTTCTCTTACTCTGAATTCTCTTCTATTACTATACTGATCCAAGAGAAATGATTTGCCCATTGGGTAACTGATCTATTGCCATCTATTTTTCTCCTTTTTCACAAAAAGCTATTTCCTCTTGTACTTAAGCAAGAATTGAGTGTTAAAATGAAGAAAGCTTTAAACAGCATAAACTATACAATTTCGTTTTTGATTGCTGTAAAATTACTTACTTGCACAATATTGCCTCTGGAAAACATCAGGCAGTTTTTGAGGTAAACACTAGTTTCTCAATCAATTCCCACTACTGGCCCTTTCACAATTATTATTAAATAGTCTACCTTTCGAATTTACTACTTGATACTTTCCTCTGTGTAAGGAATCATACATGGCTGAAAGATGCCAATAAATTGCTAAATTGAGTCATTCATGTATTTGAGATTGTAAAACATTTTGCCAAAGACATGTAATAAATATTGAACAAAAGGTTTCTTTGGTTCCTTCATGACTTCTACCCAACCTGTTTGTCAATTTTTTTCACAATCCAATGTCCATTGTTTTATCAAAACTAATTGATCACATTCCATCTATCTGATAAACCGTTTTGTTATAAGTTTTGAATAAGTAAAACTCAAAAAAACGTGGAGGTCATTTTCCACTCAGAAATGTTGCTTGGGATGAATATTCAAAATAATTTGGAATATTTGATACAGCTGATAATGAAACAATTATTCATAATTATAATTGGTGTACTATGTAGAATTAGTGGTTTAGATAAAATTTCACAATTCAAATTTTTAAATATTTTTTTTATTTTCTTAATTTGTACATGCTTTCTTAAGAAACCTGTGTTTCAGAGAAATGGCAAAGTAGTTTTTGTTTCAATTTCAGTGTATTAGCCTATAAATTAGATAATGAACGTGTTCAGATGTTTTTGTGTAATCTGAAGAAAGTTGTCATTCATATTGCATCATGAAGATAAGCAGTAAAATCATTCCTTATACAAAACAAAATTTTGAAAATTATGCCTATGTTTATGTCTTACATAAATACATCTAGTTTGGTTTTATGAAGTTGAACTTAACGAAACTGACATCGTGGTCATAATAAGTGTTATTAGAATCTGTCTTCTAATAATCTTGTCCTGTTAATATCAACATCAGTCTGTCACATTTCACGGGATGAATCAAATTTAAACAAACATTTTAATACATTGCTAAAATTTCAATGTGAATGAAACATTATACAGTATTTGTACTTTAACCTCTTATTACGAAAGTCTGTAGATAAAGAGTTTGACAACCAATCTTTTGGTATTCCTTTCTAAAAAACAACTTAAAATTTCTCTGTAAATGTATGAATGAATGTATGTATGATTTTGAAACAAAACTTTATTTTATTCAATACAGTCCTCAATCTGAGGAACAAACACAAAATGACTAAATAAATTAAAGAAAACTGTAGACAAAAAAATATGATAGTATACTGAGAAGATGCTTCTTCGTTCTTTGAGCGGACTAGTTAGGCCAGCCCAGTTAAATGAAATTGTCTTCTAAATTTCTACAACACATCTTTTCAGGAATTAATAATGTGATATAATTTGACCACAACATAAATTTAATGTCTCAATTATAATTAATATGCTTTACAACGTTGCATTTCATTCTCAGTCATATAGTACAGAACATGGTGTTTTTAGATCTAATGGTGTCTATTGCGATTTCTTAAGACAATACCATATGTAAAAGAAATATTTCTTCACATTCATTACAATGGCTCTTATTTGAATTGAATATGCAAAAGAAAGTCGCTGTTGATTTTCTTTAGGGTATACGGACACACATAAATTTCATGAAAAAATATATATCAGCTGATCTACATACTGAAAACAAAACCACCTTACAGCACATTCATTGCTAAGGCAACAAGAAAAGAATCCTGAATTCACACAATTTTACATCACATACTAACTACAAAATTCAGTCCTGCATTTGAGTCCCAACCAGGAAACAAATACAATTCTAACATTTGACTCAGCATGAAAACAAGGCATACATAAAAGATGCCCATCTTCATAAAGGCCACACATACTCCATTGAAAGTGATCACATTTATGTTTGGCAGCTTGTGGTCTGTTTTCCTGAGATAGCAATTAATCTGGTGAATTTGGTTACGAAGGGCACTATTTTTAGAATATAGACTACAAAAACATTACTTGTCACTTAATGAATGTTACATCTACTTTGAATTCAGATGATATGTACTTTACAGATCAATGAAAACAAAAAAATGCGTCAATCCTATAAACAATAACTGAAACTGTTGTTGAAATAAGTTATTAGCAATTCTGATGACTTCATTACGTATTCTCGACGGTGCTAACGTGTTTGGACAGCAGCTTCTTTCCTCGCAGCATCTTGCAGTAGCTGGGTATCGACTTCATCGCCAGGCAGTTGAACATAACGCACGACAGAACCTCGAATAAAACAGTTCTTCACTGATAACATGTGAGGGTACTTGTCTGGATCCGTAACACTGATATCAGTCAACTTTATATTCAGATATTGGTCGACGGAGTGTAACGTCCCGCAAATGCTCAGGTCATTCTTCAGTTCCACAACCACATCTTTTCCTACAAGAGATTTAAAGAATGAGTAGAACAACATTTCCTAGGTTTATAGACGTTCAGGTTGTCACTAATATAAACGATATTTTTGAGTCGGCTTCTTCGCTAACACACTACTTAACCTAATATTTGGAGTCTGCACCCAGCAGCGCACAGATAAACCGCGGTCTGTTGGAACCAAATCGACATTCAGACAGTTGCACCAACTGTGAAAATTCGAATATACCACGTCAAAATGTGAAGTCGCGGTGATTTCAAGTATCCAAAGTCTTGAGCTATATAATTTTCAATTATAGGCTTTATTAGATATTTCAAATATCCATCCCAAATTATTAATGACGAAGAAATGATGATAGATTGTAAATTGTTGTTGGTATTTCCCACATCACTTTCGCCGAGTCTATGTTGATTGGAAATCGAGTCCATTGTAGAAAACAAAATAATATCACGCAGTGTTTTGATTTAGGTTTGACAGTGTACTAAATTTTTCGACCAAAATGTAATCCCAAAGTGATATAAAAGCCATTTATTGTTTTTCATATCTGAACAGAGCCAACAGTTTTGGAGGGCGTTGGTAAGTTTCGATGCCTTTCAAACTTCGATTTTGAATCTCTTTGTCTAAGGTTGATTTCTCGTGTAACTTTTTTTATAGTATATATCTTTCAAAAATATAAAATGTGTTGTGGTGTTGAGCGAATACGATGTCATTCACTAGTGTGGTGCTCCAAGATCCGTCAACCAAGAAGAGAAGTTTTCTGGGTTTGCATTTCCGAATTCATGAAATACGGTATGGTGGTTTCACTCACATTCACTGGAATATGGAAACGCTTAAGTTTTTTAACCCAACAGGCCATCGGAAGTGTTTATTCCCAAGGCGTGTGATTAATCACCCGTGAAGAAAGAATTTTGTTCATTTTCTCCATAGTATTAAAAATAAGTGCAATGTGATGAAAAAAAGTCAAAGGATTTCCATAAAAATGCATAATAGAGTCTGTAATTTTGAATGTCAGTTGTAAAAGCAAGATAATATTGACGTCTATCCATTTATTCGTCACGGGTCCATGAGCAATAATAAAACATAGCCCCTGTAACGAATACCTATAGCTAGCTTGCGCATACGCCATTCGCCGCTGGATGGCATTCAGTTAACCAAAAGTCTATGGCACGTCTATGGTTGGTAAATGAGACGCTGGCAATAGCGTTGAGCATATTGAAAAATCGCGTCCTCAAAGAAAAATGGAATGGTTCAAGTGTGTTTTCTTCCTATTGCTAAACCTATGAACAATCACGTACTGGGCTGATTAATGTTTTTAATATTTGTGGAATACCGATTAAATTATCACAGCCCCATTCTTGTACGCATTGCTCAATGGAAAACACCGGTTTGCAGATGTATTTCCCAACATTCATTGCATTCCACCGATCTTGACAATATGTTTGTTGGTCCAGAAATTCCACTCGCTTCCGAATCTCTTGTTGATAATGATGGGAGGTGGGGGGGGGGGCAGTTTTCCCAATACTCCTCCTTAGCTACACTGAAGCGCATGTGCATGTACAGCCAGTCATCCTCATTTGCGCTTGAAGGAGAATGTGCTTGTTAATATCTAGTGACATGAATCACCAAATGCTGCTCAGCCATTTAGGCAAGACATTCAAAATACTAATTATAAATATATTTCTCTTCACTGGCCCTACTGTACAATTCCGTCCATGGCCTACCATTCGCATTCTCCCCTGACTGTTGCAGTCTTTCGCGCTGAACACAGTGGCGCGACTAGAATTTTTCTATGGAGGAAACGATTGGTGTTTTGTTATTTTGTGTAGACGGGCGCGTCAACTGGTATGTTCGTTATTCCCGTAAGTGTACCACTTGTTATACCCTGGGAGGTGGCAGTGTTCCTCCTCCGTTCGAACATGAGAACATGTAAACCTACACGTCGGCTATTGAGATTTCTTTGCCAAGGGATCTCCACTCATGGGGCACCGCTCCAGCTGGAACAGGCTCTGAGCACCATACTGTATCCTGATTATTTCATGTTTGCGGGTGCGTCAACTGCTATGGTCATCAGTTCTGTATGTGTAGTGTGGGAAGAGGCGGTGCTCTTACCCCGTTGGATGGTGAGATACGATACCGACGGAGCGATCGGCTTTCCTCATCCAAGAACCAGCCGCTGGTTGCGCATCTGGTAATGTTTGCCTCTTCTCCGTGTATCGCGGATAAGAAAGCTTTGCGATTTCGTGTTGCAGTCGGAAGCCCCAGTGCGGAAAGGATTACGTCCCGGAACATGTGGAGCGAGGCGTCGTCGCTGACACCGCCGTCGCCGCCGCCGTCGCCGCCCGCCTTCGCCTCGCCCGGCTCGTGACGCCGGCCGGCCGGCCGGCCAGCGGCGCCAACACAGCCGACTCGGCGGCGGCGCCGTCGCGGGGCGACCGCCGGCGACGCCCATGCGGTAAGCAGCGTCCGCACCTCGCCCCCTCGCCCCGCTCACACGCGTCGCGACGCTCGATCCGACCGCTCGCCTCCGCCGTCGCCGCCGCCGCCGCCGCCTCGGCCTCGGCCTCGGCCCGCTCTGGTCCATGGACGGCGCCGGCGGCTCCGTCGAGGTATACAGCGGACTCCTTTGCGTTCCCACCTTTCCCATCTTTGATGGGAGGAGTGCGTGTGGTCTAATAGCTAGCGCATACGCCATTCGTCGCTGGAAGCCGGCGACGAACCTCAGCTTATCCATGTGGAATTTGTGGTGGACGAAGCGAACTCTCGGCAGGGTTTCTCGAAGTTGTCCCGTTTCCCCAGAATTCCCCACCGTTGCTCAATCATCATTCACATTATCACTATCGTAGCATCCACTCATTACGTCATCGCACTTGCGTTTCAATAACCGTAATAGTTGAAGGGTCCGTAAGCTTCAATAAATAAATGAAATATCTTTGAATCTTGCTATGTTGTGTCGAAAATTCGCAAAGAGCGCAAGAAGTAGGAGTGATCAGTGCTCAAAATCAACTCTCTGTAGTGCAAGAAATTGAAAATATCGTCTCTTCTTACATACCTCGTAACTGCAAAACAGTTTGAGATTGCATACTCCTCGTAGATATATCTATGTACGGGAAACGTGATAATCTAAAAATTGTTAGTTCAGCTGTGCTCGCCTGTGAATTGCCTGCGGTCCATGAGTTTCAGAGACAAAATTATATTAATCAATCATATTTAATAATTCAAAATTATACCAAGTAATTATAAATAATATTATTATATTTGAACGGACTTTCTAAATCGCAGCTGATATTTTTGTCTTCGACATTTCTTTAGAGGAAATGTTTGACACTGAGTTGTAAAAGAAACATTGACTTATGGCATCTCCCAGTAAGGTGTCAATTGAGGAGGTCTGCTGGCTTCAAGATGACTGCTATCGTGACATAGATGCAATCTGATTAGGCAATAGTTCAGGTCTGCCCTGAAGAAGACCCTGAAGGAGGAGGCTGTGTGATGAATGAGTTTAGCATGATAGAATGAGTTGGTAGTTTTCAGCATTCGTGACAGAGTAGTCGTAGTGGTTGAACATCGCATCCAGCAAAAAGCGGAAGGTGACTGAGAAGCGCTGCTTTCAGGATCAACGGACGGAATAAAAGGCGTGTGCAACTTAAAGTAAGAGGGGACAACAACCGTTCTGGGCCCAAAACTTGTTTATTTACATAATTGCATATTTTTACTAGTAAATAAAACATTGTACAATGAGAATAAAATGATAACATCAATCAATAACAAACAATTGATTTTACAATGATCCATAAACAAGGTTTCTTGGAGAACAGCATTTCCAATTATCGTAGGACAATTACCCAAGGTCTCTAATAATATATATATATATATATATATATATATATATATATATATATATATATATATATATATATAGTGGGGAAACAGGAATTCATCATGTTGAAGGATCTAAAATGTTTTATTACGTAAATCTACGAGGCTTATTAAAATTTGCAGAGCCCCACGTTTCCCTGCCTTCCTCTGCGCACTCCTATGGACGGAAGTTTTTTTCTTAAGAAAATTGTGGAAAATCTCTTATTAATTTATTTCACAATTCGCATTAATGGTTTTAAAAAGAGAATGCTGAAGGTAATGCTTTGTAAAACATTTGTTAAACATTTCGTTTCTGATTCTGTCAATGTGAGAAATCATATATCGTCGCTGCGGCCCTCTATGAGATTTTTTATACATTCCTCAGCCTTCATAAAGTTGGGCACCCCTGTTTAGAGTTAAAAGAAAAAATATATTTAGAAAATGGAAATTGAAAATTTGAAATTTTGAATTTTTACCAATAAACATTTCTTGTAGTCGTCATACATAGAAGACGTTTTTATACAAGACGACCTTTGTGCCCGCGAAATAAACGATTCTTCTCAGATTAAAAGCTTTTCTCTTGTTAAATATCAATTTTTGAGATGACGCATTTCTTGTACTCCGTCGATGCCCACTTTTCTGAATCTATTTAATTCAGTTTGTCACAGATACGAAGAGGTGTTAGAGAAATGAGTCCTTTTTAAACTGGAATCGTCGATCACTCGTCGCTGACATTTATGTTCTTTCCTAATAAAGAAATCGACCCCACGTGTTGACTACGCAAGAGTAGCAATCATACTTCCAGACTTAGTGCGACGAATCTCCGCACACATCTGACGTCACAAAGAGGGAATTGGCTACACTGAATGCTGTCTCAAAGATATCGACTCTCTAGCTTTTCGATAGGCAGACTAGGCACAAAAAAATGACATTCCCATTTCATATAAGAAAGCACCCAAGAAAAACAATGAAATAAATTACTAACGCCGCCGAAACAAATTTATGAACCATTATAAACCCTAGCTCTAATTAGGTAAAGCGACGTTTTCTAAACAGCGATAATATATGTAGAAGGCTCTACTGCGCATGCGAAGTAACTCCCTCCTCATGTGTCTCGCTAGGGCTGTTAACTTGGATACACGAATATCTCGCGTGAACTCTACATGCGCTGTTTACGGAAGTGCACTTCTCTGCAACGGTCACGGAGTCCGCAAATATTTGGCGGCTCATTACTGCTCTCACCGCGCTGTGTTGCCACTCTCTCGGATTCTTTCGTGTCCTCTGCGGTGCCGGCGTCGGTGCTGGTGGGTGCAAACAACGGCAAGCTCTCCCATTGCCGAGAACTAGGGTGGTTGTTGTTTGGAGAATGTCGAAGAATCCCTTATATTTACTTCATTCCTAATTGTAATTGAAATGCTGCAAATAGTAGCTGGAAACTCGAAAGGACAAATTACCATAACTCATGTCGGCAACAACTTGAATTCTTATATGACATTTAAGTTGAATTTGCGTATGTTTTGGGAACTTTGTGCATACGTTTATTAATTTCCACAATTTTTACTTTCCCTTACAAGTACGTCATAATACGTACGTATACGGACGGAGTAATATACGTAGTATAGGGAAAGTTATATAATGCTGCGCGAAAAAACGGCGGATTGTCGGCAGAAGAAAATTCATTCGCCGAGCACTCATAACAAAAAAGTGGAGAAAACCAGTTGCTAAATTAAAAAAAACTTTCTAAAAAACGGCTCCAATTTTTTTCTTTAAATTTTTTATAAGAAAAGAGTAACATAAAAATTATAAAAATGGCGTAGGTACGATTTTCACGGTTAACTCTGAATTTTCGAAAATTTCAAAAGTATGATTTTTTTCGGTGTCATCCTACAACTACAAAATTGAAGATAGAGATTCAGATTAAATTTGTTGTCCATAATTAGTTCTCTCACTAAGGTAATGTACATTCTTTGAAACTTTTAGTAGTTTTCGCGCAATATTGCGTGCAATATTTGTAATTTAAAAAAATTACGAAGCGATATTTTCTCAAAGACGGCATCATTTTTTTCTATAAACGTTTGATAGGGATAATGCTAAATTTACTGCATGAGATGCCATAAACGCCACATTGCTCTATTCTTTTGTTTTTTTTTCAAAAATTACAAAAATGGATGACGTATCTCTCACGTTGTTAATATTGATATTGGCGGAAATTTGTTCACATTTTTATATTTACGACTACATGTGCTATAAATAATGTCATAGAAAGTTTCTCGAAAACTCAATCATTTTCAGTGAAAAATAGCTCCGCAGAAACGCCATTTTCTCAAAAAAGTGATCCAAATTTTGTCTTCGAACTTTTCGAAGGAATAGTACTAATTGCTCTATTTTACATGACGTAAAATTCATTTTAAGGTATTTTTTTGTTTTTTCTAAAATTATACAAATGTATTTTTTTGAAAGATCTCTCAGACCGTTAATATGCACATTTCCAGAAATTTGTAAACACTATTGTATTTGTGAGTTAATGTTCGTTAAATGATTTCTAATAAAGCTTTTCTGAAACTTAAAAATGTTCTGTGAAAAATAAGTTAACAAATTTCGAATTTGCAGTAGTGCTTAAGCGCCTTTTTCACAAAAGCAACTCCAATTTTTCAAAGAAAATTGCCATTTAGGACGAGGTTTTACTGTTTTTTAATATTCTTAAAATAATATTTCCGTTCTACTATTAGGAAGGCGAAACATTGAGAAAATTTTAAAAAATGTACTTTGGGCGGCGATAGATGGCAGCTGGCAAGAGTATGTGGCAAGTCCGAATAGTTTACTGATACCATAGGAAGTAGAAAACTTGCACGGGAAAGTGTGTGCCATTTGTAGCACCACTTATTTCTTAAACACTGGCACATGTAGTATGTTGTGGGAAACATGAGAGAATATGAATATTTTGTTCGATATTAGTATAAGATTTTGCATCAGTTACTACGTATGTACAAAGTATGTACTCAGTAAATCTGCCAATCAACGTTTCCAATTTATTTTTATTTGTAATAACCTAACTAAATCTGCTTGTATCGTGCAACAGTTTGTATTCTCAACTCATATTTTGATTGTTTAACTAAAGCGATGAGAAATCGTTTGCGTTATATTACTGAGCTTTTTACTCCTGATTGCAAATAAATAACAAACAAGGGGCGTGCCTCTTGACAATCTAATAAACATTTAGAAACACAAGAGTTCACCAAAGACAAATTGAATTGACAAATATGCAACGAGGCTAAATAAATTAGCGTAAAGGAACACGGAAATATTTTCAGTGGTATAATTCAGTGTCAGACTAATTTGGCGCATCACTGTAAACTTAAATTGCGGAATGTGAAGTGTTTGCTGATTTTTTCTGTTGACTTAGGATGGTATTATGATATACACATATGTTAACAGTTTTCTACCTCGCTGTTTTATGAGTTGTGAAACTATATTAATCGTATTTCGCATTTTGTACTGTTCTCCGTGAGTTGGAATTTGATTACTTATTGACGTAAACTAGTGCGTTTCTCACGTACTATAAAACGTGAGAAAAACAGCTGGAAACTGATGATGAAATTACAGAAGCAACTTCATGTGTAGTTGCGCGCAAGGTTTTCCTTTGTTTCTTCCTTTTTTTTCGGGAAGAAGTATTTTCGGAGTTAATTTTAAACATCTTAATTTTGTATTTAGCACAAAAACTACACCTCATTAGGAAGGTTGAATTATAAAAAAGCAATTTTCGTTTTTTAATATTGTTCAAATGAAAGAACAAATTGAAATATCTTTTAAAGTCAGGTCAAACTGAAAATGCTCCTGATGTTTATATTATTGAATTATGTCTCGTGTTACACAAATCAAAATTTCCAAAATTTCCTTCCATTTGAATCGGAAGAATACATTCAATGAAGAATGGTGTCAAGTATCTTTTAATTTTACCATTGCGAACATACGCTTACTATATGTTTGGGGACACGCAACTCCATTGTCTCCGTCGAAGAAACTTACTGGGTTTGCGTTTTCTATTTGCGGAGTACACGTTATACGAATGGATATGTATCCTAAATTAGAAATGCATATACAACGTGTTCTACAGGAATAAGAAAATGTCAGAGACGTTTTCTTAGATACTCAGTGAAACTTGCAGAGAGTACGCAATTGTGTACGTAGGCCGTGTTTATCGATTCAATAACTATTGCTGAGAAACCAAACCTTAAAGAGATTCGTTTTGCGAATACATAAGTAGATGAGCAGTATGTTTTGAACAGTTTGTGTTTTTGACATAAACATTTGGTCTTTGATAGGCGCGTGAGAATAACTGACCGGTCCGCTGTTGTTGGATAAACAAGATATATAGGAGCCTGAACCTTGGCCAGGGGATGCGCATTCACAGTACGGAGTTTATCAGAGCGGAGAGGGGGCGGACACGCTCGACTGATTTTCCGTGGTGCCTTCTTGGGGTTGAAAGCTGCAACCCCGTGGATCTTTTGAAGGCCTCTGGGAACGAGAAGATCAAAAATGGGTTCACCGACTGAGGTGCTCAGAGCATCAACTGATGTCACTGCAGTACCTCTGGCCAGGAGGACCTAGGGTTCGAGTCCCGACCGCAGCAGGACTTTCTACTTTCTAGTTAGATACCTACGTCGAAGTCAGCCGCACATTGTTAGGGGAAGAATTCTAGCGGTGGACGTGTTTGAACGGTAGTTTTCCATGATTTCTCCGATCAACAAAAGAACAAAGAGGCCATGGACCGCGCGCGATCTTTCCTTCCTCTCCCTTCACACTCGTTACTTATACACACTTACATGTACATGCACTAGTATTCTACGACGCATGCCTGGAGACCTGTTGTGAGTGTAACATCGTGGGTAGGGATATATAGCATAATAAAAATCTTGACGGAGATTATTTACATAATAAATATCTTGAGGTGATGCTATACATTATAAATTGGAACCATCATTTACCTAACGAGATCAGTTCAGGTTCATGAAAACATGCGAGTTAATGCATCGGCATTCCTATTATCTTTACCTTTTTTGTGGCAAATTTCGATATCATAATGTTGCAGCATTAACGACCATCTCAAAAATCTTGGATTATTCCCAGAACAATTCCGCAGCCATACTAATGGGTTATGATTAGTTTTGATCTTAATTTTCACCTGTCCATCTAAATAATACCGCAATTTCTGCAATCCCCAAATCATTACTGTACATTCGGCCTCAACTGTACTGAAATTTTTCTCTACATCTGTCAGTTTTCTTCTTGAATATAGAACAGGTTTTTCATTGCCGTTCTCGTCAGTTAGTGCTAAAACAACACCTATTCCTCTCTGACTTGCATCTCATTGTATTTGGAACTGTTTCCGCAAAGTCGGGTGCTCTTAACACAGGTTCGCAACATACAGCTTCACGCAACGTATTAAATGCTCTTTCAAATTCTGGATTCCAATTTACCGTCCCTTGGCTTTCCTTCCCCCGTAAGAAATCCGATAACGGAGCTGAAATCTCGCCGAATCTGGGAATAAATTTCCGGTAGTACCCGCACATACCGAGAAAACATTGTTTTTTCGTGTTCGGCCTTGGAAACTCCCGAATCGCGTGAACTTTTGCTTCTACAGGGCGCATTTCCCCGCTTCCTACTATGTAGCCTGAATATTTTACAGATTCCCTAGCGCACATACATTTACTGGGTGTCACATGTAATTTTGCCTGTTTGAGAATCGAAAAAGCATTTTGCATGTGTTGTAAATGCTCTTTCCATGAGTTACTGAATATGGCTATGTCATCTATGTATGGAACTGCGTATTCACTACACGGCGGTAAAAGTGCGGCCATCATTATACTGCATTGATATGGCGCGTTCTTTAGCCCAAAGGGCAATCGCAGTGGGTGATATGTCCCAAAGTTAGTGACAAATGCAGCCAGCCTCTGCGCTCTTGGCGTTAAACTAATTTGCCAGTAGCATTTCGCTAAATCAAGAGTGGTGATTATTTTGGCTGCCGCCACCTTCTCGATCCGCTCTTCCATGTTAGGTAATGGAAAATACTCTGTCTTGATTAATTTGTTTAATCGCCTATAATCGATACACGGGCGAGGCTTCCGACCCTAGTATCACAGTCGACTTGTCTCATAGGTGACGTGTACTCGCTATCACCTACTTCAGTAATGCCGTCGCGAAGCATTTTACTAATTTCGCCTCGCAAAATAGCTGATTGTCTGGGCGAGGTACGATAAGGTGCACTGCGCACGGGCGTCGACTCGTCTGAGAGCTCAATGTCCATCGTAAGCGCATCCGTCAGTCCAGGTTTTTCTGAAAATATATCGTGGTACTTCATGATTAATCGCTCGAATTTGTCTCTGAACTCGGGCGGGATTTTCATACCTTCGAGCATTTCCTGGAGATTGAAGTCGCTCGCACCGAGGTGAAGGGCATATCTATCAATCTCGTCCTCTACCTGTTCGCAGCCTTGAACCTGTGTTGCTTCGTAGCTGATGTATTCAGTCCGCTGATGATACTCCTTCAGCATATTCACATGGCACACCCGTCCGTCCATTTTTCTAGGCAGTAACACAACATACTTTGCGACGGAGACTTTTTCCCTGAGCAGTATATCCGGGAGCTATCCATGACGGCCCGAACATTCTGAAAACCACGAATTCCGATCGTGTTGGGGAGATTGTCGTTGTGGCTGGAGAAGGCACGCGAGGAACGGGCTTGGGCCAGGGCGCCGCGGCGGCGGACAGCGCGTCCGCCCTGCACCCCGTGCGCGCCCCCGCCTCCGTGCCGTCCACGGCCGTGGCCGCGAGCGCGTGCCCGCCGCCCCGGCCGCGCCTCCGCCCGCGCTTCGCGTCGGCCGGCGAGGAGCGGCCGGCGTGCGGCGCCGAGCTGGAGGAGGACGCGGGCGACGCCGAGCCCGTGGCGGGGGCCGGCGCCGACGCCGACGCCCTCCTGCTCCACGCGTCGGGCCACGCGCTGCCCCTCTACTCCTCGTCCACCGCGCTGCTCAAGTACGCCTGCGAGAACCACCGCTTCCGCAAGAGGCTGCAGGTACACGCGCCCGCTGCTCGGGCACATCTACACACCTTTTTAGCAGGAAATTCAAATTTTAAGGTACATGTTAACATCTGATATCTTGTAAAAAATTTAAAACAGGTAGCATTGTTTATAAACCGTTGTTAATATTATAAAAACACGAATAAATTTATCTGTCAGACAATAGTCGCGTATAGTCAGTTGCCTATTTGAAGATAATCAATTCGCATCTATAGACCCATGGTTTTTATAAAATCGACAATTTTTTAATATAAAATAACTATTTTAATTTCATACTAAGTCTTTCTAACAAATATAGACGTGAGAATTTTTTGAAAAAGTTTCCAATTAGGGTCAAAACTTGAAATTACTTGAAAAATTTGTCTTGTCAGAATACTTTAAAAAGGAAAGTCAAATATTGTTCAATGCAAGTGTATGGAAAAGTCTTTATTTCAACTTCCAAAATTCTATAGTTTGCTTAGAAACATGATAAACATTGCCGATCATTTATTTGGAATATATACAAATGGTTTATGTTGTGATACGTTTATTTTTTAATATTGGCAGTTTTGCTACAGTGCACATGTCGTTCTGAGGCCAGCTGAAATGCGGTCTGCCGTATTGAAGTAGGCATGGCGGCCATTATCCGTCACACTTTTTCGGGGATATCCCCTATCAAGTGATGGATACATATCAGTGCATGCTCTGCAAAAGGCTTTTGAAGTTTTCGTCCTACAACTTCTGAGCTTTTCAAGCTATCGTCCGCATAATCCTGAATTTCTGCAGAAATGTCTTAGAGATTCTTCAAAAAATCTTTTAGAATTGTAAGAAAAGAAGAAAAAACGCAAGACGTCTTTATTCGTTTGCCTGAATTTTCAATTAATATCCAAACGATTCAATCAATTCATCAATCAATTCATCTGCCCTATTTCAGTTTGAGCTGTTTTTATTTGCCGAAGAACGTTGTTACTATTCGTTATCCATTCCTCAGATATATTTATCTGATTATCAATACTTTAGGGTTTGTTGGACTTTTCGCAAGTCGTGTAGCGATTACCAGCTAAGGCAGCTCAGAGCATCAATTGATATCCCTGCAGTGCCTCCGTCCCCCTCGGGTTTGAGTCCCGACGGTGGCGGCATTTTCGACACTATCTGTATTGCTAGGTCGATTTCAGCCACTGTTTGGAGAACAAATAGTCGATGGCTCTATGATCGGTAGTTTTTCGTGCTTTCTCTGATCAATATCAGGCGAATGACGGAGCAGTACGCTAAAAAATTGGCCACGGATTGCACGCGACCTTTCCTTCCTCGTCCTAGTCCTCTCCTCTCCCCTTACTTACACACACTTACAGTTATATGCGCAACACTACTACACGTGCAGGGAGACCAGTCGGGGCCTTACAGCTTGCTCCGGCTGGGGCGGTGCCGCGTTGGAGGGAGATACTGTTTGAGTAAAAGTCCGTAAGCCGACGGGGGCGTCGCCCCAGTTCTCACCATCCAGCGGGGGAAGATCACCGCCACCTTCCGCGGTATAACTTGCTCTACACTTAAGGGCTTATCATCACCATAGCAGCTAACGCGCCCATCAATCAATCAATGTCGTCGGTGTAGTTTGTCGTCTAAGGAGTTCTAGAAGCGAGTAAGATCAGCTGAGGTGGCTCAGTGCATCAATGAATGCCATTGATATGCCTCTGGTCGGGTGGTCCTAGAGTTGCGAGTCCCGAGGGTGTCAGGATGTTCGACACTAGCTAGATAGCTAGCTAGATAGCGAATTCAGCCGTTGTCTGGAGGAGAATTCTGGCGGTCGGCTGTTCTGGTTATTTTCGCTTGATTTCTTCCATCAGGTGAATGCCGGACAGAACGCCGCGCGCTATTTTTCCTTCCCCTTTCTTGTTCATCACCGCTTACTTACACATACACTCACAAGTACTACACTATCACTCATCCCTGGTGACCAATTGGGAGCTTAGAGCTGGTCCCGTTTGAGGCGTGGCCCCGCTGTCGGAAGGGAGAAAAACCCGAAAGCCCACGTGTATGCCGAATCTCGCCAATCACCTCCCTCGATAACATGCACTACACTGGTGGAACTAATGACCATAGCAGTTGACTCGCCCGGAAGCACGAAATAATAAACGTAAGCGAGTAAGCTGTGCCGGGCGCTTAGGGTTCGCAGCAGCCGTCGCGCCCCGGGGGCGACGAGTGCGACGCCGCGGGCAGCGGCGGCAGCAGCGGCGGCGGCGGCGGGAGCGCGGCCTCACTGAAGGTCGTCACGTCCGCGCCCGTGCCGCCGCTCACGCTGTTGGCGCCGCGCGCCCCCGGCCCCGGCCCCGGCCCTGCCCCCGCCCCCGCTCGCGTCCAAGCCCTCACTCCCACCGCCGAGACGGCCCTCTCGGACCCCGCGTCGCCTGCACCCGCGCCCACGTCAGCGCCCGCGCCCGCGCCCGCGCTCGCCCACTCGCCCTGCTACGACCCGCTCGTCGACATCAACGAGTGCTGCCTGGCGCGGCAGCGCGCGCGCCGCGGCACGTGCAGCTCCGCGCCCTCCGGCCCGCAGACGCCGCCCGACGCGCCCAAGAAAGCGCGCTCCGCTAAGGTCCGCACCTCCCCCGCCCCCGCCCTCGCCCTCTCCCCTCCGCTCGTCTGCTCGCCACATTTCCTCCACTCCTGTTTCCTTTTCATTTTTTCTACCTTCTCCTCTGCTCTCTTTCCCTACTCTCCCCTATTCTGCTCGACTCTCTTCCCCTCCTGGCTTGTAAGCTCCTAATATTCTTACACCATCATATCCTCGGCTCATTTCCCCTCCTGTTTCCTCTCCGCTCTTCTACTCTCTTTTCCTTCGTCTCTATTCTTCTCTAAACTTTCTCTCTCTCTTGCCATCCTCTTCTTCCTATTCCACTCCGGTCATCGTACACCCTTACACCCTTCTCTTCTCATCTCCGTCCCTTGACTTTCCTCTCTTCTCTCGCAATCCCTCTCCTTCCCCTTCTTTGATCTCTCTTTCCCTCCTCTCTTCTTTCCTCTCATCTCTCCTCCTCTCATCTTTCCTCCCCACATCTCTCCCTCTCTATTCACGTCTGCTCAGCATTGTTTTACCTCTTTCATGCCCACTGAGTTCTCCCTTTGTGACGTGATACTGTCAATTTCGTCCGCGTCGGTACGAGTGCTGACTGTGGAAAAAAATGTTCCTAAACGAACTGTCTTGCCATTACGATTTGCACGAATGATTCTTCACCCGCGTCACCTTATATAATTACACCTATTTCGACTTTGTCGAAATATCACCTATTATCACCTATTTCGACTTTGTCGCGTCGATATTTCGATCCTTTCTATTCAGTTTCAACCAACTCATAGCCAGCCGCAATACCTAAGTGATACCACTGACGCTGTTCGGGCAGACCTCGCCGACGCAGAAGGGGGACTCAACTCTGCGCCGCTTAGCTGCGTGCGCGAGGATTTATAAATTTGTGCCACGCAGCTGATTGGCAGATATATTCAAGCGGCAAGAATCAGGCAGCGACTCTGGGGGCCGAGGGCTGAGACCTGGCTCTTGCTCTCTGGCAGTCAAACTCATAACTAGAGGGGAATGTGGCCAGGTCTATAGGAAAAGACCGCGTATTTCGATTTCATATCACTAAAGCACTAGCGCTCGACTAAATGTTTGAAGCAGGAGCGATCTCTGAAAATCACTTTGCATGCTCGACTTTCGAAACAAGTTGATAACGTTCCCATTTAATTCCGGATATACCTATGGAATAAGCTGAGAGGATGCAATAAGGAATCAAAATTTTGCTACTGTTCAACTTAATTGTATTATTTTCAAATCTCGAAGAAAATATTATATTTCTCATTGATTCTTATAGTTCACTTAGAGAATTAATTTTTGATTTATTTCTAAGTTTTGTAAGCATGTGAACATTGTAAAACATGTTTTATTGAGTTTTGTGATTACATATAATATATCTCACATATATTTTAAGTTGGCCGGTATTTTTTTAAATTCACTAAATGAGACGAAAAAATATTCAATACATTTGATGCTTGCGTCTCTTTTCGTATTTGACAGTTTTGTTGGTTATGTTAGTGTAATCTTGTAATACAAACAAGACTAGTTTATGACATTAAGAATCTCATCTTTCATCTCTTCTTTCATCCTTCAACTCATCTTTCTTCTTTTATTTCCATCAACATTCTATGTAAAGACCTCCGTAATCAAACCGTAATTGAAAAAATAATCATAGACAATTTAAATTCACGTAATTTAAACGTAACGCGTAAAAGCGTAATGCGGAGGTGATTCAGTGTCAACATGCACTTGCTGCTGCTACGCCGCTCACTGAGAGGTCCTTGTGTTCGAGTTCCGACGGTTATTTAGCTAGGTTGCCATAGCTAGATACCGTCCGGAGGGGAGTTTTAGCGGCCAGTCTGCTGTGATCGTTTTCCGTTTCTTGTTTTTTTTTAAATCAGAACCAGGCGAATGCCCGGGCAGTATTCTAACGAATGGGACACGGAGCGGGTGCGATCTTTCCTTCCTTTCTCTTGTTCTCTCCCTCATCTTACTCACACACACTCATATGAATTACACTGCACTACCACATAGTCGAGGGATGGTGTCTGAACGAGTCCCGGCTGGGCCGGTGCCTGGGGGAAATTTTGGAGAGAAACAGCAAGCCGACGAGTAGATCGGTTGCGCTGAATCCCACGTTCCATTCCATCCATTCCGCGCCATTCCAATCTCTCGAGATGCAATACGCATTACACTTACGAGACAAACGATTTGAGTTGTGGCCGCGCCCGACAGCTAGACCCAATCTCTTACCTGAGCGGTGGTGCGCGGGCGCGCAGGCGCCGGACCGCGGCGGCGGCGGCGGCGGCGCGGGCGGCGGCGCGGGCGGCGGCGGAGGCGGCGGGGCGCCCCCGCGGCGCCTGCCCGCTCGCGCGCGCGACGACCCGCCCCCGCCGCCCGCGCGCCTCCCGGGCCCCGAGGACTTCGCCGACGCCGCCGACGCCTCGCCCGGCGCCCGCCGCCCTTTCTGACTCCGCTGCCGCAGTCGCACCGTTTTTTTTTTGTTTGCTCGTCTTGTGCGCAAGGCATTTGTTGAATAAAATTTGCCACGGTCTGCCTGCTTTCCTTCTTTCGTGAATGCATAGTGTAAATCCGAACTGCTCAATGGCAAGAATTTGGTCGAGAGTGACTGAGGTGGACCCCTGCTGTTGCGCCTGTTCCACTTGCCTTTCACTAGAGCCGATCGCTTCGTTCCCGCCCTTCCCTGCCACCTCCGCAGGGCTGCTACCTCGAAAAGAAGCGGGCCACACCGACTACTCGCAGATAAACGCTTGGCCAGAGAACGGCAAGTGAGAAGTCTACTTTAGCAATCCCGTAGAAGTGTTTGGGAGATAAGGCAACTGCCAGACCACTAAGGACGCTGCAAGGGGCTTTGATTCCGCCAATAAACATTGAGTGTGTTCTTCTATTCTGTGTCCGTGACGAAAAGCGAGATTTTTTTGAACACGGACCCGTTTATTGAAAAAGTTGTGGGTCTCCAATTATCAACTTCGTGTTCAACTTCGAATTTCAAATTCGAAATGGTAGTTATGACAGCTTCATTTTTGCCCTTTTAAGCATATTTCTTATTTTTGTCAGGAAATATTGAGTTAATGTAAATCACGTGGATTTTTATAATATTCGTATGTGACCGTTTAGCAGGAAACAAATCTTAAATTAGAAAATTGTGGATGGATGCTTTGAAATGCATTGTAGTTATGTATAGAATTTTCCTGCAGTGGCTTATGATTACTTTATAGAAGTATTACTTTCTTAGAGAACTTTTAAAAGGAATTTTTATCACATGACTAAGCAAAAATAATGCCGCTCACAAATTAAATAAATAGGAAAATGTGGCGCTGCAGACGTTCTAATCTGTTTTGAAACAATTTCATGTGTTGAAAATGTATGTCATTCATTTATTTCCTGGTCAGTTTTGTTCAAATATGTTCTTTTACTAACTGGCATTGGACTTACCAATGAATCGCAGTAGCTGATAATATACTCCCGTTCCAAAGTTCCCAACACCAACCCCGTACTCTATATGAACTGAACTTATTACAATTTCAAAATTATAATCGCCGTAACAAATACTTGCAGGTTTTGATGACGTTAATAGTTATATTTTAGTACAGCTACATTTTTTCGCGATTTTGCTAATATGCACAAAAATGAACATAGCATATTTGCATTAGCGCTAATGCTAAATTCAAAAATGCTCATCATTTCCAATTAGTTCCGGAAATGCTGTCGTAACATATTTTACAACTACATTTAGATTCTTCTCTGGATTTCCTTAACACTTCCATACTTTTATCCGATAATTTTTGAAGAGATTAAAACTTCACAAACTTAGTCTACTTTGTATTCACTTTTACTTCTGTGATTGCTCTATTAATAGTTTTGTATGCGAAGATATAAAAATATTAAAAGGCGACTGTTTGTATGTTTAAGTGAATAAGGTATTAAGTTTAATAAGAATAAGTCGTGGGTCACAATCATTTCAAAATCGGTATTTGCACACTTATGTAAGAATGTAAAATTAAGAAGTCGAACATAAGAACGTTCATTCATTCTCTAGCATTACTTAGTTTTGATTTCTTCGTATTCACTTGAAATTCTTGAAGTTTAATACGTTTGAGGAAATACTGTTAGTAGATTAACTCAATTTTTTTAAAATTTACGATACTTCGAATCAAAACTGAAACGAAACCTGCAATGCGATTCAGTTAATAATTCATGTTCACTTAAAGTTGTCACCATCAATGTTGCCAACCCTCTTGAAATAAACGGGTGCGAGTAAAACACATACACGGAGTTGTTTTGTACAGATTTATTGACAATTTCTTCTATACAATATTCACACTCCTGGGAAACTAGCGCTGCACTCCCAACATTGCATACCCGCATCAGCCTGACCCAGCGGCTTAGCGCCGCTCCTGGTCTCTCGACCCGTGGCAACCGCCACACCTCGCAGCCGAAGCTCGCGATAATCCCTGGCGGGTGAAAAGTGCCTTCCGCACCGCGATTCGGTTCAAAAACGAATGACTACTGCTGGCTTCTCTCGAGCCGCCTCGCGAGGGGCCATGTGACAGATATTCCATACCGGAGGCGTCATCTTATTCAGAACCTCGGTCCTGGTTGCAATTTGGAGCCCAGCTGCGCCGCGGCTGGACTCTCTCATCATCTCCCTCTGCACCAGTTGACACCGAGTTCCGAGACACGCCCACCCCGGCTCTTGAGGAGGGCCCGCCCCTGGTGGCCTTCCCCTTGCCGCCAAAGGACTGCCCCCGCCTCGTCGCTGGCCTCCCGACATGTATGGTCTATCGGGCCCATTGGCACGACGTTAGTATATTGAGCGAAAATGTCTTTGGGTACTGGAATTTAACCAACGCTACCTCTATAGATCTATTTAGCAACTCCTTTCATATTTCTAAATTCCTGGTATCTCATTGTATTTATCAGCAAAACGTCTGATTTGTCAGTCCGAAAGAATGCGAAATTTTAAAAATTCTTAATACGAAACTTCCTTTGCAAGAAATTGCATTATCTTGAGCAACATTTATTGATTCATCTATTCCCTTCGACAATAAGTTTACATTTTGAAAGTTTATCTTGCAAATATCGGATTCGAAAAATGGGTATATTGTTTTCTTTTATTCAGAAATATTCTATGTTGAACGAAGGACAAAAATATTTATTCAATTACAACTAGTGGTGCAATGGCAAGAATGGCACAAACTTTCCCGTATTAGTTTTCTGTTTCCATTGCCATCTATCGCCGCCCAAAGGACATTTTTTAAAAAATTTCTTAATTTTTCGGCTTCCTAATGGTAGAATCAAATTATTACTTTAAAAATATTAAAAAAGAGTAAAAACTCGTCGCAAATGGCAATTTTCATTGAAAAATTTGGATCCGTTTTTAAGAAAATGTCATTTATGCGCTACTGTAAATTCGAAAATTGAAACTCTTTTCACAGAAAACTGTTGGGTTTAAAAATATTTCATATAACGTCATTTCAAGAATTTCTAGTCACAAATGCAATAGTGTTTACAAATTGCTGGAAATGTGCATATTAAATGAGTGAGAGATCTTTCAAAATATTTCATTTGTGTAATTTTTGAGAACACGAATGAATACAGCAAAATTATTTCTATGTCGTCTTGAACAGTGCAATTAGTACTACCTGTTGAAAAAGTTTAAAGAAAAAAATCTAGGGTCGTTTTAGAGAAAATGGTGTTTGAGCATTTCTGAAAATGGGGAATTTTGAGCTCATTTTCACGGAAAACTGTTGAGTTTTCGGAAAACTTTATCTGACATTATTTAAACCACATGAACTCATAAATACAATAATGTCAATAAATTGCCGTAAATGTAAATATTAATGACGTAAAAGACGAATCAAAAAAATGTTTTTGAAATAATTTTTGAAAAAAACAAAAGAATAACAAATATGGCGTTTGTGTCATCTTATAGAGTGCATTTAGCACAATTCCTACCAAAAGTTTAAAGAGAAAAATTGTAGCAGTTTTTGAGAATATCTGATTTTTGAAATTGTTTAAAACTACAAAAATTGCACGCAATATAGCACGAAAACTACTAAAAGTTTCAAATAAATGTGCATGACCTTAACGGAAGAAATCATTATGGAGAACAAATTTTATTTGAAGGAAAATTTTCTATCTTTAATTTTGTAGATGTTTTGTAGACACAGAACAATTCATACTTTTGAAATTTCCGAAAATTCAGAGTTAACCGAGAGAATAGGACCAATGCCACTTTTATAAGTGCATGTTACTCTGTTCTTGCAAAAATTTAAGGAAAACGTTTGAGCCGTTTTTGAGAAATTTTTGAAAATGTCAAGAGGGCTTCATGTAAAGTACCCCCAAACTTTGAAGAATGTTTTTCAAAATCTGAAAGGATCGACTCGAGCCAGATGGACAGAGGTTTCTTCAATTTGGAAAAAAATGTACGCATGGTTTAGGCACTAGTAGCGTTCACAGATTCCAGACGTACGGAGGGACGGACGGAGGGACGGACGGAGGGACGGACGGAGGGACGGACGGAGGGACGGACGGAGGGACGGACGGAGGGACGGACGGAGGGACGGACGGAGGGACGGACGGAGGGACGGACGGAGGGACGGACGGAGGGACGGACGGAGGGACGGACGGAGGGACGGACGGAGGGACGGACGGAGGGACGGACGGAGGGACGGACGGAGGGACGGACGGAGGGACGGACGGAGGGAGGGACGGACGGAGGGACGGACGGAGGGACGGACGGAGGGACGGACGGAGGGACGGACGGAAGGACGGACGGACGGACGGACCGTCGGGCAGACGGACGGCAAGACGGACGGAGGGTCTGACGGACGGAGGGGCGGACGGAAGAACCGACGGACCGACGGACCGAAAGACGGACGGGCGGGCGGACGGGCGGGCGGACGGGCGGGCGGGCGGACGGGCGAGCGGACGGGCGGGCGGACGGGCGGGCGGACGGGCGGGCGGACGGGCGGGCGGACGGGCGGGCGGACAGGCGGGCGGACGAACATACGGACAGACTTTATCGGTATCGGTGGACCCCAAAACGTGTATTTCCGTTCAAATCTTGAAATCGATTTTCCGCAGCATTACATAACTTTCGATCGTACGTACTTTCGATACGAGTTTTATTGTGATGCAAGTATTGGAAAATCTATGTAGACAATTTGTGTATAATAAACGTCAATGGAATCGGTAATTAACTGTATACATTGGGGTAAAAGTGGTCAGTCCACAATTTCTGATGTGAAATTAAAGTACGTGTGCAGCTAAATCGTTTATTGGTATTCGGGGTGTTAACAGTAATAAGTTTTAGTAAATAAATTAATATAATGGTTGATAACATTAATATTGTTCACTTAAAATTATTCAGAAGTGGAAAATAATTCAGAAGTGATCTGTTTGTGTCAGGTAGCTGCTGCCTTCAATATACTTGCATCTCGTTCTTGCCTCATGAAATAGGATGCATTGACTCACAGTAAATAAAGAAATAGAAGAACCAAAACACATACTGTTTGAGAAACTGTGTGCCGAGGAACCTCATTAATACTAGCTCTTTCACGACTTTCACAATTAGTTTTCTTTACTCATCTTCTTCACCAAATTTTGTATACGTGAAATTTTTTTAATTTCGTGTAATTTGCAAGACATTGAATGTAGATAACAATTCGGCTAGATTTAGAATAGGTTAAAGAATTGTACTCTTGAAAACCCTTAGCCATATTCAAGGACGTTCAAAGGTTATCGATAACGAGTTTGAAAGTGTGCTTTCAAAACAATATTGTGTTATTTCTTTCTTTGTGAATGCTTACTACTCTGGGTATGCACGGGATCCAAAGGTCTAGAAGACATTAACCTAATGTAAACAATAGTAGTTCCTCATCCTGCCGTCGGCAGACGTGTAGTGAACAAGTAAAACATAGATGTGAAGAAATGAAGCTATCCTCAGTGAGACGTGCACGAGCGTAAGCATTCTATGGATTTGAAAATAGGAGGCCATGTTCTCCAGGCCAACAATACTCTAGCGCTAACCTTCAAAAAGAAAAAAGAAAATCGTACGCAACTCTTACTTGTAATTCAGCATTTAAATTGATAGTGAAGTGTTGACATGGTGGATAGGTAGCAAATTGCTCCAGACTCTTCGTAATTCCGCACACGCTGCTCGCCTCTGCTGTTCCTATTCTAATGCGCGAAGGGGATGCCATGTGCTCGCAACGGAACATGCGCGTCGAAAGTCATTTTCGCCGAAGACGGAGTCATAGAAGAGGACAACACAGTCTTCCCGTTTGCAGAAGTTAACAACCTGCTACAGCAACTGCGGCGTCGCGCCGAGGAAGAGTATCCGAACATCTGGCCTCATAATGATAAACTAAACGTTACCATCGCCTGCAGCAAACGCTCTCTCCTTGCACCCAAGGTTCCCGGGAACGCGAAGAAAAGCCGTAAGGTTACGAATGGCAAAGGCAAGAAACAAGGAGACGGCACGTCTAGCCTCAGCGGCAGCGGGAGTGGCAGCGGCAGCGGCAGCGGAAGCGGAAACGGTTGCGACAGTCGGAATGGTGGCGTCGCAGGTGTGGGAGGCTCTAAGATCGGCGTTGGGGGAGGTGGAAATGGTTACAAAACTGCTAACACTAGGATTAGCTGTGTTAGCGGGGGCGGCAGTTGTAGGCTTGGCGGCGGGGGCCCCGCCGGGTCCAGGGGCGGAGGCGGAGGGGTTGGCGTCAGCAGTAGGGGCAGTGGGGGAGCTGGCATCTGCAGCCGGGGGGGTAGTTGCAGCATCGGTGGGAGCACCATGGGCAGTACCAGTCGAGCCATGGTACCGCTGCTGCCCTCACTTTCCTCATCCAACATGCGAGTGTCTTCCTTCGGCTCTCCTAGCGTGCCGACCACGCCCTCCCTCCCCGGAGCTCCTCGTTGGCGCAGCACGCTGAACACGCACAACCCGCTCAACCCGCACCCGGACGCCTTCGAGCGCCACTTCGGCCTGTGGCGCCAGAACCTGGCTCGCTCGCGGCTGGTGCTGCTGCGCTGCCACGCGCGCCACCTCAAGGCGAAGTCGTCGATGGAGAACCTGACGGAGGTGACGCCGCGCCAGGACGACGACGTGGCGTCGTGGGTGCAGGTGGCGCGCAACGCCAGCGACGACTCGGTGGCGGAGCGCGAGCACTACATGCAGACGCAGCGCTGCATCTGGTCGAAGCTGCGCGAGGTGGCGCGGGAGCAGGCGGCGGAGGCGAAGGCGGCGGCGGGCTTGGGCGACGTGTCCACCGACGTGCTCGTGTACCCGGCCGGCTGCGCGTCGCGGGACGGCGGCGCGCGGCGCCGGGCGGCGCGCGGCCGCAAGCCCAAGTGCAAGTCGCGCTCGCAGGTGGGGGCGAAGATGAAGCGCGGCGGCGGCGGCGGCGGCGGCGCGGGCGGCGGCGGTGCGGGCGGGGCGGGAGGCGGGGGCGGGGCGGGCGGCGGGGGCGTGACGAGCGCCGGCGTCGCCCGCTGCGCCAGCCGCGCCCACGCACACCGCCGCCGTCGCTGCTGCCCGCTGCCGCCGGGCCACTACTCGCGCGTCACGCACTTCCCGGCGCGCCCGCCGCCCCCGCCCCCGCCGGGCATCGCTACGCCGCCGCCGCCGGCCAAGGAGGTGCACGAGCGCCGCCGCGCCATCCAGTCGCGCTACACCATCCGCGCCCGCCCGCCGCTGCCGCTGCCGCTGCGCCGCCGCTCCATGTCGCGCGCCGCCGCGCTCGTCGCCGCCCTCGCCACGGGCCCGCAGGCAGACGGCCCCGGCGACGCCGGCGGCGGCGGCGGCGGCGGTGTTGGCGGCGGAGGCAGTAGCGGCGGTGGCGGCGAGCGCCGGATGTTGCTGGCGCCCCGCGCCCGCTCGCCCTCGCCGCGCTCGCCCTCGCGCTCCATCGCCCGTTCGCTCGCCCGCTCCCGCACGCGCTCGCGCAACGCCCTCGCCTAGCCTGCCGCCGGCCCTCCCATGTTGGTCCTTCGGTGGTTAACGCTTCCAAATGTACGCGTATCTCTGCTCAGTGTACATATGTAATCTACAATGTGTATTATTCTTTGATATTGTATAAAATATATATGTAATTGTGTGTATGAAAAAGATTTTCTCACTGTACATCGTTTTTTAGATAAACTACTCTTTCACGGCACGGCCTATATCAATTCTGTGTGCGGTAGACTTTATTTTGATTTTAAGAATAATTTTGTCTATGTATTTCCTATTTATTATTTTTTATGTGAACTGATTATTACATGTGATAATATATGAAACATTGAAGAATATATTTGTCCTACTTATCACAGTTTAACTAAGGATTACAAAATATGTGGAAAATCGTTAATATACGTATTTGATTCATAATGTAACCTTTTCTCAAGACGTTACAATACAAAACAACTTTTTTGTTCAATGGCTGCATGTTCTGAATAAAAGTATTTTTTATATATTTTTAATTATCGTATTATAAACCAAGTACTCCAAGAGGAGTGATAAGAGAATTACCATTAATTCCTTACACTAGCTACTAAGTGAGCCCTGCTTTGGATTACTTTTACTGCAATAAAAATAATGAATAAATAAAAGGTGAGGAATAAAGGTTGATAATGGAAAATTGTAGTCACATAAATATATCTGCCTACGCGAGAGCGTACTAAAGTTACAACAAACAATATTTGGTACAGTTAATCTAATCGATTTACAAGAGCTATTCAGAAAAGTAAAATATTAATTGCAAGCAACTGAAAGATAATTTTTTCATCTTCTATATTATTTTTTGCGGAATATTATTTAATTGAAAACCTTAATAAGAATGGAAAAATTGTTGATTGGAAGGGGAGGCAACCCACCGCACAACAAAAGACAAGTCGCATTATATGTATGCAAAAAATATGCTTCTTTATTGGAAGGAGACATTAAATATTGTGGCGCTTAGGTAAGATCCAGCAAAACTACGTCAAAATGTCAAGGGAGATGGGGTTAATCATTTTTAAAAGAGTTTAACAGTAATATTTGGTTAACAGTTTTCAAGATCACAATCTTGTATTTAGATAATTTTGACACCTCTCTATAAGTTACATTAAAGTGCCAGCATAAAGTGTTGTGAATTACGAGTTATTATTTTTCCAGAAACGATCCAGTCCATCTACACCGTAAACAGAAAATACTCCAACTACTAATGATTGCATCTATGCATCATGCATCTATCGAAAGAAGAACGGAAGATAAGACAGATTCACGTTTCTAAAGGAAATAAATCTCACTATTAACGATGAATGAGTTTTTATTACATTGTAAAATTAATTTATTCTTCTTACAGATTAATATTAGAGATAACTTTTATGAAAGGGTAATTGAAAAACAACGTGACTGCCAGGCGCGGATCCATGGGGAGGGAAATAAGGGAAATTCCTCTCCCCCTAAAAATTTTCAGTAACTACTAATTTTAATGGGAGAAGGAAATACTCGTCCACAAAAAAGTATTATAATTTTATTAATTATTACATTCCCAGAGCTAACTTTCGGAATATCACTTTTCCCATCCTCTGTGGGCCTCTCGCAAGGAGGAGAAAATTGAAAAATTAGCACAAAGGGAGCAAAAAGAAATACAGTGAATGTATGTGAAAAAAATAACAAATAATATGAAATAAATAATGAATAAAATTAAAAATACTTACTGTCCAAGCATCGTGGATCACTTACAGATGTTCTCAATATGGTCGGAAAAAATACGAAAACTGAAAAACAGGCTGGGTACGGCTAGGTGACAGCCATCTTCTGGAATGGAGAGAAGAGAAAGCCTACCAATTGTGCGAAAGGTGTGTGTGTGTGTGGGGGGGGGGGGGCGACCAGAAGAGTAGAAAGGGCAATCATAAACAGATTTAAAATTGACTTCTTTTCATAAAGGTATATAAATACAGGACAGAACATTAGGAATATGAAGTTCTAGAATTTTAAATTACAAAAAGAACATATTTTAAACAAGTTGACCAGGTGAAGAAATGTGCAAAAAACGTATGGCCAAAATAATTATTAGGGGCTAGTAAATAAAAAGATTTAAAATGAGACTGATTATAATTAAGGAGTGTCCATTCAAGAAAGAAAAAGTAGTGTTTTTGAAAAGTTTTAGAATTTCCAAGTTCGCCAAAATGTTAATTTTTTTGCCTTTCTTGACTAAGTGAAGAATTTAAAAATTATAATTAGAGTCAAAAGAAATGTTTAATGGAATCAAATGAAATTTATTTGCCTCCCCTACATATGATCAAATGTTACAAATCAAATTAATGACAAAGGTGGAAATGTCTAAATTTTGTTACCAACATCTAATATGTTCATTAATTCTTACTGGAAATTTTCTGCCTGTTTGGCCTCCATAGGCTGAATCAAAGTTATTACAAATAAGGTGATAAATGCCGCTTCTTTAAATGGGGGGAGGGAGGAATAGGTGTTTGGGACTAGAGGATAAAGATTGGAGGGAGTTTAAAGTTTTGTAAGCGTTACTGAAATATTGTGTTTAGTGAAGCAATTGCCTATACATTTAGATAATGGACCTATGTATGGGTCATTTCATTTGATTCAATTTAACAATAACAAAGGCAAAAAATGAGCATTTTGGAGAACTTGGAAATTCTAAAGCTTTTCAAAATACCTTGAATGAACATTCCTAAATTAAAATCAGTCCCATTTTAAATCTTTTTATTATCTAACTCCATATAATTCTTTTGTCCTTAATTGTTTTGCAAATTTCTTCACCTAGTCAACTTGTTTAAAATATGTCCTTTTTGTAATTCAAAATTCTAGAACTTTTCATATTTCTAATTTTCTGTTATGTATTTAAATTCCTCTATTAAAAGCTCTAAATTTTAAATCTGTTCATGACTATCCATTCTTCTCTTCTGTCCGCCCCTCGCACAATTGGTAGGCTTTCTCTTCTTCCATTCCAAACAATGGCTGCCACCTAGCCATACCCAGGATGTGTTTCAGTTTTCGTGTTTTTTCCGACTATGTTGTGAACATTTATAAGTGATACACGTTGTTTGGACAGTAAGTATTTTTAATTGTATTTATTATATATTTCATATTATTTGTTAATTTTTTTCACATAAATTCATTTTCCTCTCTTTTTAATTACTTTTTCAATTTTCTCCTCCTTAGAGGCTCTCTAGAGGGTCTTTACCCACTGAGGATGGGAAAACATATTTTCTCATAAGTTAACTCTGGGAATGTAATAATAAAATTATTATACTTTTTGTGGACGATTATTTCCTTCTCTCATTATGGAATACCACAAGATATCTGCTACCACCACGGAATTTATTAATTTTAACTTGTCACGAAACTTTCAAGCAAAAATATTTTCGGATAATTATTGAAACGATTAAAATCGTATCGCAGCATGATCTGAGAATAGCCTGCGACCTTTTACAAAGTTTATATCATGACACATTCGACCAAAACATTTTAAATTTCCCCTCCCAAAATTTGCCTGTGGATCCGCTCCTGTGACTGCTGGTTGTACAATTGCGTTTCGTGTGTTAAACACTTGAACTCCAAAAAAACACAAAATCTTACCACTTGTATTAAAGTCGAGTGCATTTGAACAGTGTCCGCAGAGCGTTGTTGCCGCGAAGGGCGGCTCGACTCGACGCAGGTGCTTGAAGCCCAGAGGGGACGCCGCCCCTCTCCCCTCGACCTCTGGTCTCCTGCTTGCCCTGTGGTAAGATCTCGTGGCTCTAGCGAAAGAAGTCCAGGATGTACCCATTTCATTTTTCGTACTTCTCGTTCTACTCGAGAGAAAATAGTTATAGTTGTTTATGTTTGCCAACTACGTTGGTTCACGAATGTCGTAGCGATTTTTGAATTTTGTTTTAAATTCCAGAATACCACTAGTTATTCTTATGTTGTTCCCCAAAACATATTTTTCATTTAAAATTACAAGAATTAATTCGAATGAAATCCTCAGTGGATACCTGATGTTGCTCGAGAGGAGAGGCTTTGGGTGCAAAATTCTGTTATTATTCACTGACTAATAAACAACATAAGCAGTCCACTCTACCCCTCTTTCAAGTCTAAGTTTCTATCAATTCGTGTTTTATACATTTAGGGAAGTTTTTTTTTTGCAATGACGATTTAGCTTATGAACAAAAAGGAAAGTGAGTATTTAGAGATTTTCCATTAATAATTCATTTCAAAATTATTAAAAATTTCAAGAATATGTACATAAGTAATTAATGAATCTACTTTGACAGTTACATGCCAGCAGATTAAATAAATAGTAATTCCTCATAGCTCATTTTATTTTTTAAGTTATGCTTAAATATATTTTTGCATACGGTATCCTCTTAAGCTGTAGATTTTGTAATTTTCACATAAGATTTGACTCGCAGAACTTGCCTCAACTTCAGATCTATGACCGTGCTTTTGACTACATATATTGAATGAATGCATCCAAAGAAAATGAATGTGTTATTGAAACAGACAGCCTTTCTTCTGATAATATTTTGTTTACATTTGTATCTACTTGCAATTACTTCCGTTATTTGTAATTTTACGTGTGTTGTATTTGCTTTTCCCTTCGAGATTTTATATTTTGTTTCACTTGCTGAATAATATTTTACTTTACGTTGAAAATGTAATGCAATATTGTGTACGAAGTTATAACTAATTTACGAATGTATGAGGACGTTGGGTAGAATGTATCTACGCTTTATAAAAACTAAAGAAATAAAAAAATGGTTACTACTATTACTATTATTAGTAGTTATTATTATAATTTATTGGTGCAGTAATGGACATATTTTTTTGTCAAACTTGTGAAGACTTCATAAGATGAGATTTATCTAAAGATTTAAGAGGCCTTTGGTAATGATTATTTATCCAAATCCTAGACGGATAATTGATACATCGTTCAGAGGTCGACATGGCTCTGTCTGAAGATTCTGTACGCTCTTCAACAACGCAAATGGGTGACCGCTTCTGGCTTAAGTGCGCAAGTTAATAAATTCTGATCAAAGAATGAGCATTCACTTGTTAAGTTCAACGTAAATGTAATAAAAAACTGAATCTGATAATCATTCCCGTCAGGAGGAGATCACAGTTTCCTGAAAAGTTCACCACGACATGGCACTTAGCCACGCTGGCTTTGATGTGAGCCATTATCTAACCCGGATCGGATGACAAGGGTTCCCTAAAAATCTTACTGAACAAGTATGGCACCGATATACTTCTTTTTCTTGCCCAAGCTTTAAAAAAACATGAAACATCAACGTCGGCAACTTCAAAACAACTAGAACGAGGTTTATAAAGGACATTCCGGCTATGGACTTCCAAGAGGCGTAAATGGCATGGAAATCATGCTGGAAAAATGATTTGTCGTATCATTCTTTAGAGAATTATAAGTCCTTATACCAATAAAATCAATAAAAGAACAAAAACTATGATGCATTAATTTTGGGACAAACTTTGTACTCTAGCTGGATCCATGACTACATTCCGCCCTTTGTAAATCATTGTTTTAAAAATAAAAGTAGCTTCGAGTAGCCATCCCTTGAAGTATTTGTTACATCATTATATGGCTTTGTAGTACGAATGAATAAATGATCTAATATTGCTAAGCGTTGGGGATAAATTACCCAGAAAATCGGAAAGTCTCATTAATTTTATAGTGATGGATTATTTCTCTCTATTCCTTAGAAAAGAGGTAAAATTCTTTTTTTTACAAAGAATTCACGTTTTGGCTTATATCTGTCGACCCATACTCCGAGGTAAGGCACGATGGTTAAGTGTTTTGCAACGTAACGTTTGTTGCGAGATTCATGCAGACCTTCTATTTTGCTTGTATAATTTTAAACTAAATATTTTTATAAATCGATTTCGAGCGGTAGAGGGGAGTGTGATTTCCTCTCCAATGGTAGTACACTAACGGCGTATTGTGCAGACGATGAAGGTGAAAGAGGTTTTGTTCCGGATGGTTGGTTATATGTAGCTGAAGTGATTACAAATGGAATACAATCGTCATGTTTTCTTAACGTGTTATGCAGTGGGGAAGGAGTATTTAGAGGGCACGTGGTATAGAGGAGTTTCTCAAAGAAGGAACCAGTTTCAAACAAACAAATGAACGTCATATAGAGTGAAAACATTGCAAGAGATGGTGATGAAACCCTTTATGAAAGAGCTAACTGTAAACGAACACATTGACGACTTGAGTGTACGGACTGTAATTGACTACGATTCTGTTGTCAGTAGAAGCCAATCTAGCCGCGGCGTGCGTTGGAGCTGTGTTCGGTTGGCGTTGCAGAGGGTGCGAAGGGCGTTGGCGGGCGGCGATGCCGGGCACGGCGCCCGGGGGGCGGCCCAGGGCCACCAACTCGCGCACGCGCGCGGCGTCGGGCGCCAAGAGCTTCATCGGCGGCATCGCCGTGCTCAAGGGCGGGTCGCTGCCGCTGCGGGGCCCGCTGCGGCCGCGCGGCTCGCCCACGCCCTCCTTCACCGTGGGGCCTGGCCACGCGCCCTCGCACCACGCGGCGCGCCCGGGCCTCCACCACCCGCACCATCACCACCACCACCACCACCAGCACCACCAGGCGCCGCTGCCCCGCCCCTCGCAGACGCGCGCCCTCGCGCCCGCCAACTACTTCACCATCCCGTCGACCGGCCGGCCCGCGCCCGCCGCGCCCCCGCGCGGGCCGGGCCCGGGCCCGGGGCCTGGGCCTGGGCCCGGGCCGGGGCCGGGGCCCGGGCCCGGTCAGGCCGGGGTCCGCGGGCAGGTGTTGGCGCCGCCCCCGCCGCCGCCCCCCGGCCTCACGCTCGGCGCGGGCCTCGCCCAGAACTCGACTGTCGTCTTCGGGCTCGGCCCGGGCGCCGTCGCGGGCCTGCCGCCCGCCCAGCCCCACCCGTTCCCGCACACCCCTCACCATCCTCACGCTCTCCCCCACCTGCAGGCCCATCCCCACCATCCGCACCCCCACGCCCACGCGCCAACCTTCTTGCCCGCCACCCTCAACGCCCCCGCGCAGGTATTCGCGCCCACCGTCAAATACGTTGCCACGCCCGCACCCATGACGGTTCCCGCGGCCTCCTCTGCGCCCGCCCCCGCGCCCTGCGTGGCGGGCCTCACCGCGCTCACCGCACTGCCCACGGCGCCCGCCCACGCTGCCCCCGCTGCCGGAGCGACGCCGGTAAGTTACTCGCCTACAGCGCGCGAATGGCGAATGCAAGGGAGGATCGACCCCTCTAGCGAGTATTACTTTTTCTAATACTATTAATTCAGATTATGTACTTCCTTTATGATTTCCACACGTCAAAATATTCAAATCAAATCAAGAAAATATGCCAAGAAAACATTGTTGGGAGCATTATTTATACGATTCATTCAAACTATGTCGTGTGAAAATATCTTTCTTTTGCTCATCAACTCTTCGATTCGTCCCCTCTTGAAATTCTGGAGATCCCACTTTGGAGAAGTAAGTCAATTCGCACCTTCTCTCCCATACTACACTTCTTGCCTTATTTAAGCATCTTATGTTCAGGTACACTTATTTCCACTACCAAAGAATATGCCTGCATGTTTGTTACTTCACCTGATTGCAGTTTATGATTACTATCAAACGGCATGTTCGGTTGTACGTATTCCGCTGATAAATAGACCCCATACCTTGCGATTCCCTTCAAAAAAGGCTAATTGTCTACATTTCATTACACTTTATTTGTTTCATGAAATATTTATTGTTAAGGATTTAGCCTTTTCTGAACAGGCACAATAATAATAAAATCGTGTTAAATAATTACTCACAATTTTATAAATATTAATATCACACATTGCAAATTGCAGTATACTTGAAACTATACTTCGTAGGCTACGTACATAAACTACGAATATATTATTTCGGAAGCTAATTTGTAATTTGAAAAAACATTAGTTTTACGAGTGTAAAGATAGAAGAAGAAGAAGGCTCTTAGAATGTAAACTACAAAGAAATGTTTGTTCTTAGTGAAGTGTAATTTTTGTGTGAAGTAATTATTGTCTGATATTCAAGTATATTAAAAACAATTTTATTATTCAAAAATACTTATGCACTCATTTCCTGTTTGCTTAAGGTGTCAACGTAGTTGAAACATTACCTCTTACCAAATCCTTAAGGAGAACTGCCTTATTCAACAGAAATATGGTCTTCACACTTTAATAGAGAAGTCATAATGAAATTATTCACAAAATATTCATTTCTCATCCCTTTTTAGATGCAGCCCAAAGTAGATTTAAAAATCTATCCCAGAATGCATTCTGTGTAGTTCTAGCCAGAACTAACCAAGTAATTTCAGTTACGCAATCATTACGCAATCAGGAGAGTTCTGATGTGGCTTCGATGGTGTACTGGACTGTTATACCCAAGTTCGTGGGTTTAAACCCAATCGAAGCTGTCGATATTTAAGTGCGACAAAATCCTTCATATGCCTTGCCTTGGAAGGAAAGTAAAGCCATCTGTCCCATGTTGAAGATTAACATCCTGTAAAATATCCTCAAGCCTTCAAAAAGTCTCTGAGCAAAATTAAAAAAAAAAAAACAAAAAAAACGCGTTTCAATGCCCGCGTGATACTGTCTTTTTTTCTGCAAGACGGTGAAAGGAGCTTACCGGAATTTGGCGGATGATCAGGCCTTATGGTCTGTTCCTCGCCACGAAAAAGTAAATCATTAATTGATTGAAAGAAAAAAGAGCCGCTTGACGTTCCTCCGCAGAGCGTGGCGGCGCCTGAAGCGCGCGCCGTGGAGGCGCCTGCGAAGACCCCGACGATGCCGACGTCGCCGGTGCCGCCGTCGGGGCCCTGGGCGTCGCTGCGCCCGCCACCGCCCGTCACGCCCCCCGCTCCCACCGCCGCGCCCGCCCCCGCTCCCGCCGCAGCCGCCGCCCCAGCCGCCGCCCCTGCCGCCGCCCCCGCCTCCCAGCCTCCCAGAGCGCCGCTCAAGACGGCGGCCAAGACGTCTGGCGCGCCGACCCGGGCGGCGGCCGCGCCCTCCTCCAACGCGCTCTCCCGCGTGCGCACCTTCGCCAAAGGCAACCGCACCGCCAAGGTGCGCCCCGCCTCGCCCCGCGTCCGGCCATAAAGCAATGTTTTTGAAACAATTAATTTTGAAAAATATTAATTTTGATACTATGAATTTAATTGGTAGATTAAATTTATAGATTAAATAATTAGATAGAATAAATAGATTCAATAAAAATATTAATTTTGATACTACTTATTGAAACGGGATACAATAAATCAATATCCTAATTTATTCTTTTACAAAGATTGTCTAATTTAGCTATTTTAACAAGCATGTTGGTATCAGCTCCATTCTTAATTTAGAAGCGTTCGTATTGAACATACACCTTTATGTCAATTGAAGAGAGTCAGGTAAATATGTTGTACAAATATTTCTTTTGTAGAATGAATGTTTACTATTGAACTGTTATCATGAAGAATAAATCTGTAAATTTTTGTGAATATCTGTAAATGTTTGTGAATGTCTGTGAATGCGAGTATCTGAGGATGTGTGTTAATGTTTTTGAATGTTTGTGGATGACCATAAATGTCTCTAAACGTTTGTAAATGCCTATAAATGTCTGCGAATATCGAAGAATGACTATGAATATTTATAAATGTCTGGAATGTCAGTGACTGTGAATGCTAGTGATTGTGAATGGAAGGGAATGTCTTTAAGTAACAATGAATGTCTATAAATATCTCTGAATGTTTACATATTTTTTGATACTGAACCATACTAAAATCATAAGGTCTTGAGGGTATGTTGATTTTTACTTTCTCGTCCTTACAAAGTTACTTCGTAAGAATTGCCAGACTGGTAATAAAAATGTGTATAAATCCTGCTGCTAAATATAGAAAATATCCTCTAGCATGTGGCCAGAATCCATGTTTTGTGGGTCCTTGATCCAAGGGCCCTCAGGACTCAAGACTTTAGGAGTTTCAAACGGATATTTTAATTTTTGAGGGTACTTTATATGAAGCCTCAAAAACATTTTTAAAAATTTCTCAAAAATTACACCAATTTTTTAAAATTAAATTTTGTCCTCGGATAACGTAAAGGACACTTAAGATAATAGTGCAGATCTCATTTTCGTTGAAATTCCAGATTTTTGAAAAAATAATTTTTCCAGAAAAAGTAAAAGTGCAATTTTTGGGTGGCGTCTTCGTACATTTATAATATTAAATATATAATTTTTTTCCTGGATGAAATGTTTCTTCAAGAAGGATCTTGAAATAAGTTCACTTTCAATGTTTCTAAAATGTTAGAAAATATTTTAGTTTTCGAGTAATTTGGAGCGAAATATAGGCAATAGAAAAAAATTAACATTTTTTTCTTCAATTTTTTCCACTGGCAGAAGAATATATGCTCCCAAGAATGGAGCATGTAACATTTTTGGTGAACTCTGAATTTTAAAAAATCGCTAATTTAGAAATTATATGAGAAAGTATGAGCTGTTAGAGCATGACTAGTTTAATTTGTTTAAAAGTATCAGAGATTTTATTGTTATAGATAATTTCGTCATGATGAGTATACAGAATGTCTCAGAATAAATACAACAAACTTCAGGAGGCATGTAGAGTTGTTGAAAATGATAAGTTTTGGCACAGAACACAAGGAGGGAAATTTCAGATAAAAAAGGTACACGCGTGACCTTTAACTCTGATGTGTAGGAAACTCATCATTCTCTGGTTGTTTTTGTTTGTCAGGACACCTTTGGACGCAGGCCAATGTATTTTGTATCTAAACAGCAATGAGTTGCGTACCAATCAGAGGCAAATACTACATGTATAACTCCTGTATATAAAATGCCCCACCACATTCTCATTGGCAATAAGTGATCATCTACGACTACCCTTCATATCATAGGCATTGTAACACCGTGTAGTTAAATTGTGAAGTGCATCGTAATTGACATGTTCATAAACGTCTGCGAGCGTCTGTAAATGAGGGTTAAGAATATATAAACACTATTAGAAGAAAATAATAGAACCTTTTTGAATAAATGTTATTTATCAGAACGATGGGGGAAATGAAGAGAGGAAATCTTAGACGAGAAACTTCTTGGCGATTATCAAGTAGGTTTAGAGCATTTCCAGGAGTTGGCGATATTTTTTAAAATATTTTTTTTATTTGTTGGTGTATTGAGGTCTGATTGTAGTGCATCATTTGAAATGAAACTCAACAAAAATAATCTAATGTTGTTCTAATGATGTTCTAGTAATCTTTTTGTAATAGATTTGTGTTGTATACCAAGGAAAGTACCAATGGGTACCTTTCTGACTTCTAGGCTGTCCGGGTGACGCCGCGCCGTTGGCAGAGAGGCCGACGTTTCGCCTGTCATATCGCAGGCTTCTTCAGGGTAGTGACTAGGGGTCCCCTGAAGAAGCCTTCGATATGGCAGGCGAAACGTCGGCCTCTCTGCCAACGACGTGGCGTCACCCGGACAGCCTAGAAGTCATGAACTCGAGCCGCGGAAGCCTACGTGTACGTATAATGGGTACCTTTATTACTCTCATTTCATTCTGTATTGTTGATAACTTTATACTCTTTACCTTTGGAATATATTGTAAATATTAATTGAGTAGAAAACCTGTGTGAATGAGGGTTGCGTGGGGGCAGGAGTGGCGGCGCGCGGCGGTGCTGGCGGCGGCGAACGCGCCGGGCACCAGCAACCAGGCGTGGGCGCGCGGCTCGACGCCCGGCGCGCAGATGCAGCGCCTCATGGAGGTGTTCGACGTGCGCGGCCAGCCGCTCGCCTGGGCCAACACGGCGCTGGCCGCCGCGCTGCGCCCGCTCGTGCAGGCGCAGCGCCAGCAGCCCGGCTCGCAGCCCTCCTCCAGGCAGCTGTCGCGCGGCTCCTCCTCCTCCGCCTCCGGCTCGCGCCCCTGCTGCGTCCAGCACATCTCCGTGCCCTCCAGGACGCAGGTACTCGCGCGCGCCTCGCACACGGCGGGACGGAGGCAGGATTTGCTGAAGGAGAATTCTAGCGAACGGCTGCTCTGATCGGTAGTTTTTCGCGCTCGAATCTACTCCAGGCGAATGCCGGAGCAGCATCCTAACAAACGGGCCAAGGACCGCGCACAAGGAGCTTTCCTTCCCCTTTCTTGTTCTATCCTCTTCTCTTACTCACTTACACACACTACATTACCACGCATGTCGGAGACCAGTCGTGAGCTTAGAACTTGTCCCGACTGGGGCGGTGTCCCGCTGTTTGGAGAAAACGCAGCTAGCCGACGTCAAGATCGACGCTGGATCACAGCTACCGGGGACGAACACCGCCACTTTTTGAGGGGGAAACATACTCAGCACTTACGGGAGTAGTGACTTTGGCAGATGACGCGCTCGGAATCACGAAATAAAATGTTTTGAACTCTATTTGCTCATGTTCAAAATTTGAAGAAATTTCTAACTACGGTTCTGAGAAAAATGCCCGTTTGGCGCTCTTGACCCTAAACCTACTGAATCTCCAGCTTAAAATTATTTTACTTATATTATTAATAACTTACTTGTATTATTATTAATAATATAATAATCTTTAGTAGCTCAGAAGGTAAGATCTCTGAATATAATCCCACTTCAATTACCAGTCCTACCTTGAGTTGGCGCTCGGGTTCTCTTCCTCCTTTGCCTCTCGCGTCTGCTGCATGCAGCACATCTCCGTTCCCTCAGAGAATAGTCAAGCTATGTTTGGAATGGGACAAGATAAGCTTGTGTGGGAACACCTATCACACTGACAGTTCGGAAAGCGCGTGAACATCATGTTTATGTCAGAAAAGTATCCCTTCTCCGAAGGCCCTTGGTTGTTCGTTTGTAAGCGTGCTCGCTTTCCAAGGCGCAATCCTGGGTTCGATTCATGGTCGAGGTAAACATTAATTGTGCGCTTTACTTGCAATGTCACTTTATCTGTTGCTGTGTGACGACGAAAAAGATCACTTCTCAGGTTGAAAATACCAAAATGCAGCGTAGAGATGGCTATGTGCTTACCACACGTACCCCTTATCCCATAGCCGCAAGGCGGGAACGCTGCTGATAGGCCTTAGCCCGTAAAGAGCTATTGTGTCAAAGTACATACATACATCTCTCCAACGGACAGCTGTTCACGCACGCCTCATCGTAAAATGTTTAGGTTCGTTGATGTCTCCCGTGAAGACGTCAATGATGTTCACGAATCGCACGATAGAACCGCACCTTCTAGGCTCAGTTTTAAAATACTTTATACATTATATTTATCACAAAATATTGTGTTAGGTGAAGATTCAGACAAGGGAATCCTTATACCGGGTGTTTATTTTATCTTTCGCCGAAGATGACGCGCCGCTTGCCTCAGCGATCGAGCCCTTGGTGCCCCGGGGATTTGTTCACAGGGTCCCGTTCATCCGGCGCGATCGGTCTATACACCAGTGTCTCGAGAGCGTTCAACTGTGCATCATGAAATTTTCTTTTAAGCAGAGAATATTTCTTTACGACACCTTCGTTCCACTGAAGTCTGCCAGTACGTGCCGCAAGAGATTAATTAACAAATGTCCGAGTGTGAATATTCCACATCGATCGACAATTTTGAAACTTGAAAAGAAACTTCGCACCCAAAGAATTTTAATTGACATACAATTGTATAAGTGGCGAAAGCGGCATGTTCTGAAAGAAGAGAAGAGAAAGCAATCTCTGCCAGGCTTCAACAATCTCCAAGAAAATCTTTGAGGCTTCTATAGTTACTTTCAACAGGATTCCACAACTGCTCGCACTGCTGTTCGATCTCCTTGACGTTTTCCTCTGGAGGTTCTTGAAAGATCAGGTGTATGCAGAAAACCTGCATTCGGAGGAAGAGTTCCGGCGCTCTATTGAAGAGAAAATCGCAGCAAATCCTTTGAGACTTACTTCAAAGGTACATCACAATATGTTCCGGAGGTTCCAAGAATGCATCCTAGCACCACTAGAACATTCTAGATGGACACCTATTTCAGCATCTGGTATAAGGTATGTTGAGCGACGCAGCGATAGTTCTCGTTTGTCAGAACGGGAGAGGAGTCAGCGTTTCGCTGGGAGAATGAGCCCTCGACCGCCCGGTGACGCGGCCCGAATCTTCGACGAACGATAAAATGAACACTCTGTAGAAGCATCAATAATTTCAATTATTTCATTATTCATCATTAATTTCAATTTCAAAGCAATTCTAATTTCAATTATTTCTCATGGCTTACAATGTTTTTATCGGATGATGCGATTGCCCAAGGAAATGTCGAAGCGATATACAAGTGATCCAACTTGAAACTAACGAATTTAGGGAGAACTGATAATTGATATCATTGACGCGTGCAGAGGCAGAACCCACCGTTACGTTGCCAGCAGGAGACGAGCAGCGGCTGTCACAGTGGTCCCTTTTCACGCCAACATCGCAGACGCTCCCCTCCGTCGCTTCGCTTCGCGGAGGATTTGGGCTTTCGAACAGGGTTCGTGATCGGAAGGCGACGACCTGTACAAGAATTTGCGTAGTCGCTGTTGGAGCAAACTATATATTTTTTAAGTAAAAAGGCATTCGAACTATGGTTCACATATGACTACACAACCCTTGATGTTCTACCTCTCTCTACTCGACCTTGACCTACTGAACACCCTGCTAAGAAATATTTTTATTGTAAAGACATCTGGTTTTCTTAAATATTTTTAAATATCAAATTTGCACGTGATTCGTTAATAATATTGTAATTTTCATTAGTAACGATCTAATGTCTAATCTATATGTAATATCTCTTAAAATAACGCTCTTACAATTTTTAGACGCTGTTTGTTACTAAAAAGTTTTGCTTCCTAAATGTTTGATCGGTTAATTCAGCTATTTTTTCTAGTGATCATTTCTTAAGGTTTTGTAGGTTTTGTAAACAAAAATGTTAATTTGTTTGTGTATTGTTGTGGTTTGTGGTATTGCTGATGAGGTATTGTTGACGAAATTATATGAAGAAATAAAGGAACTCCGTCAACTTGATATCTATAATATTAATACATAAGTTGACGGAGATGTTTTATCTTTATTTCTTCATATTGTTGTGGTACACGTCCTCAGAATTGTAGCCATGTGCACTTTGCTGAATTAAACCTACATTATGCTTCCTGTGCTTGCAGCTCATAGAGAGTGCACTGGAAGCGTCCGCGAAGGCGAGTGGAATGCCGGCTTGGACTCCGTTATCCATCTCGCCGACCTCTTCCCCGTCCGCCACCGCGTGCCCCAGCACCACCTCGGCCACGCTGGTGGCCATCGGCGCCGCCCCGCCCCAGAAGCACAAGCCGTCCGCGACCAAAGCCACGACCAAGATGATCGAGGTGACGATGGGGCCGCGGAGCACCGCCCTCATGGCCAAGGCTTTCACTGCTGCCTCCAAGCCACCCGTCTCACCCACCACGAGGACGCCCACGGCGCCCGCCGCCGCCGCCTCCAAACCCACGGCGCCTGCCTCTACAGCCACCAAACCCACGGCGCCCGCCAGCACCGCCACCAAACCCTCGGCACAGACCACCACCGCCATCAAACCCACGGTGCCTGCCTCTACCGCCACCAAACCCACGGTGCCTGCCTCTACCGCCACCAAACCCACAACGCCTGCCGCAACCGCCCCCAAACCCACGACGCCGGCCTCTACCGCCACCAAACCCACAACGCCTGCGGCAACCGCCACCAAACCCACGACGCCTGCCGCCACCGCCACCAAACCCATGGCGCTCGCCGCCACCGCGACCAAACCCATGGTGCCTGCCGCCACCGCGACCAAACCCATGGTGCCTGCCGCCGGCCCAACCACCAAACCCACGGCGCCCGCCACCACCGTCACCAAACCCATGGTGCCCGCCGCCGTCGCCACCAAACCCACGGTGCCCACCGTCCCCACGAAGCCTACGACCCCTGCCACCCCACCCGCTAAACCGACACTGACCCCCAGGACGCTCACCACCGTCCCGAGCAGCCCCAACCCCACCGTCATCCCCGTCAGCCCCGTCACCCCGCTCACCGGTAAGCCGACCTTCTCGCTCTCCGCCCCCACCACCCCCACCAGCCCCACCAAGAGACCCCCCGTCTGCACCGTGGCCTCCCTCGTGCCCATCCCCGACCCCGTCTCCCCCAAAACCAGCGTGCGGCCGGGGGGAGCGGCCGGCGCGCAGCGGCCCAGCGCCGCCAGGCAACAGACCGGGGCCTCAGGTAGGCGCATTCCTTCCTCCGCCATTTTATAGCCAGAAGTTAGGAGAGTTAGTGCTTTGGAAGTGAGTATGCTTGGAAATCACCAGCCTACCCAAAACCAAAATGTATATCCTTGAAAATCTATATTATGCTTTAAAATTATTTATCTTCAACTCCTTAATGTTACCTGATAAGGGCTATCTGGTGAGTGGATATTAAATGCTGACAGTTCCGCTACTCTGTCTCTAGGAACTAGCAAGAGACAATCCCGAGTGAGTGAATTAGTAAATTTAATGTTTTCGAATACCCAAACTTCTTAGCTCACGTCTGTGTAGTGCATTTTATAGCCTGGAGGTGTCTGTGCTTCTTAACCACTGAATGAGCCTGAGATGCGGAGACGTCGTCGGCATGAAAGGTTTAATACGCTTCAGATATCTTCCCCAGAGCATCATTGACACAACTGGAACAAAGTTTTAAGTACCCGACGTGTGTATTAGTGTGCAGTAGGTTAGTATATGTGTAAGGGAGAGAAGAGGGCAACGATAAAGAGAAGATCGTTCTCGGTTCGTGGCCCGTGTGGTCCGGTGTGGCATTGATTGGAGAAACCACGGCTATAGGCCGTCCCGAACCACGACAAAGCCGGTCACTAGAATTTTCGCGAGTGGTTGAATGTGACCTGGCCTTATAGACAGTGTTGTAAACCTGCCTCCGTCAAGACTCGATCATTAGGACCTCCCAGTCAGTGACGGATGTGATCATTGAGCTAATTCGCTGGTGGATGGCAATCTCTATTCCACCTTAGGCTTGCAAGTGAAACTCGACAATAGACATTTGACCATTTAAGTGTTTTCATATCATTACCTACTTTCTTTCACTAACATATTAAGATATTTCCTCACGTCAGTCAGTCATTGTGAATATGCTTCAACTTCAATCCTTCCTGTTTGACGATACCCTAAGAAACATTCTTTGAGATTCTTATTTCGCATCGATTCTTTGGAGGTATTTATGCGCATAGTACCAGTGAAATGTGTCCCATCGTGTTACCCACCAATTCAAGAGAAATAAACCCTTCTCGTAAAAAAAAACAACAACCGTGTACGAGGCATAAGAATACGCATTCCTATATACAACGTCTCTGCGAGAATACACTTGTGGCATAGTGCCCCAGTTGAAGAATGCAACAGAGTCGAGCAAGCTCAGGGCAACAACAACTGTTGCAACTGCAGTGTCTCTAAAAAGGGAGGTCCTAGGGTTCGCGTCCTGACGGTGGCGGATTTTCGACTAAGTAGATCGGTAGTTTTCGTGGTTTGTACGAATAACTTCAGGCGACTACCGAAACGATACCCTAAGTAACGAAACACGAACCGCATGCGATCTTCTTTTCTCATCCACGCCATCATACACACAAACACACTCACTTGAACTACATTTCCACACATGTTGGGAGCTTAGAGTTTGTGTTTAGGCTAGGGCGATGTGTTTCTGGCGGAGATACGTAGACGTGTGTACAATCCAGCAAGCCGATGTGTAGGTTGTCGTCGGATCTCACGTTCTGACGGAATAGGACCACCGCCACCTCCCGAGATATAACATTCGCTACACGTACAGGTCTATACATGATAGAATGATATGGGTGAGCTATTGTGCATCGTTAGTTAGTAACTTTAGCTAAAGAGCTTCAGGCACCAGTTTGCGTCCCAATATTAGCAGGATTTTTAAATGCAGCCAGATACCAAAATTATCACCTTGTTACAAGTCATTGAAATAGTATATGAATCATTTAAAAAACATATTGCGTTTTTTATTTCAATTACACATTTATCGTTTTATTTTTCGTTGAAAATTACCATTGTATTTCACTTTCAAAAATTTTTTTAAACACCTCTCTCTCTCTCTCTCTCTCCTTGCAACATGGCGACCAGCGTCTGGTCTGGCTTTTCAAACGAAGTGACCGTGTCGTAGTCGCGTGGTCCATGACGTAAACTGGTGCAGCACGAGCAAAATGTGTTACACCGGACTAAATCACCTATATCTTCCCATGGCCGTGACAATTACCGCGCCTGGAAACACGCAATGAATAACGACGTGACGTGGTGGCCGCAGGCACGAAGAAGACCTTGGGCGTGCTGTCGCGCACGCGGCCGGCCAACGCCACGGGCAGCGTGTCGCCGTCGCCGTCGCCGTCGCAGCCGTCGTCGCGCTCCTCGTCGCGCACCCTCCTCGCGTCCACGTCCTCCTCCTCGCAGCCGCTCGCCCTGCGCCCGTCCTTCGCCGACGCCATCAGCCGCAGCCGCCAGTACTCCTCGCACGCCATCTCCTCGCACGGCATCCCTTCGGGCCACCGCCTCTCCATCACCACCATCTCGCCCTTCTGGTGAGCAATGCCTGGTTCACGGATCTAGTCTGCCTAACAGTACGGTGCTCCGACCTCTTCAATTCTAAAAGATTGCCTGTATATAGTATTTCACAGGCGTATTCTCCCTGTGGTCGGACGGAAGAACAGGCCTTATGATCCGAGACTCGTCAAAATAATAACATTATTATTATTATTATTATTATTATTATTATTATTACTATTATTATTACTACTACTATTATTATTATTATTATTATTACTACTATTATTATTATTACTATTATTATTATTATTACTATTATTATTATTATTATTATTATTATTATTTTATTTCTCGGCAGCTTGTGCAGAGTTTAATTTGCCCATTCCTGCCACGTTAAGGAAAGAGCTCGATCACTGGGGAGAGAGATTTTAGTCAGACCCCCCTAGGTATGGGAACCTCATTTGTTCAAGAACTTGCGAACTAATATGACATGTTTGCAGGATCGCTGCTCTCTGTCCGTAATTTAAAATTCGTTGAGGTTATCCCATTTTTTTCAGATTTTTCCTGAAATTGTTTGTTACTACACCTTTAGCCGAAATAGCAAGTGGATATATTGTTACACTCTGTAGTTTCCACGTTTGTTTTATTTCCAGAGATCTTCAGACTTAGTAATTTTCTCGGTCTCTGTTTTCTTTAGATTGTGTGTCAACGGTACGGCAATATCAACAAGCATAGCTTCTCTATTGTTCCTGTCAATCAAAACTGTATCTGGCTTATTGAAGGCCCCTGTTTTATGTGTTATTATAGGTCTGTCCCAGTAAATGATGGTTTTATTTGCTTTCATTACAGGTACTTGGTTGTATTTATAACACGGATTATTATTATTGTTATTATTATTATTATTATTATTATTATTATTATTATTATTATTACTATTATTATTATTAGCTTCGGCGTCGACTCCTTTCTCAATTAGATTTATGTTCAGTTTCCCTTTATTAATTAAATCGATCCTATGCTTTGTGTCTAAACAATAAATGTAACTTTGCTCCTCCCGCCATTCGTCATTAACAGACGAAAACAACATTATTTCAAATCATCTTTCCCGTGTGAACAATATCTCATTAAAAAAATATAAGTAAAATTAGCTCGAATGTGTTCGTCAAATGAATGCTTCATAACAATATCAATTGTTGCGCCTTGCGAATAGTTTGCACAAAATGAAAACTGTAGAAACGTTACAATAGAAAATAACGACAAATACTCTGTAGAAAATTGAATCCCTCCCAACAAAATATTGTTTCATGTTGTACATATTCTCATCATAGTCAAGTCGTGCTTATTATCTAACAATAATTCCAAAAGAGCTGCCTACCTATTAAGGTAAAATGTCACATGTATAACTTCGTGAAACAAAATTTCCCACTACATCTTCGTTGTTAAAAACCATCTTCGACATCACTCCTTGCATGTCGTACAATTTCGTAACCATTATACTGAATCATCGTGTGTAGTGTCAGTTTCACTACTTCAGTTTCACTACAATATTTTTAAAAGCAGTTCAGCGCCTATTTTTGAAAAACGAAAAAAAAATGTCAGATTTTTTTGATAGTCATTTATATTTATTACTCTAAATCGTATATATTTGTATTATTTATTTTGAAGAGCATATTTTCCTTGACCATATCCTTTCAGAAAAAATAATCCAACATTAATTCATTTTGGGGGCACTTGACTATTCTTCATTTTAAACACAACGACACTTCAAGGTCACCAGTGGGGTGGAGAAGAGGACACTGTCATTCAATTGGAAGATTCGGTACGTCTTAAATTTTTGGTATTGGAGCTCCCAATTGGATGACAACGTCCCCTTCTCCTTCCATCTCGTGAGCTTGAAGTACCACTTTTCGATATCGGAGTATAATTTCTGGGCTCCCTCCACACGGCGCCACTCAGTGCCACTCCGGCGCCTCTCCCTTTACGCGGAATGCGCGTTCACCCACGGCGTAGTAGAGCTGCGTGGCAGACGTGATGAAGCCCGCCTCAAGCAGCGCAGAAGCGCGTTAACCCCACCGCAATCAGAACACATTTCTCAATGGCAGCGTTCACACTAAACGCCCCTCTGAACTGGTCTTTGCCTATAGCCTGGCTTTTGACAGCCGCCACCGGTCTTTGTCGGCCGCCTGAACCCACAGCGGGGAAATCACGAAACCTTTCTCTCTCGCCGACGGCGGTGTCTCTGTTGGAAGGTCTCTGCTGCTTCTCGGTGGTGTCACAGAGTGGATCGTTGTGAAGATATTTACAACTATGTTCTGCGATGGCGCGAACGCGCTTCTGTGCTGCTGGTGGTGGGACTCCGGCATCGAGCGCACGGCAGCGCAAACCCGTCACTCGTGGGAAGACCTCTATTTAATCCAAAGCTTTGCTAGCAGTCGCGCCACTCGAAGGTGCAGCCTACAACAACCGCTGGCACGCGGGTCTGTTTGCGCAGGCCGCCGCCGCGCGGGCTGGGCCGGCCGCTGCCGCGCATCGCCCCCGACGAGCCCAACACCGGCTGGACGCGGCGCTTGCCCAGCCGCGAGGCCGGCCTCATGGACGCCGGCCCGCCCGCGCAGCCCGTCAGCCCGTTCTCGCGGCCCGCGCCGCTGCGCCGCCTGCTGGCCGCCACGGGCGACGCGGGCGGCGGCGGGGGCGTGTCGGGCCCGCGCGTGCAGGTGCCGCAGCGGCCCGGCATGCGCGGCGCGCCGCAGAAGGCCGCCCAGATTCGCGCGGTAAGGGTTTATCGACTAAAAGGGGAAAAGGGTAAAGGCACACAGGCCGATATGGCCCCGGGGGGAGGTGAAGATAAGGCTGCACCTATTCGCCGCCGTTGGCACGAGGAGGAGGTTGTGAGGCGAGCGAAACGCTCCGGCCGCCATTATCCCCAGGAAAGATCCTCGTACTCACTTGAACTTAGTTTATCTCAGAACCACCCTGAATGGAAATCACCCTAGAAAAATTCCAACCTAGGTCGGGATTCATCAAATTTATATTCAACAATCAAATTTATATTATACTGTTAAGATAAATTAATTAAAAATAAAATTACATAGAAATCAGAGATGAAATTTAAAAAGGTAAAAAAATGTAATAAGAACAAAATATATAGATGGAGGAGAACTTACTAAAAAATGTTGATTTAAGTATTTTTAAAAAAATAATAATAGAACATTATAGTTTTTAAAAACAAATCCAAACACAAAAGACAGAAATAATTCCCATACATCCTCGCTGTAAGAAAAAGGAGGCAAATATGAACCGAGAGGCAGCAGATTAACGTAAAATATGTTTATTGATTGTCAGAAAAGAAAAAAACATACTCGCACATGTATTAAATTATTATTAATAATTTGACAATCATAATATTCATATATGTTTAACTGTTTGTATTAGTATTTCTATTAGTTTGGAGCCAGCATTACAAAATTTGAAGTGATGAATGGGCGGCTAATTTATTGTTGGTGTTTTTTTATGCCAATGAAGGCCAAAATGCGAGTCAACCGCTCTATTTCCGGGGATATCTCTTATTAAAATGGGGTGGGGGTGAAGATGTGAAAAGAAAAGTATTACCTTAGACATTTACCACTGCTTGTGTAATAAAATTTAAGAGGGTACTCTTTTAGATGTTTGCGGGTATTTTGGAAAGGGTGAGGAAACCCATTAAATGCATTATACTTTTCTCAAAGCTTATAAAATACTAAAAGCCTACTCAATGCTTTTTAATTAATTATAATAGCGTCATTGTATTTTGAGTTATTACGGATCAAAATTGTTCCTTATTGCCAACAGTAAGCAACAATGCGTTTGTTTAACCTGTCCGTAGCAACGGCGTTGGTAGCAAAGGTGATTGTTACGAACATTGTAGGTATATATGGTAATACTTTTCTTTTCAAATGTTAATTCCCTTTAGATAAGGGTTATCGCCGGTATGCTCACCGCTCGCGGCTCAACTGACTCTTGTTTTGGCCTTAATTGGGATTGACTCCAACTAAAAACAACTAATTAGCCGTCCGTGGGTCATTTCAAATTTTGTGTCACTGCCTCCCGGACTAATCCGCCATTTTGAACTCTTTACTGACTTCAGTATGGCGTAGCGGTTGTAAACTCTGTTGAAATTGGTATTTTTATTTTCTGGCGCACTGCTTATGCAGTATAGAGAAAGTATTGTAATGCTAAAAACAGCGAATTTTTATTTATTTATAATTTTAGCAAACAAGAAACAATTTGTTCCTGTCGTCATCCAGCTGCTTTTCTACGCCACAGAAAACACTGTTTTACTGTTCTATTTTATCAAAACTTTCAGAGATTTTTCTTGGTTGCTAATTTGAATCTTTTTTATTGCGCTTGTATGGGTATCTGCTAACATCAAATATTTATCGTACTCAACAATAGGGCTAGGATTATGATGATTTTACGTCTTTTCTTACACTTCTTTATTGGTAGTAAGATATTTCACAGTGTTTTGAGACGTATGACATGTATTTATTAGGGCATTTTTTGTAATTTTTGGTTGTAGAGGTATTTTTTAATTGTTTAGTTTTGATGTCATTGTTTGGACATTTTTTACTTTGCTTCAATGGCTTTCATTTTTTAGCACTTAGGTGCTCAACTCTAACTAGAAAAAGGCTGCTGTCGACGGCGTAACCATTATCGTGTAAAAGTAACTAGATCCTGCGATGAAAGCGGCGCCAATAGCTTTAAATGTGAAGACAGAGGAAGTAAAGAGGTCCCTAAACTCTGATCTTCGGATATTTATGGTTTTCTTTGGTATAGACGGTTCTGTGAACTGGTTATGTCTCGTAAGCAAAGTCAGCGCGGTGACTGACGGGGAAATGGAAGCGCGCGAGGTGGGGGAAGTCGAGCGTTGCAGTATTCAATTTATTCCACATACTTTATCACGGTAAATTATTGGCTTAACATTTTGCACCGTAAAAAATTAACGAAGTGGATATGTTGTAGGGCATTCTTGAAGGATTTCTTGGGCACAAATGCACTTCTTTTCGCGCATTTTTATGTATTTTTTTAGGTCATCAAAATCCTAGCCCTACTTATCACGTTAGCTTCACCACAGTCCTTTTTCATTTGAAAGATATCTCATGTTTTAATTTGTCTGACTGCTGTATGGGCCTCAGTTCATTTGCAGGACATCTGAAAAAGGAAAAGACGGCTTAAAGTTCAGCCTCTTCTCTCTTCTTGGCTAGCTCGTACCGCATACATAATATACTTTGCTCCTTGTGAATGAACAATTTGTATCTTGTATAGCTGTAAGTGTGGTACTCTCCATAAGAGTAAACGTGAGGTTTGTGCGCGCAGGCGGCGAACGCCGCAGGCGAGGCGGCGGCCGCCGCCGCCGCGGCCGCGGGCCCCTTCGTGCGGCTGTACCACCACCCGCGCAACCTGCTGGCCACCGCCACCGCCTCCGTGCTGTGCGACGTGCGCGCGCTCGTGCGCCGCAGCAAGCCCAAGACTCCCGCCTTCCGCAGGCGTACGTTGCGCTTGCCTGCCAATGCTTATGGGCGGGGCGCTTGATTGACTGATTGACTGATTAGTGATTCCGGGCGCGGCAACGGCTAAGGTCATTAGTCCCGTAAGCATACCAGTGTTCGAGAGGTGGCGGTGATCTTCCTCAGCTGGCTGGTGCGATTCGGCACCGACGTACGTCTGCTTGCGGCGTTTTTCCCAACCACGAATCTCCCACACATCCAGCCGGGACAAGATATATAAGATCCCAACTGGTATCCCTTGAAGTGTGGTAGTGTAGTGTAAGTGAGTCAAAGTGGGTGTAAGTAAGGGATGATGATAGGACAAGGTATGAAAAAGAAAGATCGTGCGCGCTACGTGGACAGTTTGTCAGCGTACTAATGCAACATTCGCCTAGATCACCTGATCCGATCGCCTGATCGGAGAAAATAAGGAAAACTATCGATCAGAACAATGCTTTTTCTCTACTGATCTCACCCCACCGAACCAATCATCGTTTATTAAAGCAGAACCCTCCCCATCCTTAATCGCAGACAATACCAGCAGCTAAATAAAGAATAATGGTGGTTGAGGACTCGAAGCTGCGATGAAAAATACACCATTCTGGTCAGAAGTGCATGTGGTATCAATCGCACCCTAGTTCGAACATTGCTGAACATCGATGCTTTCGATGTAGCTGATATTCAATAGTCTCTGTCAATGAATGTAAAGAGAAGTGAAGTCGTAGGCTTCCGCGGCCAGAGTCATGTGGGTGATCTGGGCTGGATCATGTGGTGTGGTATGCATCAGCCCTGAGAAAGACCACGACAGGATGGTCGAAACGTCGGCAACACAGCCTTCGACGCGGCGTCACCCGGACCGCCCAGATCACCCGAATGTAAAGAGTCTCCAACGCTCTTGTGCATTTCCAGGCGCTATACTCCGCTTATATTAAAGAATTAAATTTTAACACGACGTGCGCGAAACACGTTTTTTAGTGCTTAACTATTAGTAATCGAAACATTATGAGACGTGTGCGAAATATTTTGCGCATATGACGTGTTAAAAATAGTAAATGTAACACTATAAGCACATAATATTACCGGACATGTGTGATAGTGTAGTGCGTGTAAGTAAGTATGTGTGTTGATCGATTGAATTGATTGTTTGATCGATTGATTGATAGATTGGTTGTTCAGTGATTCCTGGCACGTCAACTACCAGGGTCATTAGTCGTGTAAGTGTAATGCATCAATTTTGCTCGAGAGGTGGCGGTGATCTTTCCCCAACTATATGGCAAGATCTCGGGTAGTTGGATTTTCTCCCGGCAGATATCTCCTACCAGCGGGGCACCGCCTCAGCCGGAACAAGCTCTTAGCTCCTGACGGGTCTCCCGGCATGTGAGAGTACAGTACTACAGTACTACAGTACTACAGTAGTAGTGCGTGTTACTATAAGTGTGCATGTAAGGGGTGTGAGGTTGGAGAAGGTAGGATGGAGAGGTAGGAGAAGGAAGAGAAAGGTGAGATTGCGCGGTTCGTGGCCCGTTTGTTAGGGTACTGCTCCGGCATTCGCCTGATGCTGATCGGAGAAACCACTGAAAACTACCGATCAGAACAGCCTACCGATAAAATTCTTCTCCCGACAGCAACTGAATTCGACATAGCTAAGACGCTAGTGCCGAAAATCCTGCCACCGTCGGGATTCGAACATAGAACCTCTGGGTCAGAGGGACTGCAGTGACTACTGCTCCGGTATTCACCTTGTAATTATTGGAGAAACCACGAAAAACTACCGATTAGAGCATCTGATTAGAATTCGCCTACAAACAGCCTCCGAATTAGAGCTATCTGTCTGGCTAGTGTCAAAAAATCATGGTACCGTCTCAGTGTCTCGAACCCTAGAACCCTCCAGTCAGAAGCACTTGCAGTGCCGCGAGTTGAGCCCCTGAGCCGGTTCCAGCCCTCGTGTGACGCTGACTGTCCTCGTGTGGCGACAGGCTCCGACCTGCGCGTGGCGGCGGCGCCGCCGCTGCGCGCGCGCCTGTCGTCGCTGCGCGGCATGCCGAACGTGTTCGAGGCGCGCGTGCGCGCGGCGCTGCACCCGATCCGCCGCGTGCGGCGTCTGCGCGACGCGCGCCTGCGCCGCGAGCGCCGCCGCCGCTGCCGCCTGCGCCTGGAGCGGCTGGCCGCGCGGCCCTCGGCCGGCTTCGCCTTCGTCAACGCGCCCATCCCGGGGCTGTCGCCGCCGCCGGCGCCCGTGCTCGAGAGCGCGCTCGCCGGCCACCTGTGCGGCGCCGGCGCGGGGGGCATGGCCGTGTGCGCGGGCGTGTCGCGCCGCAACGCGCGCTCGCTCGCCGCCCGCCTCGCGCGCGTCGCCGCCGAGGCCGCTGCCGCGCGCCTGCGCCTCGCCGCCGGCTCCGAGGTGAGCGCCGCCCTTCTAACGGATTCATTGATGAGGTCGTTAGTCTCACACGCGTAACGCATGGTTTTATCATGGGAAGTAGTAATGATCTTCCCTCAATGAATGCCGTGAACAAGCGCTGACCTACACGTAGGCTTTCAGTATTTTCTCCAGCCACATACCTCCCAAATGCGGCGCCCTGCCGCAGCCGGAACGAGCTCTAAGATCCCTACTGCTCTCCCAACATGTGTGGTTGTGTAGTGGATGTGAATGTATGTAAGTAAGGGGTGAGGATAGGACAAGGAAGAGGAAGGACAGATCGCGCGCGGTCCGTGACTCGTTTGTTAGGGTACTCATACGACATTCGCCTGGTGTTGATCGGAGAAATCACGGAAAACTACCGATCAGAGCAGCCTACCGCTAGAATTCACCTCCAGACACTGGCTGAATTCGGCATATTAAGCCAAAATCTTCGAATTGAGGACATTCTTTACGACATGAAGTCCCACCTTGAACCAGACTTGCCGACGCTTATTGGTGTAATTGCCTTCGAATTTTATCTTCCAACATTAAAACCAATATAGACGATTTACTGAACGCGAAACAATGTCAGATCTCACGTTCAATTCATGTATATTACTGTGCTTTGTATTACTTAATAGCTCATGTGCTCTGCGTAGTCCTCGATTTATTAATGACAGTCCTCAATTAAAGGAAAATAAATTATTTCAAACAAAATGTAACCCCGCCTTAATTATTTTCCAACCCTGCACCGAACCTTCCTCTTCCAAGCTCCTTCCAACCTTGTCCTCCACCAAGCTCCGCCTCACCTCCCTTCCATTCCACGTGGCCCGTGCTACTCCGCCCAGCAATGGTTGCCGCGATTATCGTTCCTATCACCATCGTTGCTACGTGGTAAATCTAACCACATGTTTTATTGCGAACTATTTTATTCTTCCTTGTCAACTTTCTGTTCTCTTTCAATCCCCTCGGCGCTGCTGCTTCTTTTCGTGGTTACCCGGTGCGTTGTCCGACGCAGCCCTCGCTGCTGCCGCAGGGGCTGCCGCTGGCGTCGCCGTCGGGCAGCAAGGTGGGCGACTGGAGCGGCGACGAGGACGAGGAGTGCGAGGACCCGGCGAACGTGCTGTGCTGCCTGGCGCAGTGCCGGCAGGCGCTCATCGCCATCGTGGATGACATCGACGCCCTGGCCGACGACGTGCGCCGCGCCGCGCAGCCCAAGGACGCCGACGCCCCGGGCGACGCCGTCGACGACGCCCACTCCGAGGCCGCGGGCGACGCGGACCGCTCGCGTCCGCGACGCTTTCCCGGCGCTGCAGACGACGCCGGCGGCGGCAAACGACGGGGCCAAGGACAGGAAGGTGCGTTAAAAAGGATTGATTGGTTAGTGATACCGGGCGCGTCAACTCTAAAGCCATTAGTCCCGTAGGTGAAGCGAATGTTTTTCTATCGTGGGCGGTGGAGGTGGCCCTCCCCAGCTGGCTCGTGAGGTCCGACGCCAACCTACTTCGGCTTGCGGGGATTTCCCCCAACCAGATATCTCCCACCTGAGTGGCACCGCCCCAGCCCGGACCAGCTATAACCTCCCGACATGTGTGGCAGTGTGGTGCATGTAAATGTGTTTGTGTGTGGGTGTTAGAGAGAGAAAGCGAGAGATAGATAGAGAGAGAGAGAATTGGATAAAAAAAGGAAGGAAAGATCGCGCGCGGTGCGTAGCCCGTTTGTAGGGGTACTGCTCCAGCATTCGCCTGGTGTTAACCGGAGAAACCACGAAAAAATATCTATTGGAACTGCCGGCTGCTAGACTTTGCCTCCAGACAGGGGCTGTATTACGCTACGTTAATACGGCATATTTTACCTCTCACCCCATACGACCTTGGATTGATTCTCTGATGTTTATGGGCGCATAAACGGGTGTGGTTATTAGTATCGTTAATGCAGTTAATGTTTTATCCCGATGGCCGTGTTTCCTCACTGGATGGTGAGATCCGACGCCAAATTAGTCATCGGCCCGTGGAAAATTTTCTCATGTATGACCCCAGCGGGGCACCGCCCCATCTGGAAGAAGGTCTAAATTCCCAACTGGTGTCCCGACAGGTGTAGTAGTAGAGTTTGTGTAGGTGTGTGTGTTGGTGTAAGTAAGGGAGGGGAAGGAAAGATAGCGCGCTGTTCATGATCCTCTTGTTAGAGTTTTACTCCCACATTCGCCTAGTTTCGATCGGAAACACCATGGGAAACTATTAATCATGGAAGCCGGACGATCTTATTGACCCCAATCAATGACTGAATTCCACCTAGCTAGTATCGACTATCTGCCAGCGTCTAACTTCCAGGACTCGAACCTTGCAGGTACAACCACCTTCAAAACTCTAGGTTTCCCCTTTCCATCATAGGATGTGTCTCGTGCACCCATACACTCAGTGTGTTCTTGATATACTCTAAACATATGGTACAAGTACCTCTATCAGCTTGGCAGGTATTAGCGCAAAAGTCATCACGAAAGACTGATAATGTATTCGTTAACTACGGTTTTTTAAGCCGAGAAAGAAAATAAATCTTTGTATTAAAAGAAGAAGCGTTTCACAATGATTTCAATGAGGAACACGTTATGGTGATAATTATTGTTGTAAGTTAAGAAGTGGAAAACTATCTCAACAGTTGCAAAACCTGATTAAAATATTTCTTGAGTCTTTGAGTATTTCTTGAGTTTTTCTCTAAATTTTAAGTTTATCGGTTTTGTCGAGGCTGTATGGTACACAAATCTTTTCTGAATGACCCCTTGGACATCAATACTACAATATGACAGTCAGTGGTAGATTAATAGGCACCCAGGGGCTCCCCAGACGCTCAGGAGCCCTGGCGACATGAAACAATTTTACTAATTAAACAATTCAGACACTTTATTTTTGTAACCATTAATTAAGTTTCAAGACATTTTGAGCTCATAAATGCATCTAACAAATTCAATGACAGCATAAAAGGAAAATGAAAAATGTATATTTTTATTATTGAATACAAATCACGTTTTGTTGTTTCACGTTTTACGGGACTTTAGAAATGTAATAAAATAAAATCTTCCATCAGCATGTTTCAAAGATACGTCAATGTATAAATTTAGATTTCATACCCAAATAACATAATATCGTGAGGACAGTCAATGAAAACGGAGTGGGAGTGGGGGACCCTCTCATTTATAGTTGCATAGGGACCTTTTGAGTATTAATCCGCCGCTGGTGACAACTATTGACCTTCTCACTTAACATCGCCGTCTTTTGCAGGCGGCGAGAAATGCATGATTTCCGACTACCGCCTCTCCGCGGAGGCCGAGTACGAAGAGGAGGGGATGACGGTGGGAAGTAGCGAGGACTATTCCTCAGACAGCGCGGAAGCCTTGCTCAGAGAGCGAGCCACCAGCGCCGAGCCCGCCTCCGACGCCACCTCCTCCTCTGCGTCTGCCTCGGCCTCCGCCTCCGCCTCCGCCTCTGCCTCCGCCTCCGCCTCCGCCTCTGCCTCTGCCTCTGCCTCTGCCTCTGCCTCTGCCTCCGCCTCCGCCTCCGCCTCCGCTTCCGCCTCTCCGGACGACTCCGACGCGGACGCGCAGCCCGCCACCGTCTCCGCTTCCGCCTCCGCCTCCGCCTCCTCCAGCCCCGACGCCGAGGCCTACTCCGACGCCGTTGCAGACGTCTACGCCTGCCCTGATGTCGAGGCCGCGGCTCTTGTTCGCCACAGCTGCGAGGTCGATTCCGAGGCCGAGTACACCAGCGACGATTCCAAGGGATACTCTGGAACAGACGACTTCCCTGACTGTAAGTCCCTACGCTTTACTTTGGCTTTTTATTTACCTCGCGGCAATAAGAAGCAGTACTGAAAAAATAATACTATCAATTTATTGGTTTGCTCAAATATGTCTTACTGATTTGCTACACACAATTCGAGAACCAAGATGGATTGGTTAAAAAAAACTATTTACGCAACTGAAATACATGCTAATTTTAATTTCCAGTCTTGATAATATAGCTCGTTAAAATAATTTAAAAATCACCAGAAAATGAACACTACATTAAAGAAATACAGTATTTTAGTCATTTATAGGAGTATGTAAGAGACAAAAGAAAAAATATAGGTTGATGAAGAGAAATCCATTTTGTACTATTTGAACGTGTTTCGTACATTTTGTCATATCGTCTAATGGGATTTATTTAGCTAACAGTATTGTGAGGATTTCACAGAAAAATAACCTAAATCATATATAATTATATTTTTACATAATTTTGTACTACAAAACGAATATTAAGCATGAAGAATCTCCATTCCAAACTTGTGATGTGTGTGTGTGTGTTATCAAGCCATCTTCTAATAATATTCCACTTGACATTAACATTTTGTCACACTAGAATCTCATGAATCAATGGTTTCGAAATGTAAACGGTTCAAGTTTTTGAATCTGAATTTAATATCAGTCGTATTCATAAAAATGAAGTGCAATGCTCCCCTTTTAGGCGTCCAAGATGTCTGTTTCTCCATCCTCTTGTCTGCTGCACTCTGTGCTGCCGGCTCAGAACTGTAGATCCTCGGAATCAACACAAGGAGGTGAGAGCCTGGACTTGCTGACAGTTCCCTAACGCCGCACCTTTTTCTGGCTCTTAACCTTTAACTGGTACTTTGCGGTCTCCCAGATCGCTCTCAAGAAGACGGAATTTCGCCGTCTTTTGTAGTCTCCCCCATTTCCTGGGATAATGGGTTGGAAGTTGGTGCAAACTTAGGATTTATAACATTTAAAAAAAACTGAAGCATTCACATTGTCCTTGTGATTAGGTTCAAAACCTTTTCCTTTTTGCGTCATTGCATCTTGATCAAGGACGTTATTGCGTTTGAAAGAGGCCTTCAATATGAAAACCTCCTTAGACTGATGTTTGAAATCAATAAGAAAACTTTGTGAGTGTGGTCACATAATGCATTAATTTTTAAAACATTATTTTCAGGAACTTCAAAGAATTGTCTGCTTTTAGATTGGAGACTTGTTGCTAGCGGAAAGGAGGCCGCTTTGTACCAGTTGTATGACCTGATGCTTTTGAATTATTAGTTATCAACTAACGTTATTTTTCGGGTAGAATGCCTGGATTGTATTTTTTGTATTTGAAACCAATGTGTCCAATTTATAAACCCAACGTTGCGAACGGAACATTAATGCAATTCTGAATAACGTGGATTTTTTTCTATCTGTAAATTGGGTATTAATCTTTATTATTGCTATTATTACCGTTGAGTTTTGAAGTTACTAAGATAATGTTATTATTGTGTACATTTTTCTTGACTATGAAAAAGGCCAAAGAAAATATGACGCAAAAAGTGAAGTTAATTTAATACTTCTTTAAAGCCTATGAGATTAGTTTAGCGTACCAGTTAAGGGTTAACGAAGGGAATCATCTATCAGTCCACCTCTCTAAAGACGTACTAGAAATGTCATATTTCTTCTTTAAACGAACGAATTGTAATATGCAAAGACGTTTCAGAGTTATGAGTTACGACGATTTTGTGCTATAAATATTGCAATATAAATATTACAATAAAGAAAGATCAATGGTTTTCAAAAATAATGTTAATGAATATTACTCTAGTCTACTTTTAATTATCTTATCTATTGAGTGTATGTGTTTACAATATTGCTATATGACATTCATGGCATAGTTCTTCTTGTGTGAGAAATGCGTCTACAATGTGTATTTCTTCTAACAAACAACGGATTGGAAGTGCAGGTTTACAAGTAGTGAAATATAAATATCATCGCCGTGAGTGGTTGAATGGGATCTCTAAGTGAATGAACGTAGTAAATTATGTTTTTCTCATTTAGAGTGGCTCTCACAATTGAACGTACACATTCACTGTACACTTTTAACGATACTTTCAATTCTTCTCATATGAATATTTCTGGATATAAAATATGTAATTTTGATATTTGAGTATTCCTGGAAGCACTAGTGCAATTTGAAAGCAGGAAAAGTCTTTATTACGTGTAAAATTAAATATTTTGTGTGAAACTTACAAATAAGGGTTGCACAGAAATGAACGTACACCATCGCAAGCGCGCTTTTAAATGTACCCGTTCAAATGCTTTCTGGGGCTCAAAGTTGTTATAAACAGATTAGTCGATGGTCGAATTTACGGAGAGCATAATTGAATTGAAAATGACCGCGAGAAGAGAAATGACGATGGAAGAACGAAGACTTTTTGTGAATAAGGGGAAGTTCACTACAAGGTATTGCTAAGACAGTGGGAAGACCTCATTCAGTTATTCGAGGTTTGGTAGACCAATTCAAGTACGATGTCAGATTAATTAATAAAAGGGGCAAAGGCCGAAATCCGATACTCAAACGAACGAGATAAAAGAAATATTGTCAATCACATCTGCAGAAATGCTCGCCAAAGTGTCGTTAAAATTACTCCCTGGGTGGTTTCAACAACATAGTGAACTTTATCCACAGTATCTGTCCGAGAGGCACTACGAGACGCAGGTTCCAACGAGAGAGTAGCAAAGAAGAAGTCTTTGATTAGTACGGCAGATCGACACAATAGTCTGCAGTTCGCGAAATATTACAGAAACGGACAATTGGCAAACAGTGATTTTCAGCGATGGAAGTAAATTCAAGATATTTGGATCAAACAGGTAACAGTACATGTGGAGGAAGGTTAACGCAGCTGTAGAAAATAAACATTTCCGTGCAACTTTAAAGAACAGCGGGGGCTCCTTATGATATGGGGCTGCACTTCTGCGTCAGGTGTCGAAAATCTCCATTTTATTGATTCTACAGTTGACAAATTTGGATATTTATCAATTTTAGAAAGTAATGTAAAACAAAGTTAAGCTAACCTTGGGGCCTAACTGGGGCTAACAAATTTCATTCAGCGGTACAACGCGTTCATCCACACAACTCATATTGTGAAGTTATGGTTGTTATTTATAATGTGCCAAAGCGCCTCGAAATGCTGCCACAAACACCCGATCTCCATCTTCTTGAAAAATTTTGATGGGAATTGGAAAAACATGTGTAGAAGCATACAGTTTCGAATAAAAAAGAGCTCCAGAGGGTACTCGCTGAAGAATGGATGAAAATCGCGCCTGAATTTTCAAAGAAGCTTGTAAAATCAATGCCAGCAAGACTGAAGGCCTTTATTTGTGCTAAAAGTCGTTTCACAAAATATTGATTTATTATTTTTCGTTTTTCTCGAAGACAAATTGCCAGTGTATGTTCATTTTTGTGATAAATTGCATATGCATTAAAAGTTTATTTATCATTTCTTATTTATTCACTTATTTCAAGATATTTTTGTAATGTATGAGTGAAGGTTTGCATTAATACCTATATTTATTTTGTACGTCACAATTCTACAATAAATATTTTTTCTATGCCAGTTTGTATTTTCGTACATAGTGTACAGTAAATTTTGAGAGACACTGTATGTGGCCGGGTTGTAAATATTTGCGAGAATTCAAATCAAAAATTTGAATGCCAAACATCTCTTTCTAACCGGAGGACACATGTTGAAGCAGCGAAATATTGCAAGAGCTTTTATGAAGAAATTCTGCCAGGTATTTGCGAAAAACACCTGTTTACTCTTTTTCACTCTGAAAACGTTCAAATCATCGACAGTTGGCATTCTCAGCGTAAGAATCATTAAGCGATGAATGAAGAAGTGCCAGTGTTACCTGGTTCTGGCGAACGGAAATCTAATTCCTTGCAGTTTATACCTCGTCAGCTGAGCGAGCATTTCTGCGCCAAACACGCGTCAGATCCCGGAGCATGCCATGCCGCTGATTTATAGAAAGAAAAAGAAACATGAAATAAAATACAAATTCTAACTTACATGTACATAGCATCCAACTGCCTCAAAACACTTCTAATTACGTACACGAAGCGCAGGATTTTCCGATCGAGTGACTCAGTTTGATTCCAAATTACCAAAAATATACTCATATTTTCAAAAAATTCAACATGACCTTATTTAAAGATCTGTTTTTGATAAACACACATCATTTAGAATCTAGTGGTGCCACAGAATGGCACAGACTTTCCCGCATTAATTTTCTATTCCCTTTGATCTCTGCTAGCTATTCGGACATGCCACGTATTCTTGCCAGCTGCAAACTATCGCCGCCCAAAGTACATTTTTTTAAATTTTCTAAATTTTTCGGTTTCTTAATTGTAGAACGAAAATATTATATTAAAAATATTAAAAACAGTAGAACTTTGTCCTAAATGGCAATTTCCTTTGGAACATTTGGAGTAGTTTTTAAGAAAATGGCGTTTAAGCGCTACTGTAAATTTGACATTTGAAGCTTTTTTCATAGAACATTTTTGTGTTTTCGAAAAATTTCATTAAGAGTCCTTTAAAGCACATTAACTTACAAATACAATAGTGTGTACAAATTGCTGGAAATGTGCGTATTAACGGTGTAAAAAAACTTACAAAGAAATTACATTTGTGATTTTTTCAAAAAAACAAAAGAATACGCCAAAATAAACATTATGTCATATTAAAGAGTGAAATTAGCACGATCTGTTCAAAACATTTGAAGAAAAAATTTGGACCAATAATAGCGAGAAAATAGCGTTTAAGCGTTTCCCAAAATGCCGACACACAGTTTTAACAGTTATCATAGTTATCACAGAAAACTGTTGAGTGTTCGTGAAAAATTATGTGACATTTCAAGCACATGTACTTATAAATATAAGAAATGTGCACAATTTTTTTTTCGGAAAAACTGGATCTGCCATTCTTCATGAACGTTAACACAATCTGGGATATATTTTTGTGACGGGAGCTTCTGGACACCCTGTCTAACTTTCTCTCTACTATGAAGTGCTAGCTAGAAAATAAAAATTGTTGGTCCGTGAAACATTTTCAAGTGCAGTCTATAGTATTTTGATTTCTGGTTGTTGATAAAATAACATTTTTTACAAGAAGTCAAGTCCATAGAGGGCATTCTGAAATGTATGGAAATAATTAAAAGTACGTCTATTTTCTGAGAAGTAATTTCAAGTGATTATAAAAATCACACTATGAAAATTATGTATTTTGCGAAATGAAGCAATTTTTCGCTACTTCTGAGGGAGCGGAATTAAGAAAGTAAAAAAGACTATTCTCTGAGCAGAGGAAGAAAACTAACGAAAACAATAATGATATTACTAATAAATAATAATAATAATAATAATAATAATAATAAAAGTAATTTAAAATAATAAGATATAACGTAGAGAAAAGCTTTTGTAGTACCAAAATGTAGACAATGTTATGAAAACACTGTGAAACTATCCACAACACTTCCATGCTACATGCTTCCATGCAGCACTCAGATGCACCAAGTACACAATTGTAGCCCTTCGGTCATTTTATAAACAGCGGACTTTTGACATCAGTGGAAGTTGCAACTTGCCCATCACCATTATGTTTGGGCGACTGCTTTACTGAATAAAATTGCTGCGGCAGGCAAGATGAGTTGTAGCAAGTGCTTGCGCCTCTCAGGGTGAAGAGCGCCGCAAGCAGTTGCTTCAAGTACTTGCAGCAATCACTTGCCATACGTTGGCTGGAATTTGAAACAGGATGGGCAAGGAATGATCACGCGTGGTCCGTGTCTCCTTATTTATAGTTCTGCCTGGAATTCATGAGAGGAATCCAAAGAGGCGATCGATCAGGACAGCTAGCCTCTACAATTTTCATCCGTGCAGTTGTCGATTTCAAACCAGCAGATTCGAATCCAAGACCTCAGGTTCTACACAGCTTCGTTTCAGACTGGCAATCACGTACGCGCCCGGCGTATCCACACTAGAGACGTTGCAATAGATAATTGGCAACAACTTTGCTGCAACTTCATCGTTGAAAGGCAGATTGTAAGCTATTTCGGACTTTGAATACATCGCTGGTTGAATTCAATCTCTGGAGGAGAATTGTAGCGACTGGTGGCTCTCGTCGGTAATTTTGCGTGGTTTCTTCGGTTGATGCCATAACTGCGCCCTAAGAAATGGGGCACGGACGGTACCACACTAGCACCACACTAGCTACCACACAAACCGGGAGACCATTGGGAGCTTAGAGCTTGTGCGGGCTGCGGCGGTGCCCCGCTGATAGAAAATACCTAGTTTGAAAGAACCCCACAAGACCACGCAAGTCGGCGCCGGATCTCGCCATTCATAAAACATGCACCACACTTACGGGACTAATGACCTTATCAGTTGACGCGCCGGATTCAATAATCCATCCATCAATCACGAACCAAGCCCGTCGAAGGGAATGGGCTGTGTTGGGGCGCGCGTGACGGTGCGGAACGGCTGGCGCTGTTGCAGACGGCGCGCCGGTGGCCGTGGGGCCGGAGTCCGAGTCCGCGGATGAGGCCCCTCAAACCCTTCCGGGGCAACCGCCCTGCTTCCGCTCCCGGCCCCTCTCGTGCCGCGCGCCCCGCGGACCAGCGCGCCACGTCATCCACCCGCTCTCGCCGCTCGGCGAGCACTGGTGGGGACTCTGCGAGATTGATCGGGTTTATTTATTTATTTATTTGTTTATTTATTTATTTATTTATTTATTTATTTATTTATTTATTTATTTATTTATTTATTTATTTATTTATTTATTTATTTATTTATTTATTTATTTATTTATTTATTTATTTATTTATTTATTTATTTATTTATTTATTTATTTATTTATTTATTTATTTATTTATTTACTTATTTATTTATTTATTTACTTACTTACTTATTTATTTATTTATTTACTTACTTATTTATTTATTTATTTACTTATTTATTTATTTATTTATTTATTTACTTATTTATTTATTTATTTATATTTTTATTTCTCCTTTTCCCCTCGTTCTTCATATTTTTCTTCTCCATCTTGTCAATATCATCTTGTTTTTCTTGTTTTATTTATTCTCCTCTCACGTTCACTTTTTCTCTTTTTTTCTTTTTCATGTTCTCTGTCGTCTTATTTTTGTAGGCTTCTTCTCTTCCTCCGTTTCTTTTGCCTTCACATTCTTCTTCTTTTCCTCGTTCTTGGTGACTCAGCTGTTATTAATGCTACATGGCAGCTGCAGGGGTTGCTGCAACACGAACGATATAACACACAAAGTCATGTGAGCTGCGTAATAAAATAAGTGACAGACGACAGCGATGCGTTGTCCTGAGCAACTTTTATTAAACGATTCGAGGTTGCGCTGCATATTGTTGTTTCGGCCTAATAATGGGTGGATGCGCAAGCGCCACTGGAGACCGAAGCGCCGCCTGGCAACGCGCAGCAACGATGATCGCCATCCCGGGCTTCGTCCGGCCATTGGACGCATCCCGCCTCGCGATCCTCGCGCGTGTGTTCTCGCCGCGGGGCGCGCTCCGCCTGCCGCCAGCGCGCCGCTCTCCGCGATGCTCAGGTCGGACGGCGGCGACGGCGGCGGCGGCCGGTCGGCGCCCATGGACGGCGACGCGACGACCCTCAGCGAGGGCGCCGCGCGCTCCTCCTCCTGCTCCTCCTCGTCGTCCTCTTTGGCGCTGTCCTCGGAGGACGAGGGCGGCGCGCGCGCCTGGGAGGAAGAGGTGCAAGCGCTGGGGGAGGAGGAAGAGGAAGAGGCGCTGGGGCGCGCGGTGCAGCGGCTGTCGGGCGGCGGCCACGGCGGGGCCTACGGCTGCGTCGAACGCTTCTCCTCCGCCGTCTCCTCCGCCGCCTCCGCTTCCGCCTCCTCCTCCGCCGACGGCTCCGGCACCGGCACCGAACGCGTGCGCGTGCTCCGCGCCTCCGACGGCCAGGTGAGACATCCCGAATTTCAGAAAACAGTTGCAATCAAACAAACAAAGAAACAGAAAAAATACTTTTCTTTCTTACTGATACGCTACTGCTTGTTATTGTCTTCGATGTACAAGGTTCGATTGTACACTACATAACTTACTAAGATCGAGACGATTGTGGTTATATGAAAATATTGTGGTTGTGTGAAATATTGATATATTTCATCGCACACTTCTTATAGATTACATCTAATAATTACACGAATTCTAGAGATGCACAATTCATGTGCATTTCTGGAGGAGTTTCATTGTCTGAGATTGACATAGAAACCTTGTGTAGTTATGAAGAGTTACTTGTAAGTGTAATGGCTTGTTTCCGGAGGAATGAAGCAGAGGCGAGAAAGAGACAGTAACATTAGAAACGTAGTTTTGGCTCCCTTAGAGTTATTACTAGACCTCGTATTAATGTATCTCGCATGACAAATGGCTATTTAGTTCCTTTGGAATGTTTCCTTTAGAATGACAATAATTGCATATATTTACGAATCATGAAAAAATATATTTACTGAAAGCATCTAATAAAGCCCTTAAAATGTCCTAAAAGTGTCGGTGGATATGTTTTGGCGTAAAATCACCTAAAACCAGTGCTTTTGAAAAATTATCTTATTTTGAATTGAATTGAATTGTTGTGGACAATTATTTCCTATCTCACGTATTAGATTACCACAAGATTTCTGTTACCAGCACGGAATTTATTTTATAATCTATTTTAAGTGCCTGAAACGTCAATTTTTATGCCTAATAATACCTAATTTCATAATTTTAGTTACCTATAATAAGTGCCTAAATCATCACATTTCTGGTTCTAAAATTCCGAGGTTTAGTTATTACAAGGTCTGGTCTATTATAAGCCTTTGCGTCAATATTGTGGGAACGAAATAAGTTGTGACCTTTTTATTTTCTAACACAGATTCATGTTTGTACACGTAGTTACAAGCCTGGTAATCACTAAAATAATGGTTTGTTGCGATTTGTTGGCGATCAGTAGTTGCTATCTGTTTATGTCGTACTGTGTAATCTGAAAAAGACATTTTATACCTAAAATTTTATATTTTATTAAGACATTTTATATAATTTAGAACACTTTATTTGCCCTTTTACTTTTAGTACTGCACTAGTGTTTAACTTGCTTAGGGTCAGAGGATGTTAGGGATCCTCTCTTTCGTTTCTTCCGATTACTACTTACTTCCATGCCCCTCTAAAGTTCTTGTAGTGGTTGTCTCTAGTAGGTCCTATGGTGATTTCTGAAGTAAGGTGAAAAGACGGTGGCAATTGTCGTTTTTAATCCAGATATTTCCTAACCAATATTTACTGTTAATATAGCCAGTAAATATTGGTTCTTACTTGGAATTAAAGCTGAGTGGAACATAGTACCGTCCTGAATAGGTCATGACTGGATAAAAATTCTCAGATATACTGGGATTTGAACCAGCGCCCCTCTGCTCAGCAAACGTACGCTGAAGAGCCAAAAAACTGGTACAGCAATGCGTTCGAAGAGATCGGGAACCAATCAGAATTCGGCCCTCCGGTCGGCAACGACTATATAAGACAGCCAGAGTCTGGCACAGTTGTTAGAATGGTTACTGCTGCTACAATGGCAGGTTATCACGATTTAAGTGAGTTTCAACGTGGTGTTATAGTCGGCGCAAGAAAGATGAGGCATAGCTTCTTCGAGGTCGCGATGAAATTTGAATTTTCTCGCACGACCATTCCACGAGTGTAGCGTGAATATCGGGAATCCAGTAAAACATCAAACCTCCGGCATCGCTGCGGAATGTAAGAACGGGATCGACGACAACTGAGGATAATCATTTATCATGTGGAAGAAGTGCAACCCTTCCGCAAATTGCTACAGATTTCAATGATGAACCATCAACAAGTGTGAGCGTGCGAACCATTCCATGAGACATTATCGATATGGGGTTTCGGAGCCGAAGGCCTACTCGTGTCGCCTGGCCCATCAACACCGACAATGGACTGTTGATGACAGGAAACTCGTGGCCTGGTCTGTCGAGTCTCGTTTCACATTGCTTCGAGCGAATGGACGTGTACGAGAATGGCGACAACCTCATGAATCCATGGACCCTGAATGCCAACAGGAGACTGTTGAAGCTGGTGAACGCTCTGTGATGGTTTGGGGCATGTGCAATTGGAGTGATATGGGACCACTTATACGTCAAGACTCTGATAGGTGACACGTACGTAAGCATCCTGTCTAATCACCTGCACCCATTCATGTTCATTGTGCATGCCGAAGGACTTGGGCAATTCCAGCAGGACAATACGATAGCCCACACGTCTAGAATTGTTGCAGAGTGGCTCCAAGAACACTCTTCTTCATTTAAAACACTTCCACTGGTCACCAAAATCCCCAGTCACGAACATTATTGACGCTAACTGGGATGCCTTTCAACGTAGTGTTGAGAAGAGATCTCCACCCCCTCGTAGTCTTACGAGCTTATGTTCATCCCTGCCGGATTCATGTTGTCAATTACCTCCAGCACTACTTCAGACATTATTCGAGTCCATGTGACGTCGGGTTACGGCACTTCTGCGTGCTCGCGGGGGCTCTACACAATATTATGCAGGTGAACCATTTTTGGACTCTTCAGTGTATGCCCTAAATGTTAAAAAAATAATTGCCAAGAATCGGGATGTCGTTTTCCACGGGACGTCGAATCCGTAAGGCGCTGTCCCGGCTGTAGGTGGTGGTGCGCCTGTCGGAGCACGCGAGCATTCGGCGGTTGGTGATCTCCACGGCGCACCTGGTGGGCGGCAGCATGGCAGCGCCGGCGCTGGACGCGGAGGGCGCGGCGGACAGGCAGAGCAGCGCCGCCACCGCCAGCAGCGACGACACCCAGGTGCGATGCCACTGTGGAGCGATGTTTAAACGAACCGTATCGAGCGGAAGTATTGCATATACTTGGATCGACATCAATCTTGCTAGTTACAAATTTGTTGATAATGAAGCTCACGAGTTAAGAGTATTCAAAATCGTATGTTTTTCTAGTATATGAATTAAAAGCAACAACGGCATGTATGTTGAGCAATGCATCTTGTTTTTATCTCGTTGTTACAGCATGCATGCAACACCTTATTTAAATGTTACGAAAAATTTCAATATTAATTAACTGATTTCTTTCGTGAAATAATCAGTCTTAGTGAATGCCATTTCGGCTTTGGAAATTCTCGTACGTAATACATGAATCTTGGAAATTGTCGATAAATTTCTGAGACGTGGAGCGACGAAAATTGGCGTGTAATTTCCAATATTCCAAATTTCCAATTTCCATCCAATGGTTAATAGGATGTAATTCGTCCCAAATCAGTACAATAATAATGTAATTCATCCCAAATCAGTTTCTGAATACGCAGATTATTAATTAATTATATTGTGACCGCTTTCCAAGGGCGCACGACAGCCGTTCCTATGATTTATTTATCGCAGTCTTTGATTACAGGCTTTGCGGGTTATCATGCCGGACTACTGATCCGAAGTTCGAGGGTTCAAAGCCGGGCCAAGTCGAGGAAATTTGAGGTTCCATAAATCGACGGCATGCATGCAGACCCTTGTTGGCATGTAAAACAGATCCCAAAAAAGGCACTTGGCCGATCATGGCAAAATTTAAATCGTCTAACAATTTGCACCAATCAGAATTTCGAGTTGAATTACTGGATATGATTGACCTGAGCTATCTAGCATTCAAATCAAACGTCAAAATTTGCATATTAGCACCTCTGGGTAAACTACCCTAGATGTACTTGCTCAGGATAAATCTTACAAGAAGGCACTAGGCACTCCTGTAGTCTAAGCCTACGCACTAATCAGTGTATGGCAGTAAGAGAGAAAAAAGTCTTCGATTGGCCAGCAAGAAGAAGGTGGTAAAGAAGCGATAATTTTGGGAGGATACCAAATGTAAGCGTAAACTTCACGGGTGGAATAGTCAGAGAAATTCTCTTGTCGCGTTGAGTCTCGCGAATTTTTCTCAAGCATTTTCACAATACCGTGACGTGGGCGAATGGGTGCGGTACAGCAGGGAGCGCCAAGTCGGGAGCCGTGTATCGTATCCTGTGATTGGCCAGCAAGGAGAAGGTGGTAAAAAAAGATATATATATATATATATATATATATATATATATATATATATATATATATATATGCGTGTGTGTGAGCGCGTGTGTGTGTGCGTGTGTGTGCGCGCGCATGTGTGCGCGCGCGCGTGTGCGCGCGCGCGCGTGTGTGTGCACGCGCGCGTGTGGGAGAGTGTGAGTGTGTGTGTGAGAGTGTGAGTGTGAGTGAGTGAGAGGTACGAAAGGTGCACAGCAAATGTATAGCTGAGCGCTCTTGCCGTGAGAGGAGTTGGTTGGTCGCGTGCAGCAGGGGCCGCCGCCGGGTCAGGAGCCCGGGCCGGACATCGCGGTGCGCACGTCGTCGCGCGCCATGGAGCTGCGGCTGCCCGTGGGCTGCCGCCACCGGCCGCACGAGGCGTCGCGCTTCTTCCGCCTGCGCCTCGCCGACGCGCACACGCTGGCGCTCGCCCTCGAGGACGACCCGGCGCACGCGCACGCCCGCGCGCGCGCCCGCGACCACGCCCCGCGCCCCGCGCGCCGCCGCTCGCGCTCGCACCCGCCGCCCCTCGACACCACGCACTTCTGCATGCACGTGTTCGTGCCCCCGCCCGTGCAGCAGTGGGCAGAGGTAGGGCGGCTACCCGCCAAACACAGCACTTAAAAATAATACAATCCTTCACGCGTAATTTATAGAAAGCCTTGTTGAACTCAGGTCTAGATTGTATACAGATTACTTAGTTCCATTATAACTTTTAGGTCCTTATTATTCTGACAATCACCTAGAAACTTTTAAAAATTAGTACATTATTAAAAAGAGAATTAATTTAAAGGTATTTTATAATTGTTGTATTGAATTATTACTATTTGCGACGTTTCGGAGTTCAGACACAGTAAAACAAATTGTAAATTTACATGACTTAGAAGGCTATCCATGTAATTGCTATCCATGTATTGAGAAAATATATTTTTATTTTTAATACTTTATAGTTTACTACTATATACGTTTAAGTATATTTAATAGTTGGTAGTAGAAGATAGTGCTAACTCTCATTTCATAAATCTCAAACAATGGTAATAAAATGTCTTCAAAAACAAATATTGTGATCGAAATGCTGTCGAAACGTGTTCATAAAACTATAGGATGTGAGTAGGAAGTAGCTACAAGTTTATGCTACATAAACAAAGACACCACTGAATTTACAAAAACTTTGGTTTTCGTGCGACTGGAAAAAGAGAAAAAAACGGATTTAACACTTTCTTATCACGATTCCTTCATACTATAGTACAGTAAAAGTTGGTATAGTTAGACTGGCAGTTACTAATTTGCACTTTAACTCTTTAGTGCAACAAAGTGAAAGTGTATGTTTTATAACAAGTTCGTATGTCGCCAAGGTACAGGGATTTTATATCATGATATTCCAGGACACTTTTGCTTAGTTTGACGATTAAATGATGACTCCAGTCATGAAAGGCGGTTTGCGCCCGGCACTACGCCTCTCCTCAGTTCGCTGGAGCTACGGTACCCATTTAACGACATCGGGGTCGGGATGTCTCGTTGCATTCCCTGGCAAGCCGCCGCCGTGCGCAGGTGCAGTGCCTGGCCGAGGAGAGCGGCTTCATCCCGCGGCCGCGCACCTTCGCCCTGCGCCGACTGGCGGCCGCCCCCGGCGACGACGACGACGACGCCAGCTGGAGCGACCTCACCGAGGACGACCGCTGCAGCCTCGCGTCCCAGCACGACTCCGAACCCCAGCCCCGGCCCCAGCCCCAGCCGCAGCCCCAGCCCCAGCTGCCGCCCCGGGAGGAGGAAGAGGAGGAGGAGGAGGAGGAGGACCCGCCCACCACGCCGTCCTCCACCCCGTCCGCCACGTCCTCGTCGTCCGTGTCCCGCGAGCCGTCCGTGGTGTCGGTGGCGGCGCCGCACGTGCCGCTCTCCCTGCCCGGCGCCTTCGCCCGCGAACGCACGCACGACTGGCTCCTCAATAAAGGTCGGCGCCCGCTACTCTCGCCTTTGCTTCTCCCTCCTCGGGGAGTTGTTGGTGCTTCTTCGCATTTACCTCTCGGTTATTGCTTTTTCTACTCTAGGGAACTTTTCCACTAGCCTCAACTTCCTTACTCCGCTGCAGCTCGTTGGCCCATTGCGGTGGACAGTCTGAACTTGGTTCAGAGCCTGTGTCACCGTTGTCTCTGCGGCGACTCTGAGTTTTAGCACTTTTCCGGGGTTTCTCCGATCGACATCAAGCGTATGTGGGAGCGTTACTGTAACAATGGGCCGCGCTTACTTACATCTTTACTTAGACAAAAATTTACTCTACACCACCACATGACGGCAGACTATTCGGGAACTTAGAGCGTGTTACAACTGCGACCTCGCTGGGGGGACACCTGGATGAGGTCTCCTCTGCAAGCCGACGTATATGTCGACGCCAATGAGAAGGAACACCTCCACCGCCGTTTGCCATAGTTTCGTCTCCTGTACTCCGCTGTAATTCGTTTCCTGATGGGGAACTGACAATTTGTTTTCGATCCCGCTAGAAGATTTAAAGAAATTTTCAAAAGCGTGCTTTTTCGTGATTTTGCGCTGCGAGTGATAATGCCAGGAATTAAATCAACGCCTCCTAAATAGATCTATGTAGGTGGCGTTGATTAAATACCATAACCCAAACGCATTTTTTGCTTCATACGCCATGATTTTCTTTCACGGTCTTGGCCATACTGATGTTGACATATTTAAGTAAACAATTAAATTACCAAGTAAATCACGCTGCAATTTGCTTGCAATTTAGAGTCAGATTATTATCGTATTTAAAAAATTCTCTTAGGGTAAACATTTTTGCCTGCGTTTTATCTGGATTTATTTTAATTCTCCAATTTTTTGGCTATTCATTGAATGTGTCGAGATCGTCTCATAAGTTATTCTTAGCTGTCATTATGTCACCGTGCTTTGAAAATAATGCAGTGTCGTCAGCTTAAAGCACTATTTGCGAATCTATTAGGTGTGGATAATTGGATAAATTAAATAATACTGGTGATAATGGGGACCCTTGAGGCAGTCCTGCTGAAATCTGGCGTACGGATGATATAGCATCGTTAATTTTGACGTGAAACTTCCTTTGATTAAGGAAACTTTTAAGAATTTGGTATAAGTCGTCTGGAGTACCTATTTGTCTTAATTTGTAGAGAAAGTCTTGATGCCATATTTTGTCAAACGCTTTGGTTATGTCCGGGAATATTGCGATAGTGTGTTGTTTGGTATGGAATCCTTGCATACATATTCGGTTAGCCGCAATATTTGATGTGTTGTGGAGTGGTTTGGTTGAAATCCAAATTGTGTGTCTGAGATCACATAAGTGTTTGTCATGTTTTTTGTTAATCGTTTTAAAATAAATTTTAAAATTAAAAAAAATAATAAAATGAGTTTTATTAATCAGTTTCTCTAATAGTTTCGACAATGAGGGGAGTAGGCGCATTGGTCTATAGTTGGCTGGATCATTTGGATTCTTTCCTGGTTTTCGGAAGGGTAGCACTGTTGCAATTTTCCAATCGTTGGGAAAGTAACCTATTCTTAGTGCTGCGTTAAGTATTGCTGTAATACCTGCTATCAAATTGTTATTTAGTTATTTTATAACTTTATTCGAAATAAAGTCGTATCCTGCTGATTTCTTTCTTTTTGATTTTTTGATTTCTTGTTTAACTTCTGATGGGGATGTATACTTTATATTAATTGGAGCTGTATATAGTGGTTTCTGATTGAATTCCTCTACTTGTTTATTAAAGTGATCGTTCTCGACTGGGTTTGGGTTGAACGACTTTTCAAGGTAGTCAGCTATGAGAGATGTTTTTTCAATATCGGAATTTTCCACTTCGGAACCTAGTTTAATTTGTAAAAATTTGTGGTTATACTGTTCTGCTTGATTTTTTAGCAGTTTGAGATAAACTTCACAACCTTCCTAATTAGCCGTATGATTTGTTTTACAGTTAACCCTTTTTACGACTCGTTCTGTTTTAGGTGCCGTGCATTTTGAATAGGGATGGTTGCCTAAATACCTAACGTATCTTGGAGGGCGCCCACAATTAGCTTGAGTGTGATCAAATCTGTGACAGTTTTACATTGAATTAGTAATTTCTGGTTGAATCTAGTAAATACCCTAATAACACTATATAAAAATCTATCTAACCCTAGAATGCTCCTTCCCTTGTTATTGTCCTCTAAATCTGCAGCACAAGTTGTTAATGGTTATCTGTCTTTTCCGTGAAGGCGAGTTACTTGGATTACTGAGTATTTTTTCACTATTTCTTGATAAATTTATGTTTCTCTATATAATGTGTGAATATCTTTAATTACATTTGAAAATGTTTTTAGCTTGGGTCACGAAACGTGTGGTATTCTATGATGTTTTCATTGCAAAATTTACGATGATCTCTGAAATCGTCTATTAAATTAAGTTTAACTTCCACTCTGTTTGCTTGTTGTGAAATCTTCTTTAACTACTATATTAATGTCATTTATTAATAGTTGAAAATTTCCGCTTTGTGTGTAATTATAGGAGGAATTTTAATCATTATTTCTGCGGGACTGATATGTTCGTCTTCTTCTGTTTCGTTGTTTAATGTTTCGAACCTGTTTTCCGTTGGGATAGCATAACATTAAACAATCAGTTTTTTGTCTTTTGGGCTCACTTTGTTCTGTTGCACTGAAGGCTGGTGCACTGTATTGTAAGGGCGGCCAACAAGAGCGTTGGCTGTTTTGTACTTGCGTTTCAAGGTCCTGTTGCTGTTGCTATTGTACCAGTTGTTGATGCCGTTCCTGAAGTTTATGCTGCTGTGCCTGTATTTGCTGATGTTGCTGATCTATAATAAGCTGTTGTTGGTACTCCAATGCATGTTGTGTGGCTTCGGGAATAGTGTTGTTCACGGCCTGCATCGCTTCTTTGATGCTCTATCCGAGGTCAGAGCACGGTAAATCACTTTTATCTATATTCACTATTGGTTAAAGAGATGGAATTACTTTCGAAAACACTGTGGTCATTTCACGAGCACTCGCAACTAGTAGAATCAAATGTACTTGTAAAAGATGTTGTTATAGAACTTTCGGAACTACTTTGGAATGATATGTATTTTTGCATTTAGCATTTGCGCTAATGCAAATATGCTATGTTCATTTTTGTGCATATTTCCGAAATAGCGTAAAAATATTGCTGAACTAAAATAAATTATTAGCATGAAAACCGGCAAGAATTTGTTACGGCGATTACAATTTTGAAATTGCAAAAAGACCAGTTCATATCCGGTATAGAGGTAACACACAAGGCCAATAGGTGTTTGGTACTTTTGAACGGGAGTATAACATTATAAGCGACTACGATTTGTTGGTAAGACCAATGCCAGATACTGAAAGAATAAAGCTGGGCATGAAATAAATAAAGAATGAAAGAAATTTTCAACACATGAAACTATTTTTTAAACAGTTTACAGTCTCAGCGACGCAACATTTGGCTAGTAAATAGTACCCAGCTTCTGTTGCTTCAGAATAGGTCCCCTTAAACAGGGGTCACTGTACCATTTAAGTAATTCAAAAAAATATGTATTAAATATTACGTTGCATTACATTAGCATGGTTGTTGTACATAATAGCAATTAGCATTTACGCTATATTTCATTTAATTGTGTTTTAGATGTTTTAATTATCAGTTGTTTTTGTACCACTTGTATTTTTTAATTTGTTAGTTATTTACAAACTTGTTGTGAAGAGATATGAGAATTCTTGGCCATTTGGAGAAGTTGTCTTCAGGCCTTTTGTGATATTCAGTATCGTCGAGTTCCTTTATTCTGATACAGTTATTTGGGGTGACTGTAGACTATGAAGAGAGGCTTTGCACCAGGCATTTTAACATGTGTTTGTTGAATTAAATGTTGGCGTTTGTATTTTCAATTTCTATAACCAGTCGATTCAGTCGTTTGGTCAGGAAACCGAAAAGGCAATTAACAAAAATGTATTAAAGTGGCGCTTGGTGCAGAGCCACCGCAAGTGGCTGCATCTGCCCTTTCCGCACGGTCTGGGCACGGGTGGCGCGCGCAGGCATGTCGGAGGGCGAGGCCGGGGCGCGCGCGGGGGGCGAGCCGCAGGCGTCGCTGGGCGGCGAGGGCGACGACGCGCTGTCGCTGCGCACGCGGCTGCGGCCCATGCCCGACGCGCAGCTGTCGGCGCGCACGTCGTCGCTGGCGGTGATGGTGAGCGCGTCGGTGGCCGACACGACGACGCTGCGCAGCGACGACTCGCTGGCCGACGTGCCGTCCCTGCGCGACGAGGACGCGGCGTCGCGGGCGTCGCTGCCGGGCGTCGTGCTCACCCCCCTCGGCCCCGCCGGCCCGCTCCCGGCGCCCGCGCCCGCGCACACGCCCGCTCCGCCCGCCCCGTGCCCGCGCGAGGGGGCGGGGTCGGAGCTGTGCCTGGAGATCGTGACGTACGGGGAATACCCGTACTCGTCGGAGACGTCCGACGACGACGACGGCCGGCGCTCGCCCTTCGCGGCGTCCGCAGGCTCGCAGTCGCGCGCCGCGCGCTGTCCGTCGCGCGCCGAGTGCGAGCGCTGCGGCGACGGCGCCTTCGCCCTGCGCGGCCCCGCCCCCGCCCCCACAGACCACAAGATCCCCGCGGCCCCCGCCTCGCCCGACTTCGCGTTCGAGGTGGGTGGCTGCCGCCCGCGCCCTGCGCCCTTGCTCTCCGGCCTCTTCTGCTCTCAGATCAACACCACGCGCATAACCGTAGCTGTTTACGCAACGCATAGCAGTACCGGTTTTTTGATGTTGCGCCTCTATTACAGCCTACTAGCGATATGTCGATGAATTAGTATATACTCTTTTTTTTATTACAATGTAGTTCTACTATTGAAAAAGTTGTTTACTGTAATTGCATTTTACAAAAAAATATTCAAGTAACTTTTCAATTAATATTTTGAAACTGATAAGAAACAAATGTGTGCATACCTTTACGCTTGTTCTTCAGTCTAAACTCTTCAATACGCTATATCGAAGAATAATCAGAAATGAATCTTGCTCTTGAATCTTTGCAGCCAAGAACGGAATAATGAATGACTAAAAATTAAATAATTCGACTAGCAAAATTGATTTGTATGTCGGGAATATCAATATATCCCCGCCACTTTCTTGACTTCGGGATGTATCCTGTATTAATATTGAAAACGGCTTAGTAAAGCAGTTACGTCTATCTTTAAAATAAATAATGATATAAAAATTTATTAATCTTCTGAGGAAGTATTTTCCCTTGCAAGTAGTTTTCCGGGGTAGTACTGTGCCTTGTTAACTTAAATTCTTCACTCGCCCCGCCAGGCGCTTGGATTTGTGTGACATATTCAGTGGATATTACAATATCGAAAATTCATAAAATCAAAAGTTGAAGGACCTTTGATTATTGAAAGAAGCGCTTATAACGGATGTAGCTTGTTCACCGAGGTTACTAGAAGATGACAAGGTTTCTCAGGTATCGGACCGATGTAACAGGGCACCAATTCAGGAGGCAATCCTCAGTCATGTTTGGATGCGATTACTTACCATCACTGGCACCTGGACAAGCATTTTTTCTCTCAGTTCTGTGCAACGCATGGCGGTGGGGATACAGCGCGCAGGTCGAGCTGTTATAAACGGCCGTTTAGCCATTTGATTTCAGTTGGCCGGAAGGTACACTGCGTCGGAAAAGTCCACTTAACGGTGACATTAAAAAACTTACTCAGATCGTTTTCGATATTACCCTATACGCTGGTGATGTCGCATAAAAGTCCAGGCGTCCGAAATAGTAATACATGTTATAAGTTTAGATCGTAGGATTTTAATTGACTTAAATATCTTCGGTGAAACTCTTTGGAGTCACGATATTCCCCCAGAAGTGGGAGCCGAAATCTATTCTCTGATACCTTCAAAATCAATAAGTATATAGGAATATTTTTCTTCATACATAGGAATTTGAAAGCAATAATTAGTGGCGCAATCAGGTCGACTCCGGATCTCACCATCCACTGGAGGAGAAACACTGCCATCTCACGGTCAAAAATATTCACTTCACCACCGGGACGAATTACTGTAACAGTCAATATGCCCAGAAACATAAATAATACCTCCTTAGGTGTCTCATGCATCAATTGGTCACCGCAGTGCCTCTGATCACCAGGTCCTAGGGTTCGAGTCCCAACGGTGGCAGGATTTTCGATGCTAGATAAACAGCTGGGTCGAATTCAGCTGCTGGCTTGAGAATTATAGCGGCCGGCTGCTCTGGTCAGTAGTTTTCCGGGGTTTCTCCGATCAACACCCGCCCAATGCCGGAGCAATACCCAAACACAAGAGACACTGACCGCGCGTAATCTTCCTTTCCTCTTCCTTGTTCTATCCTCACCGCTCACACACACACACACTACACAACCACTCATATCGGAGGGCCAGTTGGGAGCTGAGAGCGTGTCCCACATGGGGCAATGTCCCAGTGGGGGTAGGTACCTGTTTGAAGAAAACCCCACAAGTCGACGTGTAGGTGGGCATCGGATCTCACCATTCAGCGGGGAAGAACACCGCCCTTTCTCGCGGTAAAACGTTCACTACACTTTCGGAGCTAATGACCACAGCAGTTGACGCCCCGGGATTTACGAAATGATCCGCCTCCTCGCGGCTGAAACTCGCATTCCACTCAGAGGTCTTGCGAAAAGCAGTCTCCGCGCGGCCACACGAAGCGTGAGCGGCGGCAGGCGCGCTGGAGGAGGGGGGCGCGTGGCGTGCGCAGTTGGACGGCGTGGACGGCGTGGTGGAGGCGGCGGGGCTGGTGGCGGGCGGGGACAGCGCGGCGGGGGTGGCGGGGAGCGAGCCGGGCGAGCGCAACTGCGTGGTGGGCGCCGTCACGTCCGCTGCCTCCGCCGTCGCGCACTGGGTCTCCTGGGCCCTCACCAAACCCTGACCCAACCCGGACCTCTTCGGCCAAAAAATCAATAGAGCGACTTCTGACAGGAGCAGTGTTCGGTGTTGTTTTATTTATGGATTCAACGTCAACATTTCAGTTCTCACAACGCATGTATACATATTGCCAATGTTCCATAAATCTCTTGGAAAAGTAATAAAGCACTGTCGATAACATCGTGTTTTTATTCTGTTCTTGAATTAAAATGTGGGAGTGCTATTTTGTCGTTTAGCGACTTTCTTGTATATTAGTTGGCGGTATCGTTACAATAGGTGTCCTTTAAATTTCAAATTTCAAAAATATACACGAGGTAATACAAATGTGAATGTCAGTCATTTGTCTTCTATTTGTATCAGAATGATCTTATTGATGGTTATCAGTTTAAAAATAATAATATCATGTATATAGTTTGAGAATACAATCATTTTTTTGCGTCTATTTGCTACATTAGAAAATGAAATTAAAAGATAGTTTTTTACAAGACGGCTTTGAAATATCTGCACTGTTTCCACTGCAGATATGTACAATGCAAAGGAAGTAAGGATACAATGGAAGGATACATCCTTATTCATCGTTTAATTAGAATATTATAAACTAATTAGTGGCAGTGCTTATTCCAACGTTTTCACTTAGGAGTAGGAACAGAAGTAGTGGCCACTTGAAAATTTGAAAAATTAGATTGGGAAATTTCTCACTTGTTTTAAACTTGCAGAACATGAAACTTATGTCTTTTAGTGATATGGATTATTATGAAGATTATATATCATTAGTTTGTATTTTAGAAAGAAGCTAAAAATATCTTAATAATATAGACATTGCAATAAAATAACATGAACTGGCACACTTTTGGACTTTTTTTAATCACAAACATGATCAGATGGTAGAATTTAGATTGGTCATTACTCAGTTCAGTATCTGACTACTACCAGTTTTTGTTTTTTTTATGAAATGGACACAAATGGAATAAAATCGGGATTTGCAAATAATATTAATATTAATAAAACAAAATAAAAATTGGTTGTTTTAGATAAATCTATTCAGTATGAGGCATGCTAATCCATTGAGTTAAACATAAATTTAGAATAGACTGTAGACCGAGACTTTTGAGAAAACTACGAACTATGTTCTCAACAGTGGCCACTGCAGCTCCTTTTACCCTGATCTATCAAATGTATTCACATCTCTTTTTACACGAATATATCTCGTTGAAACATCCTGATAGGTAAAAGTAAATTAGTTTTGATGCAATTCAAGTGGTTTAGGAGATATTTTCATTTTCATTCATCCTTATGTCTCTGTGATTTCAGATTTCTAAAGAGATTATTTACCACGTATTGATATGACTATTAACTCAATTTAATTAACTTTGTTTATTTGTTGACCAAACTGAAGGAACAGTTCCAATTATTTTTTATTTGTATGGATAAAATGTGCTTTGTTTAATTTTCCTGCTTTACAAATACTCGTGATTAAACAAAAAAATACAAGGATATTGAATGAAGTAAAATTGCAGCTTCAGAATGCAAGTAAGGCTAAGCTTTCTATAAAAGGAAACATGATTTATCATTTAATAATATAAACTATGCAATTCGACACCCATGAAAACTTTACTCAAGATTAGAATTTAGGGTTGTTAGAAAAAAAGATTGAATGATCTTAAAGTATATTATTTATGTTCACAAGGAGCATACATATCAATTATATTCACGAGCAATTCACGAGTAATTATATCGCGCCAGCGGACCTTATAAAAACATCTCAAGTCTCTTAAGATGCTTTGAGTCTCTTCTGGCAGCATTTTGTAGCGCACTGACACCTGGAGCGCGCGATTGAAGACCTGTGCAGAGAGCACCGGAATTACACATGAGACAATACTAATTTATGGTATAAGAGAGTAGAATACGATTTTATTCGCTAGTGAAAAATTTGATCCCCGAGGCCATGATAGGGGCCGAGAGAGATAATTTTCACGAGCGAATTAAATCTTTTTATTTGAGTGCAATACACATTTTTATCCGTAACAACTGTCTAAACCGTCATTTATCTCGTCTTTGACAACATAAACAATACTTATTCTTGTGAATTAAAAAAATTGTTTCATTGTTTTCATTCACTTACTGCTTACAACACGAAGTTTTATTTATGCATCCCTGACAACAAAACAGCTAACAATGAAATGGCGACTACAACTAAAGCTGTACTAATGATTCAGGAATATGGTACGACATTTTTGAAATGTGGTAATGGATAAAATTGTTTACTTTCTTGTAATGAAAGGGATGCAAATGATATTGGACAAAGACACATTTTTAAAAAGAACAAAATACTATTGAAAGAAACTCATAATATAAAAAACGGATGAATGTATTGTAGTTACAATTTATAATAAAGTTCCAATTGTTATATTACAACTGTACTATAACTAATTGCATTTTGAATTTAATTTTTATAAAGTAGTTAAATTTATGTTCAATTGATGTACAATGAAAGTGTAACAAACTTGCAAATACATTGTCAATCGTACAATGAGTTTAAGCTTTTTTGTAATTCATATATTGTTAATAACATTATACACTAATAACGATTTATATAATTAATTACACTACCGAAACTGAAAATAACGAAAAGATAAGTTATATATTACAAATATATTACGTATTATCAATACACAGGATGTTATAAATTACACTTTATTGTAAATATACACTATAAATAAAATTTTCCATTTCTAATACAGTTCCAAGATATAATAAATTCAGCAATACTGCAATACCGCAAATGAATCATCAACAATATTTTCAAACTTTTCTAACAAGTGGTACTAAATTTTTGGATTAAACATTGTCCTCTGAAAGAATAAAGATCGTTTTAAAAAATGGTACAGATCATGTTTGAATAAATCCCTAAGTTTTCCGAAATTGAGTAAGTTGAAACAAACTTGTGTCTACTTACAACTACAATAATATAAATAGAGATTTTTTTCCTTTGCAAAAATCTATTTCTTAAAGACAGATCTTAAAATAAACTCATGTACAAATTTTTGAAACTTTGAAGTAGAATTTGTAAGTTTCGAAAAATGTATTTAATTTTCAAGAACAAAGCTCCCAATAATTTGAATGAATTTGCCTATATTTAATTATTATTCCGTCAAATATAGGCAACTTTTAAACAATGCCTTTCTCAAAAATGGCTCCAATTTTTTTCTTCTCATTTGCCTTTCACGTGTTTTGAAGGATGATAAAAAAGTGGTGCTGGTCCCATTTTTGGAGATCTCTGCATTTTCGAAACTTACAAACATTTAACATTGCAAAAGTTACATATTGAAGAAAGAGATTTTTGTCTTAAAATCTGTCATGTAAACTCAGATCTTTAAAAAAGGTGACGTTCATTTTTTAAAGAAAGGTCAGTTTTCATGTAATTTATGCTTGAATATGATGCAAATTATAAAAAATCCAAAAAACATTCCAAATGTTTTTCTCCAAATTTTGCTAACGGCTTGAACAAATGACGCTGAAAATAATGGCGCAGGTGTCATTTTCGTTGAACACACTGAATTTTCTACAATTGTAAAAGATAGAAAAATGAGAGAAAGTATGTTGTGGTAGTACTCCTAGTTTAATTAAGTTGCGATACCTGTAAGTAGGTTTGGTCTCTGTGATTTCGTTACCTTGAAACGCGTAAATATTTCGTGATCTCACCTGCAGTTGGGCGGGGTTGGTTCCTCACCTCCCTAGGTTAGGCCTTCAGTAGGGCCTCACTAGTCGCGACGTTGCCGCTTCGGAGCTCGGTCCTGTGTTCGCCCTGTCGCAGAATAACAAACCTTCATTTGAGATTGATTGAGGAAAATCGATTATAGTCAAGTAACTAATACAGAATGTAGGAAGTTGTTTTTGAGGGAAAATATTTTTTCAGTGGTGGACTATGGATTTGAATTATGCGAAGTTTGGGGGTTAGGCTCATTTTTAAACTCGTGCGTTTGCACACTTTTATGCTGTATAAAAAAGAAATTCAATTGAAGTTTTTTTGAATATGACCAATCGATTTTCCAGAAAGATACGTTATGGCATACAATGCAGCTCATTAGTTTGATAGAACATCTTTTCCCAAGAGTTTCAAAGGGTGACTGATCCAATGACCGGCAGCTCTGATCCGTAGTATTCCGTGGTTTCTGCGATGAATACGAGGTGAATGTCAAAGCAAAACCTTAACGACGAGCCAGGGATCGCGCACGCGTCCTTTCCTGGCTCTTCTTGGTTTTCTCTTATGTTCTCTCTTCCCCCCCTCTCTCTCTCTCTCTCTCTCTCTCTCTCTTCGTCTCTTTCTTTGTTTCTCTCTCTATTTGTCTTTGTCTCTTTGTCTCTCTCGTTTGGCCTCTCTCTCTTTTCTCTCTCTCTCTCTCTCTCTCTCTCTCTCTCTCTCTCACACACACATACACACACACACACACACTCTTGTATACAATACTACCACACATTTCGGGGTACCAGTTGAGAGCTTAGTTTATTCCAGCTGGTTCGATACCTTGCTAGAGAAATTATCTGGACGTATAGAACGGAGCCAGATTACACGTCCCAACGGGGAAGGATAATCGCCAGTCCCCAAGATATATCATGTACTAAACCAAGGGCTGATCCAGAGACAAATTTGGGAGGGGAAATTCAAAATGTTTTGATCAAATGTGTCATATTACAGATTTTGTAAATGTCGCAGGCAATACTCAGCTCATAGTGCGAGAGGATTTTATTAGCTTTTAATGATTTTCCGAAAATATTTTTGTTTGAAAGTTTCGACATAAGTTAAACTTAAAAAGTTTCAGTAAAAATTTAGGAGGGGAATTTCCCTTATTTCCCTCCCCGTGGATCCGCGCCTGACTAAACATTGAGCAAAAGGACCATAGCAGTCGACGCGCCCGGAAAGGAAAAATAAACCAAAGGAGGAATCATACGTATTTGCTCGGACACATAAAAAAATGTTTTTTACAATGTGAAATTTATTTTTTTGTTTGGACGTCACTGATCTAAATTACAAAACTTTCATTCACAACTTTAGTAACTGTGGCAATGCGTTTGCCTCGTATCACACAATAACTAGTGCTGCGGAAGGAGGAAGAGAGAGGGAACACTCACCTGGCATTTCTCACATCGCCTGCGTCGACGCAATCGCATTGAACGTGCTCCAGCACCTCCACTGTACCGCATTTGGTGGTACCCCTCACGTGGGTGCGGGTAACCTGGACAAAGCAAAACCTTGAGAAGGAATTAACTTAATTTAAAAGTATTATAATTTATAAATCCGAAGATTTGGGTCGTATACTGCACGTTTTAAATTCGTGCAAGAGAACAAATCTACCCAAACTCATGATGAGTGTGATCTAAACAAAACATATCATCGCATACCCGTTGGATAGGACATACGTATCTGTACAAGTACAATGTATTTAATTGTTTATTTGAGAAACAACATTAATCAATGAACTGTAACTTTCCATTTCGGCGAAAAAAAACTCCTAATGCGAATACGTATCACAATTTGTCATTTTTTTTTAGAAGTTTAATTCCTCCAGTCCACATCCTCCATATTTGGCATACCTATGTTAGATCCGCCGCAATCGTTTTATATACAAAGAGGAAATAGGACAGCATCAACAAGTCAAACTAGCAAGAAACTGGTTTATGTTGTTTTTGACTTATTCTCATTTTACGTCGAGTATTCCCGAACATTGAAATATTTAGTTTAATTTTTTTCCCTTGTTTCTTTCCTCCCCCTTTCTTACCCACGCTTACAGTTACGTGCACTATACAAGTACTACCACACATGCCAGGATATCGGTCGGGAGCTTAGAGCTCGTCCCGGCTGGGCAGTGCCCCACTGGTGGGAGATACCTGGCGGGGAAAACCCCGCTACCTGACGGTAGGTCGGCGCGGGATCTCGCCATCCAGTGGGGGAAGATGATCACCACCACCACCACCACCTTCGGAGGAAAAACATACACCGCACTTACGGGACTAATGACCTTAGCAGTTGACGCATCCGGAGAATCACTAACAATCAATCAACCGAGAGGAGGAGAAACGTCGGTATGCCGCGCAATCCCGCTAGTTTCGGTGGGACGCACCTGCACGCGCCGTTTCTTGGTTCGGGTGGCTACGCAGGTGGTCCTCCCGCAGCTACCGGCACAGCGCTCAACCTGAACCACGGATGGGTGGTACTGCAACAGAACAACGGGTCAGCGCCAGCATCACTCAGTTCATTCCAGCTCTTTGAATGAGTGCTCTAGAAATAGAGGGTCAAGTTGAGAGATTTATAGATCGTCCTTCGTCTTATGAACATTTTGATTTTACTGTAGTATTTGTACCGCAAATTCGAGGATATGAAGAATTAAGCTGCATTACATTAGTGAAACATTAATTGTTTAATTTATAAAAAACAACTGTTTACAATATTGAATTAATAATATTTAATATTTTACGGGCAAATAGAACAAAATGGATTTAATATTTCTGCAGATAGATTTATACAACCTGATTGCAGATTACTACAATTTACATATTACAATTAGGAATAATATATACAATGTAATTTTAAATTATTTTAAGACAGTAATAATAAAGGCAATAATAATATTTACTCTACATTACATGGCTGTCCTGCACAGATATTTTAGTTCATAAATACACTTTTTTAATGCACTGCACTGCACTTCGCAACATGTCACGACACTTCAACTAAACTACTACTATTAATATAATTATATATTTAATAAAATAATGCATTAAATATAATTATCGCAATACTAGTAATAATAACAACAATAATAATAAAATAATAACTATTTTTAATAAGCATTACTTACTAATTAATACAGTTTACAAATATCATTAGTTAATATACTTTTAAATATTTGTACACCTAGAGGAAAGGGTTCGCTGGCAACGTTTTCCAGACCGTTATTGTTCTTTTTTCAAAGGAATAGTTTTCAACATCTGTTCTCTGTGGTCTGAAAAAAATCCTCATAATGTTGAAGGTGATCATATCTTGATATGAACACACAATATCGCCCTAAATAACGTGGCCTTTGTGGTAACTCAAAATTTCCCCTTTTATAATTTTTAATTTACAATGTTTTACTGTCCCACGTTAGGCCTGCCATTATGGTAACTCAAAAATCATTCTTTTTATAAAAATTTACCATCTATATTCTTGCTCGGCTTTGGTCATGCTATTGTAGTAACTCGTAATTTTCCCCTTTATATTTAAAGATAAGATAAAGATACATTTATTTGATCTGCCCCATATACTTTCTTTTATCATTAAATCTAATGGAGTGGCTGGCTCTAGTTTTTATTCCTTTTAGGCGTCAGCGTACGTACGGTTTCTCAGGCTGCTGTCCTTTTCCTCATGAGCTAGAAAATACCGCTCATACGAGTATTCGGATGGTGAATAACTTAATATTCTTAGGAAATATTCCGTACTGTACTTACTCAAAAAATAAATTGCCAGCGGCATTGAGGGTTGCCGGTAAATTTAATTTATTTCAATTTCTATTGGTTTTAAAGTTCAACAATATTTCTGTATACTTTTTTAATGGTTACCTATTTGATGGCCATTCAATCTCTGTAAAAAACATAATTCGTTTTCTAACTTAATATTACCTTATATCTAAACATAACGTGGACGTGCTACATTCTTTTTGTTAAAGTCTTTCTGATTTTTATTGTCTAAACTTCTCTTTTGAAGATTTTTCCAGCAATCTTGGCGTTGTAAACGAAATCAGCGACTACTCCATAATTCCATTGGGAGCTGTGCTCATTACCGCACTGAATTTAGCTTTTGCGTTTTTGCTACCATTCACGACCTGAATATTACACGAATATTACTATTTTCTCGGTAATAAATTATAGTACATTTTCTTCTCTATGTTTTCATACTCACGGACCACATGTCCATTTTCTATCAAACACGAACTAATAATAAAATATCATCGTCCTGATAGCCATCGATCCTCACGCCACAAAATCCAACATAGTTCTGTCTCAAAGTTGTTGGCTTTCACTTACGATCTCTCTTAACCGGTTTACTTGTTTCATTGTTATTACTGTTCATCAATGCGCTCTTGTCGTACCGCAACCGTGCCTTTAGCGTCTCCTGTCTCCTATAAACAATGTCCTCTATTATTTATATGCTCTGTTTAAAAAAAATTCCTATTTGTCCAAAATTTGATTAATCCATATAATATTTACATTTTCTGAAACCTTAGTTTCTCAATGACTAATTTTAATTTGTATCATTGCGCAATTCTGTGTTTTCCTTGTTGTGCAGCATTAATATTTTGCTTCACAAATACCAAAAATCCCGTAAGGTATTTTGCCTTATCTCACCCTCGATGTTAGCAATTATGTTCTTGCCAACTCCCTTACCAAAGGAAAATTTCGTATTCAAGTAAAAAAGAATGACTATATTTCATAGTCAAAATTTGTTGCAATTGGCCATTGCTTTTTAACTATTTTTTTAAAATTTTCGTGTACAACTTTAATGGAGAAAAAAATTGTTGAATTAGATCAGTACCTCGAATTACTTGTAATCCTTGGCCAACATCTACCTCCCTAAAGTTTTAATGCACAGCTAATCCAGTAGATAGAAAAAAAAACATAACAAAAGTAAATATATTAAAATTTCTTATTAATCTTGATTCTAAAATAAAATTCTTTTAATAAGGGGATTCTGGAAGTGTCACCCCTTTCACTGTTTCACCCGTGATCAGGTTGTTTCCAACATAAATGCAAGTTTTAGTAGCAGGACCTGATTCGGCTCGGTGCGGAGACACTTTCATGGCGCACGGGAATAATTAACCTGACTCATTGACCTTGCTTAACTTCATAATATCAACAAAATTTTGCCTTGCATTATTAATAAATTGCGTTGAAGAACTCTCTTTTCTCAATGGCCCCACCCGGATTTTACACGCGAGAGACGCTCGTGTGAAGTAATGCTGATGTAGACGCTGCGGCTGTGCAGGGTTTACTTACCGAATGATTGGCGTCTGCGTTAAGGACCACGAGCACGGGGCGCACTTGGCAGTAGGAGCGCCCTATCTCCGCCTCCCACTTGTCGTTCAGCGCCTCCGACAGGCAGTGGCCATCCTCTGCGCAGAGCGGACACACGGGGGCTCAGAACTTCAACGTCCATTCACCCCCACCCCATTCGAACTTCATCACATTATTTTACAGATGCAACTTCAAGGACATGCGAGGTTAAAAACAAGCCGGTGAAAGTACAACATCCCTACTATCTTTTCTTACTCGTCACCATCTTATTTATCATATTCCTTGTAATATCTCTCCAAATTTATTATTCGTTCTTTTTATTTTCGATTTGGCAGTTTTTTTACTTTATACCTCTTTAATTCCGTGTTCTCCTTTATCAGGCGCAAGTCTTTCTCATAGCTTCACCATCTATCTTTCCTCCCCTTCTACTCTTTCGGTTAAATTTGTTCAATGTGATTATTCGAGTAGTTACTAAATTTCATCTCTACGATTTCTTAATGTATAACACAACCAATCCGTTCGATTATGATCTGAAACTCGCCATTAATAAAAACATTTTTATTTGTATACCAGCTGAAGTAACCCGTCGTTACACGGAACTCATTTATGCTCCGCCCTCTCCTCCTTGCTTGGCACCTGTCGGCCCCGCCCCATCCCGCATCGCCCGTCAAAGCCTAGCATCAACGCCTGGGTCCGGAAACAATACCTCGAATTGTTGGTTTTCAGCAACAAAAAGTTTGGGAGTGAACCAAATTTGGGGGAACATGTTCCGGTGGCAAATACCTCTATCCTCTTGACAATAATTGTTTCGGTGGTATAAACGTTATTGTGGAACAAATATAGAGACCAACATACATCTCTTTATATACATTAATAATATTAATAAGGCTATAATTATCGCCTTAACCAAATCCAGTTGCAATTTACTTTCGGTTTCTAACATTTAAACACTTAGAATATTACTAGCGATTTTGTTCGCCATCTGTTCTTGTTAATTTGTGGATTTCCGGTCGGGGATTTCTTTAGTCCGTAAACTCGTTGCGAATACGAGATACAAATTTGAGCATGCTGAACGCAATAACTAATACGTGTTTGGACATATTGAAAAAACCGTTTGAATAAAAAATAACGAAAATAATTCATTTTATGTCTATTGAAAGTTGTTTTGAAAATACTCGCGTAAGTTATTATTCTTCACCCTTTTGTAGTACAATTTTGTAGGATATTGGTAGAATTCCTAAATTCCTGTTTATTGACCGCAAACATTTTTGAATTACCTTGAACTGTGTAATTTTATTTTGCTCTGATAATGAAAGTCAATTAGAAACTGAACCAAACCTTCAATATACTGTATACTGATTACAAAATATCTGTTGGAAATTACGACAGCGCGTGCGCTTCTGGGTGATACGTACTATTTCTGTCTCCATACTCACCTTGGCCTATAAATGTTGAGGAAGAGATGCCCTCTTCTTGGCATCTTGAAAACCGTGATCCACTTGCAGGTTCGATCTGCATCAATGCATATAGCCAATTATGAGTCAAAATACAAAATTGGATGTTCACATCCGAAGTAAGAATGGCTTTAGGAGAAGTTAGCAATGCCGACTTTGCATTCTATTCTATCGTAAGAACGGTACCAAAACCGCAAGACTGTAAAATACTGTATGTTCAACAAATGAAGACCAATTGTACGATATCAAACAAACCTGATATTGTGATTTGGAATTTATAGGAAAACAATCGTGTTTACTTGTAGATAATGCTCTTGGGGACGGATAAATACCACTGTTTGGAAATCTAGACCAGTTGGTGGTTATGGTATGTAAAAACACAGGTTGTACAGATAGTCATGGGAACTTGGTGATCTTTTCTGGAAAATTTATGAAAGAATTTGTTCAATCTCCCAAGTCATTCAAAATACTGAGTAGTATAAGAAATAGAGCTCCGAAATAATAATAATAATAATAATAATAATAATAATAATAATAATAATAATAACAGTATAGTGATAACAATAATGTGCAAGTAATTTTTTGGATCCGATTTTGACAAGTAAGTCGTCTAAATAATTATGATTTTGCAAACTTTATGGATACACTTCTGTTACATATTAAAACTTTCGTAAAAATATTATTTTCATAATTCTCATCCTCATTGTAATATTTCCTTCTTAATCTTCACACGAGTACCGGCTGAGCTAGCCCAGAGACAGCTTTGCCATTGTGTCTGTTGCTACACTGACCGGGTGTGGTTGAGTCCCGACAGTGGCAGATTTTCGAAACTAGATAAATAATTAGGCCAAATTCTGCTGCTTCCTGGAGAATTCTAATGACTGGCTGCTCTGATCGGCAATTTTCCGTTGTAGTTTTTATAAATACCGCAGCATAACACTAACAACCTCTCCAAGGACCGCGCGTGATCTTTTACTTCCTCTTTATTGCGATTTCTTTTCTCTTTACTCGTTCACATTTACATGCACTACCACACATTCCGGGGGACTAATCAAGAGTTGAGAACTTGACCCAGCGGTTTTTTGTGCCCAATTTGGGGAGATACCTGAAGTACCTTATAGCACTTTAAGTCAGGATCATACTTTTATTAATATAGCATATGCTTGTTGAATTCGAATATGTGTTGAACATTTGTCCGAAGGTTGTAATGTGAATTACCAATTTCATTTTTTATTCTAAAATTGTACGTATTCTTCATCTTTCTCACTGTATGTAAAAGTTAAATATGATGAAAATTCCAATATGGTGAGGAGAAGCACCTGAAGTTTGATCACCTCGGTTCATATCCCAGTATCGTTGGGAATTGTTACCCGGTTATGAACTATTCAGGGTGAGTTCCCCTCTTCCTCCTTTCCAAACTAATACCAATATCCACTGGCTTCATTGTCAGTAAATATTGAGTAAAATATGCGAATGATGCGTGGCACTTGCCATCTTCCTCCTTTCGAAATAGATTTTCTAAGACCGTTTACAAAATCTTGAACAGAAGGCCCTTAAAATTAGAAGTGAATGTCGGAATATGTTGATATAGACATTCTCTATCTATAAACAGAGGTAGAAACTTGTGATATACAAAAGGGTAAATAAATAAAAATATCATTCACAGATTGCTGTCATTACTTATGTCAGCTATCATGGAATCAGATTTCTATGGTTAACCAGAGTGTTTCAGTTACACCAATAAATGCGCCATTTTTCCCAGGGCGTCTATCGAAACCGCTAAAAGGAAGTAATTAAAAGTGATCTGATGAGTCTTTCAGAAACTAACCGCACACATGACTACTTTTAATCTGGAATTAATCTAAAATCCTATTTTACGAGTGTAAAGTTCAAACATTAAGTAGACAAAAATAAGATGTTCCTAATCTTGCACATGTAACGAGAAAGAATGCAAAAATCATTTCGGAGAGTATGCAGGTGAGTAGTTCGTGAACACAATTCCATTATGTCGTCATATTGCAGTAGGTACCTGCTACCTGGTTTATCAAAACTCCTTGCATCTTTTTATGTAACTGAATTGATTACTGGGCGCTCCTCAATGTTCAAATGTATTTCTTAATTGAAAGTAGGTGTTTTAAGAGTGTTCAACAATTTTATATTAAATAATTGTGTGGTCATTTCTCCTTACATTTTGTATTGGCCTTCATTCCATTACTGGTGCATTCAATTCCATTAAATGCTTATGCATTATCGATTACCAATTAGCTCGAAAATGACGAGTTATAAATTAATACAAATGAGAGAAACATTCTGACAAAACGTCTGAAAATCCCCGTGAATTTCTTAAAAATAATTAAATGTGTAAAGTTGAATTTATTGTTTACGTAGTACGTATATTACTAATTTACAGTGAGTGGAAAATTCTGCAACAATGTTTTCTCAAAGTTGGTGAGAAGTTTGTGTAATATTAAGTAGACACAATTTCAATATGTCGTCATATTGCAATACGTACTTGCAACATCAATACTTTTTATGAAACTGGATTGATTACTGGGCGCCCTAATTAATTAATTGCGCAGAAACAGAACAATACAGCTTCCGATCGTACGAAATGTGACAACGGTTTCGCTAAATATCCTGAAACTCGGAGAAAATCCCAAAACAATGACACAGTTTCGATGTGGATATCAACATGTAAATGTATATTGGTGGTTCCACTTATCCTCATACAGCCCGGCCTGACGGAACTCTCAAATTCAATTCGTCACTTACTACACTGCTGACGTTATGCAACTCAAAGTCCCAAGGAAGAGGCTGACAGTCATTAAGTATATGCTATTCACGTGTTGCGTTATGGAGCAGCTATGTTTTTTATATTCTTAGTACTCAAAAAACTGTTTTACTGGGTACCATATACACTATACTATGTCATTTTTTAGTATTTGTGAGAACTGTATTTCTTAAATTTAACTTATTGTCGTGTTGTACAAGAGTATCTTAGCCGGTCAGATGGCCGAGATAGGGCAATAGTGCCGTAGAGGTGCTTGGACCAGAGTACCGCGGGCTCGAGTCCCGCCTCGAGCATGGGTGTATTTTTGTATGTCTGGATGTGTGTGCCTCCTTACCATCATCATCTCATCGGCCATACCCCCAGGGCTAACAATCTGGGGGGATAGAAATCGGGATCAGCTAAAATAGGAGCTCGGTGATCTTTTCTGGAAAATTTATGAAAGAACTTGTTTGATCTCCCAAGTCATTCAAAAGGACTGGTAAGTATAAGAGATAAAGCTCCGAAATAATAATAAGAAAGAAATAATAATCTAATAATAATAACAGTAAAAATAACAATAATGTGCAGGTAAATTGTTTGGAACAGATATTGACAAGTAAGTCAATATCTGTTTCAAAAATTCTACCCCCCCCCCCCCCCCGAAAGGTACTAGCACATGCTGAAGCAGGATGCACGCGTTGTCCGAGTTGATCTATACGCGAAAAACTAGAGTATTTTTATTGATTGTTCGTGAGCAGAATGCATGATTCGTCTAGAATATCAATTTGTGTTGTTTTGGTAAGCAGCATTTTTGCTGCCGAAGGTCGTGAGTTTAGATACTATTTTATATAAATAATCAAACTGTATAAAAGTATCTTAGATAATTGTTTGTGATAAAGGGACAATAAGTGGCAAAAATAACTGTTGCAATTAGGCGAAATAGTTTAGTTTATGAACAGCCAGGCTGGACATAACTGCATTTTCAAAACTAAAGAGCATGTGTAAGAAAGAATACAGAACTGCCCTAGACAATTGAAAGCTTCAAAAAAGTGTTGAGAGGCCATTTAAGGTTACTGACAAATGAATGAATTTCTAAGGGAACACTGCAGTATCCTACCCGAGAAAGCTGTTAGGGGAATTAGACAACGACCTAAAAATGTGTTCGAAATCCTTAATAAATTACCTGACACAGGATTGAAAGATAATAATCAAAGATAAAGCTTAAGAACTCACCATTATGCTCGCTGCGAAAACGAGACTTAATGCTGCGAAGATCATCTCGTCCTATTACTCGTCACTCTTCGTCCTATGAATGGTGAAGTTGGACGAGGCGACTGCAAAGACCACAAGGCGACGAATGCGCTCTTGTCCTTCCCAGACATGATCCTTCCTTTTTACGCTCATTTCTTCTTTTCCTCCCCCCTCGCAACCGCATGGCCTCACCGCCACCACAACCTCCGCCGTCACTGCTTCCGTCGCCGACTCTACCGTCTTGCCTACCTCCATCTCCATTCTCCCCGCAATCACCATCGCCATCATCATTGCCAACGGCAACGCCCTTCTCTCCTCCTGCTTGCTGTGCAACCGTATTTGCTACTTCCGCTTTGTGGTTATTGCGTCGTTAACTCTTTGCGTAATATTGTGGGTTAAACCATTAGTACCCACTCACCACAGGATTTGACCAAATTAAAATTTTTCAGGAAACTAATTTTGTAGGAAAAAACTCGTAACACTCTTGATGCCTTTTTCGTACACGGAATAGTTAGTTGAAAAGGGCAAGACTATTTTGTACGTCGTATATACATTACCTTTTATGAATATTGCGGGTTCGGACAAAATTCGCTGAATATGAAACTCGAGAACTCAATATTGAGGTTTTTAAGATTGGTTTCAATGATACGGACATGAGTGTTTTTTCATATATACAGCTCAATTAAAATAATATAATTTGCATACTTTCGTCGATACATTAATAAGATATTGACAAATTTTAATAATCTCCAGAAGTCGTTTCTCATGAAATTAACTACTTGTAGATTCTAGAATATTTGTCTTCGAAAATTGTCGGCAAGAGTTGGTCTGATACTTTATAAATGGTTTTGGTGGTATTTAAGGTAATTCAGACGAAAATGTATTTGATGCATTGACATTACGTACAATTATTATCGTGTTTTATTACAAAACTATAGCAATAACTGTAATTAAGAGGAAAATGTTGAAGGGAGAATCTACGACTTATTCTTCGAGTAAGACTAATCTTCGTACTTGCTTCAAGTTATATCGTTATCTTAAAAGCCATATTTCATCCCTATCATTTTCCAGTTTAAGAAGTATCAAATGCACAAATAAACAACTGTGTATTTACGAAATAACGTTGGGCCGGCTCTTCGCTCTCTACTTCCAAAACCCGATGATTGAAAGTAACATTTCAATTGTATCTTTTGGGGCCATGTGTGTGCTTGTCATACGTTCTGTTTTTTGTCAACGATTTGATGCGTATTTATACGGCACCGATTCTGATAGATATAAGTGCTGCAGAAGAGAAAAGATACTGGATTTTTTCAAAGAGAAAAATGTCATATCGAAAATTCACATTCATTCACATTATTTAACCAACTAGAATGTGTTATTAGCTCATTTATCAGAGGCTTTATTAAATTTTTCGTCATCGAGGCCCCGATAGAAACTCCAAAGGGCGGTAAAATTCTGTAAGGAGAAGTAGCCCAGACAAATTAGACCAAAATCTGATGATCGAAGAGAAAAAAAAAATCCGGAATTTTGAAACTTGGCATAATTGTTTATTGGTACCTACATATTATACTAAAAATCTTGAAGTGTGTGTGTGTGTGTGTATGTGTGTGTGTTTGTGTGGGAGGCGTTTCAAGGTGGCTTTTCTGATTTCTGAAGTTATGATATATTCAATGCACGGTATGAATTTTATTTTTGTTCAACATTTATTAACAACCTACGAACATTTTATGTCTTATCAAATCTTGTTTTGTACATACTTGGGAGTAACATACAATGTAGGCTTTCACGGCCGGTTTCTACATAATTAGAGGTTTCCGGATTTGTAGGTTGTGGTCTAACGGATACTGGTCCAAACGTTTCGCCTGCAACTGTAGCGGGCATCAACAGTGGCGTTGCTGACGTTGTTGGCGTGACTGACGTCAACGCGGTGCTGCCAAGAAGAACACTTCGCCCTCGCCAGCAACGCCACAGATGATGCCTGCCACAGTTGCTGGCGAAACGTATGGAGCAGTCTCCGTTAGACCACGGCCTACAAACCCGGAAATGTCTAATTATATACTTGGGAGAGTTATTGGGTCTTAGATTGCCTCGAGAACGAAAACTGATAATGCATTGTTTATTTAATAAGAATCGAGTACAAATAATGGTGAAGTATTTCGTACACTTTCAACATGTACATTATTACATAAGCAATATTTGAGTACAATTAAATCGTTTATTTCAGAAATCCGACAAACGCCAAAATACAAAACACACTTTAGCGACGGATTATTGTTCCAGGAGGACAGACACATCGTTTATAGCATATTTATATGAAAAAAAAATCATTTATGAACTCCTTTAATAAATAAAATACTTTAAAATTTGAAAAATTGGGAGACTTATTCTCAGTTTTGTCGAAACGAGGAATTTGGTGTTTGAAGGGTTTCTGAAATGAACGATTCAATTATCGTAAATGGAATAATCACGTTTGTCACGTACATAGAGGGACAACGAAAACAGACAATAACAGTCACACTCGATGTTTGAGGAGGGGATCCAATGATTACGGAATTGGGGAAAGCCCCAATATTCTTAAAATCACTAACAGAATCGTTTTTCTATGAATTATTCTGTTTCGTTTCCCTGGGTTAATCGGGACTCCGAACATATCAAGTCTTCTCTAATATAAAATCTTATCTTACAATAAATAAGTTATTTTTTCATAAATTAATTTTTTTAATGTATTGATTTTTTTCTCTTTAAAATAGTTTTTCAAGATTTAATACACTTGTTCTAGTGGATTTCCAGCCCTCGAACTACTTCTGAAGAGCATTTTTTGCAAGGCGTTTAACTTCTTCAGCTATTCTGCTTTTATTTCTTCAATTTTTGTAAAACCTCTTGGATTTATTATGCTTTTGGAATAGAACAAAACCACAAGGTCCCAAATCCAGAGAATACGGAGGCTGAAACAACATAACAGTGTTATTTTGGTCTAAAAGTGACGAACAAGCAGTGGTGTTTGAGCAGATGCATTCGCGTGATGCAACTCCCATGAATTGTTTCGCTACAAAACCGGGAGTTTTCTTCGGACTCGTTCACACAAAAGGCGTGAAGTAGTACTTGTCATTGACTCTACGACCTGGTGGCAACAACTCATGTTTTTACGCTGTTCAAATTTATAAAAATCGTGAGCAGAATCTTCAAATTCGATCGAATTTTAACATGCCCTTTTTGGTCTTGGCTGTTCAGGAATCTTCCATGTGGTCGAAAGTCATATCCATACTCTGACGTCATATACATGTTTCATGCCCAAAACATCTTAAAAATAGGAATAATGGGGCTTTCCCCAATTCCGTAATCATTGAATCTCCTCGTCAAATACTGAGTATGTCCTTCATTATTGGAACTGTTTCGTCACTCTACACAATCAGTAATTATTCGCGATTATTCCATTTACCATTTAGTCTCGTATAATGTTAATGTACTTTATATGTTAAAAGTGTACACAATATTTGTATTCAATTCTTATCAAATAGGGTATAGATTTTCAGTTTTCATGCCCGAGGTAATCTCGAGCCCAATAACCACAGATACATGTAAGTATACATGACGAGTCACATAACTTATTGCAATACAGTTTTTGCAGAGGGGAATGAAGGAATGGGGCTAGTTTATAAATATATTGATTTCAATTTTATCACTTGTATCTTACGAGATATTGATGTAACTTTGTTTTTTCAAATGAATTGATACATATTGTTAGTGAATCGTGACGAGCGTAAAAAGACGAATCCAATGACATACATGTTATCGTATGTTAAAAAAATCTTTTTTTAGAAATTTTATTTTTCCATCTCGTGTTAAACGGATGTTGTAACACCCCGAGCGCCGTTAGGAGGGAGAGCACTGTGTGACCTTGGATGGTGGACTGTTGAAATTATTGGAAAAATGCTTATAAATGTCTAACACATGGCATTATATTTATCATTGAATTCGTCTTTTTACGCTGATAGACAAAAAGTATTGTTCCATTAGATCAAAGTTACCTCAATATCTCGTAAAATACAAGTGATGAAATGGAAACGAATGTTCATGGATTAGCCCCATTCCTTCATGCACTTGCGTGAAAACTGCATTGTAATAACTTTAATCGTTTAAAAATTACAGGAGGTGCCTATGTGACTTACCCCACGTACAAAATAAGATTTGATAAGATGTAAAATGTTAGTTTTTTGTGCAAAATAAGAAAATACATGTTGTTGATAAATGTTGATGGCGGATGTTAATTAAATTTTTTGCGGAGTTTAAAATGCTTTAAAATTACAGTGTATTAGTATTCTTAGTTGTAATATGTAAATTGTAGTGTTCTGCCACCAGGTTCTATACCTACCTGCAGAAATAATAAATCTATCTATCTATCTATGTGCTTTAAATAATGTCAAACAAAGTTTCTCAAAATGTCAACCGTTTTCTGTACAAACTAGTTCAAAATTCCGCATTTTCATAAACGGTCAAACGCCATTTTCTAAAAAACGCTCCAAATATTTTCTTCAAATTTTCGAATGGATAGTGCAAATTAAACTCTTTATGATGATATAAAATCCATTTTGCTATATTCTTCCGGCTGTCAAAAAATTACACAAATATATACAAAAAGTACACAAAGATACTTTTTTGAAAGGTCTCTAACGGCTTTGACATGCACATTTCCAGCAAATTGTAAAAAATATTGTATTTGTGAGTAGATGTGCTTCAAATGGCTTCTAATGAAAATTTTCAAAAACTTAAAAATTGTCTGTAAAAAAGATCTTCAAATTTCGAAATTTTAGTAGCGCTTGAATGCCATTTCCTTTAAAACGCCTCCAAAAATTTCAAAGAAAATTGCCATGTAGGACGAGTTTTTACTGTTTTTTATAATTTTTTATAATTCCGTTCTACTATTAGGAAACCAAAAAAGTAAGAAAATGTCAAAATAATCACAGCTGGCGATAGGTGGCAGCTGGCATGAGTGTGTGGCAAGTCAGAATAGCTAAGTGAGACCAAAGGAAATAGAAAACTAATATGGGAAAGTATGCCATTCTGTAGCACAAATAGTTCTATCCTGATAGTCAAACAAATGTGGCGGACAATAAATGTCAGTGGCGTATCCAAAGGTTTAGAGACCACGTGCCCACCTCCTTGGATATAGAAGTAGTTTACAATTTTTTTCGATTTTTCTCTACGTATTATCCGTCCTCAGACAATAACCATCATATCGCACATGACGTAGAATAGTGATACCACAAAAAATTCCGTTCCTTTTAGTTCTACTCAAAACTAGAACCTTTATGAAATTATCGACATACCAATATATTGCTGTGTTGTTCAGTGTTTCCTACATAACTAGCTTGTTCAACTAATCTTACTAATCCCATATTGTTGATTGAAATTTGTTTTGTACAATGGTAGTAGTTACTCAAAATTGCCCAATTTTTATTATTTATTTCCTACTTGTTCAATTGCATTCCAGGGAGTTGAATATAATACTACAGAACGTAAAGACAAGATGCCAGCATTTAATTGACATGTAAATTGCCCATTTTTGAATTGTCACTTTCCTATGTGGCGTACGCTATGATCAACCACTCGTGATAAAAGTTACCAAATATTCGATTGAATACCCCAACAACTGCCATTACAAGAAGCCGCAGTGTTGGTAAAAGAAAACACCAGAAGTTTACAGGCCAAGCCCACAAGGACATCTTCCGTAGATGTATTATTCCTTCCTTATTAAGTTACGTCCGCCTGGAAATACCTTGGCTACGTCTGTGTTTTAAATACACAGTTAAACGATTTCGATCAGTTTTCTGAGATCTGATTGGCTGTTGAGGACCTTTATTTCACTGTGAAGTTTTAATTGCACGTATACCTTAAAAATAGTGGTAATCAATGATTTTTCATGAAAATAATGGGCATATTTACTTAAGTAAACGAAAAATATATTTAATTTTTGGGGAAAAATTACTACTAAATTCTCCAACTGGTTTGATGTGATTGTGCTGTACTGGCTGTTGACACACATCTTGGGAATCGTATCATCGTAGGATTATCAAATTTTCAGGACTTTACAAGAAAATAAATGGGACTGCAGACGTGAAAAAACTTACTTGGGACTTAAACTTTTGTATCGAATTTAACCGTTTAATGTCATCTGGCAAGATGTATAATAAAATAATGGACATGTATTGTGTGTGAATTTTTTGTAGTGAGCTGTTGATACTGAACAACACATAATGGATAATGGTAAGGGTAATGATGTTGAATTTGACGGTCAGAAATATATTATTATATTATTAGATCAGAAATATATTCTGATACATAGGCTGATACACCTGTTTAGTAATATTAAATATTATATTTCTTTTCATTCATCCAATGTGTAAATAATAAAATAAATTGAGCATTCTTGCGCTTATCTTGGTAACAGCACTGCTGTTCACTCTCTGGAAAAGCGGTAGCCAATCGCTGCACCACCTCCTGCTCTGCCCAGCGCTCGAACCCGCCCAACGCTCGCTCATTTCGTGACGGGTTGTGGAGAGGTTATTGGTGATTGTTCTCGAAGTGACTGTGATTAGATTATTTTTTAGTGTTCGTAGTTTCTGGAGCAAATACGTGTGACGTGTAAGTAGGATATCCAGAGCAATTCAAAGCCGATTAATATTTGTGTAAAGTGGGTGTGAAAGAAGATTTAAATAGAAAATTCATATCTTCAAATATTTCTGAGAAGTGTTGCGTGAAAAGTTGAGTATCATTTATGCAGATCTTTGATACGCGATTTTACGAATCGCAGGTATACAGTGTTGTGAAGTGATAGTTGAGCTCTCAAGAATTGTGGAAATTGTGATTGGTGCGCAAGTGTATGGGCTCAAATGAGCCGTTGCGTCGCTAAGAAATGCGTGTGTAGGAAAAGTGCTTGTGAAACATCAGAAGTGTGTGGTGGCGTACTTTTGTGCTTCGTAGCTGGACTTCTCATCACCGTGGCCTTGGTCTGTACAACGCCGTCTCTTCTCGTCGTTCCTAAATTTCCCTTGTTCCCGCCAGGTGGTTAGAAAAGCGTTTAAAATCTGCAAAGCGTCGCTGCACTCGTTCTAAGGCCGAATAGTCATTAAGCAAACGTAAAGAGAAGTCTTTTCATAGTCATATGCGCAAAGCTTATTGAAAACTGTAACATTGTGCGTGTTACAAAGGTGAACTTATCAATCGTTTAAAACATTAACATTATAACATTATCCTATTTCTTCATTATTTTGAATTAGAAAATATTGGCAGTTTAGTTTGAAAGAATTTTCATTCCCTGAAAATCATTGATCAGAGATCACAAGCATCTCAAATACGAACTAGGGATGTAGGAAATAGAATAGATTCAACAGGTTAGGATTTTAGAAATTCAGTAAATTACTGGTTTAATTAGAGCATTTGCGTATTTTCAATCGCTCAGAGTTATGAGCAGGGATAACGGTCTAAAGTTCACTTAGAGTAGGGTAGAGTATGTTCCAAACCACAGGGCAGGGTAGAATAGCACCCCTGGCAGAAGATGAGCAACGCTTTGGCCTGACGCCGGTGGAGACTGGAATCGGTGAGTGTTTTGGGTGGAGCTAGTCCCATGCCCCGTCCTATGCCCTGTGCCCTTCGCAGCGCCCGCGGCAGCCTAAAGGCGAGGCGGTTTGTGTTCCTTCTCCCGACTGTACGACGGATGACACAGGTCTAGCCACACACACAAACAAACGTACTACGATGAAGAGAAATGAGAGGAGTAAATATAAACATGAAAATAAACGGCATAGTGTGTATGCGGAGTACAAACGGTTTCCTTGCATGCACACATTTTTACTTGGGGAGGGATAATTCTTCCTCGTGCAGTCATTGGCTCCGCTCAGATATTAGATGGGGTATTTGTCCGCCTTTAGTTTAATATATTGCTGGGTTACTGCAGTCTCGTCTACTTATTTTATCAAAACATATGAGTAAATTAAAATGTAATTTGTTATTGAAGGTTATAGTTAATGTAATGTTGTTAAACTTTAATTTCAATGTTAATTAACATTAATTTTTAATAATTAAATAAAAGATCAAGAATATTTAAGCTCATTTTTGCTTGCAGTTCATTTACATTAAAATATAAATGATTGTTCTACAAATGTTGCTTGGAATATAAAATGAATTCCTAGTTCAATATTAGGATGGGCAAATGGAAGGAAAGAGGCTGCAGAGCCCGGATAGTCTGTAATAAGACTGTTTGCATAGCCATACTATGGGATCCACTCCTGTGCTGGATTACCGCTATTGTACGTGGCATGCATTCAGTCATAGACCTGGGGGACCTTGTCTGGGTGGGAAACTTACTGAGCTGAGAGATGGCATTACACCTCGCAATTTGCATTGATGTGAAGGCAGGTGACCTCCCTCTGGACTGTAGATTAGGTTGTGGTTCAGTAGGGAAGGCCACATGTCCAACTGTTGGTTTAGGAGGGACACGCCTACAAGGTTCACAGGGCAGGGTGGGTAGGTTAAGTGCTAGGGATGTGTTCCAATTCGATTTTGTATTAAAATTGCTTTCAAAGGTTTACGACGTTCCTGTACATAATTCTTGCAGTGTAAAGGATAAATCAAAGTACATATTGAATTGGAATACGCCTTCCTACCTTAAGGAAAACTGAAGGGCTGCCCATCGTTCAGTCGTCCTTGAGTAGGAAACTTTAGTTGGCGGACAGCACACTTAAAATAGGGTGGAATTTTTTTCGAAACTGCTGTGAAGTTCTATGTGTACATATTAATGAAATAAACACAAATTAATTTTTTTCTTTACAGGATCATAAGTCCGCGTGAGACGTGGCAAAATAAAAATTGTAAAGCGCATGTGTGGCAAGCCCAGACATGGCAAGAATACATAAAATCAAATTAATGTGAATAGGGCTATTTTTCAAGAAAAGTTTCAATAACACTCTTATATAGATTAAATAAACCAGCCCAATAAATTGTCTATATATAACAACTGTTCTAATAGTCCTTACTTTGTTCTAATTCTGCTTATTTTTCAGCTCTAATTCTGCTTATTTTTCAGCTCTAATTCTGCTTATTTTTCAGCTCTAATTCTGCTTATTTTTCAGCTCTAATTCTGCTTATTTTTCAGCTCTAGTTCTGCTTATTTTTCAGCATTATGGTATATTTCAACGTGTTTAAAATAACTGTAAGAATTGTGGTAAAAATGCAATGAAGGAAAAAAGATAAAATTTACGCCTAAATTATTTCCTTACACCTGCGCTGGCGAATAATTAATCAATACACGATTTACAGAGTTAGTTTTTAACTCTGTAGAAGTCTGTATTGATTTTATGAACAGATGTCTGTGCCAGTAACTTTACTGTTTCAGGTACTCTTCAATGTGATCGACAGACTAACAATCTTAAGACTGGTGAAAAAAGTGGGCTTACCGAATATGAATCTGTATTCGGATAAGACAAAGATTGGAAAGAAGTGAGCTATCTCTTGTTTCATCTCTCCGAAATGTGAAAAATAAAATGTGTAAAGACAGCGGTTTTTATGGTGACGTGGGTTAGCCACTATTTAGATTCGTTTTAAATCTCTCATCCTTCAGATTATTCGCAAATCTATAGTCAACAGATGTATTTTTTATTCAGGATCAAACATTTCTAGTTCTCAAATGTTGCTAAGCACGCTTTATTGGTACTTTCATTAATAATTTAATATTGGTACTTAAATTAATAATTTAACTATGTTCAGGTAAAAAGGTTTGGCAGGGGTACTGGAGCTAGAGAAAACCTGCACAATTTGTTTTAACAACTAAAACCTGTATTTGAAAGTTCATGTATTATTCACAGGGAAATCAAAGTAAACATAATTTGCAAAAATTAAATTGAAATTATATAAAAAAGAAAATTAAATCATAAATGATAGATTTATTTTTAGAAAGTAAGAGTGAAAAAAATGAAATATATGTAATATTTCTTTTGTTGCAGGTCCTGAGTAGTCACCTATACAGAATAAATATCGCAAGTTCTGACTGGTCCAACTTCGCTTTCTCTATCTTCTCAACATTCTCCAGACATCTCGCCCCCTCCCTTTAACATACTTGAAATCCTTTGTCACCCATTACTTATAATATTTGAGACTTCAGGTCAAAATGGAGTTTTATTCTTCTACCCCTTCTGTCCGACATTTAATTTAAAATTAATTTTGACTCTCCCGTTCATCCACTGGAAATGTATATGTGAAAATGAAATGTCTTCTAGGTATATTTTGCACTCATTTTTTTTCCTGAACTACTAAATTTATCTTGTTAACCATCACTACTATCATCTCGTTTGGGCTCTAGTGGCCGTACTCACTCTTTGATCCTTTGTTGAAGGCCACATTTCCGCTTGTTTTCCACTTTACTGTGGTATACTTCAATTTTTGTCTAGTCTTAATGCATTGTTTCGTACTACATCGTGTAAGGAGAGCTTCTGTTAGACACTTTTTCACAATTTCCTATCCCGTTGTGTATTAATATTAGCGTCTTGTTGAGAATTCAAAATTGATGTTCCTTTATTTCTGCAATTCATTGAACAAAGGACGGCTAGTTCTCTAACATCTCTGAATTTCAAAATTTTCATATGAAATGAACCAGAAACAACTATCAACTGCAATTGGAGATCTTTTTTCTCAAGTTTATTATTTTTCCAAAATGTTCAAAGTTTTCCATTGCTGTTATGTTGTTTTCCAAACTATACAAGTAGTACTTTTTATTCTATTAGAACCCATCCCATGTTCCGTGATGTCGAATTAAATTTTTATAGTTCTCTACCAGGAATAATAAATATTTTTTTAGATTGTGAAAAAATTGAATTAAATAATCGCATACATCTGACTTGTTTTTAACAATGATTACAAACTACCTTCATTTTCATTTTCTGATTAAATATTCCTTCGGACTTTTGAAGTAATTTCGTAATTTCATTGGCCATTGTAATCTTCATTGTGGCCCGGATTTTGAATCTGGCTGATCTTTTATTTCGTCCCGTGATATAGTTGTGCTACTTACGTCTATTTCTTTGCCTATATAGATACTTATCTTCAAAATGAATGTTGGATTTTAAATCTGATATTGCCTATATACTTTTCACGCTAGTGTTAAGATTTCATGAAAATATGAAACTTTGCCACTTTTTTTTTTTTGAAACAGTCTAATTACATCAAAATTTGAAATAAAGTAATTGGACAAATTGCAACCGCGCAACATGCCAGAAATCTGATTTTTATTTTTCAGAAACTAAGATAGCTATGCAACTTTCAATAAACTTTTCTGAATATTCATTAAATTTTCAGTTTCATTTAATTGTGACTGACAGTTCGAATGCAAGAAGTTGTACTTTAAAATCCTGAATATGAAACTTTTGTCAGGATTAGATATTTCGATAGTTTCGTAAACTTGAAAGACGAGCAAACGTAATATTCCTACTTGCATTATTACTCAAACTCGTTACGATTTTTGTAAGGTTAATAAAGTCATATAAATATCGAAAGTTGATGTATAAATTGCATTGAACATGTGTGGAGGGGTTATCAAATTGTTCAAATTTTCTAAATTTTACTATTCAATTACAATCGAAACTATATTGATTCATAAATGCACTTTCCTTCATACAAGAAAAAAAGTTGAGGAAAATTGCGACCATTTAAGAAAATGTTTAAAAGGTTACATAGGCTTCATTTCCATTGCCTCCAAAATTAAACCAGGAGAGGTGTACCATGGCACCCTACGGATGTCACCAAAGTATCTAGGTTCTAGTACCGCTGCCGAGAGGTCCTAGGTTCCAGTCCCGACTGAGGAAGGATTTTCGACACTAGCTAGGTAGAGTTCTGTCACTGTCTGAAGAATTCTAGTGGCCGGTTGGTCTGATGAGTAATTTTCCGTGGTTTAGCCGATCAATACCAAGCAAATGCCGGAGCAGTACCCCAACAAACAGGCCACGGACCTCACGCAATCTTTCCTTCCCATTCATTGTCCTATCCTACCCCTTAAGTATACACACTTCCTTGCACAACACTACCACACATGCCGGCAGACTTTTTGGGAACTTAGAGCTCGCGACTGCGGCGGTTGCCCGCTGGTGAGAGATACTTTGTTGGGCGGTTCTTGTAGGGGCAGACCCTTGTTGGGGCGGCTGGGGCGGTTCCCAGTTAGCCGACGGCGAGTCACGGACTGCGGATGTCACCCTCCAGCAGTGGAAGATTACACATCCCGAGCAAAAACCACACTAAACTTACGGGACTAACGACGTCAGCAGTTGACGCGCCCGGAATTGCTAATAATCGAAAAATTAAAATACCTTAATGATCTCTGGAACCGCCAAAGTAGATCTTGCGTCTGACTTGTTTGCATTGCTCATTCCAGGCTTCTAATCTGACAGGCCTGACACAGACGAACATATGATATCAAATTGGTTGAATTCTCACCACCTGATCATATCTTGACTGTATTTGAATCAGCATTAATATATATTAGTTATGGCTGTATTCATTAAAGTACTTCTCATGTCCATAATACTGTGTAGGGGAAGTAACAACCAGCAATTCTGAATATACTTCTAAATCATACAAAAAAAAATTCTTGCTAACGGGATTTAATTGAATTCAAAATCTATTATTCAAATTTAAATAGTCGAACTTACCACGCGTATTTTTAAAAACTTAAAAAAAAATAGGTCGCTTTTCAAAACCTGGATATAGCGACCACCGTGATTGTTTTAACTGTAGAGGGAACAATTGTAGAAAGAACACATAAGTACGACAGGAACGCACACAACATCCATGCCACGGTGGGATTCGAACCCGCGTCCCCTCGAGCCAAGGCATCTACGGTTCATCAGCCTTAGCGACCTCAGCTACCCAGGAGGGCTTTTCCAAGCTTGTGAAGATTTAAGTTAGTAGATGGGTGGCAAGAGGAAGTGGTTAAGGTTGATTGGGGGAAGGGATGGGAACGGGGAGGGGTAAATGGGATTCCTTTGTGGCGGTCTTACAGGACGAGAAAACGCTAAAGGGTGAATAAAAGAAAGGATACTCATACATTCAAACAATAAATTTCTGTACCCGGAGAATAGTAGTATAACTGAGAAAATGAAATCGAAAATTATTTAACTGATATAGACGTAAAATCAATTCAAAAAGACGAAAATGTTTAAAACTTTACAACTTTCAAATTTTTTTCAAGGAAACTTGTTATGGGCAGAGTTTCTAGAGTTAGCATGTATGTACCTTGTGAATTGGGGAAGTTTGGTTGCAAGAGAGCGGGTTTAATATATTTTTTAAAAGTGCTTTACATTATCTTTTGAAGTAAAACTTTTCAAATTTTTTATAAAGCATTTTAATTAAGGAATCGTTGCCATTGCTTCATTTATCGAAGGATTTCGCGTGAACCAGATAGCGTCCTAGAAGTCTGCAATTTTTAAGAATATAATAATATAATGAATATAATAAGAGAATGGTTAAAAATCTTTTCTGATCTTTTCGGTTTTGGAGATTTCTTCGTACTAAAAATAGGAGTAAAATTGTTTATATTCATCAAAAAATATATATTAGGCAGTGTTACTTTCAACCAAAAATTTAGAAAGTTTTATAAAACATTTTGGTAAATTCAGGAAAAAAAGTGCTTAGATGGCTTCAATGGAAGTTTCATATTAAGTATTCCAATAAAAAAATACAAATGAGGAAATTTGTATATATTTTGTCAATTTTCTTGGTCTAATATATTGGGTTTTGCAGAAATAATTTACCATAAACAATATTCTTCAACATGAGTTTTAATGCTGTCTACATAGTCTCTTACGTTGTAAAACAATACGGACTTGGGGTTCAAAACGTTGTCTTTCAGCTCTGAAGGTTTGTCTTTATGTACTGCTGATGCGGGAAACTTCTTTAGTCAAGGAAATTTTTTGAATTTCCTAAATTTAGTTCAATAGCTTTTTGAAAAGATGAAATATTTCTCGATAAGTTGCTTTCGCAATTTTCTGAGTATTTATCAAAAACGATTATAAAAACATCCGAAATGTTTCCGAAATGTTCTGAAATGACTTTCGCATTATGGACATCCAAGATATTAACTTTGGATGTTATAATATTAAATTTCTTTCTAGACTCTCATTAAAAATTAATAGAAATGAATTACTTAGCGTTGTAGACACATGAATACGTGGTATATTATAAATTTTGTAATATATAAAAGTTGTTACGGTAGAATTTACGAATATACCAGAAAATGCGAATGTGTTGGGCTATTATCTTGTGATAAAAAAAGCTTCAATTTTAGTTATACGACAGTTCACAAACCTATTAATATGCTTTTTCCAAGCATGGAAGTTAATGATTTTATGTGTAATATTTAAAAGATTCTCAATTTTTCCTGACGTATATAAAACAATACTACGTCATCTGTCTGTACCTAGTTATTGTACTATAACTTTTGACAGGCCTTATCGTTCAGTAATATCAAGAAACGCCCAAAGATAAATCATGGGCGCTGATTATCTCTACAAATGACCGTGTCACACCACAAATGTCTACTACAGTTTATACAAAGCTGTGATAATGAGGTAGACACGCGGAAGAAACTTACCATGTTTCACGATGTTACCAAGACTCTCGATTCTGCAGGAGAACCTTGAGAGAAAGTAAGCAAACGAGGTTAATCTTTTCAACACTCTTAACACATTCTGTACCTGACGACCAATAAGATTGACTTTTGGCTCTGCTGAAATCTCAAAGCACATTAATCAGTTGCTTAGTTAAAAACCTGTTTCACTAAAGTGGTTTAATGTTAGCATTATTAACCATGAAAAACCGCTTAGAAGATTGAGTTCATATAGTATAACTTAAGGGAATACGAAAATCGCAGCTACAATTTTAAGAAGCAAATAAAGAAAACATTCCCTACATAATAGTGCGTGCCTTCAAAAAGCTAAAGGTAACTCACACAGTTTAACAGAACTAGAAAACTAAAACGCATGAAAACAGCTTTTTCACAATCAAATATATAAAACAAGCCATCAAAGGTCAATGTGGCTCTAAGAATTTCTAAGCTTTTAATATTCCATTTATCTATTATATATAATCCCAGTGTCATGAGGTTTGTCCGGGATGAACTCCGAAATTACTGAACCGATTTTAATGTTTGTTTTTAATGTGTGCTTTTCTCCAACTTAAGAGATAGGATAGTATATTTTTCGAATTTGAGATTGCAATCTTATTTATTGCGAATTAATGGTTTTTTATCTAACAAAGAGACATAATTCGTTAAGATTCTAACAGATGACGGTATAAGGATGTCAGTTGACTGAATTGAGTGAGTATCCAACAGATGGCGATATGTTAAAAGTACTATCACTTTAATTAATAACCTACAATTTATTAATATAACCGACCACGTGTTGCTTAGTCCAAAGTATAAGAAAAAATTTCATTATAGTAAATGAAATTCGGTGAAATTCTTATTTTTTTAAATTTTTGGTGTTTATTTATAACTTTCTTATCAAAAAAAAAATATATAAGTATTATCATATCACATATTTATATTATACTGTACTAGCTGATCCAGCAAATGTTGTTTTGACATATAAATTATTACTAGGAAATAGTTTTGATTATACTTAATTTAATAATTGTTCTTTATCAAAGTAACAAATATATTTTAAATTAGTTATCAGCGTTTCTATTACTAATTATGGCAATTAAAAAATAATTGAATATCAATCTTTCAGTGCAAAAAATTATAATTTATATTCAAAAAAGTCAATGCATGATAAAACTTGGTGTATAATATTAAACGATCGCTTGCATTTGTATTTTGAAGTGAATTTTTTTTGTCATTGACAATAATATACCGATTTTATTTTAATTGTATTGTATTATTTTAATTATTATTTTCAGTGACATGCCTCCAAAAAATCTAACCTCAATAATGCCAGTAGCCGTGGCGTACAACGTAAACGTACTGAAGGAGCCTTCATGCCAACAAATCAAACCATTAGAGCAAACGCCACTGAAAGGCATAGAGCAGCAGAAAGTCGTTTGCGAGAGGCAAGCGAACATCGTGATGAACGTCTGCGGATACAAAGAGAGAAAGGTGAAGAGCGGCGCGTGAACAACATTTATCCAGATATCGAGCACAGGATCAAGAGACAGCAAACCAGTCGCGCATTAACGCGTACGCCTTTTTTTCGTCTTGCGTTCGAGTATTCTCCAGTCATCAATTCTGCTGAGCATTCAAAGATCGCCATCGGTTCAATGCATCAAATATAGATACTTGTACTTTCAGGTTTTGAAATTCCGCAATGAACCACCGGGCATGTGTTGTTCATCAGGAAAAGTGGTTTTGTTGCCTCTTCTTAGTCCGCCGGAGCCCCTACAGTCACTTCTCGCTGATGAATCAGATGATTCAAAATTATTCTTACGTATGACACGCAAATTCAATTCTTGCTTCCAAATGACGTCATTTGGTGCAACTAAAATTTGCGATTTATCATCCGATGGACGTAATTTTGAAAGTACATTTAAAATACAAGGTCAGGTGTACCATAAAATTGGTTCGTTGATGCCTACACCTAACGAAGAGCCAAACTTTCTTCAAATTTATTGTATGGGCAGTTCTGAAGAACGAGTGACAACTAGAGGTCTGTATAATTTTATCGAACTAGCAGTACAAAGAGCTATTGTAGAGTTGTTGGAATTTTTTTTAGAAAATCATAACCAACTTACTCAATTATTTAAGAGTCACCACAATTACAAAATGGCAACTTACAAATTTTTATCAGGCTGGCAGGTTCAACGCGCCAACCGTAGAAGTAGTTTCCATTATCATGGTCGGTGATCCAGTTGATAACAGAGCTATCAAAATAACACGTCATGACAGCACTGTTCATGTGATATCAGACTTACATCGTTCGTACGATGCACTACAATATCCACTGATATTCTGGCAGTGTCAAGGTGGGTATCACATTAACATTAATCAGGTTAATCCGGCAACTGGTAGGGATTAATTTTTTTAGTTTATTAGTGTTACTTTTGTAACATACCACAATATTAATTTAAATTTATTTCTTATTTTGCAGGTAATGAAATAAATAAAAAGGGCAGCTCGATGTGTTACTATGCGTACCGGTTGATAAGAGATAATCAGGACAATTATATTCTTAGATACCGTCAGCTCCACCACCAATATGTTGTAGACATGTATGCTAAGATCGAGAGTGAACGTTTGCGATACCTTCGTTTCAATCAAATTAAATGCTACGGTCAAAGGATTATATTCATTTACGGGATGCTATTATAGGAAACAACGATGAAAATTTAAACATCAACAACATTACGGATATTGACGGTTATCCACTGTATCGCCGTAGAAACGCCGACAACGGCGTCAGTGTGTTCACAATGCGAACATCAAATTTTAATCAACTAGAAATTGATAATCAGTGAGTTGTTCCATATTCGCCATTGCTTTCAAAAACGTATAAGTCTCATTTTAATGTTGAGTTCTGCAATTCCGTCAAATCCATTAAATACATTTGTAAATATGTAAATAAAGGCTGTGATTTGGCTATGTTTGAAGTGCTAGATATTAATAAAATATGATGAAATAACACAATATCAAATGGGCAGATACATCAGCAGTAACGAAACTTCTGGCGTATTTTTAGTTTTTCCATCCACGATCGAGATCTGTACAGCATCTAGCAGTGCATCTTGAAAATGGTCAGAGTGTATATTTCACAGAAGTAAATGTTATCCAAAGAGCTTTAGAACCACCGAAAACTACTCACTGATTTTTTTCCTTGTGCCAAAAGCTTGACGTTTTCGGCCAATTTGCCAAAACATTACTATATAACGATGTTCCACGCTATTTTACATGGAACAAATCGGGTAAAAGATGGGACTCACGTAAACGTGGAGTACTGAAGATATTTTGAACCGAGTGAGACAAACAGAACGATGTCCGACTAAAGATTTCACACCAGAGATGTACAATGAAGCGTTACTACTACTAGAAGATAAAGCTGTGGAAGTGTACTGTATGCTGAGAATATTTACTTTTCAGTAAAACCCAATATGAAAAAATATAAATGCATAACACGAAATAAGGAATAGTATATAAATGCGAAGGTAATATTTAGAACTAACCCACTGCAGGGCAGCATGCTATAGTTTGTTAAAGTACTAAAAGACTAAACGGTATATGCTGTTTCACGATTTCTATATAATGTGATCTAAAAATAGCTTTGGTTCCAGGTTCAAAATAGAGGTAAAGAGAGAATGGATGCCCTAACCCACAGGGCCTCGGGAGAGGTTTTCTTGTCTAAAGCTATAGCAGCCTCGAGGAGCTGCAGTTCTGCCTTCCTGCATCGTAGGACGGAGACGGGCCTAGAAACGGACCGCAGCATGACCTCAAGACGGCAAAGGAACTGACCTGTTGAAACATTTCTGTGGTCTGCGTTTAGAGTTAAAATCGCATCTTGTTCTAGCTAAGCTGATCAGCCGACTCTGTGAGATGATCACTAACTGTGAAACTAATAATCGAAATTAGAAACTCAGTGTTAAAAAGTCAAAATTTAAAATCCTACAGAAGTAAGAAATTAAACATTACCTGATGGAATTGAGAAAAGCTTACTTTCAAAGTACTTATACAATCGTCTTAAATCGTCTAGGGTAGAGTTTTTCCATTTTAATTCTTCCAATAGAGGTAAAAAACAAAAAGAAACGTTAAAAGTTAAGGTTGCTGTCGAATATATTTTAGAAGTTCGACCCACTTTCACTAGTTTTAAAACTTAAATAGAACTAGTAGTAATTAACAGAATTTACTTGAATGTATTTTCCCCCACAGTTTTAGAAACATTTAAGATTTTTACGGTTTGCGAAAGGTCACATTTGCCTACGCACGCTATTATTATTATTATTATTATTATTATTATTATTATTATTATTATTATTATTATTATTATTATTATTGCTGCTGTTAATAAAGTTAATATTAGGATTGTATTGATAGGAGTCGTGGAGGTGGACTCATGAGACTTGAGTTATTATGAGACGCGTTTCTGTCCAGTTCAGAAGCAGTGAGAAGTCATGTCTCATGGCCATTTGTTTTAGTGTCCTTGTCTAAAACTGCAAATAATTAAATAGTAAAATCTTCTAAAGTGGCATCAGGATCTCTACAGCAGCTTTTAAAACAATGGTTTATGCTAGTTATCATACATTCACACCGGTATATTCTGAAAGTTCAGTCATAAAAAAATATTTCGTCTGTTTTTCTGCAACAAATTTAAAAACCAAGGAACTGAAATTTGTGAAATGTTGTAAGGAAATTTGTCAAATAAATGTTTGCTGCTAAACAAATTAACTAGTACTGAAAGCATTTTAAGAAAATTGCGGATAAGACAGTTTTGATATTCGGGATTTCGTTATTTCAGACGATTGATTAAATGTTTCGGATAAGCGGGCGCGTCCGTCCATTTTCAATGTAGCACACTCGTAATTATAAATAATGATATGATTCAAATATATTGAATTGGATTTCCAAATCGAAGTAAAAATTAAATTAAGGAGTATCTTATTTCGCTTAATTAACGATTGGATGTATCAGACAAAAGTTTGTAGTCTTTTGCCATTATCGATTGAATAAAAATGTATTAACGAGTATGTTCAGAATTTTAACGTAATTCCGTTTCAAATATTAAGATGTTTAGTCATCTTGTGAAATTCAATGACCGACTCTGTTGTAGAATGTAGGTATTTGACCTTTTTTGTTTCAGAAAGTCCTCAGGAGCAGCTTTCAATAAGGCGTTGAAGATGTATGAAAGGAACGACTCTGAATGTAGAATTTGTATTAAGCATGTATTTTAACATTGTATAAAAAGTTCGTTGCAGGTTTCGAAATGCCAAGCTAGTCTTGCTAATTTTAATGAGATAGTTTTGAGTAAATGGACTTTCTTAAAATAACAAATATTCTTAACAAAGTCACGCTAAGTCTTAACGTTCGAAACGTATGAACGTAAAGTACTGAAAAAATAGTAGAAGCGTTAAGAAATCTGCAACTACTCAAAACTAATATTTATGTACCTAGTGGACCAGTTAGGTTTTTAAAATTGTTTGAGAGAAGTTTCAAAACGTAAAAAATGTATGTTTCAATTTTTGTGGTAAATTTATTTTCTGATCATTTGTAATTAATTTTGTGCTTGAATTTTACGAAAGTTGTGTAAGAGCATTGTAAAATGGTTTAATTAAGATGTTGCGATGTAATTTTTTATTAAGATCTGGCGGAAAAATATAAGAGCGTCACTGACCATATGGAAACTGTTGTTCCTGATCTTTGCAAAGAATTCCCATGTATCTCCCTAAAAGGTATAACAATGTTCCTGGCCTCCTACGTTTAAGTAAAATTTATATTGTTTTGACTATGGAGAATACAATTTACTTGAAATTCTTGAAACTTTAATTGAAATTATAAATTGTATAAATTTTCAATTAATTTATTAATATACATTTAGATTTAATTGTTCTGAATTTAAATGTTCAATATTCACTTTTACACGAAACCCAAAAATCTGAACAAATAAAACGAATTGAAACCATGAAGGTTAGTATTTTAAAATAGGTGGTAGTAAGGCAAATTCAATATTTCTTGTATAAATTAAACGTAAATAAAACATATCAAATAAACTTTGATATTCACGTTAAATAAAATTAAAAGTTGAATTGTGAAGTAACATGTGAGAACGTAATTTTGGTCCCAAAAATTTCAATCATTAAATTACAAAATGTCGTAGAAAACCGGTAGAGTATTGGATTGCGATGTTCAGTTGAGAAATGTCCAGGAATCGAAAATTCAATAGATCACAGCACTATCGAAGAGGAATTTACATTACTGGCAACGCAAGTCTTAGATTAACGAGGTATATTTTGCGGAACGGCAAGAGTTCATATGCAGTTTCCTATGTCTTTTTTCTGCAGCGCGGGTTACTTAACGCGCGTCAACGCGATTTTCGTGAACATGGGATCTAATACATAATTTACGCTGTGAAGCATTTTTTTCTTTCAAAAGTTGCCGAAACCCATTTTTTAAGTTTTTGTTTTACCGCCAAGAAATTTAAAAAATATAAGCGTATAGCTGGATGGTGACACTTTCTGAATTCAGCGTAGTTTCAACCGTCCAAATGTGATAAATATATGCGTTGTAAAGCGAAATTTGGCAAAATATGTCCCGGCGTCCCCAGGTCGTGCTGCCGTCTCCTTTCATATTTGATGAAAGCTAAATGAGTCTTTTGATTAAATCCCATACGTTTTCCTATTAGTTGTATGGTAAAAATATCTCTCCAAGGGCGTCCTTTTGTAAAACAATTTTGTTCTATTTTTAAAATATCGAGCCATTTATTTAAAATTTGTGCATAGAGGTTTATTTACAATACTAGTTAGAATCTAAAATAATAGTGTTTAGTGGGCCTAACAAACCTGCTCCATGCTCCATAACGGCCTAACAAGCATGCTCCACGGTTAACTTGTCTCCTGTGGTCTGCTGCTCCATGAGTTACAAATGAGTTAAAAGTTCTTTTGAAAGAACCTCTACGCACAACAGTTTTAAATCTATTAAAACTTATGATAATGAAAAGGATTAGAAAAGGCTTCGAAATTTTGTATAGTAACAAGCCAGAAACGCTAAGATTCTTTTTTATCACGATCTTTTTCAAGCATATTGTATGGAGCATGGAACACGTTAAAAATGTTGGAATTTGAGAGCTAGGTCAAATAACAATTCATTCGATATTCACTTAGATGATCCTAATGACTTTTTGCATCCACTGTTCATGAAATAGACCCTATGTTTAAAGGAAAGTCACTGCAGATGCTGGAAACATAAGCATCTCTCTCAGGTGATGGTGTGTTTCCTCAACGCACATTGCGAAGGAGTCGAAAAATAGTTAATGCAAAGCGTTTGGCCCTCAGGCTTTTTGTCGCCGCTCGGTAATTAGAACCCTTATAACGCCCTTGATGAATAAATAACTATTATCTTTAACAACCAAATATTTCTGCCGAACGAAGAAACTTGCTTTTGTACTACGACTACTTCTAACAAGACAAAACTCCTCAAACCCTTGTGATTACCAACCTAAAAAAATACTATCAACATTCCCCAGTTTCCTTGAAAAAATATACATCAGCAAATATAATCATTATAAATGATTTTCTCAATTTTTCCCAAATTTGGCATTTTCAGTAATGGTTTTAAGGCACGGTTGTTTTTGTACAACTAATTAGCAACAATAATAGCGACAATTTCCCACGTAAACGTTTTTCATTTATGTTCGTGATATCTTCATTTTCCTGAAATTATTGGGCTAATAAGTTAGCAGAAAATCGTATTTCTGTATTAATTGAAGAGCAACAAAATTTCTTTTGTGGCCACTATTTAGCCCAAAAAAGCGACAAACTCTTCTGTAGAGAGATTTTTTATTTACCACTACTTTTTTGTAATGGTCGAAATTTAGCATGTCCGTTAAGTTTTAGGGTGACGAATATTATTTTTAGATCACCAATAGTAATAACGTTTCGTATGCATAGCATGCTAGTAGTTCAATTTTTGCACTAGTGCTAAAAGTGAGATGACGCTCAAATATTCTCGTAATTATGTGAATCCAAAGAAAACATAATACTACCGTGTGACCCCAACACCTTCTGCTGACCTCAACGTGTCATTAAATTATTTGTATACTAGAATAAACATAAAGCAAAAGTCAGTAAGAATGTTTAAAAATAGTTTGACACGCGTGGTAGAAGTGATTCCGCCACGCGTGATAAATTGAATTTATTCTGCCATGCCAGTAGGAATGATTTCGCTACGTTTTCTTATAAATTTCAACCTCAAAATTTGGTTCAAAATTGATATTAATAATTAGTAAATTTATGCGGAAAGCGTTTCATTGGCACGCGTTTTCTAATTGTTTGTAGTTGAGTGCAACTTTATTTTGTTACAAAATTAGTACATAATTAGAAAAATATTAAAGGCTAATTAAATTAGAATTTCTGAGAAGAAGAGTGCGGTGGCAGACACTTTTGTATGGGGCCGCTCCCAATTTTTCGCGTTTGTAGAGTGTAATACACTGTTGAGGGAGATAAAATATTGAAATTATTCCATAAAAAAGTTAATTATATTGTTGAACTGCATTGTAAGTTTTAACTCCGAAATTTTATTCAAAACCGGCTTCAAAACTTCTCAAATTTAGACGGAATGTACTTCATAGGCTCTCGCTTTTCAAATGTTTATAGTCTACTACAATATTATTTTTTTGTTACAAAATAAGTACAAAGTTTGTAGAATATTATTGGCAAGTTAAATTGGAATTTCTGAGAATGGGGATGCGGTGGCGTACACTTATTTTAGAGCAGCTCCCAATATTTCGGATTTTTAAAAATTAAGAACCCTGAAGAGGGACCATATAAAATTTTAAAATTAATACAAGTAAAAGTTCACTTTTGTGTTAAACTACATTATTAATTTCAACTTTGAAATTTGACTCAAAATGTGTTTAAAAAAGTAAAATTTCGTGAAATGAGCTTCAATGGAACCTTTTTTTAATTGTTCATAGTCAAGTACAAAATTATTTATTTTCTTACAAAATAACTACATTATTAGTATAATGTTACAGGCTAGTAAAAATTGGTATTTTTGAGAAGGGGGTTGCCGTAGCGGACACTTGTCGTTAGAGCCGCTCCCAATATTTCGGATTTATAGAGATTAATAACCCTGATGAGGGACTACATAAAATTTTGAAATTAATACATGTAAAAGTTCACTTTTGGGTTAATCTGCCTTATTAATTTCAACTTTGAAATTTGGCCAAAAATGTGTTTTAAAAAGTCGTGAAATTTTATGAAATGAGTTTCAATGGCACCTGTTTTTTAATTGTTTCTGATCGAAAAGAAGTTTATTTATTTGATTACAAAATTAGTACATATTTAGTAGAATTGTATAGGCTAGATAATTTGAAATTTCTGGTTAGGGGGATGCGGTGGCGGACGCTTTTGTTTGGAGCCGCTCCCAACTTTTCGGATAGGTAGAGTGTAATAACACTGATGAGGGACCAGATAAAATTCTGAAATTATTACACGAAACAGTTTACTGTGTTTTTAAAATGCATTATTAAATTCAATTTTTTTTAACTTGACTCAAAATGTGTTTTAAAATATCGGAAATTATACGTGAAAAGTGCTTAATTGGCACCCGGGTTTTTAATTGTTCATAGTTGAGTACAACATTTTTTATTTTGGTACAAAATTAGTACATAATTAGTAGATAATGTTAGGCTAGTTTATTATAAATTTATGAGACGTGGGGGTGCTAGCTTGACGTCAAGCTAGCATCCCCACTTTTGGATGTGTTTTATTGTTTATAATTGAGTACAAAACTTTTTATTGTACAAAATTATTACAAAATTAGTATATAATTAGTACAAAATTATAGGCTAGTTGATTTTTAATTTCGAACAAGTGGGAGTTCCTGTTTGACTGAGGTGATTGGCAGATCTGATGTGGTCGTTTTCTGAGAGCGTAAAGTTTATGATTGCGGGTTCTCATTGAAACTTGATCACAGTAACTACCTTACTCAGAACATGAAGAATAATATGTCTGTACAACGGGCACTGATAAAGTTGTAACAATAGAATTGTTAGTTCACACGTTGAATGAAATGACTGAAATAATTGCAATGCAATATTCATTAACACATTGCACCAGGTAGTAACACAGTTCAGATTGCCATCAATGGCACAGCTTAAATGTCAGTGGTGCAGTTCAAAAACTGTTATAATGATTGGGGTTGCAATACTTGAGAAGCATGTTACGCAGCAGAGGCAGTAACACATAGTCTTACACTCGCGTATAAAAACATTGGATATTTTAGAATTAAAATGAAATACAGCATTAATTGACATTTTAAATTACCAAAATTAAGGTGTTAGTTTGTGCTTAATAAATCTTCGGAATGGGATTGCATCATCTTGCGTTGCCGTTGCAACTGCCATGTGTGGCCGAGCTGTGGCTCCTGCGAACAGAAGTGCGGTGAGGAATGGCTAGAATTCCTCGTGCCTGTTGGAGCCTGCAAGGCTTACGAAACGGTACAATAATGCAATGCACTGAATCTTCGCTTACATAGAAGTGCGTATTAAATGTATGAAATTAAATGTAGACTGCTTGCACGAACAGTTGTACACAAATAAAATTATTACCGTGCACTGAACATATATAATCATTTTTATAAGGGCGATATGTACAAAAAACGCCAAGATATTTCCAGCCTATAACTTTTAAAGGGTTAATTTTGCCACAAAACATTATAGAAACTTTTTATGGGACCTTTTGTTTACTTTAATTTTGTGTAGAGCATACGTTTCGTTAATAATGCTATTTATGGGGATATATGCGAGAAAAAACAACAAAGCAAAACATGGAAAAATCACCTTCAAACGAATGTTTACTTTAATGTGCAGTAAGTATCAACAAAAAATCATTCCAAGTTTCAAAACCCCGAAATGTTTTTACTGGATTTGTCTAATTCGACTCAAAAGATGTTTTTATAGTGAATTGTATGGAACTCTCAAGAAAACCCCAAGAGTTTGATGTAAATTCACATTGCTGCTTGATTATTTTCTTCACATTCCTGCACATGTGCCCTTTGAGGATGGGAAGTGCTAATGTATTTAATGATAACATCTGCTAATACTAATCTATAGTTCACTAATTTTCAATGCACGCAAAAATCGAAAGAAAACATTGCAGTCTCCGAGGTGTCATGGGTTTCTTCCAATGACACGTCTCTCAATCTGTTGTCTATCTAGACAGGAACTGGGAAAATTCCAAAAACAAAGAAAATCTTTTGATTTTAGTGGTGCTACAACAGCTCATACTTTCTCACATTACTTGCTACTTCAGCAATTTTTGAAAATTTAGAGAGTTTAAAGAAAATGAGACGTGCGCCACTCTTTTAACCATTCCTTATTCTATCAATAGAAAAAATGAAGAAATAATATGAAGCGGTATTCGAAAAAATTTTTATTTTTAAATATATATTAACTTCAAGCAGAAATTATACGAAAACTTTCCGTTTTTTCAAAAAATTGTACATTACCTTTTCATGTTCAAAAAATAACACATATTTTCAAAAAAATGTCCATGATCTTGTTTCAAGATGTCTTTAAAGAATATGTTTCATTAAGAAAAAAATCTGTCTACAATATTGTAGTTGCAGTAAGACCCCCAAAAAATGAGCATGTGCAATTTTTGAAAAATCATGGATTTCATAGGAAATGGGTCCTACGTTATACTGTAAACTTCCTTAACACTATCGTTAGGCAAGGTTAAATAAAACAAATGAAACCAGTTTTGAAAAAAATTGACAATGTTAAAGCTTCATGTAAAGTACCCCCAAAATTCAAAATATTCATTTCATGTTCCGAGGGTCTGGAGTTCATGTAAATCGATGAGGGAATATCAGTTTTGGAGAAAATCTTATGTGCTGTCGTTGACCGCAAACAGGTGGACTGGCGAACGGATTGGCGTTTTGCCATCAATCTTTTTTTCAGTATCAAGGACCCACAAGACTACATACCGTGTGGGAAGTAATTCACTTTATGTAGGGACAAGGTTTACCATTTTTCGTTACCATCGCCCGACAATGAGAGATTTTATGTTGAAAAATTATCGTTTTCCTGGGCCCAATTATACTTCCTGCGCCCAATTTCTGTTACGAAGTTAGGTGGAAAAGTAAAAAGCATTTTTTAAAAAATTTTCCGCCTATACGCATACTTCGGGTAATTATACAATGAATTCTTACATTCAGTGGCCATAGCGGATGTCATGCGATTGATTAAATGATTCCGAGTGCGACGACAGCTAAGGTCATTGATACCGTAAGTGTAGTGTATGTTTTCCCCCTCGGGATCTGGCAGTGAAGTTCCACCGCTGGATGTTGTGATCCGGCGCCCTACCATCGGCTAGGAAGGTTTTCCTCAACCAGGTATCTCCCACCAGCGATTCACTGCACCAGAAGGGACAAGCTCTAAGCTCCCAACCAGAATCCCGGCGTGTGTGGTAGTGCAGTGCGTGTTAGTGTATGTGTGTGTGAGGGAAGAACAAGGAAGAGGAAGGAAAGATCGCGCAGGGTCCGTGGCCAGTTTGGTTGGGTACTGCTCCGGCATTCGCCTGGTATTGATCGGAGAAACCACGGAAATCTACCGATCAGAGCAGCCGGCCGCTAGTATTGTCCTTCAGACAGCGTATTAATTCAACCTAGGCACTGTAATGACATGAGGGATTTGGAACGGAGTTTAAATATGGTTTTAGGCAGAGGGCGAGGGAAAGAAAGAGATCAGGTCCGTTCTCCTCGAAATACAATTAAACTTATTTTGTGACCTGAGAAGTGAATTTTCTCGTCACACAGCAACATATACTGGTACATTGCAAGGAAAACGCACATTATAGCATTGACTCGACCGGGAATGGAACCCGGGGCAGAGTAGTTAGAAAGCGAGCACGCTGATCAACAGCTAGCCTCGAGGACAAGTAAACAATTTCACTTATTTTAATTCCATTATTTATAGAATTTCATTCAAAAACATCGTTTGTAACCTACTGACTGATTACGACGGCAATACCTACGTAAACCGGCTCTCATAATTAATTTAAGGTCACAAAAATGACTTCCTTAATTTTATTCACGAATAATGCCTACAGCATCACATTAAGAAATGTACTGTAGTAATGCGTATGGTATGAATGTGATTTTTAGTACGTACATCTACTTCTTGTATCTTCTTTTTCGTTTTTTGTATTTTTTAAATTTTTCTTACTTTCTGTTAATCCAATACATGTTTTCAAATGCGTAAATGATTCGTTATTTAGTTTTAACTTTTGATTATTAATTTAACTGAATTGATTGTTACAAATCTCATCGTGTAAATGAAAATTTAATGTATCGTAATAATAGTTATAATAATAAAACATAATAATTGATAATATTGATCATTTTTAATATAAAAATTAAGCCTTTCAGATATTTATAGTCATAATTATTGAACAGGAGATTAGTCTTTTGGAAAATTGTTTTTCCATTTTATTCGAATTCCTACTACTCTAGTTTATCCTCAATTAAAACTTTTGGTGCTAGGCGCAGACGGAACAAGAAATAAAAATTGTTTGATTTGTTATATATTGTTTAAATGTTCAGACTTATAATTAAAGATATGTTTTAGTGATAGAAAAGAATCAGGGTGCCTTTAATATTTTCCGTAAAATTATATTTTGTGTGATTTGTAAAAGATTAGGTTAGATTGCGCAGAAGCGCTTGTCATTGAAATTGAATACTGAAATCTAAAAATGATGGGTGTGTACGGTGTTCGTTGTAAAAAAAACTTGCCTTTATAGGTTGTCAAAAATATACTTGACAAATTAACCAGATTTTGTTTCACTTTGTTAATTGAGAAAGTGCATTTCTTATCATATTCGTCGAATTTAAAAGTGTTTATTTCTAATTCTAGAAAAGTTTACAGGAAAGGGGATAAATATGTTTGGATATTGTAGTGGAATATAGAGGCAAGTGATTAGTGATTTGAAATAATTCACTATGTACCCGGATAAATAGGAAGCTCCGTATTTACCCGAAAATCAGATTTAATAGGAAGAGATTTTTCCTAAAAGTCATTCGAAAAATACGGGGTCGTCATGTATTCGCAGATTTAGCCTATATTGTTAGGATTTAAGTTTTTACATTGGCTTTCCATGTCACGAAATTCGTAAATGTTAACATAACAATAATCTGCAAATACGATAAAAAATACCATGCATGTATATACAGATCGTTGCATTCGCGGACGTACGAATATTATCTGCATCCATCACTATTTAGCTGGACGATTCAGACGCTATTTTTGAATGGGCTGGTAAAGAGAAATTCCCAAACGAATCGCACTGTCTCACGTGAAACGCAAGTGAAAATGAATGAAAATGTTTGCAGAGATTTATTACACGATGCGCATTACTGGGCCAACAATGCCGCACAGATTCGACGCCCGGCGAGTGCGAATATGCGTTTTCAAGAGACGTAAGTTTAAAAAAATCACCTAAATAGACGTTTTTATGCTCTTTAGCTGTATGTATTGTGGCGTCACCAATTAATTAATATAATTTTATTGTGGCGTCGCCAATAATAAAATAATAATCACATCTGGAAATAGCTCGCGTCGAGGCAGAAGTAGGTCGAGGGAAGATGCCTTTGTCAAACAGGGCTTGTCCCGACCGCACTCAGCCTCCTTTCAGAGGCGGACCGTTTATTGCCCCCCTCATAAAAAGACATAATGGCCCAGGCCGAAGCCCGGTCGGACAATGCACGCCCTCGCGCCCCTTTCTTTGCCACCACCCTGGTAGGAAGGCGGAGCCCCCCAAAGGGGTTGGCCGGGTGTCAATTAAGACGACGACGCATTTACAACACGTCGTGAACGAGACCTTTTCTCGGCCCTCAACCGATCCCTTTTCAAACAATGCCCGCCCCCACACCCGTTTTGGCACGCGCCTGGGCTAGGCACCCGAATTCCCGCAGGGGCTGTTTACAAACTAAATACAGTAGGCTGTCGATTAGCCCATGCCGACCGTCGAGGATCCGTGAAATGCACTCCTGCTTGAACACGTGTCCAGACAGCTGCCAAAAGTTTCTGGAACCGTTGACAACGGGAAGCGAGCGAGAGAGAGAAGCCGGTGTCAGACAGAGAACAATCTACGGAAAAATACGGGAAAATTGCCACATGATTGGTTAATCAGAATTCTGCGACGCAGCCACCCTCAGCCAATGGGAAGCTTCGCCATGAGGGAAGGGAGAAATCCAGAGTTAGAAACATTTTGGGAAGGGGAAAGGGAGTTTTCATAAATACGAGATGAGAGAGGAAACTAGGCTAACTTTTATCTTGTGATCGGAGCGCGACGGGGGGAGGAACACTCCCAGATATAATATTTTTGAGAGATAATTTTTGAGAGTTACTTCGTGATACTTCTGAGATACTTCGAGATACTTCCAAGATACTTCTTGGTTGCTAAATTTGCTTGATTACTCAGTTACTTACGATCGGGACGCGAGTTTGGGGAAGACTTTCCCAGAGTCGAATTAGTTAGGACGCGACTAGTGGACTTGTCGCGGAGGAAACTCGGGCGGGAGACTACTGGATCCCGCGCCGTTTCCGCATCGGCCCGCCAGCCTTTGCCGCCTCCCGCGTCGGGCCCATTGACAGCCCACCGCGTTACGTCAACGCCCGTGGCCACTCGCCCCACTGAGCCTGCTCGAGCCGGCGACCTGGGATTGCCGCTGCCTGCCGAGAGGGGACGCGCCGCAGAAGGTCAGCGACCCGGGACTGCCGCCGCCCCTGCTTCGAGGCTGCCGCCCGGCCCGCCCGCGGAGACAACGCAGCCACTGGTGAAAAACTACGAGACGAAGCCGTCTCGCAGAACAATCGTAACGGCGAGATATTGTTAGTGGCCGCGCTCAGGCCCAGCAAATCTTAAATAGGGAATTAGCAATTAGTAATAAGGACAATAAGCTGACAGAGCAGAATTAGCATGAAACTTGCGTCGCCCTTTGCGACATGTAACTTCCCTGGCAGCTCTTGGTGCCAGGAATAAACTGTTATTTGTTACAAATGACTCTGTGCTAATTCATGACCTCCCAACACTTCCATCCAGTCACATTTCAGGAGCTGAACCTGGCGCCCTCCCCCGCTTACATTAGGTTTGTTTACAGTATAAATAAGTATTATACATAGGTGTTATGTATAAATTAGCTCTTTCGCTGAAAATCAAATTACAGTCGCTGGCTTTGTTAGCCGAATTGCTTAACTTATGCTCCGTGAAGTCATGGAAGTTAAGCAGATCGAGACTCCACGGATTCCTGTGTGTGTTGGCCATCTAGAAACCTTGGTTACTAATGGCCCCTGGACGAAGGAATAAAAGGCAATGACTAACTGCGTCGTTAAGAGACAACACAAAATTGAACTGTGGATTACTCCAAGAATGTAGTATATTCTCTACAGCCAAAAGATGGCTAAAAACATTGTTGCAAAAAAAGCGCAACAGAATTAGGAACACATTTTGTTGGCGCCAGAATATACAATATTTTATTTACGAATAAAAAAAAATGTTGCATCCAAGAAGGCACAATTTCATGACAAGATGATAATTTGAAGAGGATGTAATAGATATTTTTTGTATTATAAACGACCTTTTCGGAGCCGACCACCATTTTCTCGCACAATGTCAAATACGCGAGACGTCACAAGAAAGTTGTTTCGCAAAATTAAGTTTGATTCTCTTATAAATTTATAATGCTGTTACCTCAAAAAATAGCGTGTGCAATTCGTTTATAATGTTGCTTCATTGCATTCGTACAAATGTGAAAACTCGCTTTTAACGTCACTCGTTTTCAAAACATATTCTCATGCAATAGAGTTGCTTTACATTATAAACTAACTGCGTAAACGACTATTACGAAATAAATATGGTAATACATTAGTGCAATGCTAGTTTGATGACGAGTTTGATGCAAGTTTGATGAGCAATAAAATAATACGATACGAATATCGTACAACGTTTCATCCACTTTGTAAAAATTTCAAAGCACTGTAATTTTCATGTAATTTACAACTGTGAGTAAAATGGTTTAACAGTGAATTAAATCGCAGCGATGAGGTCAATGAAATACCTAGAAATAAATACGTTTTTTACATTGCTATGAACAATTCACAATTACCCCAAAGAATGAAAAAAGTTATCTTTGGAAGCGCAAAGAAAATCCTACTGGAAGGCTTGTGCTCTGTCGTAGATTACATTTCCATATTTTGTCCCTATTTCTTCCGGGGTTGGGCCACCGGAGTGCCGTGCTTCCGGGCCGGGCGGTTGTGCACGTGCAGGGAAGCGGGCCGTGTCCGCCGGATAGCAAGATAGGGCCCGCGGCGGACTGTTCTTCTTTGCCGTAGCTCTCCTTTTCGAGCTCGCTCAAGTTATTCATGTAGAGTATACGTATGTCATTTTCGCTAACAATTCACGCCAACATATTTAGTTGATTTTCATGTCTGTAAGCAATTTCTTACGGACAATAGTTACATATGCTTGTATATAGAGCGTGGCCCATCATTTCCTGTTAAAATTTTTTCCAGTTTATCATCATTTTCAAAGCATTTCAATTTGATTCACTGATAAGATTTTTATTTTCTCGCCTTACGAATTCTTCGTAAGAAGAGAAAGTCATGTAAATGAGGCGGAAAACGACTAATTTTCGCCAGAAAAAAGTATTATGTGATTTTCAAATTTGCAATTTTTAATTTTCATATTTTCTTAGCTTCGCAATGCTAAAGCTGAAACAGTTGTGTCTTGAGTAACATATGGAAGTGCATAGGTCTTGTCTTCTTGCATTGTCGAGGTTAAGTTGGGAAGTTCGAGTTGATCACTTGAAGCCAAGAGGTTGCCGGTTTGAGTCCCACACCGAGATATTAATTTGATGAAAGTGTTGTTGTTGTAAACTATTCGATAAACTTTATTGAAAATCATTCGAAGCATTTCTAAACATTTTTTCAACATTCTCTTGCGATTTGTAAAACGTATGTCACGTCAAATCAATTGTTGAGTTTCTGTGCATCTGTATGAACCAATTTAAGTAAACTAATGAATCTATCGACATGCAATTTAAATATATTATGGACACTAGCCATGTGATCAACATATATATCCCTAGCGGTTCAGAAATTATTCGTACATTCTCACCTTACGAATTATTCGTAAAAAGAGAAAGTTATGTAATCTTGCGCCAGAAAACGCTGAAATTTCGCCAAAATAAACCTCATTGCCGGTATCTGGTAATGAAATGTGGAGGAAGTCTTTTGCTAAATTCTGAAAAAAATCTCTAACTTGTGGTATAACCAGAATCCATGTTTTGTTTATTCTTGATACCGAAAAGTCAATTGATAGCAAAATATCCGTCTATTTGTCTGTCCATCTGTGGTTAACGCTAGCGCCTAAAACGTTCAGCTATTTTTCTTCAAAATTGATATACCATGATTGATCTAAACGGACTGGAGGCTTTGGGAGTTTCTAAGGGATATTTTGATTTTTTAAGTTTTTTTTTACGTAAATCGGACATTTACCTTTTTATACCTTGGTCAGAGTTCGAACTGTGCGGTGCTTCTGTGGCGTAGTGGTATGAGTGCCGGGACGTTAACTCCCAGGATCTAAGCTCGAGTCTCGGAGCGGAAAAATAATTTGTTGCTTCACAACACTGATTGGTGGTTATGGTGTAGTGCAATGTTGCGGAGCGTTTAGAAACAGTGCGAGAAAGTATGTGCTTTGGTGGCTCCACTAGTTCGAGTATTTTACACTGTTTGAAGAAAAAGATATACTTTGTCAGCTGTTTAATTTCCCCGTTAAAGTACACATTACAAATAAAACTAAACAAATAGAAAAAGTAAAACTCTATTATTTTATTATTATATTTTATTAAGGGATGTGAGAGAATATTAAAAATAATCGTGAGTTTAGAGGTGTAATAAGACAAAACAAAATTAAATAGGAGATTACTCAATAAATACAGTAAACCTAAGAATAAAAGGAGCCAGTTGGAGGAAGAGACATACAGAAAGGAGGCAAATGTTTGACAGAACGCAATGAAACCAGAGGATATCAAATTGTTATTTATTATCATACACATTACAACAAAAGCAAGTATCTTAAAATAAAGATGGAAGTGCGCGGACCATGGGCTGGCGCAGCTTCTTTGTACAAAGGACGTCTTTCGCAGCCGGAGCGAAAGGGGAACCAATCCGAAACATAGTAGGCCAGGAACGGCCAACACCCAATTTTACTTGCATTATAAATACATTCTTAAACTTGGATTACGAGTATGTCATGCAATATAAAATTTGGCACGCCGTAGCATTAAGTTAATTTATGTTGTAACTAAATAAAAAATCGCAATTATATTTTGAGCAGATTGGAGGATTTTCATTATCGTTGCTCAAGTACCGAAAAAATTAAAAATTAAAATGATTTGAATACAATTTTCACTAAATATGTGTTTTTATTATTAGTTTCGTCTCAGACTGTATAAAGTGATATATACACAATTTTCATGACTCAGCAGCAGTTTAAAAAGTTGAAACGCGTAATTGTATTATAGAGGGTTATTATGAAAATATACACTTTTATGTGCATTGTCTTCATGATTTGAAAATTGATCAGCAAAAACATAATCGTACATTATTTTTGTTTATCCTTCAATACTCGAATCTTTGAAAACTTATTTTTTAAGACAGAATGTGCAAGTTCGCGGTTATTCCCAGTAGAACTCATAAACTAATTGTATTTTCCATTATGCTAAGTAAGAAAAAGTCTGATTATCTAAATACAAAAGAGAAATTCATTGGATACGTTAAACTTTCTACAAAATCCTCATGAACACTTAAACTGAATCAGCAATTATATCTCTGGATATTATCAGTTCCATTCAAAACAGCACAAAGATGTAATTGCAAGTATATGGCACGATTCATTAAACCTCATCGCGCCCATGGGCACGTGGGGTTTCTACGCTTCAACAGGTTCCGCCCTGGTCAGCTCCGGGCCTGCGGCGGTCGCCGGCGTTGGCCAGAGCTGGGGGCGGGCGACGGCAGGAGGGTCTCACGGGGGTGGGCGTGGCAGGGAACGTGCCCCCGTGGGCGACTAGAGGAAGCCCGGCTGATGTCTGCTCCGGAACCACTGCAGGCCTGCAGCACAAGCGAAAGAGTGCATTGAAAGTACAGCAGGAAAGAAGAAAATGGTATTATAGAAATTTAACATACAATAGAGTTATATTAAAATTTGAGGGTTGTGTTAATAGTCACAAGTCACAGTATTCACAGGAAGTCCGCGACTATTCGATAGGGTTAGCATATCGATTTTTGTCCTGTCATTGACGTCGCCTCAAATGTTTCATATATTTAAATTTCGAACCAAGCCGTTCGTATTTGTAAACATATGGTCCAAAATCTAGGTATTAGCATTTACGAATAGAGGAAGACTTCCTATGGCTGGTGTGACTTATCTTGTTACTGCCGCAAGTCCTTCAAATCTAGTTACTCTCGACGTCCGGACATGGTTTTACGCATCAAAATACTATATACTAAAGAATTATGATAGCACGTACTTTCTCATGTTATTTGTAATGGCTCTTACCATTTCTTGAGAAACACTTGTCATACAAAACGCAGAAGATTTAAAAAAAAATTAATGTAAATAGCTATTGAATCATAGAATTCAGTGTGTTGTGATATATCCTTTAATGAAGTTTTAAGGAAGTAATTGAATCAGTTTCCGAAAAAACACTTAATTGTGGAAAATTGTCATGCGTTCACTTAACGTTACGCAACACCACTGAGATTTTGAAAAAAAACTGTACATGAAATCATTCAAAATACTATTACGGAAAAATAAACTACATTACGAAATAAATATGTAAATTCTATGACGAAGATGAGGATAACTTTAAACTTTTTCAATTTTGCAACTTTCAGAGGATTTAATGAAAGTCGAACCTATATCATATATACAAACGCACTTTTTGCTATTCGGACAGATATAAAGTATTCCAAAAATACGTTTCAAATGCCCATGGCCTTGAATTTGGAAAGATCGATTGGAGAATATTCGTTTGGGGAAAATCCTTTGCATGGTTTGGACGGTAGCGATGTTCACGGGAAGACGTTTTCGATACAAACGCTTTCTCGGTATCAAAGATTCTCAAAACGTGTGTTTCCCCCAAAACATCGACATCCATTTTCTCGACAGCAATACACAAATTTCTTTATTTTTAGAGGAGGCACACAATTGTTAGCCAAAATGAATTGATCGTTAATAAATAATAATTTACCATCCATTAATATCTTTAAAAGGATTCATTATTAAATAAACGTCTTATTCAATACGACTTACCTTGTTTTATTTGCTTTATAAACAGTCACAGTCCTTATGGTCCTCCACCTCCACTTGCCCGCACTTGGTTACACCCATAGCGTTTTTGCGTGTTACCTGCACCAAAAAGCGTATTTATGTTACGTATGACAGCATGATACACTTCGTAAATGTGGGAAGGATTTCAGAAGAAAAAAACACAACAGATGGGTTGAGAGAAAGTTTTAAAGTATTAAATAGGAAACTTCATTAGAAGAGGATTGGGAAAACGCAGATACGTGGTTGAAGTAAAAAACAATCGAGCAAGGTAGGAAATTGGTAATTTAGAAGCATCAAATCTTAACTTTCTTGAGGTCAGAAGAAAATATTTTTTAATTAATTAAATTTCTCTCAAGTAAATTCTAAACTTGTAAAAGCTTTTTTATATAGTTAGTTAAGCCTGTTAAGTTGATTTAGTCGGCAACGTTCCTTTATTGAAAATGAATGGCGGAAAGAAAACCATACGGTGAGAGACTGAATGGTCTGTTATTACCTTCCTTATCAGTAACATGTTGAAATCATGTTACATTAAGTTTGGAAATATGACTACCGAGAACTTCCTATACCCCCTGCTTCATTTCCTATTCCTTCAACGAATCGTACAATAGCAAATCATTTTCTAAACAAATATCAAGTGTAGTGCGTTTGAATTAAAACAAATTTTTAATTTCACCTCTTCCTTTGAGTGAAATTGTTTTTTTTTTCCTTTCCGTGAAATTTTATTTTTTTACGTAAATTTGTACTGTTGTTGTTGTTATCTTTGCGAAAATATTTATATGCCCGATGGAAATTATTCACAGGTGTTAAGAGAACACTCTTGGCAATGCCTATTTTCTCAATTTGCGGCACCAAAGCTATTACGGAATTTAATCCAGGCAACTCAGCTTTCGCAAAGCTGGATGATACCTCCCTGACTAACTTGAGTCACTAAAATTAGCGTAAACGAACATAAATCATTTCATATTAATGAAAGAGCTAAAATAAAAAAAAAACAACGAAAATGTTGCAAGCTTCCAGAGTTCTTTCGGGTATATGCAAAGCACATTTGGGGAATAATTTCTCTTAGTTGTAATACGCTAGGCTTGTCCAAGGTTCGCGTTCGGGAATGAGAAGGGTAGAAATTAAACTACAAAACTGTTCATAATCTACTTTGTATGCAATCTGCATTTTACTAGGTAAAATTATTGATGTGCATTTGCATTAATACCCAACTTATGATTGTACTTTATATGTATTTATTAATAATAAACATATAAACATTTATAATTAATATAATAAATCGAAACATTGTTACTAGTTGTTGACTGTTGCAAGAAAGTGAACTCATTTCATTGAATTGTAGGAGATTTTCTGTGTATGTTTTTACTAAGGTTTACTGTGTAAAACAATAAACATAGAACCAACCCACAGAAATAAATAAATAATGCGGGACACCCTGACAGCGTCGTCTTCCTTTACCTCTACTGGCGTTTGATTCAGGAACGTCCCTAAAAAGGTGCTGCCCCAGCCCTTTCCCCTCTACTAGCTCGCAAGCTCGCCCTCATTCTAAGAACGTATTTCGGAAAGCAGGCCTGGAATTCGCAGCATTTTGAAGACGCGTGCTTACCTGCACCCTTCGCTTCTCCTTGTGCGTGGCCTGGCACGACACTCCGCTCTGCGCGCAGTGGCCCACGCACCGCTGCGCCTCCACCACCGCCGGGTGGAACTGTCGACACACGCAACAGCACTCTCAGCAAGGAGGATTCTTGGCAGTCCGGGAGGAATCAATAGATTCTTGGCAATCGAGGAGATCCTGCGCCCTAAGCACAATTTTCAACGTTTCGTCCGCCAAACTGCGACCTTCTTTAGGGCGAAATATCTGAGGAAGGGCGCTGTATGGCGGTCGAAATGTTGGCGACGTCTCTCCCTTAGCCAAGAACCGATTGATTCCGGTCGCGGAAGCCTGAGTATTCAGCAGAAGTGCACCTTAACCACTAACTAACCACATGACGCGCGTAGACTCTGTATGAAATTCAAGTATGAAATTGCCTATTCGATTATTCTCTAAACGTAGATTATTCTCTAAACGTGGATTATTCTCTAAACGTGTATTATTCTCTAAACGTGTATTATTCTCTAGACGTGGATTATTCTCTAAACGTGGATTATTCTCTAAACGTGGATTATTCTCTAGTGGACTACGCGCGATGTTTCTTCCTTCATTCGCCCCCTTCTCTCTTTAATCCACACACTGCACTTACTGGCACTGCACTACCATAGAAGTCGTAAACTTAATTTGCCCTAACAGGGCTGTGCCGAAACCGGGGAGACACCTGGAGGAGGGAAACCCCACCAGCCTAAATTTATGCCAGCGCCGGATCTGTCGTTCTAGCGAAGAGAACACCGCGCCTTTCCCGGGGTATAATGTGCACTTACGGGGCTTATGATCCAAGTAGTTGGCGCGCCTAGAATCAATTCTCACTCCCTCACAGCTGTGGCTGCTTTGTCCTGTGCTTGCAGTATGCGCGCCAGCGCTTCACTATGAAACGAATACCAACTTTAAAAAACGTCGAAATTAAAACATAAGAATGGTGGAACTTAATTAACACTTCCAGATCCTAACTACTGGCACAAGAAGCTTACCGCCGTTTGAATCTCCCTGCAGTGAATTACAACATACAGTTTCGCACTATTCCCTAATTGTTCATCCCCAATTGAAGGTAACAAGGATAGTTCGTATTGACGGAGAGGCTGGCGCTATTGGTCATCCTTAGGATTGGCTGTGACATCATGTGGTTCATATGTCAATCACAAAAACGTTGGCACGTGTTGTAAGTGAAACATTGGTAACAAAGTACACATTTGGAGACGTTTTAATGGTAGATTCCTAAGGGTTGTGATTGAATCGATTCTACTAAACAATATTAAGTGTTTTCAACCTCTGAGCTGTTAAGTAAAGCAATGGTTGCATTCGTAGCAAGTCTCCAGTCATGTGACTAAAGACATTTCCTGTCTTCCACAGATTAGGCGAAGATTAGTTGACTGATTAGCGGCGTATACGCTCTTGTTTATCGTGACGTAATGTATTGCGAAGAGAATTCTGAAGAGAGGGCGAATTCTGACTTATTCTCTAGTTTTAGATATCGCCAAATATTCTGCGAGGTTGAATGCTGCTGGAGTAATGTTGAGTTCCGTGAAGGACGTAGAAAGCACGTGCGCAACCTATTTCTGCCGAGTATGCAATACATCGGTTTCATTACTTCATTTGGAAAAAATAGTGACGTGAATAGCTTAGAACTGCATCCAACGCTTTCAGTTCAACATAATTGTTATTTCTCTGACGAAAGTTGAGATTCCAATTGTTCGGCCTTATAAATTGACACGGAATTTATTTATAAATAAATTTACAATTTCATTTTTATTTTGATGATTTTCACTAATTTGAAAACATTTGAATACACATTTTAGAACTATACGATATATACATAGTATTTTTCCAACGACCGTATCTTCTGTAGTTATATTACAATATACAAAAAAGGAAAAATTTATTGAGTGTGTAGACCTCTTTGCCTTCGTGCAAGGACATAATATTTCTTAAAATTGTGATGTGTAAGTTGATTTCTGAAATGATTTGTTAAATTTTTACCAAAAGAAATCACGTCATACCAAAAGAAGACAAATCAAAATGATATCCTTTCGTCAACACATTTAATAATGAAATGCGGGATATTATTGTCTTTTATGGACTGGTTACTAGAAAGAGTGAAATAGGTTCAGTTTTATAGAAAACTTGGTATTTATTATTATCTCTGCATTGTCGATGCAAAATGATAGTATTTTTTTCTTGAAGTGAGAAGTGTTTGGGCAATGGAAACCAATGTGTTTACGAGTAGTCGATTGTACAATAAAAATCACAATCTAGAATTTGTACAATTATACATTTATGCAATTGTTACACAATGGGGAAAAACTATTTCGAAATCAAACAGTTCGATTTATCTGCTGGTTTTTATGTATTACAAATCCTGAAATGCAAAGCTTGGAAATTACCTCACTTTGTATGAAGAGAGATTTATATTTTTAATTGAAACAAAACAGTAATTTAATCTTGATTTAATCTTGATCAGTTACTTATTTTGCTCATCGACGCGCCATATATGAAATCGATCGCAGTCATTGCGCTCCAATAAACATTTAGAGCATCATATTCGTGTTTTATACTCATCATAAGACAACGATTTAACAATTTGATTACCAGAGGAGAAAATGTTCAGTTTGGCTTTTATCTCATTCTTAATTGCATACTACTATACGTTAAAGTTGTATTAATTGTAAAATATAAAAGATAATACAACACTTTTTTTAAAAAAACGTTACTCACCACATGATTGTTGTCTGTATTAATTTTCAGCAAAACAGTGCGCACTTTGCAGTAGGAGCGTGCGATCTCGTCATCGTACTTGTCTTGATACTCTTCGCTCTGGCAGTGATCCTCCTCTGAACATATCAATTACATCCAATCGTAAGTCTTCTGTCACTGTTGAGCGTCTAAATAATACCATTTTCCCAACCCATACCCTATTTCAATAATTTTTCTTACAAGAATATTGTGATCAGAGACTTTCATCACCATTGATACATTTATTTTATACTTTTTTTACGGTGAATGAATAATAAATTTACTTAACTGATAAAAAATGTAATAAAATGAAACATTATAAATGTGGCAATAAACTCTAGAAAACATAAATAGGTTATAAATATAACCAATAAATATAACTATAAATTGTATTTTTAATCATTTAGGATTTATTGTTAATCCTGTGAATAAAGGATATCAGTGAATAAATCCTGCTATAATAGCAAATACTGCTCCTATTGATAAAACGTAATGAAAATGGGCAACTACGTAATAAGTATCATGCAAAATAATATCAATTGATGAGTTGGCAAGAACAATACCTGTTAAACCTCCAATGGTGAATAAAAATACGAAGCCTAGTGATCATAGTAATGAAGGGTTATATGATAATTGAGATCCATGAAGGGTGGCAAGTCATCTAAAAATTTTAATTCCTGTTGGTACTGCAATAATTATAGTTTTGGATTTTTAAAATCTCATGCCAATGAGTGACTTGCCCACCTTTCGACCCTTTTTTAATATAATAGGAAACATCTTGTTTAAATAATTGATCATAGAATTACGTTTGACACTGTGTAACTTTACGATGATGACAGCGAAGGTTGAAAATACATTCTCTCAATGTTTTGTAAACTAAGTAACCTTCTTGGGTATATAATTACATTTTTCCTGACATTTAAAGAATTTTTTTTATTACATAAACATTTTGGATGACTAATTTTTAATAGTGGTTAGATGTTCTCATCATTCCTATATAAAAAATTACATTATTGAAAATTAGGTACAGCACATTTCTAATAACATTCAACAAACCATATTTTATAATTATTTGTTTCAGAAAGTTGTAGTTATAGATGGGAGATAATTGTAGTTATTTATTTTCAGGCATGAGATAACTCGTGGTGACATGCGAATCGAATAAATACCTACGCATTTAATCATCTAAAACCCGAATCGTCTAATGTATGTGCATATTTGCTTGCTAGAACATCAGTATTGCCTCTAATGTCTATGTGAATAGTTCTGCATTCTCCCGTTTATTGACATTGGCGTCAATCATTTTTTCGAAAAGCATGATGTGTCATTGATACTTGCCTTGCACGTTGAACACATGTTGCTCTGATGGAATCGATATGACGCCGGAACATGTTTGCAATGAACGGCTCCAGCGAGCGTTCTGGCCGTGCACCTGCAACGAAGTGAAAAGCGTCAACCTGCAGAATCCAGTTACAGTAATAGCAGATCAAAATATATAAATAAACTTGGTTGCGCATGAAGCACGGCATTATCTCTCGATGTACTCGATGAGGTGTTAGGCTTCGTGTATTACAAAAATAAATTGTCCAATGTAATATCTATAACATTTTCTGCACTCCCGAGATTCTATCGTAAAGTTTGAACGATTAAAGAAAGATAAAAAGTTGTTTCTTCGCGTGTTAATACGCATGATTTAAGAATATGGTTCTAGAAAAGTTTTCGGATAGAACGTTTTCAAAGACAATGAAACATTTTAAACTGACATGGTTGCTACAAAATGTGATGCTTTAGTGACGATATTTAGTGGTATAATTCGGCGGTTTTTTCGGCGCGCAAATAGTTTTGTCAGTCCGAGTGATAGGGGGTTACAAGGGGCGGCAACCAATCTTGCACGTTTGTAGAGGGAGTTGACATCGCGCGCAATGCTTTGGAACTCGATGTCTACGGAGGCTGATGGGTTAAATATCCCTAGCGGCGACACGTGCTAGGGATGAACAACGTTGGCGATTAGGGAAAGCTACAGCTGCTGAATTGTAGAGCCATCCCTATCAGCTCGAAGAAAACTTCTACATATTAAAAATACAAATTTAATACAAAGATCATGTAAATCATTGTAAAAACTTCCTGCGTAAAAATCAACTAATTCGGTAAGAACAGAATAGAAATACAACCGACAAGGGAGGACAACCCCGAAGAGGGAATACCAATATCCCTGCTCCCGTGATAGAGGAATAGACAGGCGTGAGATTTGAGAGTTGTTATATTCCCAATGCAGAATCCTTAAGAGACTGTAACAAGTATCAAAGGAAATAAAATCGATTTTTCAACGGGAAGTGGTATCCAGTATCAACAATAGAAACTTGCCCAAACGTTCCCCTGGTTACTCGTCCAGGGTGCCCTTAAAACTGTTCGCTGTTTAAGACACGGACGCCCTCAGCTTGAGAACCTGTTATTGATAATAAAGGAAAAGTTTCCGAATGAATTTGGTATTAAAGATATTTAATTCTGCTCTAATGCATACTATAATGAATTGGAGTATGGTATCGTCCCGTCATTTGTGATAGGTTACATCTAAAATATCCCTAGAGCCGTAAATAAAAGTAAACAACGTAATAAGAAAATTACCGTGTGCGTGCTGACTACCTGGAATGAAAATTTTCGCAACTAGTGTGTAAGATGTCTGAAGTCGGTTAGGTTAATAGGTGAAGTACTAGTTAATTTTTCTCAGTAGATATTCTCTCATCAGGTAATCCAAACAAGTATGATGACAAACCGATGGAACACATTACACACACTATATTCTTTTAAAATAACACCATATTTTTCGTAACATGTATTTCGATTGCAAAAGAATGACTAAGAATATAATGATTAGGGGGCGAATTTTGATCGCCGAATACAATGCCAAGAATGATAAATAGAATGCACTTAAAATGTTTTTAAAATGCCCTCAAAGAAAAATGACGTACAAAAATTTGATCCAAACCACTTCTGATGAACAACTCAAGGTGTTGGATATGTTACTGGTGAAATCGAGGCTTCTTCCTTTAGTTCAAGAGATTTCAGCTTGCAAACTTTTGGTTTGGACTGTTCTTTAAAGGAAAATCTCTTTGTTTATCGCGAAAGGAGCCGAACTGACAATTGCGCCGATAGGAGTTACAAGATCCTTAGATCACTAGTACTCACAACGGCTGACTTTACAATATAAGAGCGAAGACATCGAACAGGCAACCGAAGTTCTTTGAACATTTGTTGTATCTCGTAAATATTGTTTGAAGCAAGTACCATTAAAATTATATTAAAATCTATGAAATCAGCAAAAAATGCAGAAAAGACGGGGGAAATGTAAAAAATGATTTATTAATCGAAATCGTCGAAAATGCAAAAAAATGACACAAAAATAGCTCATTTCCTTTTATCATAACATAAAATTAATTTCTATACTAAACGGCATTGTTTTAAGTGAAAAGAAAAAAGACATTTCATTAAAATCCGACCACATGTAATGAGTAACACAATTTATAAACCTCGAAATTAAATGTGATCCCCATCAACAAGTTTATCGACACTATTAAGTTCGCACATCGTTTAACGATATTTGAATGCCTCTTCCTGTAACAAATCGTTAAGAACGAATTTAGTGAAGACGAGGTTGACGCAAGACATTGAAACGGTGCGTCATTAGAGTGGAGTTGATAGAACTGCTCCGGAGCTCTACACTGAAAAAGAAAACTAAGAATTATGTGGCGGACGTAAGAAGGATAGCTAGGAAGAAAACATTCTCTCAGTTGGATGACAGCCATTGTCAAAATATACCGATCAGTGTGCTATATGATAGAAACGAAAAACCAGACACAAACAACTACCTCAGAATTTGATGTATATACAACTGATGGATAATAAATCAACATTTATACATAATTAAATCTTTAAACACTTTATAGGGACGTACTATAGATACTGTTAGCACTTAGGATCGATTCTCAAAAAGTGTAACAACTTCGAAATGTGGTGACATTGTAGCTGTACCGCGAAGTAAATAAAAAATAAAAAATCATGAAGGTGAGCGTGTCTCGTGAGTGTTTAGGAAAAGCTGTCTCTTCCCTCTCTCCGACTTCTCTCCGCCTTACTTCCCGTCAAAGAGCAGGAGGGAAGGTGCAAAACGGATTGGGGATATGCAATACACAACCGATGCCACCCCATGGGCGTCCTACGCATGTAGCGCTCTCTTGCTAAAATAACATTGCCTGTCACCAATATCGAATTCGTACCCACACAATATTGATGCAAACCCGACGGTAGCGGAGGATTATGGCGGGGGCATAACCATCAATCAAAATTTCAGGTCGTGCACAATGGAATTTTTCTTTGTGTATGCAGTTCAGCTATACCCGCATGTCTTTCATTTCGCTCCTCTGCTGCGCTACTTCAGCGTGAGTGAGTATTGATTCCAGGCGTGTACGGAGGGTATTAGCCCAGTAAGAGTTATGCACGTTATGTCCCTGGAGGTGGCAGTGTTCATCGCACGTTGGAACGTGAGATCCGGCGTCGACCTTCGCGACGGCCTATGGGGGATTTCCCTCTCCTGTTATCGCCGCCCCGTCTCATGGGGAACAACCTCTAAGCTCCCGACAGCCTCCCCTCGTAGTGCACCTACGTGTGTGTAAGGGGAGAAGAGATAACAAGGACGAAGAAGGAAAGGTCGCGGGCGGTACTGCCTGTTTATTGAGGGTATTGTTTCTTCTTTCAACTGACATTGATGCACGCACACACACACACACACACACACACACACACACACACACAAACACTGATCCGAGTAGTCGGCCTGTTAGAAATCTTTATGCAATGAAGCTGTGAAGCTGGTGTGAAAAATACGCCACCGTCGGTACGTGAAACCCAAGGCCTTGAAATCTCCAGAGGCAGTGCGGAGGTGTTGCTGAGCTCTTCCAGCCGGTGCTGCACGTGGCGCGCAGCCGCGCCGAGTGGCGGCCCGTGGCTGCCCGTGCTCGCAAGCGCGCCGTGTGCTCTGGCCGCGCGTCGCAGAGTGACTGGCGGAATGCGCGCGAGCCGTTCCTCGGAAGCGCTTTCCCAACGCGCGCTATCATCTCCAGGAGCCTCCGCTGCGCCCATCGTGCCAACGGCCACCATACGCGCCATTCCCGCTCTCCGGGCGGGCTTGTTAGCTTGGAAATCGGATTCCGACTCAGAGTTTCGCAACTTCCATGTAATGCGTATCGATAACAAGTTTCAATACTATTACTATGCAATTTTATTGCCCCTCCGGGAGCTTATGGTTAGCGTGCTAGCTTTCGGTGCGATCCCGTGTTGTATTCACGGTCGGGGATAAAAGATTCCATTACAATTCTCTCAGATTCTATAGCGGTGTGACAAAGAAAAGCTCAGGCATGCCAAATATGCTAGATTCGGCGAAGGGAATCCGTCATGCCCTCCACATGTCTCCCTTAGTACCAGGCGTGGAGATACCGCTAGGAGGTAAAAGTCGGATTAATCCGACCCTAAAAAGCCAAAGACGTACATACATACGACCATTTTATAACTAAGAAACGTTAAGGAAATCTTTTGTACTGTATAATAGTATTACTAATTGAAATATACTGTTTGTATTATATTATTTTGTAGAAAACTAGTAACTATCACCAGTCCACCAATCGAGAGAAATAAGACATTCAAAGCGTTTCGGTCTCTTCGTGGATAACTGATCATTTTATTCGACCCATCCAGAAAATTTAAAGATTTCTTTTAACCGAGATATGTGTTTTGGGTGACACATTTGGGTTAGCTCATTTGATACCTCTAGACAAGACAAATTGATTGGTACTATTCATAGTTGGATCTCCTTAGAGTATACTGAAAAAATCTGTTAAAAAAGGCGTATTTGATGATTGTAATGCACCTATGAGTACATTGGTGAAATGCTGTGAATTACAGTACTCTATTACCGGTATTTACAACAATCTTTACGATTTGATTCATCAGATTGATGACAATTAAACCTAATTTTGTCATGAATAAAAACATTAAACAACTACATTTATTGCAACTTTTTCATGCAACTTTCTATGCTATAAAATGAACTAAACGGGCAACTGTAATGTTTAAAATAATTTTTATAGTGAACTTTCAGAGAAAAAACAAATTTTTAAGTGAAAATATCCGCCGGAGGCTGCACGCCAACCAAGTGGTCAGTACTACCGGACGTCTATTGTAATTGATCACGCTTGGGATTGAGCTGTGTGCTGTACTCTGTAATTTGTGTTGGGTCAGAAATGATAAGAAATTATCAATAAAATTAATAAAATAGTAATAATAATTGTATGACTCAGGAAATTTGGTGAAGAGAAAAAGCATCTGCAAATTTTCCAAAGAAGTTAAATCGAGAAACGAGTCATATCATATCAACTTGTCTATTGCTAATATTAAAAAATATACTTTGTAGTAATTAAGAGTATAAACGTCAGGCAATTTTTTAAAAATAATTGCTGTCAGAACGGGTTAAAAACCAGAAACCAAAGTTAAACCAGAGGATAGGAAAGCTTCATAAACCAATCCTTTTAGTATTAATCTCTGCTGCGATGATAGCAACATTATTGCTATTAACAATTAAAAAAATATTTTCTATGACGACACTCAAGAAAACTAATATTTTATTTCTTAATATTATCCTGTACGAAAATCATACCATAAAATGAGGCATGAATCTTAAATAATACGGAGAAGACATTACCTTAATAGTACATGTTAAACGTTTTAACTTCTATAACGTTTTACATCGTTTATCATATTGTACCTTTAAAGAAATTTCTGTTACCGGGTGAAAGTACTTAATGCATCATCAAATTACGTCAATATATCTTTTATGTCATGACTTACAGCCACGATCATTACGAAACCACGAGGTACATCTCATGTTTCCTTGAGGAAAACTGAAATTACTACAAGTAGAGAAAGATCGTTTCTTTCATGAAAAATGTATATTTTATCTTCAAAATAATGTTTTGCAAGTTTTGTATTTTTACCGGGATGTTTTTATGAAACCTGCTGGTGACACCTCAGCTTGTCTATGAACTCTATCTAAGATCGGAACTCATTATATTTTTCGTACTTCATATGGAGTCAATAATTATAAATCAATAAGTTTTACTGTTACGATATTTCCGAAATTGCAGGTAAATTCTCCACGGAAGAACGAAACTGCTCACTACAGTTCAATAGATAACCAAATTTATGAAAAAGATAATTTGGTAATCCAGGAAAACACTAAAACAATTACGAATGAGTACATGACTTAGTTTTACAATTAATAGTACAAAAATTTTGTATCATCAAATCTATATATACAAAATTTCAAAAAATAATCCATGCCATATTTATATAAACAATATTTATAACTCAGTTTTTTAAATTCGGGATGTTAGACGTGTTGATGCTAATTCTTCATGGGTGAAAAGGAATCCTTATCTAAATGGGATACAAAAGAAGATAATACGTGGACCAAATATTGCATCCTTTTGTAATTTTTTCGAGCGTGTTCACGTTGTGTTGATACAAAGTTCACACTTCGAGTAATCCCACGAAGGACACTGAGACTGAATACATGACGTGTTCTGACATTGCACCACTTTCGAAAGACAATTGAAAAGACATTGTAGACATGTATGTGAGTGAATTGCGGCTTGATGAGCTTACACACAAGAGCGTTGTAGACCAACTTCAACTGTGCATATATTGATGTCATTCAATGAAATCCCATTATGAGATGAGTTTTCATACGAAAGGTGAAGGAGATACTGCTCTCATAGTACTCGTACATTTCATTTTTATTGGTTTACGTTCAAAAATATTTATAATAGCAAACACATTTTTTAAACATTTATTTACATCCTTGAATCACTGTGGTGCCTTCGCATGAGTTTGACGAATTAGCCCCACAGTCCTGAACACAATCTTCTACATGACAATGCAAAATAGCTGTTTGAGACTCACTAACATGCTGCCATGAAGTGAGAACCTGCTGGAGCTTATAAATACAGAATGTTTACTCTTTTATTTCAACGCAAAGCTTACCTACGAATAAATGAACATTAAAATACCTATAAGGCCTATAAAGACCATAATAAATGTCATTAGTGCGGTAAGTAATGTGTAAAATTGGTAAGACTAGCTGATGAGGTCTCGGTGATTAGAGTAGGTCGGGGACACTCTTCTCCCGTGGCTTCCTTGAAGGCCTTAGAAAGTCATTGGTCACTCCGACCTTCTACGGAAGGCATTTCTAGCATAATAAAACGTGCAAAGCAGCAGAGCTACTCTTGTAATTAATTTTAGTTATTTTAAACAATCATAACGAACAATGTGAACTTGTTTTTAATACTTGATTCACACACGAAGAAAAAAGTACATAACTCTCAAATTGTAAAAAAGTATACATGGAAGTAAGTTTATACCTAAATTATAAAATAAGTGTAAAATATTTTAAGAGGGTAAGCAAATCGAACGAGGTGACAGTAAAATGCATCGAATTAGATAGCGTTTCAAAAGTAGCGTCCATTTAAAAATCGCTAGTTACTCTAATGAATGAATAGGTGGGATGTGCAAACCGCACGTGTAACTCACGCACGACTTTCTTTTAGTGTGGTTGGGTATCTTCATGCACATCGATGTCAGTCTTGCATACGTTATACTCATAAGTTTAGAGATAAAATAAAGAATAATTATATTTGGACCATAATTATGCCCTAATAGTAGTAGGAATATGTAATCGCTCTGGATTATGTACGTCTCCGAATCACCAAAACAAATGTTGGTTTTGAACATCAGAATATCATCATTTATTAAATGTGTACTCCATACGAAATAAATGTCCATAAAAATTACACAATAAAATGTAAAATTACTGAGATTTTCAGTAGCCTCTAATAATGTCATGCGTATTAATCTTCATAGCATGAGCTTCTGTGAACATCATTTCAATTCATATTTTAAAATATGACCTACGTTTATGAACCGTATTTAATTTATCATTTATTTACTTACAAAATTACTCATCATTACAAAAGAGGTACATGAGTAACAATAAAAGTGCAATAAAACTCCATGCCAAAAGTTCTAGTTGCAGCGTGTTTTTTCATGTCACAGAGAAAAACTTCACTATAGCACCGGGATTGCATCTTGGGAGGTCATTCACCGCTTAAAGGAGCACTATTATTTAATACACGGGCTTTAAAATGAAGTGACACATCCTCTAGTGTCTAGACATACATTGTGTCAGAAGAGTATATATTCCTCTCGCGCTGCACAGGGAGAACGGGCGTCGTGCATTGCAGATGCGACCACACGTCAAGGCCGAGATGCAGTGAAAGGAAAAAATTCTTCTATTGAACATTTGAAGTTTATTCGCGAGCGGAAAGGGGCTTGAAAACGTTAATGTATGTTGATAGGATACACCAGCAACAGAATCAAACTACTTCCAAATGCAATTACAAATTTGACCTAATGGTTCTCTGTTATTAACCTCGTTACTAATAACTTGTTAGTTGTAACTAATTGATTGGTTCCATAGAATTGTAGACAGTCAAAAAATTAAAATATAACAGTAATCTTTCTTCATTTCAATCAACATTTATTTCACCTCTTGATGGAAGAATATCCTCTTTCGAAAGGTTGCCACTGATTGACTGTCTCTCTGAAATAAATGTTTACTGAAAAGTAGAAAGATTACTGTTATATTTTATTTTTTGACTGCCTGTACTTCAAAATACATGTTGCATGCTACAAGAAGATTTAATTTGCATGTAAGCACATTACTTATCCTACGCGTCAACATACATATGTCCACAAAATATATTAGCAGGATGACACAGAAAATGATGGTTTATGATTAATTCTAATCATTTGGAATATTTTCATTTTTTATAATTTCCACAAAAAGTTAAACAATTCTTGCTTCCGAAACAAAATCCATTTACATTTCAGAACCCAAATAATTTGCAAATTTATTTGATAGTTCTTTATCATAAAAATCAGTAAAATCTGTATATGACGTACGTGATATTGAATTTATACTTCGAGATTATGTTTGAACATAATATCCATTTATTCGTTTTAATATAAAAACTTCTGCATCTCCGAATTCTGTCAGTGTTCGAAACCTGGGGCTGACATACACCAATTACACAAAACATGATTCACAGTCTCGGTAATAAAATGCAAAGGAAAATAAGTTTGGAATAAACAATTTTTGAAAAACTGTGTCACATTAAAATATCGTAATCATTTTCGGGATAGAAGATTAGAATCTTCAGAAACACTCAACTGTCCTACACACTAGGAACGGTGCGCTTTGAGACACATGCATAAAGCTAGAGGCATGTAGATTACTAATAAACAAATTTTAAAAAACGAAATCGAAGAGAAAAGCAGCCTTATATTTGATGACAGTAAGGTGCACTTACAGAGACGAGCAGGGAGCCGAACAGAAGAAGAGCAGCGACGTGTCGGAGCGCCATCGGTGCGTGGGAGGGAGATGCGAGGTGTGCAAACGATGTGCGAGTGGTGCGAGAGCCGAGGTCACTGCGGGCTCGCGGCAGCCAGCGAAGCGGCGAGTTTGATGCTAATGATGTGGTTGCTGCGGCTTGCCTTCGGCGCGGACGATGTCTGCGAACGGTGAGTGAGGGCGGGCGGGCTGCGTAGAGTAGCGAGCGGCACCGTCAGTGGCCGAGTCACGACTGCCGCATACGCCCGCAGACCGGCGCCATTTCACCTGGAGCCGCCGCCTCCTCCGCCGCCGCCGCCGCCACCGGCGTCGCGGCCACATCCGCCGCTGCGGCCAATTGGTTGCGCGGTTTTTTTTTCTATCGATGCTTTTGCGCCAATTAACGCGAAATCGCTTGCCGCATGACGCAGATACGTTAAGGATGAACCGTCCAGACAGCAGCGTGTAACGATATAATTTTGACATATTTTAGCATTTTCGTAACCGGACATTCTCGTACAATACAGTACAATGCATTCTTGTCAATTAGAGGACACGCTGCTGACTGTCATTATTCAATAAAGTTGTTAAAACAATATAAATACTAACTCATGTCAATGACTGCGTTTAATGTTTCAAATATGAAATCACGAAAGTAACAATGAAATATTTAACGTAATGAGGAAGTGGAAGAGAAACGTGTGTGTGAAAGAGGAGAGAGAAAAAAGTGTGTGAATGTATGTGCGAGATGAAGAGGGAGAGAGAGAAAGGGAGAGAGAGAATAGTCCACTGACTAAGCAAGAAATAATGATGAATTACAGCATATTAGCCACTGTAACCTTATTGAATGCTGGAAAAGGATTGCGTTAATACGGGTAGAGTGTTCTCTTCAAACTTTTCAAAACTGGTTCAGGAAAATCATTCTTCCTTCGTAGTGCAAGTGCACTGGCGCTTCTTTTCTGAGAATTTGTTTCTTCTTTCTGGAAGTAGATCTTGAAACGTTTCACAATGATGCCAGAATTATCGCTTCTCTAAAGAATGGTTCATCGGATGAAGTGGCTCAGGATATCAACTCATGCCCATGAAGTTCCGGGATGTGCAAGGGCTCGAGTCCCGACGGTGGCAGGATTTTCGACGCTAACTACATACTTAAATCGAGTTCATTCGCTGCCCGGAGGAAAATAGTTTATTCGTATAATATTTGGGGACATAGGTTTAACAGGGTTATGGAACATTCCCTCGAACACGTAGATATATTGTTATACATTAAGGACTTACTACAATAATAATAATAATTATAATAATAATGATAATAATAATAATGATAATAGGAACACGAAGAATGAATTCTAATCGTCTTACTAAACAAATAGTTCAATTTTATGACAACAAAAGTAAAGCAGCAACAGACACTACAAAATGAATCAACGAAATTAAAAAGGACCATAAATTATCAGGGATCACAGAAGAAGACATTCAAAATAGGAACACATTTAGATCTAAAGTGCAGTCATGGCAGATTGATTTGGAAGGAGTACCAAAGTGTAGGACAGGAAAAGCTTGGACCCAAGAGAGAAAAACGGCGCACAGCCAAAGGATGAAGAATATGGACACAAAAAAGGCTAAGAAACACATCTGAGTACTTTGCGTATTCCCAATTGAGCTTATTTGCAAGAAAAAGAAGAACATGAAGAAGAAGAAGAAGAAGAAGAAGAAGAAGAAGAAGAAGAAGAAGAAGAAGAAGAAGAAGAAGAAATGTAATGAAACCAAAACACCTCACAGTTTGAATAAATAGTGTATTAATTGATATTATTAATTTAATTTCGTATACCGAATTAGATCTTGCCCCTCATTTTCAAACATGGCGTGTCGAATTGGCCGCTTCGGAGCCATTAGCGAATATCCGCGCGCCGGGTCTCGTTACCCGGCGCCGCTTGGGAGAAGGGACTCGCCAGCCGTGGAGAACGAGTCCGCCCCCGCAGACGGTCTCGGGGGCATCATGCCCGAGGCGCCGTAATGCGATGAGTCGCTGATGCACTGCGGGCCGAGGAAGGAGCCCTTGGGACATCGCACGCCGGCTACATCCGGGAAGAGGACCCAGTCGCCGCCGCCGGCCTTGTCTTCTGCCCCCGCGCTTTCAGAACAATTAGATTGTCGCGTATGCCGTTCCTTCCGCTGACGAGTCTCGTTCGCGGTAATGTTTCCTGTAGATGACTTGCTTCGTCATTGAGCGCATTTGGAATTTGCGAGAATGATCTTGCGGTGATTTTATTGTAGCATTTGTTCAAGACGATTAAAATGTGTTGATTAACTTTTTGATATTGGATTTGACTTTGTTTGCCTTTGTTATCAACGAGACAAAATTATTGACGCAATTATTTTTGAAGCTTTCTAGAATATTATGGAAAATTCTAGGAAAATCTTTTTTTTGGGAGAGAAGCGGGAATTTCAAGGCAATGGCGAAACGCAGTGAATTACTACTGTCTTTGCAACATGAATTGTTAATTGATTTAACTGATCATTAGCGATAGTTAAACGATACTCAACAACAATAAATAAAGTTATTAATTGTATTCTAATGAAGTAAACATTTGCATTGAATGAAGAATAAAAAATATATTTATATCGATAGTTTTTCATTCTACTATCTATGCTCAAAGCTGGACGAGCCAGACAGATCTAGATGTTTAAATTTTTGTTATTATGAAATTGTGCTCTTCATATAAAAATGTTGAATATGGACCTTCCGGAGGCGCGGGGCTAAGCTAGTATGTTTGCATTAAGGGTCAAGAGAGAAAGTAATAAATGCATTAACGTTTGTCAACTGAGTCATCCTTCACTCCCTAAAGCTTACTAGAGCCGACAAATGTTTCTCATAAAAAATTGTTATAAAATATGTTATTTTAAAGCATTCGTTGACAACTTTGACTTCGTCTGGCGAAAGTCACTCGCATTTAACAAAAAAGCGTCACATGTTCTAAACTGCTTGCCAGTCACATTCTTAATGTAGGAACATTTTTACATTTGTCGATGAACCTATACAGAAAGTAAAGGAACGAGAATCCTGATGTGTCTCATACGTCCTTCACAAAATTTTCAAATTACGTGATGTATATATTAAATGTGGGCCTTATTACTAAAAATATATAGTTTTTTATAGTAAATTATTCAAATATCAAAATATATCTTATAAGAACTTCTATCAAAGTGACTAACAACAACTAATTTTACTTTTTTGCTTAATTTTGTGTGAATGGGTGAAAATAAATTCAATGAGAGTAACAGATAAAAACGAATATTGAATGTAGAACACTGAACAAGCTGTGGTTCGAAGTTCACTCCTTATGTTGCATGTTTTTTACAAATTGAACGTCCAGTGTCTTAGGACTCTTTCCTGTTTGAATCATCGTCAGTCATCATGGCAATGTCCTGTTCTCATTCAGTTGCGCGATGTTCACGGGTTCCGTCTAGCGTGGGTGGGTGACCCGTGACACAAGTGATTCCCAACTTCCTTCCGCAAATCCTTCTGAATTTAAAACACGGATTTTCCAAAATGATGTCATGTTCTTTTTCATGGTTACCGTTTGCACGTATTTTGGGATTAAATATAAATTTTGGGTTTCATTTGTATTGTCTGTCCCACACATACAATTTTTTGTAAATTATTACATTAATGAGAACTTCCTTTAATAGAAAGAGGAGATTGGGAATATTTAGCAAGTAGAAAATATTTCATGAATCATTGATTTAAAATTACTAAATTTCAACATGAGTTTTTAAATTCAGTTAACATTGACTACATATTTTTTCTGTAGATGTGTCATGCATAAGTAGTTTTACAAGAATCATTTCGCAAGCCAAGGCAACTATTTTTTATTCAACAATATAACAATATAAATCAGTTATATCTTTTGAAAATAAACGAAAGCATTTGCGCTATGCGTAACTATTGCTTTTAAAGATAGAATTGCTTTTAAAGGTTTGCTACTCAATATTCAAATCGCTATTTCTTCCAGCTATGAACTAGGGGGTTCTCTAGATTCGTCGAAAGTGTCGGCATCTTAAGAGAGATTGGTAGTTTAGGAATTTGCAAGGATTTTACAATGAAACTTATTAATCTTTTGATTAAATGAGTAGGTGAACAGGCTGACACGCTAATAGGTGCATTAGAGTACAATTACCCGAAAACGGTGAACACTATCGGGCTTACAAAATTAAACAGTTAATATAACGCGCAGGTATGGGAGACGTTTCTCCAGAAATTTGGAGTTAGGGGAACACGTGAGATAGAACGGTTATTTTGTTATAGACTTTAGGATATAAAAGGCTAGATATCCTGGCAGGAACGGCCAGTAACGCTCGTGGGTGAGACAAAATTTACACTAGTCCGGTATAGGGTTGTGAAAGTTACAATCACACACTTAGAATGGACGCAAGGCGTGGTTACGCGTGGTTTAGAGCTGAAGTGTGAATGCAACGTAGATTGAAAGACTCAAATGGCAGTGGTATCTGTGTGATTTCCGGTGATTGAATATTGAATCCACATCTTTTAAGTAGCTGTGGTATCGAAACATGGAGAATAAAATGGATGAGAATAGATAACTAATATTTCCCATAAAGAACCGTAACGTTTCCCCAGAACATAGGTGATAGTAGGTCTCACTTTGTGAAAGAATTTGCAAAATTTGTAGAAAAGGTTGGTAGTATTCGGGAAATAGTAGTTAGAGAGTGAAAAAAAAACTCTGATTTGTAGTACGAGTGGATCCTAGGATGGAGAGGAAATAAATTAGTAAATAAATTAACAAATAATATGCTAATCAGTAATTTAGTATATTTATAGGGAAATAAGTTATTAATTGTAACTAAATAAGAAACAAATCCATTAACCATCAAATAATTGAATGAGCACATTAGGGAGCGAATGGGAGTGGATGTCCGAGTAATTGGCATTTCAAAGCCAAGACACCGTGTATAAAAAACTATGATTCATTGCCCAAGAATTGAATTTTCTGTTATAATTAACTGCGTAGGAAGAAAGGGACAAAGTTTTTAGATTTGAGCGAAGTAAATTTTCATGTATGATTTTAGCTGTTCGCATGAATACTCTAAGGATAACACCAATGCCATTCTGTTCTCAGAGGACACTAATGAGTTAGTCAATAACGGGACCCATAGTAAATTTCAATATAATTGAATGAAAATTGTATACATTTAAGAACTAACGATGCACGAACATACAATGATTTTCTGAATATCAATGTTAACATAGTTTGTTTTTGAGGTACCGGAAAAGCATGCATATATTTTGAACATTTTCTTGCTTGCGTTCGTGTCCGCAAGGATGCACATGGCGTCATCACATGTTTGAAGTTTTTATTTAACATTCAGAATGTTGCTCCGATTAAACAACTACTATATACATCGAAAATACTAAAACAAGATTTTAACGTGCCAGTCCGGATGGCCGAGATCGCTAAGTCAGTAGTGCCGTTGCGATCTCGGGTCGAAGGATCGCGGGTTCGAGTCCCGCCTCGGGCAGTTGTATTGTGTTCGTCCTTTCACATCCCTATCATCATCATATCGTGTCATCCTCATAGCTACCATACCGTTACAAGAAATAGTGGTCACTAATGACCTAGTAGGTAATGCGACCTTAAATAACAAAAAAAAAGAAAAGAACAGATTTTAACCTGATTGCAGGCAGGTATGGCTGTAAGAAAATGTCAGAATTTTCAGGAAGCGATTACGCTTGGCGACGATTTCGATTTTTAACAAACATCCGATGAGCGTTGAAGACAACAAACTATCACTTAGCGTTGGTAAAGATTCGAATAATAAAAGTCCTAAAAGATGAAACAGTATTTTTTTACGCAAATAAATATAGCTAAATGCAGGCCTGGATTGCCGAGGTCGCTAAGACTGAAGAGCTGTAGCTGCCTCGTGCTTGAAGGGCCACGGGTTCGAATCCCACCCGAAGCATGGATTACTGTTACAGTTACCCCCAATCTTTCTTATAGTGATCGCTACATGACCTTAGTAGATGAAAAGCGACCTTAAATAAGAAAAAAATGGTAGGTAAAAAACAATCTTGGGGTCAGACGTTGACCCTATCCTCCATTGCTATGCAACTGTTAATCTCCTGTTTACGGTTTACGTGAACTAGCAATGACTCACTGCAGGAGAGAAATGAATGAATAGGTGTGTATTTTACATCCTGTACAATCTATATAGCATCCCAAATATTTTTTCCCAGAAATATCGATTCTGTAACGACCGTTCTAAACGAAGACCGACACTCCGCCCCAAGCCATTTACGGGGCGGCGTATTGCCCCGAGCGAATGTGGCGCGACTTTCCTGCGACCTTCCCCTGCGCGCGGAGAGGAAGTGCAGGGCTCTGGAAACCCCGCGCGCGCTCCTCTCGGGCTTAATTCTCGCTTCGTGATTCATCCGCACAGCGTTGTATGCAGCGACGATTACGAAAGAACTGCGTGTGATACACGAAATTCTCTAGAACGTTCGGTGAGCACGTGACTTGTTAGTTTTTTCCATTATGAAATAATTTATTACGCTTTTTTTTGGAAAATGAGTCCAAATCAAAAAAAAAATGCTTTCTTAATATCATGTTTAACTAATATATTATTGTAAATACGCACTACAATTACCATAATTTTCCTCTAATTTGAATTTTGATGTTAGTAATTTTTATATATCACGTAAAGCGTATTTGTAGTTCCTATGTTTATCTATTTTGTTCGATTATTTCTGAGCCTGATCCTCATCGAGACTCAACTTGCACCACTTCAAATACTTCTATTTTATAGTGGCAGGGGCAAAGTCAACCTTGGAAATAAACTTTAAAATAGATTCTTATTTGAGCAAGATTTTGTGGGAAAACCTGATCTAATCCTTTTGTGTAAAATTATTCGAATTAATTTTCGAAAATTGCAAGCCTTTATAATATATGAACTCACTCCTGCAATAACATAATTAATTACCACATTTTTTCTGAATAAAATCTATTCCACGCGAGAGGGCCTGGTAGATGTTTCAGGCGCCGACAGATATCAGCTGGGAAGTGAATGGTAATCATAAATCATAAAGCTAGACCTGATTCAATAGAACAAGAAACTAACGTATACGAGAAAGTCTATGAACAGCACTCGCCATTAATTTTTCTCTTTTTCATACTACGTACTTGGTACGTGTAGGGAAAGCTATGCAACGCTGCAGCGAAAAATGGCGATTTTTTTGTGGAAGAGAAAGGTCGTATTGCAGGTCCCTGAAACCAAAGAGTGAATAATTCTAGTTCCTATATGTAGTAAATTACTTCCTCTATTACGTTATATAATCAGAACTCACATTTTGTGGGTCCTTGATATTGAAAATTGGAATACGGCAGTACGTTTGTCCCTTCGTGTGTGAACTACACGAGTCACTACACCGGGAAATGCGGGAACTGCGGGTATGCGGGATATTCATTATTGATATTCCCCAAGCGATCTGGCTAAAGTTGCGGCTCCTTGAATTAGAAACGAATACTTTGATTCTTTGGGGACTACAAGAATTGAATGACATTTTCAAAGTTTTCTCAAAAGTAGATGCACATTTTTTAAAATTTTTTCTCTCTCTAAGATGATGCAAAGTACTTTTATAGAAATACAGGTCCAATTATCGTTTAATTCTCTGAATTTGAAATTTCAAAAAAACAAAAAACATTTGCAACATTTGCATTGTCTTCCTGCAGCTACAATTTGATGAGATAGATTTTCCTCAATAAAATATGATATTCAATATTAAATCTTTAAATAATGTCGGGCATAATTTTCTGAAAATTAGAATAGCTTCTGCGTAATATTGCATGATACAAAGGCACTTTAAAAACAGGAGTTTCTCAAAAAGGCTCAACATTTTTCTTCAAACTTTTTTGAATGGGTAGAACTAAAAGAACTAAATAACATGTGATATTTTGATGTAACCTACATTTTTCAAAATTTGCACAAATGTATATTCAAGTTGTATTATAATATTTCGTAAACGTTAAAAATAACGCGAGAACGTTTGGGGTATTGTAGCATTACTAGTTTACTGCGTACACAAAAAGGTAATAATAATTATTAAATATCATACACAATACCGTAGTTATCATGACTCTAGAACAGCATTTCAAACATGTCATTGTTGATCGGAGATAGTAGAAATGTTATTTGAGCGGTACTGACGCGTGGCGACTCTCGTAGAATTGCGCAGTATTCCTCCTCCAGAGTGTTGCAATGCGAATGTGAACGAGGCAGTGTGACTGCGACTTCATCGGAAATCCGTTTCATTAAAGCTGAAAAGATCATTAACGAGGTTATCTGAGGCTAGCGGCTGAGGATGTCTCACAGGTCTCTAATAGCACAAGTTTTTGTTTTCATTATTAGAACTCATTATTAGAATTTTTCACGCATCTCGCCCAATAAACCTTCCAACTATTCAACATTACAGCGAATGTATAGTGAAATGCATCTTTAAAATATACAAAATTGATTGAAATTATTACTCTGACAATACATCTGAAATTGCGTATCGTAAAAATCTGTAAATAATATGAGTGTATGGATGTATTTGTCATTTTAGGTTTGGATTAATACGTGTTTTGTGAGCTAGTAGTGTTTACAGGCCTATTTATTATCCATGTCTGAGATAGGGGAGCCTGATCCCCATCGGCATATCTAGAATGCTTGGTCTGCTTGAGCTCTTTTCATCACAAAGTTACAGGAAACAGGAGTTTTGTTTTAAAAAGCTAGAGTTTTGCCTCGATCAGGAACCCGGTCACGTAGCACGGAAAGCTGGCATGCTATGAGCCACGCGAGGGTTCAAATAAAATAAATATATACTATTATATATGATTTGAAGGAACCTTTGATCAGGAATGGAAAATGTAACTAATTTTATTGAATTGTCATTACTTACAATTACTTACGAAGTTTAAACACGTTTCTCGAAGACCTTTTTTTTCTCCCTGAAACATTGAATGTACGTTTCTTCATTAAATTCTATTCTAAGGTATTTTTTGTACCGATAGTTTCCGATCATTCTGTGTAATAGATCCTTAGTTCCTTTTATAAGATTATTTCTTATTTTAACATCATTTTAGTCTCGCACATGAAATCTAAAAAAATGGAGCCAGTTGTGTTTCAGCTTCCTTACACTAAAATTTAGTGACTTTTGTTACATATAAAGTCATTATCTTGTTGTGTTGTCAAACAATTATTCAAAATGAATTGGTCTCAATTTGATTAGCAATTTTTACCAGGACATAACTAATCAAGTAATGTCATCTAGGATATGTTTTTACACGTTTCTGCAAATGGAACATCTGAGGTTCTGAATATATGGACAATAAAAGCTAAAGATGTATGAAGCATTGTTTTGTCTTCAAACACGAGAAAAGCAGTGAAGTGTTTGTGTTCACGTCTTTGTGAGTAAGATTGGTAAATTAGTAAGTAAGCAAGTTAGCTATTTCAATGCCAAATGTCTTTGATGTGTCATCTTCTTCTAGAAACATAAATATCCCTGTCAAAAGGATGGACGTAAATACCTTTAGCAGACACGGAAAATAAATAAAAAATATAACTAACGGTGATTCATAAAGCACATTCTTGCTTTTATTATATTCTTTTTTCTTTTTTTTTATTTATTTCTTGCCCGTTCGGCCCTTTGGCCTTTCGGGAGTTATTAATATGATACATACATTACATAAGGACTTAACAATCTCAACCATTTACATCAGGGCACAAATATACTTACTTGGGCTGAGTTTTTCAAATTATATTATATTCTCTATAGTCCGCGTTCGAAAAAGTAAATGTGTAAATGTTTTTGTATTTTGACCAAAATTGTCAAAAGAAAAATAATTTTGTTTAAAATTAATTACATTTCTTGTTGTGCAATTTAGAAAATTTTATCGTTCACGATTCCTGTAGTGTTTAAAAACATGAAAATATATTGAACGTAAATGGCGACTATTTTATCTAGTGTCTGCTTCATTAGGCATCGAAAGGAGCCAAACATGCATGGGCATAATGTAATGTGAGAGCATGTAGATGTTAAATTATTCCTCGGCCAATTTCATCGTCAGCAAGAATCTACAGACGTATAGACAGATGAAACGACTTTTCGTCTGATGCCCGAAATTGCAATTTTAAAAAAAGCTTCCCTGTCCTAACTCGTTCCCCAAATGATAAGGTCTCTTGTTTCAGACCATTGCGTCTTCAGATCTAGATCGAGCCTCTCTCCCCTTTAACCTTCCCGTCAGCAGCGGAACCAGCCGATCATTTGGGGGCAGCATCATAGGTTTTTGTTAAATGATGAACATATTTGTTATTATGTAGTGTATATTATCTTTATATGGGTAGATGCTATACAATATTATTTCTTAAAGAATTAACATAATTCCAATATTTAAATCAATTTTTCCAAATAAAGAGAGCTGACATACGAAAACTCAAGTCCTTTGGGAGGAGCATGGTCCCCATGGCCCTCCCCCTGGAACCGCCTCAGCTTCTAGTGCTGTTCCTTTGGACGTGCTCAATTGAGCGAATGCTCGGATGCCTCCTCTTTTACTTCTGAACAGAAATGTACCTTCCATATCTGTGCACGTCTTTTTGAGTTAGGTGGGTAAAATAGTAATTCAAATTATCATTCTCCATGTTTTCCCGACAGAAAGAATTTCAGAAAACGTGTACCGAATACACTTCTCCCCAAAGCACGTCACATTGAGTTTTTAAATGTTTTTGGCGTTAAATAAATAAAAATAAAAATTGAACTGATTCTAGTGCGAATTCGCTCACTTCGAATAGATTTCATTCATCAGGAGAAGCCGCCCGCGCTGCGGAGGGGGAGGGGGGGGGGGGGAGAAAATGCCGGAAGTCGCTCGCCGCAACTATCGACGGCGGAAACTCGTGCAGGGAGCCCTTGACGTCTTCGTTGCTGCTGTCGGCACGGACGTAGACACCGCCCCGCAATCTAGATTCGACTCTAGTAATATTCGGAACGGAAAACACTTTAACACAAATAAATCAAACCTTTTTTGATTTGGTGAACTCTTGCTCAGACAGATAATATGAATAAACGTTATGAAAGTTTTGTACGAAAAATGTAATAAGACGAAACATTTACTTAGAAAGCAATTCATTTGACGTTACATCTATCGAGTGTTTTTATGAACAACGATTACAAAGCCATCTTTATATTACTTTATATTTATTACGATATTTACTGTTAACGATCGTTGTGTGAATTGATTGAAGATATGTAGCGTTGAAAAAAGTGTGATTGTTTTATTCAATTGCTTATTCTTATTATTTATATCGGTTTTAATTCTGTGAATTTACTTGATTGTGTTTGTGATCATGTTAAATTATGTGAATAGGTATTTTTAATTGTAGGCAATGGAATATTACTTTACCGCAATAGAATCATAATAATTTACGAAACAAGGATGCGAAACGGGTGATTCACGCACGATTCGAGTTTGTCGACATAGAAACGAATGCGGGAATCACCTCGCGCGTTGTGTGTACTATTTTCAAACACGCCGTGAGCGAAATGCAATTTATTTTTGTTATTTTAAGGTCGCATCAACATCTTAGCGACCGCTAATTCATTTAACGTATGATGAATATGATGGTGGCATGATATGATGTTGATAGGTGTGAAAGAACGAACACAATTATAATCATGCCCGAGGCGGGACTCGAACCCGCGATCCTTCGATCCGAGAACGCTACGGCACTACTGCTATAGAGTAGTGATGTACCTCCTTAGTCCACGCTACTGCTCAACGACCTGGGCCATCCGGACCGGCGAAACGCAATGTGTCAAGTGAAGAAAAATAAATGATCAAATAACTAGAAATAGTGCGAAGTTAAATGGATTATATAAAATAGATCAGTTTTTCACATTTATTATTTCAGATTCAGTCAATGTATCATTGACAAAAGAATATTTCTTTTTTGAAACATACCATTCATCATAACGTTTTAATTTATTTATATTAAAAAATCAATTTGTTAATAGGGAAATAACTGTGTAAAATGTATTTAGTCGTCTCTACGGCAGAATACTACAATTACTTTTAGAAAAAAATTATAAAAGTAGAGAAGATTATTTTCGAGCAGGTTTTAGAGTGGGCAAATCGATCATTCATCATATTTTTGTAATAAAACTGTTAATAGAAAAAAATAATGAAGTTGGACAGCAAATAGTATTCCATTAACAAAATTATGGGAAGTATTGAGAGAAATGAACATCAATGAAAAGATGATGATGGCAATAAAAAAATATATGACGGTGCTATTTCTTAAGTCCAAAAATATAGAAATCTCAACAAATCGTAACAAATTTTTATTAACAAAGGTGTGCGACAAGGATGCAGCTTGTCTCCAACTTTATTTGAAATATGCTTGCAAATATCAATAAGAAAAGAATGGAAAAATAAAGTTGAAGTAATGGTAATTTCCACAGGAAATAAAAGTATTACCTTATTATTTGCAGATGACCAGGTAATAAATAACAGAGGGTGTTGAAGATGCGAAATATATGTTTAGAAAATTATTGGAAGAAAATAAGAGATGGGGACTAAAAATGAATATGAAAATTTTTATTTTATATAGGGTGTTGAGTAAATACTACAGAATTAATTTTAGATTATGAAAAAGAAAAATTAAATGTTCAGATTTTAAATATTTGGGAGTAGAAATAAATGAGGATGGAAATCAAGAAGGTGATATAAGACATAGAATAAACAAAGTAAGATCAGCGACATCAATGCCAAGTAAAATATAATGGGATAAGCATGTAACAAAAGAAACCAAATTAAGAATATATAAATGTATTGAAGAAAGTACTGTATTATATGGAGCAGAAGTTTGGAAATTAAAGAAAAATTTAAAACTAAAATTATTGGCGAAAAAAAGTTTTTTTAAGGTCATCCAGGATATCAAAGTTAGATAAAATAAGACATTTAAAAATAAGAGAAAATATGAACAAAGTTCATAAAATTTTACAAACTATTCAATATAAACCATTACAATAGTTTTAACGTGTTAAAAGAAAAAGAAAATACAATTTCAAAAATAATTTTAGAGTGGTATCCTGTGGGTAGGAAGAGAAGAAAGTAACAAAGATTATGAAGATAAGTGAAATAAATAATTTGTTAATGTTTTAATAATTGAATGAATCTTTTAATGAATAAATAATAGAAATAATAAAATAATCTAAATAAAAGAAATTATTTCCGATAATGTTGAAATATGTAAAACAATAAATATCAGATTTTCGTAACATGATGGTGTACAAATAGTGTTACGCTGTGGTCATGTTTTTCTTGGAAGATGCTTGCACCCCTTGTTATTTTGGGTGGCAGTATCACGGCACAGGCCTACGTTGATGTTTTAAGCACCTTCAAGCTTCCCACTGATGAAGATCAATTCGGGGATGGCGATTTTATCTTTCAACACGATCGAGCACCTGTTCATACTGCACGGCCTGGGGTGGAGTGGTTACATATAAGAATAACATCCCTGTAATGGACTAACCTGTACAGTCCTGGCTTGAATTCTGTCGAACACCTTTGGGATGTTTTGGAACGCCCGACTTCGTGCCAGGCCTCACCGACATACATCGATACCTCTCCTCAGTGCAGCACTCTGTGAAGAATGAACTGCCATTCCCAAAGAAACCGTCCAGCACCTCATTGAAAGTATGCCTGCGAGAGTGGAAGCTGTCATCAAGGCTAAGGGTGGGCCAACATCCAGTTGAATTCCAGCATTACAGATGAAGGACGCCACGAACAATTTCAGTCATGCGTCCGGATACTTTTGATCACATAGTGTATGTAATGCAGAACAACGCTGCCTCAAACACCCTCCTTTCTTACTAGCGTTTTGTAATTTATGGACGACCCCCAAGGTAAATAGTAAGAGATTAAACAACATAATCCCTCTTGGCGAAATACCTGTAATTCCAAGGGAAACAACATTCTTAAAGTCTATTCTAACTCGTAGGGAATGTCCATAATGTAACAATAAATTTCTATTGAAACAATAATCTTCATCATATAAACTGTGAACATGAAACTGTGTAAATTCAAAGTGTCGTTTCAAAGTGTTCAGTAATTGCTACAAATCAAACTGGGATGAACATCACAATTGTCAGTTCAAGTTAAGATTTTACTAGTTTCCCGTAGCACGACACACTTACAGCGAACTGTTTGCGTTCTTTACGTCAATCGTCAACAAGAACATCTACCTTCCTTGTGTGGGTGTCATCTTCAACCCTGTTGCCAGTCGGCACACTACAACTCAGCGCAGACTGCACAGACTGCTTCAATTCATAGTTTCGTCAAGATATGTTCGTATGTGTTTCACAAGATTCGGTGATTCGATTTCACTATAAAGCGAATATATGTTACTTGCTTATACAATGTGTGTGTGTGTGTGTGTGTGTGTGTGTAAAAAGTGTATCACAGACCAGATCCCAACCATTCAGCTATTGAATGTTTATGGGCATGTAGCATAGAACTAATTCAATACCAAGAATACAGCCCACTCATAATTCTAGCAAGTGCCATGAAAACAAAGGAACAAATATTTAAAATTTGAAAATTGTATTATCTGAAATTGTTTTATTTGAACACCGTGATCATGATGGCATGCTTTTCGGGCGTTGGTTTCTACTCGTTAGTGGTTGTTAGCGTGTTCCGTCGTGGTGATGGAGGGGGGGGGGGAGGCTAGCGGCCCGGGCGTAGGCGCAGGTGCACGGCGTCGCCGGCGCCGATCTCCAGCGGCGGCGGGGCGCGGGGGCGCGCGGGCGGGCGAGGGCGCCGGCACGGGGGCGGGGCGAGGAGGAAGCGCCCGCGGCGTCGTTGCACCACCCCCGCGCCCACGCCGCCCTGCAGCGCGCGCTTCGCCTGAGCGGCAACAAAGGAACGGTCAAATGCGTGCATTTTTTAGTTTTATTTATTTATTTATTTATTTATTTATTTATTTATTTATTTATTTATTTATTTATTTATTTATTTATTTATTTATTTATTTATTTATTTATTTATTTATTTATTTATTTATTTATTTATTTATTTATTTATTTATTTATTTATTTATTTATTTATTTATTTATTTATTTATTTATTTATTTATTTATTTATTTATTTATTTATTTATTTATTTATTTATTTATTTATTTATTTATTTATTTATTTATTTATTTATTTATTTATTTATTTATTTATTTATTTATTTATTTATTTATTTATTTACGTCAAAAACAGTTAAGAGCTGTGTGTGACGTGCTATGGGGACAAGTTAATTTGAAGTTACATTTATGTCCAGAAGCAAAACAATTAGTATTATTAATTAGTGATTACGAGCGCGTCAACAGCTAAGCTCATTAGTGGCGTAAGTGTAGTGCGGTAGTCTCGGGAATTGGCGGTGATCTTCCCCCATTGCATGGCGAGATCCGGCGCCGACCTACCGTCACCAGGTTGCGCGCGATCTTTCCTTCATCTTCTCCCCTTACACATACTTACACTTATATGCACTACACTGCCACACATCCCTGAAGATCGGGCGGATGCTTAGAGCTTGTCCTGGCTGGCGCGGTGCCCCGCTGGTGGAAGAACCTGGTTGGGGAAACCCCGCGAGTCGACAACTTAATTACAAGGCCAAAACCATTCTCCCAGGCAATGTTATTGGCTAGGCACTGCACGTTTCCTTCAGCCCCGATTTGACCGTCCTAGGTAATACTTGGAAAATTTACATCGCCCGTAATTAGTGTTTGCTTACCGCTTTTGTTCAGAGCTGCAGTTCTCTCTAGCACCTTTTGAAGCGATCCAAGTCAATCGCTGCGAGAACGGTACATTCCTATGATTTATTATGAGAAAAGGGTATTTTCTAAACAAAAAAATATCGCTACTGCTTAACAATAGGAAATAGTGGTAACAGAATTCTATGTGTGCAAATTCACTTCCAAATAGGGTTTTTATTTCATTTATTGAATGATATTTTGTCTTTTTCCGAAGCAAGATATCTCGACACGTCCTCTCGGTATGGCGTTTCGTTGAAATGGCATGATATTAGTAATGGCAATGAAGACAACGAAAATGGTGGAATGAGGACAGGAGAAAGAGGAAAATTTATAGGAAACCTCTCGTTTACCACCATACATCCCTCTGGGGATACAACGCTGGCCCCAACCGTGCAAGACGAGCAATCTAACTGCTACACCTACGGTGAAGATTCGGGTCGCCCGCGTCAACTTTCCACAAGGGACCGGTTTTGTTGACTTAAAGAAACATTCATTGATATTGCAGCATTGCTGATGAGGGATCCTAAGGTTCGAATCCCGACGGTGTCGGATATTCAACTCTAACTGTAGCCAAGTTGAATTCGTTCACTGTAAGGGAGAAGAATTGTAGAGGCTGCCTTCTCTGATGGGTAGCTTTTCATGGTTTCTTCCGATAAATATCAGGCGAATGCAGAACACTAAACAAACGAGCCGCTGTTCTTGCGTGATATTGCCATCCTCCTCCTAGGCCCCTACTTCATTCTTGCACTCACTCTTACATTACCACACAAGTCGGTTTGGTGGCCCATTGTGGGAAATGCCTACTGTGAGGCAACCCCGAAAGCTGCCGAGTAGTTGGTAGCCGGATCCCATGTTTCGCAAGGGAACAACAGCACCACATCCCGGGATGAAATACGTACTACACTTTCGGAATTAATGCCTGCAATAGTTATCGGAATCACTAAATTCTGAATCAGTGAATCAATCAACTGACGGAGCGCGTGTGCTTGTTCGTGGAGTTGCTGGGTGGGGGGTGCGGGGTGGCGGGTACCTGCAGGGTGGCCTGCGGCAGAGGCACGGCGCTCGTGCGGCTGAGGTACTTGGCGAGCTGCGGCAGCGAGACGCCCTGCGGCTCAGCCAGCGCGCGGAACGCCTCCAGCAGGAGGGCGTACGCGTGGGCGGTGGCCATGGGGAAGCGGCCGGCTCGCGCGTTCGCGCTTGCTCCCACCCGTGCCCGCTCCGGCTCTCTCCTGCCGCGTTGGAAGCGGTTGATTCATTGACCCCCGCGTATTCGGGCGCGGCAGCTGCGCTAGTCTTTAGTTACAAAAGTGTACAGCATATACCACCCGGGAGATGGCGGTGTTCCTCCATTAGAATGTCGGCACTGATCTCTGTGTCGACTTGCTAGGAATTCTCCCCTCCTTGTATCTACGCCAACAGGGCCTCATCCCTAGATAGAACGAGTTCTAAGCTAATTGTCCCTGGCTCATTTGTTAAGATACCGTTTCGGCATTTACCTGGTATTTATCGAAAAAATCACGGGAAACTACCAATAAGCGTTGACGGACGCTAGAATTGTCTAGAGAGAGGATGAATTCCACCCGGCTGTGACTAGCGTGGAAAATCCTCCGGGATTCGAACTCTTGGATCTTCAGGTGAGATGCTTTGCAGCGGCAACACATGTTACCATGAGCCACCTCAGAACGTACATTGTTAGGGAATTTTAGTGCATTCCTTACGACTTTGATTTCATAGTGTTCAAAGTATTTTTACGCGAGCTCGCGGTATACCTTTCGCACAAAATGACGTCATTAATCAGAAAAAGAAGACGTCATAAAGCATTACAAATACATATTCTCTTTGTCCACGTGTGATTCACATATGTTCTTTAACTTGTTCCACAATGAATGTATGTTTAGAAATCATCGTTGTTTATGACATACACGTTTTTCTATTTAGAAACAATAATTTATAATATTGACGAATCTCGGAATGAACTACTTATACTATCCAAGAAATATAGGTTAATCTTAAATATTTTAATCAGTTATGATTACATCATTGTATCCATATATCCATATTCTTTTTAACGGAAAATCATACGCTCTGACGGCGCGCATTTCTACACACGCTATGCATTTTGAATAATTGGTTTACTTCATAATTCTGCGCTATGCAGTGACGTGTAAATTTGAGTTTCGTTGATACAGTTCAATGTCGCGCTTCATTAGCTGACTTCAAAAGTGTGATTCGCGCTTCATAAGCTCAAAACGTCACATATAAGCTAACGCACCTAAAGTTTCAAGGCAAGCTGTTCCAACTGCATACTAAAGAGCACCTGTGAGACCACTCGCGGGAAAACAAACGGGATTGGGGGTGCGCATTTTATTATATCTGGCTTAACGATTCTTGAAAAGAAAACACGCTTAGGCAAACCCTTCTCAATTTACAGCTCTAGATCTGACACCAAAATAATTTCAAAAGAAAACGAAAAATTAAGCTTCATATTCTTAAAATAATAAATATTAAGCTTTTGATTTGAATTGTACATTTTCTATTAAACATGAATAATTCTTTCTGAGCCTCCTGTGTACCCATGACTTCACATTTAACCGCGTTCCTGTCTATGAAAGAAATTGAGTTTGCCAACTTACGCCCCGAGAGCTACAAGTACGTCAGCAAGCGCCCGCAAGAAGAGATAACGCGGTTGCAGAAGGCGCGCCCGCAGTCATTATTTGCAATAGACCAGTCTTCAGAGGCCCCTTAGTTTGACCCAACTGTGGATTGTAATAAAAATATTAATCTTTCAAAATATTTATGAATATAAGTTTTGTCTAAAACCTATTTAGGGCCTCTAGCACGTTCTTAGTATGCTTATTTATTTATCTACCCCTGCTTATGAGCAGAGACGGAGATGAACATGTAAAGAGTTTGATTTATAGAAATATCTGTTTAATGTACACATGACTTCTTATGAAATAAAACATACAATTTGTTATTAATATTTGGCCTTCTAGTTTTTCTTTTAGACGTATTTGACATAGTGTCAATATTTGATATATATTGTTAGAGTTATTTTTATGTTTTTCAAAAATTTGTTTCGAATTTGTGCAACCTTTTCTATTTTCTGGGAGCTTGAGGGACTTTGAGACTTGAGATTCAATGTATACAAAGAAAATTCATTAAAAAGAAAACTAGCAAGTAGTGTAAGTATTCTACAATTAGAAAACAGTAGTTCGTAGGCAGCAATACGTTTTTGTTCGAATATTCTGATATGACTTAGCATACTGGGAGCTATGAATCTATGGTTTGTCGCGATAGAAAATTGTTGTTCCAGAAAGCTTACGACCTATAAATGAAACCGCTAAGCCTAAAATTTAACATATAATAAATTAGTAAAGAGAAATAGCATGTAGCAAATTTTACACAGTGGATTTATATAAATTTATACTTGAGACTTGTTAAAATGATCTGCGGTTGTGCAACAAAGAGATCTACTTATTCCTGTTGATTGTTTTTTTAATTTGGTTTTGGTTTTTAATTTAGTTTTTTGGACTGAGGAATATACGTATAATACGAATAAAAATGCAATTTTGGGTGTAACTAGTATACATACTATTGTTAAACCTAAATTTTACCCACGTGTAAATGCGAGTACTTTTTTCTGTGAAAAAGTGAAATTATTTATTTCTTACCTTTCTAAGACGTTTCCATTATGGTTCTGATATTTCTCACATCACATTCTAAAGATGCCAGTTGATCAATACACGGTTGCTTGGAAACAGTTATTTAATTATTGTTAGTCCTATTGTTATTGAAATTTGAATAATTTATTTATTGAAATTGACTGAAATTGTTTGAACGGCTTAAAGTTAATTTAATATTGCAATGATGTGACTGATTACTGTCAATGAATACATTCATAGATGAGCAATGATTCCAAGAAGAGAACGCTCATAACTACGGGGTGGATTTTAATGAAATGTCATTTTTACTTTAGCGCACTTAAGAAGGAACTTTTTAAGAAGAGAAAGTTATGTAATGCTGCGCGAAAAAACGGCGAATTTTTTGTAGAAAAACTCTTGTTACAGAGCCGTGGCAACGAAAAAGTGGATAAATCCATATGCTAAATTTAGGGAAAAATCCTCTAAAGCGTGGTTTAGCCAGAATTTTGTGGGGTCCTTGGCACCGAAAAATCGATTGATGGCAAAATGTGTCTGTCTGAGCAATGCTAGTGGCTAAACCGTTCAGCCGATTTTCTGCAAAATTGATATTTCCCAATAGATCTGGTTCATGTCGCTGCTCCTTGAATTTAAAATTGATATTTGAAATTTGGGGGTTCTTTTGGGGGCCCCTGTAACATTTAAAAAAAATACGCCAGCGATTTTTATTAAATTTTGTTGTTGGGTAGTCTCTAAGACGTTTAAGAGAATGGCGCTGGTCTCATGTTGGTTGAAAACAGATTTTTAGAATATCGAAAAAAATCTAAATATTTTTCGGCGTCTTCCTACAACTAAAATATTAAGATACAGATTTTTCTCTGAAGGAAATCTATTACTTAAGGATAATGCTCATGTACAATTGTTCGAAAATTTGAGTGTTTTTCGCGCAACGCTGCGTGAAATATAGGCAATTTTTACTTTTGTTTAAACATTTTATTTCTCGATCGCCATTTCTCCATCGCTTTTGATGATGGATACTCTGAAGGGCATTTAAGAAAATGGTGCATGTCTCATATTGGTTAATACTGATTTTTCGACAATTGAAAAAATTCGATTTTTTTCCGCGTCTTCTTACAACTACAATTATGAAGATACATTTTTAATGAAATGTGTTAATCAAAACAGATTTTTCAATAAGTTGTTAAATGATTCGAAATTATCAGTATTTTTGGAGAAATTGAGCGTCAAAGTCACCAGCTCTGAAAATACTGCGCTTCTTGATCGTAATTGTAGGTGTTTTGAGGTAATCGGATGTTAAGTTACAATATATTATATCCTATTTCTTTGTTTCGTACATTAGAGATTTAATTATACCTACGTTTACAAATTAATCTTTTAGAAATTATTTAAAATTAATTTGAAATAAATATGAAATTAAGATTGCTAGCTTTCAGTCACCCGCTCCCAATTTATGCAGTTGGTTGCTACGTATGTTAGAATTTGTATATTATTTCATAATTTCATTTTATTATTATTATTATTTACTATATATTTATGTATTTCATTTTAAATTACGTCCTTTAATTTTGTTAAATGTTAAAACGAGTAGATAAGCGGTCGCTTCCGGTTGTTGTTACCAATTGTTGTAACGCCGCACAGATAACACGATAATGACGGCTGCTTTTCATTCGCGGAAATAAAAACAAATACTTTTATATATTTGTAGAATATTACAATACAATTGTGTAATAGTGTTTAACCATAATGTTTAATAATTACTATTATATATTTTTCGATATATTTGCTTTCCAATGCTATCAGTATCGTATTATTGATTAATATTTAAATATTTTACTTTCTTGAATTCGGCTTATTTTTCGCATCAAATGTTCTACGAATTCAAATAAGTTTTGCAAACAATAATTTGGAGAGAAAAGGTGGTATAAATAGTATTACATAACCATTACTAATGGAGAGAAAGTAAGTGCTATTTCAATACCACTAGTTTTCTCTTCACTTTAAAACAATGCCTTTTAGTATAGAAATTAATTTTATGTTATGAAAAAAGGAAATTACCCATTTTTATACGTCATTTTTTTAAATGTTCGTCGATTTTGACTAATTAATTTTTTTCCTTTTTCGTAATTTTAAATTATTTTTTCCCTGATTTCATTGCTATTAATATCATTTTAACGACACTTGTTCCAAATAATATTTACGAGATGCAACAAATGTTCTTCACAGAATTGCTGAGTAGCCTATTTGATATTTTCACTCAGAAATCGTAATGTCAACCGTTTCGTAATGTCAACCGGTGTGAGTAGGCAACCTAAGGTTCCTGTAATGCTTTTTAGCGCCAATGTCAGTTTGGCTGATTTCGAAATAATTTAAAGACTGAGATTTCCTGGTAAAGAACAGTCCAAACCAAAAGACTACGAGCTGAGTACACTCCAACAAATGGAGGAAGCCGCGGTTACATCAGTATCAAATTCAACAGCTTGATATGTTCATCCGAACTGGTTTTGATAATACTTTTTACATCATCTTTCTTTGTCATTAGGGTTTAATCCTCCAAAGAGGATTTTACTGATCCTTTTTGGCGATGTTTCAGATCATCAAAGTCCACGCCTACTCATGAAACCAGGTTTGGCAAGGTCTGAGGGGCGCCTACAATGTTCCGCGAATGCTGAGAGACGCCTCCTTTATTGTTTGTCGAGCATTCTTTCTCTACTTTGGTTTAAGTGGAAATTGAAGTTGTTCTTGTGTTTAAAATATACCGTGTCACTTTCTCTTAGAATCTGTCGCAACCTACAAAGCTTTTTTCTGCATGAACATGGCAACAGAAGAGGGTAAAACTAGGGAATTTGTGTATTTTCGTCGTTTCGTTGAAATACAAGCTTTAAGAATCTATTAGGAATAATAATGAAATAAGCTTGACTGTCTGAGCAGCGAAGTCTCTCCATATTAAGAAACTCTTCTTTCTTTCATCATGTGGGTATTTCCCACTTAGAAATAAAAGGAGAATGCATTCAAGACTGAGAAATGAGTCAATTAATCTCATGTCGCAAAGAAACTTAAGTTTCATCAGAGGTATTTCATCGTATTAATATTTAAGAAATGTCGATACTATATTGTGGTTACTCTTGCTTACTGTAATTAAACTTTCTGCTGGAAGTAAATTATGTTTTACTATTACTATTATGAATTACAAAATGTTTGACTTACTGGGGCTTAAGGTCAGAAAAACAACAACAACAAAAAAAGAAATATCAGCGACCAAAACAATCCAGCAAATGTTTTTAATGATACCTATTGGTGTTGTAGAGCAAATATTCGTTAATTACCCCATTCACGAGAAAGATTGCTTCAAGGCAATGGTGACGTACTAACAATATCAATTTCGTGATTTCCTTCTGATTCCGGTCAAGAATGCTGAGGAAGCATCTTTTCACTGACGTTATCACAGCGTAGAATGCGGTGAAAGTTCTTTGAAAGGAAGTCAGAGAAACCATATGGGATGCAGCCAGCTACCACAGTTCTAGCATCCTCTTACTTTTCTCTACGTAATGATTCTCAACCACAGATTATGGGGGAACCTTACGTCTGTTTCCAGGACAAAAGATTTTTTTATTTTCAGGAAGCAAGATTTTTCTGTTGTGTGCACCGTGTGTACACACTCAATAGCATAGAGACCACTTCCACGTTGTGGAGATAGTATTACATCTGAACCAAATATGACGTCTGTAATCCAATGAAACTATTGACAATTTTCTTATGTGCAATGCATTCAGAATACTAGTTAGAATTTATCTCTCAATTATACATTTGTATGTGTATATACGTATAATATATTAATGTGTGTCTGTCTTTCTGCGAAAATTGTAAAGATCGAAATTGAAAATTAATTCCACGGAGGGTGAGACGCGAAAAGCGAAGTTGAAGCAGAACAAGGAATGTGGGTAGAGGTGCAGACTACCACTGGACTGGGCGTGATGATGCTCGTCGAGGTGGGGCGGGGTGCCTTGAGAACACTACTGGTGTGAAATATCTTTATATTACAGAGATCTACTTTATATTACATGTGAAACATACAGCTATTTTCAAATTATATATTAAATTTTTGCAGAAACATTATTCGGTAAATGGAACCGATAACACGTACTTCATATAAAAATATTAATGTCATATTAAGCAAAATAAATTTTTAAAATATTTCCCGAAAGCAATGGGTGGTTTGTAGAGAAATTTGTGAATGAAATTGTGAACTAAAACCGTAATACAAAACTTTATAAAACTTCCCGTGAAGTATCCGTGTTCTTCAAGTTGTAGCCCCGAACACCTGTTAGTATTCAAATTCCTAATACAGAAGTGAAATCCTCAATTCAATTCGATTGTGCCTTATTTTAGGTGTGGAGGCCAGGCCAACTGACCTCCAATCCCGCGTGACCATGCAGATTCCGTTTTGCTCATTCCGCCATGAAGTTGCGAAAGAAGGTATCACTTGGATGACGAAACAGGATCTTAAAATTTATCTCAGAGACTTCTTTTAGATTGAGGATTTTTACATGCAGTAAATCTACAATATGCGGCATTATGCTTTATTTCTCCTCCAAAGAAAGTATTATTAAGGATTTATTCTCCCTTAAAAATCCACGGTTTCGATCGGATTTGAACCCGATAACATTATATATATATATATATATATATATATATATATATATATATATATATATATATATATATATTAGTCCAATACCTATCGAAATTTACAGGACCTGTAACACTCTTCCTTACAATCTTGTCCAGCTTGGGTGGCGCGGAGGCTTTGGGCATTTGTACCTAAATGCGCGTTATATCTGGGCGTAGGTTGAAATCTCTTGCAAGACATGTAAGGCTGTGTATTCTGTGCCGTTTTCGAACACGTAACACCGTGCATGAACACACGTAATTTCTTCCCCTTCCCTGGTAAATTGCGAGAACGCGGGAGATGCGAGATGCGCGTCTCCCTTCATCTAATACACCGCTAAACCCGCTGGGCTCACAAGATACTCCACTTTGGCCAACTACGAGTACGGTGAGAGATATACCTAATCGACATGATCGATGGACAGGTTGGAGACATCACAATGACTTCACCTAGAGTAATAGGTAAATGGAGGATTTTTATGACCTAATATATGGCCAAAAATGCTCTTAAAATGTTCTTAAAAAGCCCTAAAAGCAAGGAAAAATGACGTAAAAAATTTGATGAAAACCAGTTCAGATGAACAACTCAAGCTGTTGGATTTGATAGTTATGTAACCTGATGTAACTGAGGCGGAAATCGACGTTTTTTAGACACAATAACTAGTATTGCCGGGCGCTTGTAACGAAATGTGGATAAATCTCATTCCTAGACCTTTATATGACACATTACTTCCCCTACGTTGTGTAGTCACAATACACGGTTTGTGAGTCCTTGATACCGAAAAATCGATTGGCGGCAAAACCTCTATCTGTGGTCAACACTAACACCTAAACCGTTCAGACGATTTTCTCAAAATATATGTACAGTTATGAACTCGAGGCTCAGCGAGTTCGAATCGGATATATTATTTTGGGTTAATTTTACATGAAGCCTTAACATACTCAAAATTTTTTCAAAACTTGTCCAACTTTTTTTATTTAACTTTGCCCTTGGATGACGTTGAGAACGCTTAAAACGCTGTTCTCCTTTTTGTTGAAATAAGAATTTTAGAAAATTGCTACAGTTCAAAGTGTATTCGTTGTCCTCCAACAACTACAATATTGAAGATTATTTTCTCAAAACGTGAAACTTTTAACTTTCAAATGGCTTTAAATTTGTTCCTCATATGTACTATAATACTATAAAATTTGGCGTTGGTTCCATTTTCGTTGATCACACTGTATTTTTGTAAATGACCAGTTTATATTGAAAAATACAATATAGACGAGAGAGATTTTTGTAAAAGATATCTTATTGAAAAATTAAACCTTTAAATAAAGTCATGTACATTTCTTGGCTGTCGAGCCAAAGGGCAGGACCGGACAATTTTTTTGTAAAAAAAAAAGAGTAGTTTTCACATAAGTTTTGCTAGAAGTTCATGTATTTTTTTAATTGCAAAAACGACTGCAAATATTTTTTTTTCAACTGACAGATCAAAAGGCGCAGTTCTCATCTTCGTTGACCTCTCTGACGTTTTGACAATTCCAAAAGGTAGAAATAATGCAAGACTGCAGCATTACTAGATCATGTTTCTTTCTGTACTAAAAATGAAAGAGCACAAAAATTATAATTTGTTTAAAATTTCATTTTTATGAACTTGTAAAGTACAAATAGAACATATGAAAATGCCCACCGGAAGCACTTCGCTAAGAGATTCCATAATTTTAAACTCTTTCGCGTTGTTCTAAATCTAAAATTATTACAAATAAGTACATTTACGAGTAGAATTACCAGAACACAATGCCTGGGAAAACGTCTTCATGATTCTAATCTTTACAAAAAATAGTGGTGCTACAGAATGGCAAAGAATTTCCCATACTAGTTACTTTCCTGAACTCTTTTGTCTGGACGAGGTTTTCAGTTTAGTCCCACTCATCACTTTCCGTACAATCCAGAAAAAAGGAAAGAAACAGGAGCCAAATTTGAGAAACATTAAAAATATTGAGCCTTTATGTAAAGTGTCCGAAAAATAAAAATATCTAATAATAATAATAATAATAATAATAATAATAATAATAATAATAAATAACCGGCCCTAATCTGTTTTACTACCCGTTATGGATGGCGGATAGAGTTAAATGCACTGATATATATATATATATATATATATATATATATATATATATATATATATATATATAATTCAGTGATTTAGTTTTATTATACTACTACTTTTACCTGTGAGTAGTAAAATACGATTGTTACCATTAATTTTTTTAAATAATTGAACTGTCTTGTCCTTAAATGTGTATTGACTTAAATTAGCAGAGTTTGAAATTTGAGGGGAGAGCGATAACAGCAGACAATTTAAGGGGTCGCGACTACAGCCAGATTGATTGGAGAAAATTGATTTGGGTGAAAATTCTACCTATGGATTATTTGGTAGTGTTATTCTCAGACGGTTGATCAAATGGACAGGGGTTTATCCGTAAAGTGATTTCTGTAGGTGAAGGTCCCACAAAACGTGGATTCTGACTTCACTTGAAAGGAAGTTCTTTATTTTATAAAGGAACAATAATTTCCTCTTGTTCAGTATCATGGACCATAAAACAAGTTTCTGGCAAAAAAAAAACGCTGTTTTTACTGCAGAATCTGTATGCGAGAAAGCACATGTAGTATGCGAGAAAGTAAAAATATTTTGTCATGTAACCGTTAAAAATGACCATGTAACTTTACTTACATAGTACACATTTGTAATGCTGGTGCGCATGCACTGCTTCCCAATTTTATTAAGCTTAATTTATTAGTCTCACAGCCAGTTTGCAATATCCGGGTAATATGTTGGTAGAAAATATTCATTGTTCAAGTTATTGCGATATTCAATGTCCCCTGAGGGTCATTATTTTAAATATCGTTATTTATTGAGAAACTGTATTGCATGCAGTTACATAATTCTTATTGAAAGAATTTGAGGTTTTCGTTTAAAATTGTGGGTTTTAATTTGCAAGAAGCATGCTTGTCCGCAGCTTTGTGGAAATGATATTAAGGTTTGTTTATATCCCTATCTCCCACAACGCCGGGTAACCTCCAATTACTGTGCTGGGACAAAAGACCGGAGAATTAATACACCACATTTAAGTGGCATTTCCTCCAGGAATATTCCTATGTACGCAATATCGGCGTTGTTCTAGAGATGGCGGTGACGGCAACAGAAAAGCACTATGCGTTTGTTGCGAAAGGAAGTGGTGATTATCAACCTGATTACTACAACAACAGAATGCCATTAGAAACGACTCCAATTAATCTCTATTAATGAACGAAACTGAGCGGTTGTTTTGAGGTGAAGATTAGGAAACCACTACTTCCGTATTCAATTTATTGTGGTAAGACTAGTTCGACTGCTGCATAATTATTGCCTATGTATTTATATCTAAAAGCATTACATTTTTTCCTGGCTACAAATACGCACAATTTTATTCGCAGCATATACAAAAAAGAAATTTATCATCAGTATATTCATTATTTATAACTAGAGATATAAGATGCGTAACCAAAGTGACAAAATGTAAAATAATGTATTAGAAGTAATATAAGTGTTAAGAATAATTCGCACCAATAGTAGTAAGTATGGCTTTGTGTAAAGTAATTGAAATTGGAACTGGGTTGTGGTCACTAATTTAGACTTTGTACCCCATTCTGATTTGCTGTAAATATTAAAATATGTCAGTATCCCATAGCCCAGATGTCTATATGATTATCCATATGATTATCACTTTACCCTTTACACTCCGCTGTAATCACTTTATTTACCTTTTGAAGATAAAAATAGCAATTGCTTTAGGTCGTTAATAGCTTTAAGTACCCATACAATATTAAAATTTGTCGTTTTGGTAATATTTAAAACTCTAAAATATAATCTAATATTAAAGATTCGGCGTCGAAAAATAGGAAAAGAAACACAGAAAATATATGAAAGCAGATGAAAAAATGAGTGAAGAAAATACAAATGGACAGCACAAACGAGAAACTACACATATTTTAGGCAACTACTATGCGAAGATTAGATTGTTTTGAAGAGCACAAAGAATATGCTATCAAAACAATGTGAAACGTTACAGCCAAAATTATTTAGGAAAATACTTCAATGAGTACACACCTGCGTGCAATTCATTAGAAATTGACGAATCACGTTGCACGTTATATATATATATATATATATATATATATATATATATATATATATATATATATATATATATATACATATATATATAAACTTGTTCTCATATTGCGTGCGTGATTCAGGCTCTTGGGGCAAGAGCGGACACAAGGTGCAGTACATTTACAAGGGATTGAGGGATAGTCGAGCCAGGCTTGGAACCCGAATTTGCTGATGTACGTTCACCTTAAGACCCGTACACACTTCATTTTGACAAACGGTTCCGAGATTTTAGGGAACGCGCACATGAGTAGTGTACTTTTTTGAAGTCCCATAGACCACTCAGCGCATGCGCGCCTACGCTAAAACTCCTGAATCGTTCGGCAAAACGAAGAATGAAAAGGGTACAAGCAGAGGGGATCCCTGTCTGGCCGAATCCGCGTTAGGGAGGATAGAACCGTTCCTGATCGTGTTTTAGCCATAGGATACGTCTTTACAGCGCACAACGTCTGAATTATTTCGGCGAGCACAGCCGAACTTATAAGTTGGGGATCAGTGTCAGAACGTTAATTATTCGACCGGTATGAGCCATTTCACAAGGTCGTAGATTAATTGTATTATAAAAAATTATAGGGGGTTAAGTAGCAAAATCAAGATATTGAAATAAGCATAAAAATTCCGAGAGATACAGTTACTAAATGCACAATCAGTGCGCCTAAGTGAGACGTCTTTTAGCTACTTGCAGTGACTGCAGAACTTTTATGCAGATCATTCGCGCTGAAACTAACACCAATTTCATGCAATAATGTATTTGTTTCAACAAGTGATACCCATTATTCTTTTACAGTCTTTGATTTCGTTTGTTTGCGAACGAAAACTCCTATAGAAGACCTACAAGATACCACAGCATAAGAAAATTTTCAGGAAATTTCATAAGAAATTGCCGAAAGGCTTCACGATACTTTCTGCCAACCATGAGCATAGCCTCTTTAATGCAGTAGGAATATAAAATTTTCTCTAGATACATTCTCGTGTCAAAACAAACCTATCGCATTTTAAACCTAGCTTTCAGAGTAGTTTTAATATTTTCGCTTCCATCACTTGTTGCAGATCTTCTATATAAAAATCAATGTTTGTTCTATTTTATGCGCTACTGTACCGTTCATCCGATTACGATAAAACTTAGTCAACGTATTGCTTATACTTGCGCGAGGAATATAAACATAGTACAATGGAAATATGCGTATATTTATCGTACATAGACTCGCATTGATAATTTTATGCGTTTATGCTGACTCAAACACCCCTAAACAGAAGTTCGGTGCAACCCGCAAGTATTAAGCACGTCTTCTCGGTATTTTCCGCCCCTACGATTGTGAAATATCGGTCGGAATTATTACTTGAATGTTATCTCGGATAGGTAAATCAACTTTCTCTAAGACAGCGAATGCATGCCCCAACTTGAGGATGAACGTTTTAGCAATAGGATACTTGACAACCACGTCCAAACCAGGACATACAACAAACCACTTCTCCCGAGGATGTCTTTCATTTCTTAACATGCTTACACAGCGTAGCGTGGTCACGTGATTAGCATCACGTGACCAGAAGCGTGTGAAGTGTAATACATTGCAATAGCGAGGTATTGCCGGGTCCACTAGTACGTACTAATTAGCAGGCGGGTGCCTGGAGCAGTCTTTGGCCGAAGTCTGAAGTTAGCTTCGGCTGTACTCGGATCCACTGTGAACGTCGCGGAAGGGGTGAAATGAATGAACGGCGAAGCGTTTGGAAGGCGTCCGGCGATATTTTATTGGAGGGCTACGAGATGTCACAGAGCAGCGCCACGCCGCGCAGCGTCCAGTGGTCGGGGTTGGCCCTGCCGCTCGGCAGCCACAGCGGCGTCACGAACGTCAGGTCGGTGCGGTTCGGCTTCTTGTACACGGGCACCTGCAACAAGCACGCCACCGCCTACTCGCCTGCTGCCCTTGCGCTTCAACTTATGAAGTAAATACATGGGCGACGATTCGAAATTGGACATGAAGCAGGGATTATATAAGTTTAGGATAAAGAGACCGGGATTCGATTATAATAGTCGTGTGTTCAGGCTGCGATAGTGCAGTGGGAACATCGTTGCCTCAACATCTTTCACCGGGATGATGTAGGGGTCGATTCCCCAACGGTCGTGATTGAGACATGATCCCGATCACGATCCCCGACGGTGGCGGATATCCTACACTAGCTACATAGCTGGGTCGAATACCACGACGTAGAGAATTATAGTGGCCGGCTACTCTGATGGGAAGTTTTCCGTAGTTTCCTCTACCAAAACTAGGCGAATACCGAAGCAATACCTTCACGAGGTGTTCTCAAAGAGCATGCTAACTTCTCTTTTACGTTTGTGTTCCCTACTCTCACCTTGCACACACTTAACCTACACCTAGTCCACGCGCACTACTCATTACTACAACGCCTGACGGGAGCACACATTCGGAGAGTAGAGCTTGTCCTGGCTGGTGCGGTCAGAGAGACACCTGATAGGGGTTAACCGCAGACCGACGTGAATGTTGGCACCGGATCTCAGCATCCAGTGGGGGATGAACACTGCTACATCCAGGCTATAACGTCCTACACTTTCGCTACTAGTGGCGTAAGTAGTTATCGCACCCGAAATCAATAATTGGTCACTCTGCTCACTCACCTATATTATGTCAGATGTGCATAAAAACTTGTTAAAAAGTAAACGAAAAGAAGAGAAACATTCAATAGAAAGATTCAAGATAATTTATGCTCAAGATATAGCCACGTAAAAAAGAGGAAAATAAGTTGATGCGTCAACGGATGATGTGGCCGTGTGAATATGGTATTTGCTACGTGAATCATCTAGAAGATGCTAAAAAACGCGATATCATGCAATAAAGCTTTTCTAAGTAATAGGTACATCACAAAATATCACATTTTTTTCCACGCACATTATTCATCCTCTATGCAAAAATGGGTGAACTCAAATAAGAAATGTGACGAAATAATTCTTATAAAATGACCTCTTAAAACAGCCGTTAACTTTATTTTCTGCGATTTATCACGCTGCATTTGGAATGGCTTTTATCCTCGTAAATGCTGGAATTCGCGATGAAGTCATTGTTTCATTTATAACAACTGTGTGTGTGTGTGTGAATTATATTTTAGCTTTCACAGTTCTGAGAATGTCAATGAACTTTTTCTTTTCCTTTGAATGCCTGCACAGAAGTATCAACCTGTCTTTTTACATTCGGAATATATTTCTTTTTTATACTAAAATGTATGACATAGTTTTAAGTTTATGCTCTTTCTGTACTCAGGAGGTAGTTTCATTATTATATAAAATTGCTTAAAACTATTGTATTCTCTGGTAGAATATGTTTGAACTTTAACTTCGCTAGCAATAAGCTGTTCTATAAAATGCTTTTGACATATGCGAGTCAAAATCATAAATAATTTTGGAGTAGTGCTACTGATTGTATTTTTCTATGTTAAATATTGGTATTTTCTTCTACATTATTATTATTTATTAACTTTCTCAACAGTGTTGGACATTACATAATACATGGGAATTCAAATTGAAGACGTATTACAGTTGACCCATTGTTTTGCTTCATCAGAACACAAATTAAATCAAATTTACATATAAGAATACAAGTAAAATCAAATTTAAAAAAATAATAGAAATAACACATTCATATATGCCATCTACAATCTTGTCATTATCACCTTTCCCTTACACACATTACACACGGCACTCATTGGCCCTGCACAATTGGTTAAACGGTTATGGAGTTGAATTCAGTCAAGCTCGTCTCCCAAGAACTTTCTCACAATTTGGTGTGTCTAGTATAGCAGACTTTTGAATGACTGATAAGCGTCTTTCTAATTGAAGGATTTTTAAGTGTTTCTTCGCGGTTTTAGAAATTATTCCTGTGGCCGAAATGATAATAGGTCTAATATAAACTATGTTGACTTTCTACATTTACGTAACTTCATCTGCCAGGTCCTTGTATTTGCTGATCTTGTTACTATAGCTATTGTCGATATGGTGAGAGAGTGGAATGGCAATGTCAATTAGATAGACTTCTTTCTTTTTGTTTAGTAAAGTAATGTCAGGTCTATTGGCTGGTAGAGTGACGTCAGTCCTTTATTTCTCTATCCCAATAGAGATTGAAATCACTGTTTTCAACTACTGGTGACGGTCCGTACTTATAAGCTGACGCTGAAGCTGTGTCTGCCGCTAAATTTTGATGAATGATTTTTGCTTCATTATTGTGTCTTTTGGTATATTGTGTGTTTGCTAGTGGACGGCAGGATCCTATTATGTGTTCTATTGTTTTTATTGTTTCATGACATTTTCGGCATTCACCACCTGAAATTGCTTCCTTGATGATGCATTTCCCATAATTTCTAGTAGCTAAAACACTATCTTGAGTCGCTTTATAGATCCAGTTGTTTCACCATAAAGGTTTCAATTTTTGAGCTAGAGGCTTGTTGCTTCCTTACCTATATTATCTTTCTCTAATTGATTTGGAAATTTGCCAAGCAATTCTTTTTGTTTCCAGTTTTTTTTATGATCTCCTATTGATGTACTTTTTGAAGTAAAAGTGGCAGCATCTGATAGGTGTAATGGAGTTGACCTGATATCGGCTTTGCAAATGACAGCAAAAAGTTTATTGCCGGTTTGCTTCTCGTGAAAGTAGGATCTTAGGTCGTTAATTTGTTTACTATGGAGTCGCGGTATGTCAGTGATCCCCATGCCACCCATCAGTATTGGAAGAGTCAACCGTTCTGTTGCTGATTTGGGATGTTTCATTCGGTTGTTTTGTCAGTTGTGTTCTGATTAGCCATGATAGATCTTCCAAGTCTGTCACCATTTAACTAACCCAAATGAATAAGTAAGTAGTGGTATTGCATATGTATTAATCGCCGTAACTTTGTTTCTGCTGTAGAGGTCGCTATTTCTGTAGTGTCCATGTCATTTCTAATAGAACAATGAACAATATCTAATTGGCGAAGTGATCATTTGGTGGTTCTACTCGCGCTTATACGTAACGATTGAATGTGCTGGATAAAAACAATGACACATTATTTAAGTGATGCTGGATAGTTCCCAGTAATGTCCTCATTAAGACCGGTAACATAATATACTGTCTAAAGCTCAGGTGACTGTGTACACAGAGAGAGGTCTCCACCACTTATCGAATTGTAACTGAAATGGGAAATAAATGTAATATATTAGTGGAATGAGAAATATATATATATATATATATATATATATATATATATATATATATATATATATTGATATTTGTAATATCTGTCTTAATTGAATGAAAATGATAAAATATGACTTAATTTTAAAAAATCAAACTAAGACTACTTTTAGAAAGTTAATTTTTAAAATTAAATTGATAAATCTGCGTTTGTAACGTCAATAGAATTCATTAATCCACGGAATAATGATTCACTCTATTCGACTAAGAACAGAAAAAAGTTTGTATTTTCTACAGTATCAGAAAAATCTCTATAATCGGGAACAGGGTTTCTTGGGCTGCCACGTACCTGGTACAGTTTGGGGTCCTTGGGTCCAGTGTAATTGATGGCGAAGATGTGTATGATGGGCATGTACACGTACAACACTTTGCTGACGGACTCCACCAACCGCTGCCGCTTCTTGTCCCAGCCTGCACCTTCCAGGTACAGTCCGTACACCAACACCCCCTCCTATCCCGCAACAACGTTTTCGGTGAATTGAAAGATGCATTTATAGCAAACATAACAGAAATATTTTATCGACCTAAGAATAGTACAATAGTTGCAGATTGTAATGATGGGGCAGACGAGTTTCAAATGAGCAAAAATAATAGAGATTATAAATCACAAAATCAGAGTAAAACAGAATAGTATAAACGATTATAACATTGACCACGAAATTAAATTCAAAATGTAAAATTATGTCATAAACAAAATGAGAATTGAGAATGCGCCGATGACGCTACGGATAGGCGCTTCAGCTGCCTCTCTTTTAAATTTACATTTCATGCTCATCAATCGCCGAGATCGCTAAGGCAGTAGTGCCCTGACGATCTCGAGCCGAAGGATCGCGGGTATGGGTGTATATGTGTTCGTCCTCATCACCCTAGCAATTCATTGAGTATCCCCTGCAAAAAGCAGGAGACCCTGGCCCTTAATGGAAACTCAGTTGACTCATTTTTAAAAAATCATTAAATCTCACATAGCCTGTATGTATGACTCGCATTTGCAGTTGTAAAAACGGAGAAAGCAAGATGAAGCTCCACTGATCAAATCAGTATGAGTATCAGAATCAATACCAGTAATGATATTCAGTATCAGTATCAATACCAGTAATAGCACTCTTTGTGCCCGGAAACACACACTATTAGGGTCTCAGGACGAGAACCACTGGTTTTGAGATCCAAGGGGCAACCAAATATATTTATAAATATGAGTAGTTATTATTAATAATATATTAATATTATTTATTTATTTATAAATCAGATTGTAGGCCCACTTACTTCAGGGGCTCGCTTGACCTCCTCGCGCGCCCACTTGGTGACCTCGTTGTGCAGCACCACTGCGTCCAGGGACCAGCCCTTGTGCGCGCGGGCCACTTCTTGTCGCATGGCCGTCAGAAACCCTACGCAGCGCACTCCTCGTGTCAGAAGGCTAATGCAATTAAGGCTAATGTTTAATATTCGCCACTTATCAAAATGGCTGGAATGTTATTTCGCCAGAAGGAACTCTGCACAGCAAGTTTACCCTTATAATTTCGAAAGGTCTTCTCAAACCCAGGAAAAATACCTTTGTGTACTTTATTCAACTGCCAAAAAAGAATTGGAGCAATAAGTTCTAAGAACTTATGGTAAGTGAATATGCTCTGACTCAGAATAAAAAATATCTAGATAAAATGCCCTCTTCGTTACGAAAAGAAGCTTAACATTTTAAACCTTTTAAAACATTTTGTAAATTGTTAGTGTATGTATAAATCTATCTTCAATACTTGTAGATCATATACATGTGTTTCAGATTCAATATTTCAAACTTCAACGGCATTTGGAGAGATCAATGAACATGAATATTTGCCAATGAACATGTGTCGGGAAATTCATATACAGTAGAGTCGCGGTAATCCGAGACTCGCTAATCCGAGATTCCGTGTAATCCGAGATGGCCTAATGTGCGCCAAGTCACTGGACAAGCGGCGATAATCAAGAGCAATCATTTTCTTGGTTGCTTCGATCAAGTGCGCGGCGGGTGTTGTCATTGTCAGTCTGCTACATTGTTGTGACCAGTTCACCTTCATGTGTTTGTATGTATGTGCGTACGTATGTACGTATGTACGTATGTATCTGTAATTTTATTAGTATTTGCACATTAAATTAGACTTTGTTATACATTGTAGTTGAAAATTTGTTATGCATTTTCCTTTTTTCCATGTCAGCAGTTTTGTTTTGTAATCTGAGGTACCATCGCCCAAATAACCTCGGATTATCGCAATTCGACTGTACAGATTTGTAACAAACTGTAACTACTGTAACGAAGTTACATCACATTTGCTTTCAATTGTTAGGGAACTGCTCACACTAGTGTTCAACTGGTCACGCTCTGACCCAGTCAAAGAGATTGCACGAGAAGCTGCCTAACAAAGAGAGCAACATTTTGTGTAATATGTGTAATTTTATTACTTAAAATTCATAGTCTTTAACTAATTACTTCTCTAATTACTTAAAAAGTCTTCAACGTCGTGATAATGCCATAGAAGTTTGTAACATTTACTCTGAGACACCCTATAATGTATTTCTTGAAAAGTGTGTAATGCAATTTGGGAGTTCTAGTAACGAGTTTTCAGCATATCATATCCCAGTTCTCGTGGTAAACATTCTTGGAACCTGATTTCCCTAACTAACCCTAATTTCCTGAACATAAAAACAAAAGAATTGCTCTCGTTTGCCATAAGACGTGCTGAAGAAGCAGCACCTTGCGGGTTGAAGAAGCCGGTCATCCAGAAGCTGGCGGGCCTTGCGGTGTAGACCCAGTTGGAGAACTGCGAGTTGCGCTCCAGCAGCTCCGTGAACCAGAAGCCCAGCGTCGCCGACGGCCACGAGCTTCGGCGCCAGATCTGGGGCACGCGCGCGTCGTAGATGTTGTCCAGCGAGTCGCGCAGGGCCTGCGGGCGGACGCAGCACAACCGTCACGAGATTCATCGAATTTGTCTCTCCGGGCGCGTCAACTGCTACGGCCATTACCCCCGTTAGGGTGGTCAATGTTTTTGCGCTTGAGGGCGATGGCCATCCCCTGCTGGTAGTGAGAACAAGCGCCAACTCACTATACGTGGGCTTGCGGGGGATTTTTCCTTCAGATATCTCCCCCAGTTGCGACACATCTAAGCTCCCGATTGGTCTTTCGACTTGTGGTGTAGTGTGTGTATGGGGAGAGGACAGGGCAAGTTCTAAACCTATATTATACAGAGATAATTACCTCATTCATAATGATAGTGCCGTCAATGGCCAACAGCAGATCCTTAAGAGTCTCTCGCACCAGCTTTATCACTTTCTGCATGCGATCAATTTCCTGCCTCAAGAAGATGTTCATGGACGACAAGGCACCCATGGCTTGCAGCCTACAACAGAATGCCATATTCTAGACATTTCATATTCCATGGGTCAGCGCGCGTTAGTGGATATAATAACGTGATGGAGATAATGAGGCCAACATTGAATAATTACTAAAAAAAAGCTAGCAATGCTACAAAAGCACACACTTTCTTGTATTGTTTTCATGTATTCTTTATCATATTATGTATCGTCTCTCTTATCGTTAATATTTGTATTACGGCGTCCTATATGCATTATTGCATTTGGGCGTACAAGGAGTTGAAATGATGTCTTTTGAAGTTTCTCTGAAACTGAAAATATTTCTGTGAAAATGAGATTAAAATAACATTTCCAAAAACGCTAAAAACTACTTTTTTGTCACTAGCGACTTCAAATATTTCAATAAAAGTTTATGTGTACAAAAATTCTATTATTCTATAACATTATTTCATGCCGAAGTTTCATTCTGCGATTAGGGGACCGAAAGATGCAGAATACATTAACAATACATGTTTTTATAACACAATTTCTTCTATATAAATAATTCATCAAAGTAAATCCGTTGTGTCAGCTGATATGTGCTGTAAATATTATGTTACACACCTTTTCCTGTAGATTTTGTTAATTCTGAGCAAATTGTCGATTACTAAGTGCATTGGTACTAGATTTTAATGTTAAAACAATTTTCTTTGACCTGTTGATATGAATACGAATTGTTTCAGAATATTTAAGATACATACACTCAATATTAAAAGGCGCATTAAAGATAGAATTATTTCATACAAGAGTCAGTTGTATCGCCTCCTGTATTATTTCCGTAGTATGGATACTTTTTGCGGCTCTCACAACCAATCTTTATAAATGAGGTCTCTAAAGAAAGAGAATTGTACCCAAACGTGACGAATTTCACTTTGACTTAAAAAAAATGTGAAGGTTTTGTTTAAAAAATGCATCTAAATATTCACGGAAAATACAACCCACAATACTAGCTTGTATTGTCAAAATCTACTTAGTTAAATAACTCATGAATGAAGATTTCTATGTGCTTAAAACCTGGAATTTCCAACCAGAATCTCAAAGAAACACTTTTCATGCCGCAATTTACAGAATGAGATATTAGACATTCTATTACTTTTTTGCTGGGTCGGCGCTAATCGATACTGTCCACCAACATAAGGCCTTGGATTTGGAGGCCATCTTTTTTGTGAATACTTAGATTCCTCCATCTTATACAATACTGTAGATTTATGATTTCTGTGTACACCCTGACTGGCACCGACTGATATGGTTTACTTGTATCTTCATTAATTCAAGATTCGCTCTCGCAGCAGCTAGAAGTATTAATAGTTGTCTCATACCGATGATTGTTTTTTAGGCGTGTAGTGCAACCGTTCACTTCCCATATATGCAAGGACTCTGTACCCAATTGAAGAAGGAACTACGATCGAAACGTTCGAAATGTTTCATTTTCACGTTACCCATAGGAAAATTTGAATCTCTGCTATTCATCGGCAGGATTTCGTTGCCACCCAGCACAAGTAGGTAAGTCCTGATATTTGTTGGGAGCTGACTGAGGAGGCTGTTAATACGGCTCGGATGAGCTAGCAGCCAGCTCCTTCCCCTTGCCTTGGCAACTTTGTTATCAACTACTAGGACCACCGCGTATAATGCGACGCGGACTCATTTCCTGTAAGTGTTAGTATTTACAGAGGTCGTCACTATTACTTTGGGAGAATTCAGTAGGTATGCACTCATTGATGGGGGAAACGTAATTAAAATTTAGTAAAATGCGGTTGGTTACAATTATGATTACATCTACGTTGATGACATTTAAATCATTGCAATAGTTGTAGGCATGTGCAATTAAAGAGTATAGATGAGTTTTGGGGCCCTGACCCGCAATCAATGTTTATAAATGAGGTCTCTAAAGAAAGAGAATTTTACGGAGACGTGATGAATTGCACTCTGGTTTTAAAGGATTTGTTGAAAAACGCATTTCAATATTCACGACAAATGCAACCCGCAACCCTTTGCAGCATTGTTAAAAACTACTTAGTTTACTCAACAAAGAGTTGCCTAATTACTTCAAATGCTGTTTTTAAGGAATTTCTCCAAGAAAATCTGTCAATAACACTGAAAAATCCTTTATTCAATATTTGTTTCAAATATCTATTTTACTGTTTGTTATTTTTATTTGATATTCTATTAGTACATTGAATCTCTATACATTTTTAAACAAATATTGTTTTTTAAAAAATTACACAAATTTAATTTTGTGTAAGACCTCTCACTTCGTCGACATGCACATTTCCAGCAAATGTGTAAAGACTATTGTATTTGTGAATAAAAGTACTTAAAATTCCTTCAAATGAAGTTTTTAGAAAACAAACATTTTCTGTGAAAAATAAGATTCAAATTTTGAATTTACAGTAGAGATTACCTTCTCTCTCTCTCTCTCTCTCTCTCTCTCTCTCTCTCTCTCTCTCTCTCTCTCTCTCTCTCTCTCTCTCTCTCTCTCTCAAGAAAAATCTGGGGTGCGCTTCCGACTACATATACTAAAAAATTGGAGAAACATTTCCATAGAGCTGCGACTCTCACCTCTGTTTGACCTCGAAGGGGTCGTAGTCGGGCGGCAGCTTGCCCAACATGTCTTTGGTGAGTCGCGCCACCACTGCTTCTCGCGACTCGCCGCCGCCGCCGCCCCCGGCCTCCTTGGGCTGGATGGACACGATTGTCTCCAAGATATTCTTTGTCACAGACGCTTGGAAGCTGCAGGCAGAAGTTAGGTCTCAGTCTCTGTGACACGTGTTCGAGGATAGGTGGGAAAGGGTCGGTTACGCTAGGCTAGCCAAATTGGACCAGCTTTGTGGGTAGGAAAAATACAGCCTTCATAAAAATGATTAAACCATTTGCTCACGAACTTACAATTGGAAATAAAGTAGAACCAAAGGAATTTCAATGCCAATATGGACAAAATAAACGTAATTTTAAACATATTATAAAGATATTTATTTGTCGATATATCCTCTTTCAAACGTATAAATGTGACATAGTGTCACATTCACTAATGGATAATTCTAATAGTGTTAAATGTTTAGAAGTTTATCAATTTTTTCTGAAAATATTTTATGAAAGTGTTATTCAGGTATACAAAATGGAGAAGAATACAGAAATACTCGTATTTGCAATTGAGGTTCTGACATATAACAAGCATGCATTGAAATGATTTAGATTTAGAATTCTTTAGTAAAAAAAAAAACAACAGCAGTAAAACGATGTATTGTATGTACTGTATGTATTACTACGTACTGTATGTAACGAATGGGGGAGAAGATTAACTGCGCACGTTTCCTTGAGTTTCAGAATCCCTTCCCATCATTTTAACTATAAATAGTTTAAAGATGGGTAAAAGTTTCAAATAAATGAATAAAAATAAATTTTAAAAAATCGCGAGATTAGCAAATGTAAATTCAAATTCGTTTACTACCTGAGAGACGTAATCGAATTCACTACGCCTTTTGATGTTAGGCTAAAGTTAATTGGCCGCATTTCAATTATAATTATACTGTCAAGGAACGCCTAATTACGTTACAATTTAGGCATGTGTAAGCATTTAGACTCTGTAGTGTGGAAATATATTCGTAATACGTCGTTTATCAATATAAAATAGAAAATAATGTGAAGAATTACTAAAGCTTATGAAATATTCATAGAGACAATCAGTTAACTTACCTAATATCAGCATTTGAATGAAGACCATACACCTGTGGAGGATCCACAACAGACATGCTGGCAATGGCTGCCATGTAACTTTGCAAGCTCTTGAAAATTAACATTTTATAACCTTTGTAAAACTGAAATGTCTCAGAGAACAAGTCCTCGCAGAACCATACTTTACAGAACGTATTCAGCAGGCGTTTGTCGTAATCGTCTGTTACACGTCCTCCATATTGAATCTCGCCGAGCATGTATCTAAGAACAATAATTATGCGATAATCATTATAATGTTAAAAAATGTAATTTTCTTTGACAGTGACATCGAAAACTTGTTATAGCAAATAGATTTTTCCAATTGTTAATAGTTCCTAAAGATTATACAAGTTTTGTTTTAAACACAGACTGTTTTTCTAGATTGTGTAAAAAGTTATAAAAGTTCCCATTTAAAAAATATAACCACGTAAACAGTGGTTGATGCAGCAACATATCTTACAGACCTTAATTAAACTCTTGAAGGTTATAATATACTACTTGATAAAATAAATTCTAATATTATTTGTAGAAAAAAAGAAAATATTATGAAATTTACTTAGTAAAACGTAAAGGAATAATGAAAAATTTAAGGCTCAACATGGGCGCATGATATATATTTAGGTGGTAGCACTAAGTTCGTCTCTTTCCGAGGTGACAATTGAAGTTAAGTGCCTACTGAGGTTAGGAACGCAGTGCACTTCCCTCAAAATATCTTATGTCACAATATTTCTTTTTTGAATTGTTTACGTAATAATACTGGCAATACTATTTTGAAAAACTATTATATTTTGTTTATGGGTAAGGTTGATGCTAAGGTAATATGAGTGAAAAAAAATAAAATTCGTTCGATTATTTAAAAATGTTTACTGCAATTTGTACGAAAAAGAATTAATCCCCATCACCAAACGAAACATGTCATGTTTAAGTACATTTTCAATTTCGTAGTACATTGTCTTTTAATGATTTTCTACCTTCACGCCCGCTACTTACGTAGTCTAGAGAAAGTTTTGTAATGCGGCGAAAAAGGCATTTTTTTCGATAGACCAATTCGTATTGTAGGTCACTGATATCGCAAAATGGATAATTTCTTCCTACATCTAGGAAATTACTTTCTATAACACATTATGTCGTTTAGTGTGTCTTTGATAACGAAAAATTGGTTTTCGGCGAAATGTGTGCCCGTTTGCCAGAATCACTAGCGGATAAATCGTAGGAAGTTTTTTTTCCTGTATCATAGGTGTTGTCAGATTTCGTGTTTTGTGGGTCCTTGATACCGAAAACTTGATTTACAGGAAATCACATATCTATGAAGTCTATGGTCAAGACTAGCCTCTAAAAAGTTCCGACGATTTTCTCTAAAAGTGTCATAGTCCGATCGATCTGATTGAACTTGAGATCCTAAAAAAAATTAAACGGATATTTTGGTTTACGGTATTTCTTTACTCAAATCATCAACATTTCCAAAATGTTATAAGAATATATTCAATTTTTTTTCGGATAGAACCTAAATACGTTTGGATACAAAAATGGCGCTGGTCTCATTTTCGCTAAACTCACTAAATTTTCGAAAACTATACATGTTAAAAATGTTTTTATGTCTTCCTACAAATACAATATTGATTTTCCCCTTAAATGAAATCTGTTTTGTTAACTTAAATCTTGAGCTAAAATATTAAAATTCATGATTTTTTGAAAATTGCAAATGCAAAAACTTTTTATAAAGTGTCGGGAAGGTTGAATTTAGCTGTGATGTGCTAGTATGGACAAAATTTGCAGTATTATAAAATATAATACAATAGTATCACACAACCGTCACTAATGCGAGAAAGTACGTGCTATTGTGCCGTCACTACTTTTAAAATGTTACTTTTTCTTAAATTAAATAAAAATGTAAGTCAATATGATCATACAAACATAAGGCGTTATGTAAACTATATTATCGTTTAATAAAAAAAATTGGTATAATTTGCATGAAACCAACCGAAACCAAAACGAATGCACGTTAATCACGTGTACCTGATAGTGGTCCAGCTTACGCCGTGTTTAGGGTCGATCTCGTCGAGATGGTTTTGCATGAAGCAACACGACGCGTACCAGTCGGAAAAGTTGAACTCGTAAGGGATATTCCAGCCCAGGGGCCCGAATTTTCGCCGCTCTTGCACCACACTGTGCAAGAACGACACCCCGTAGATGAGCGGCAGGTACTGCGGCGCCGTTGTGTACTCCAGGAAGTCCTGATTCATGCTTCCGTACGTGCGACTTAAACCCGCTCGCATACCTAGGGTCACAAGCAGCGTTATGTGTAACATTCGTTTCTAAGAAATATACCAACTCCATTTCAATTTGTCGTCCATCCTTCGTATACATATTCTTGGTGATAACCTTTGTTTATATGCGAGTCCCATAATATTACAAAGAAATCAACTAGTAGAGTGCGAAAAAAAATAGTCTATCCACGGTATTTGAAAGCAAATTATTTCTTTCTTATCATGAATCCACAAAAGTTAGAAACCACAAATGAAACTTGTTTGGCCACCTAAGGCTTTCATAATGCCGTTGAACTATTTTTGCAAACAGTGTATACCATTAGGTTATTAGCAAAGAAGAAAGTAATACTAGTATGTAAAATACATTTTTCAAATTAATAATTAGTATTAAAATCTCATCAGCTACCTTGCGGTGGGTCGTTGGTGTATTTGATGGAGATCTGCAACATGGAGATGGGGAAACTGGGGTGACACTCCGTAGTGACCCACAGGCGGAAGTCGTCGTGCGTTTTCGGGTTTTCGCTCAACTGCAGGAAGAGCTCGTTCATGTATGCGAGCCCTAAATGGCAGTTCTGAAGCAGCACCCAGTGGCCCTAAACAAGCACGTTACTCATTCAGAGTTGCTCTTTTTTTAAGTAAAATTGTTTAAAATTTTAGCGATGAAGTTCTTTTAACAACATTATATTTTGAGTACTATCTGCAGTAAAGGATACTACTTCATCGAAAGCAAACATATCCAATGGAACCCCTTCTTATTACGTATTGATTTAGCATACCTATAAGCCTCCTTTTAGGATGTTTATCTTCTCAACATCTAATATTTTCCAATAATAGAGCATTTCAGTTAGAAATTTGTAAAATAACTACGCATTTTAATACTATTATTACTACACATTATGATCTAAAATGACCGCTGGACCGACAGAAGCAGATCCTCGACCTGGAGAGTCTGCAATGTGTTAAGCGTTGAGTGTACAATTTAAGATAGACCGGTTTTTGCTGGAAAAAGCTTAGACAAGTAAAATTATTCTCGATCCTATTTTTGATGGGTGTCACATTGGAAGGGAAGGGGAGAAAAGGAAAATGACAACCGAATGTTGATGGAATACTTGTGCGATGATAGCATAGTGTCGTGTTTATTTCATCGTCACACACTGATATAATTTTTCTTTTACTTGTGGTAGAAGATATTCAATCGGGTCTCTTGCTTCAAGTCAACGTAGTTAACGAAAACACTGTATAATCTATTGTTTTCACAACAATACATGCTCTTGGAAATCATAGTATATTGGCAATAATTGCTATGTATTTTCTTGGTTGTAATTCCGGGCGCGTCAAGTACTGATACTATTAGTCCCGTAAGCCTAGTGCATGTTTCCTTCTAGGGAGGCGGGAGTTATCTTCCCTTGGTGGGTAGCGAGATACGGCGCCGAATACCGTAAACTAGCGGGGTTTCCCCAACCAGGTATCTCCCACTAGTAGGGCCCCTCCCCAGCCAGGACAAGCTCTAAGCTCCCGACCGGTCTCCCGGCATGGGTGGTAGGGTAGTGCATGTTAGTGTAAATCTGTGTATGGGGTGAGAATGAGGCAAGAAAAATGAAGGAAAGGTCGCGCGCGGTCCGTAGCCCGTTTGTTAGGGTATGGCTCCGCATTCGCGTGGTGTTGATCGGAGAAACCACGGAAAACTTCGAAGTATTTGCTGCGTCCACTTGACAAGCAATAAAATCTTCATAATTAGTTGTTCTCACTATAAAAAAGAGTACATTGACTAATAAAAGTAATGAGTTGTATATTTGTTGCTTTTCTCACGTTATCGACCTTATTAGATGACTTGCTTATTTACCTTTTGCATTCTTGGTGCATTAAGAAAATGACAATATGATCAATATATCATGAAATTCTGCTTAATAATATTTCAAAGATACCATGCGAATTTTTTTTTAAAAGTTAGAGTATTATGCTGCGGAAGCGGACAATTCTTCTAGTTCTTTGCCAGGCCACTTCTGGCGCTTTGAGCGACTTCGACATTGAGTTATTTTTCACGTTTCCTACCAGCGATGTAGCGAGTTCGCGTCATTTTCCTATTCCTAGTATCCTCTCACCTCGGGCATGCAGCGGGAGACGTGCCTCCGCGCGTGCACCTCCTGGCCCTGGCCCATGGAGATGGCCACCACCTGCGTCATGAGGCGCTTGGCCAGCTGCTCGATGTTGGCGGTGGGGTCGGAGCCCATGCTCAGGAAGCACACCAGCGGCGTCATGGGCCGCGACTCCTCCAGCAACACGTCGTACCTACGCAATGGAGTGGGCTGGGGCGGGGTAGGCTGGTTTAAAACACAGTTTAATATATATTTTTACCGTTGTAACAATGGCGTATTTTGAGGCAAGGGAGGTTGGTTTAAATCATCCTGGTTTAAAATATGGTTTTAAGTTACATTATTAACCATTTTTTTAAGCTGCTTAATAATAAACCAATGCACGGAAATGAATATTTGATCCGCAAACCTAACTACAAATCAAATTTTATAAACGCATTAACAACTTGTCTTCGAATTCAAGAAGGTTTGGGAGGAATTCTCTGGAGATTACGAGTGAAAACAATCATTTTTATTCTTTATATTTCCCATTCCTGCTTTTGAGAGGTATTAACTCGTAGAACTTTAATATCTTGATGTGATCATTCCAAAAATGTATTTTTGGTTTTTATTTATTCTCCCAGAATAGAGTAGTATATTTTATTTCTAATGCAATTATATTTACTTTTGTTTTGTCACGACAAATTTATTTCTAATAATCCATAATTTCTTTATTATGTAACCATCCAAATAACATTTTTCGTTTATTGGAAAAGTCTATTATTATTTTGACTGCCTACTTATTGCTAGTGCTCATATTTACTAAAATAAAGAAATGATTTCAATATCGTAAACAATACGTTTGGTGTTGAGAATTATTTTACTAAAAGCATACTCGACTGGAAAGTAGCGTTTATTTGCAGAAAATTCAAATATTATTTATATCTCATTTAAAAAAGTTAGGTATTAAAAACCTAAGTCAAGAAGGTATGACGTGAACAAAATTATTTCAAAAAACTCTTAGTTTAACCTCAAACCCATTTTAACCAAGAATGTTTACTTTAAAAAAAGAAGCATTTCTTTAATCAAGAAGCCTTCTTTTTCACCCAAAGCACCTATTTAAACCAAGGAGTCTGGTTTAAAACACGCGTTCGCTTGGCTTTTGTTAAACGCTGTTTTTATTTTAGCATTACACTGAGGATTCTCCTCCCTTCGGAAATCAACCGCCTCCAGCCGGTCAGCGTGTTTCAGTTTTTGGAAGACAGGTTGGTACTCCACATACAAATGGGGCAGACTATTTTGAATTACAGCTAGTGCAAGCCAGAAATACATTATTTGACGAGGAATTAACAAATCAGACCGCCTTCACAGAGCAATGGAATGAAGCGATGAAAGCATGTACGTTCTGATCAACGCCTGAATCCCCTCGTACATCTTAGGGCATATAGTCGGAAGAGTCCATCCCTCAAATTTATCGGTTTAGGGGAGAGCGCGTCCCTTCCCAGCACGTGTTGACAGCCCTTCTCCTGGCAGTTGCGTTTCCTACTAGAGTGAAGCATTTGTACGTGATTCGTAAAGTTATGTTTAAGTGATTATTGTTCTGCTTGTGATTATAGCAATGCGCCTGGTTCAGAGCAAGTTGTATAAGAAAGTTCGTCACAAGCAGACGCGTGAAGTCGTTGCAAAAGTATATCAATTTATTAAGAGAGAAGCAAAAGTAAGAGTTAAAAATATCAAAGCAGTTCTTGGCTGCTGCTAAGGCTATTTCAAAAATGTATGTCATAATAAAAAGAATTTTATTGAGTCGGGAGAAACGTGTTCATTTTCAATTCCAAATAGAGAAAGAACGTGGAATCTGCTCTCGATGGTTTCAACGAGGGAATGATTCGCTGCACAATGATTTAATTTACCATATCAAGAAATTGTCATTTTTACCCAAAACGGCGCGAACTATAGTAATGACAGTGGCAGTGATGCCAGTTATGATAATGAGGAAACGGGTACGTGTCAGTGGAAAAGATGTAGATGACAAGAGGAAAGTCGAGCCATCAGGTGAATTGGGTGTTTCTCCACTACCGAACGAAGACACAAAAGCAAATTAATTTCCAAGTAAGTTCGCTAGTACGTGCGATGCGGTTGGCTAATGTTTTTGGTATGGGCAGTCGCGAGCAAGTGCCGCCTTCTGCCCCCTCCCCCTACTTTCAACTTCCACCCCTACTCGCGAATTCCAGCGGCCACCCTAGAAAACTTTTGCTGTACTTATTTTTGTAACTTTCACACAAACATGACCTAAATAGCATATTTCCCAAAAATTCATGCTTGACATGAATCCTAACAACCTTACTAGAATAAAAAACAAATACCCCTTACATTCATTCCTTAAGACGTTTTTTAAAATTATTAGTTAAGATGTGCTCGACGTATCCTCTGTCACTAGATTGTAAGTTAATTAAATTCTGAGGCAACCATATGCATAGTTCTGACATTCAACTAGATTCACAAAAAATGTCAATGCGAACACAAAAAAAAAAACCGACTGTGAGCGCTTGCGCACGTGTGCTCACTCACTTGGTGATGACGGCGTCGGAGAAGCGCGCGCCCATGGACTCGGACACGTATTTGCGCGACTGGGCGAGCGTGCGGTCCGGGCACCACGAGCGCACCAGCAGCAGCCGCCGGAACACGTCCAGCGCGTGGTAGCCGTCGGGGATCGTCTCCTCCTCGGGCGCGTCCTTGTCGAACCACGACTTCCACCCCTTCTCGTTGCCTGACACCTGACACCCGACACCCGCCGTTGCTCGCATAGTGTTCGCCAGTAATTCACAAAGAACGTACAACATATTCAGAGCACTCAGTTAAGTTGAAGTCATAGCATAAAATGGGGAGAAAACGTCGAAACTTCTCCGATTTAAGACAATTTTTTAAGACTCTCTTAAGACAATTTTAAGCATATTTTGTATAATAAACTACTTGGATATTCCGAATGGTTGAGCTGCAATAAGCAATCAAAAGTTATTTTGAAAAAATGATTTCTAGGCAAAAATGTGCATAACAGAAGCATAGAAACACTCCAGAAACATGTATTTTTTTATTGTGTACAAAATAAATGAATATATTTGATAAAAAACTTAACAAAGAAATAAGAAAGCACCCAACGCTTTTTTATTTCTAGGTTAATTTTTCTTTCTGAATAAATATATTCATTTATTTTGTAAATAATAAACAATTTACATGTTTCTAGAGTGTTTCTATGCTTTTGCAATGCACATTTGTTTCCTAGAAATAATTTTTAAACCAACTTGAAAATGCTTATAGCGGCTTAGCCATTCAGAATATCGAAATAGTTTACTAGACAAAACACGCAAAAAATTGTATTAAAAGCTTATTTTTAAAGTTTCGAAAGTCAAAGCTTGTGCTTTGACAAACTCACATTTAATAACTTTTTTTTAAATTTAAATCAGATCAGATAACGTGTGAAGTGCTTTTGATAAAATTGTGTTTGTTACTCACATGTTCTAAGACATTTTGGAATTGTCGAAGTTTGGACAGCTCCACTAGGTTCAGCCAAGTCATATCAGATATCCACCTGCAAACAATTCACACAGTGATTTAATTTTATTTTGATTATTTAAACAACTTAAATTTAAACTTTCATTAGCAATAATGAAACACGTGGATGGATCGTGACTAGTGTTCATTTTATTTCTGCAAGGACCGAGTTCAATTCCCGGCATAATCAATAGCTTCCAAATATAGCTTTCTAAAATGTCGTAGTTCTGCTGGTGTAATAGTAATATAAACTAATATATAAAGATAGAAGTGCGTTGACTTACGGCGCGATACTCTCTGAATCTACTGAACCAATACCGATGAAACTTTTGTGATAGCTTCCTTTAAAGGCCTGGAGTACTATAGAATAGGATTTATAACCATACACCTCAATATATTTACAAAATAATTACTTTTCTGGACATTTTTCGCCTGGCTTTACATCACAGATTCAATAGTGCATCAATGTCAATAGTTTATCTGCGCGCCACAGTTGGATAACGTCTGAGATCTCTTACGAATTCATCAATGCACAGAATTGCATATTTAGAGGACTGTGTTTATTTCCCTAAGTTGTCTAATCCGAAATTTTCCTCCGCTCTATTTATAAAATTAACCTGGATAATGATTTTAATTGCGTGTAGGCGTGAGTGCATTAACTGTACAAGAGACGAAATGTTTCGAATAGATAATTTTCTGACGGATGTGGTTAAATATATGGTTATGTGGTTAATGTGTGGTTAATAAATATATTGTCGTAAAAAGGTACGAATGCACACATGTTTAGTTGTAGTAAATTAAGAATAATTATTAGAGAGTTTCTGCAAGACGGGAAATCCATTGTCGTAGTAGTAAACATTATCGTCAATAGGAAATAAAGTATCTTCAGAAAAATTAGTTTTTTCAAGTCGTGCAATCGAAAGCATACGTTAAAACTAGAAACTAATTGGAACTGAATATACCTCTAACAGGATCTAAAAGCTGTTTTTGGACATCTGTGTATCTCTGAGTCTTTTTTGCTTTTATAAGCATTAAAAGATAGTAAAACTTATAACACATGCAATCTAATTGTATCATACGAATATGTAATTTATGTCTTTATTTCCAAAGATAACTACAGCTTCCTAGATAGTCTTAGAATGTAACCTCTCAATTTTACTAATACATATTTATATTGTTTATATTAGAAATGGGAAATGTAAGGCAATTTTAACGCCATGGGGATAAATAAATATTTTTTCGTGGCAACCGATGTAGCCTCATATACATAACGTCAAATTCTAAACAATTACATTAGTTTATTCCTGACATATTTCAATTAACTTGAGAAATATTAACCATTAAATTCTTGCCATATTATGTTGGTCCTATGGATATTTCATTTGTCATTTCTTCTATGCTCTTTATGAGTTAGTGTTGATATAGTGTTTAATGGGGGCATCAAAGTGAAAGAAGTTTGATGTTAGGAACTCCAAAATGAATAAAATTTAAATATTTTTAGTGGTAACGTGTTTTAGTGATTACGGAAGACCGGGTATATCCAGATTGGAGCAAGGCTAACAGGCACGGGGTAGGGTGGAGAGGAGATGCAACAGAATAGATAGAAGTAGGCCCCGCCATAGGGCGGGAATATATAAAATTTCCCTTTCTGTTTAATAAAAAATTGTTATGATAAATACCCCAGCAACGCGCGGGTTCTTCAGGTAGTGGCAACATACTTTTTCAAAATTGTTTAGAATCCATCATTCTCTAAGGCCTGTCCAACCTTCAAATTCGGAGATCAGCCAGTAAAAATAGAATTCAATCGCAAAAAAAAGTGAATATGAATTGCAGTCGATGTCTAGTGAAATGTAAATGACCATTCTTTATGCGTAAAATAAAAGTGAACTGTTTGAATAAACGCCTCATGTATACCATTGTTGTAGATGTTATATATTAATTAAAACACGGTCCGGTTTATAAATGATTTTTCAAGATTTTTCTTAATGAGCTAATAATATTGAGTCTAGAAAACTCCTTTCACTGTTTTATAAGATGGTAATGTTGCAGTGTTAATTTCCAGCTCTTTCATTAAGCATAAAAATTCCAGTGCATGCCGTCAAGTCATCATTCTATGATCAACAATCGTATTTGTGGTCACATCTGGGTATTTAAAATTGCGAATAACCCACCCTATTAGAAATGTGTGTTGTTTCAATTTCGCGTGAAACAAGCGTTAATCACAACAGTTCAGAGACAAGAGACATTTGAAAGATGTTCATGACACAAAATTCGGCGCTCACGTACTTACGCAAAGGGTTTGGGATCGCAGTCGTTCAGATCGAGCGCGGCGCCCCCCTTGATAAAGGTCTGGAACTCCGTGAAGGAAATGGCGTCACGCTGTAAGTCGATTTTGAGAGTGACCAACAGAGTGAAGAGGAACTTATGTTCCTCATAAAAGCCGCGGCACGTGTAGAACCACACGTCGTACGTCAAGTACTCGATAATGAAGCCGATGCGGCGCTGGGTAATGGGGCTTTTCTCCGACCGGGCCATGGAGATGTCGAAGCGCTCCAAGAACTGGCCCAGCGAAGTCTGGTACATGTAGTTCACCTGCAGACGATGACACTTTATCACACACGCAATACTCACTGTGCTGGATTCTCGTATTCACATGGAATTTTACCAGCTTGGTCAGCACAGTGCAAAGAACCTACAAGTACAATTTTGTGTACCATCATTACAAACTCTGAAGATCCTCAAGATTTAGGAGATTCCCAAAACAGACTGCGGTAGAAATCATGACAACGTGTATCATTGTGCACTTTTAAATAGAAAGGAACTAATAGATAAGATCTTTGGCTTCGACTTGAACGAAAGAACGCGCTGCAAAATTTGACAGCGGTTGGCAAACGATTCGTAATGTTCCTAGCGCTGCCGCTGCAAACGGTTCGCTTGCGGAAGGCGTGGAGGTCACTGTTAGAAAACGTTTCTAAAACCCTATACCTAATATTCCATAGAATTTCAAAATGTAGATAAATAGGTTTTGCCTGGTGTAGTACAAGGTAGTGAACTGTCATGTGAATCTGATAATCCATCTTGGTGCATTGGGTGCCAACGCAAACTATTAGATTTGTATAAGAAGAAACGCAAAATATTGAAGGATCGTTGCTGAAGGTTTAATAACATTAAAGTATAATAAGATTGGTACGGAATTTTTAAAATGAAAGGCTTAATATATCAAGCTTAACGTACAAAATGCAATTTACAAGACAATGTTCAACAGAATGCAGCACTAGAAAGAAAGTAAGAAGTGGGCGTGTACCTTAGCCATGTCGACGATAAGGAAATAGAGCACGGAACCTCTAGTGGCCACCGGCCGGAACTCCTCTCGCGCCGCCGTGATCTTGACGGCTGTGTCGGAGGCGATCTGTAGCTTGGTGCGCACCTCCGCCGCCGTGTTTTTCGTCACGGTCAACACCTGCGCACCAACCCCGCCAATTTCGGTATCCGCCCCGAATTGCCGCTGGCTTTCTTACTGGCTGAATGTGTCTCATTGCAACTGTCTCTGCAACGACTCTGACCGTGGAGGTCCTACCGTTGGAATCCCGACACTGGCAGATTTTTGACGCTAAGCTGGGTCAGAATCAGCCGCTACCTGGAGGAGAATTCTAGCGAGCTCCTCTCATCGGTAGTTTTCCATAGTTTCTCCGATCTATACCAGGCGAATTTCCCTACCAAACGGGCTACCCAACGCGCGCGATCTTTCCTTCCTTTTGCTTGTCCTATCCTCCTCTCTTACACATTTACACTCACACACAAATACCACATATGGGAGATCAGTAAGGAGCTTAGAGCATAGAGCAAAGGACCTCATTCGTCATGCCGAGTTTGAACGGCACATCTGAATGCCGCGAAATGTGAATGTCTTGACAAACGGGTAGCAATTCATAATATCATCTATTAATATGAGATCATAATGAAATTTTAATTATTAAGTTAAATGAAGAACACACTGTGTTTGAATGACCTTAATTACGTGTCTAATTCTTTCTGGGGTACGAGCTCCTTAAACGACAATTATGAGTCACGTCTGACCAACGTGGGAATGAATGGAGTTGCATTGTAATTTTTCGGTCGATCGTTATATGCTTGAATTATTTTATAAAAAAAATCATTATACCATTTTATAATGTCAAAAAAATTTATTACATTTTTACCCCAAAAATTTTGAAATTCACATGGTGAAAATTTTTAGAATGTTATTGGAAAACCACATGAAGTTGTAATTGTATTACTGCATCATATTAAGGTGAATGTATGAACCAGCTACAGATTCGTAAAGCGTGTCCATACGGGCACACTTGGCAGATGACGGTTAACAGTATCCCCACATTAGTTCCCCTACAAAACTTCCTTCTTACAGTGAAAAATTGCGAGTCACCAAATTGTTGCCCCGAAGCACTTTGCTCGCATTCTTACCTCCAGGACGGTGTCATCGTCTAGCAGGGAGCCTTGCACGGTGGTCAGCTTCAGCAGTAGGTTTTCCTCCAGTTCCTTCATCTTCCTCTTGTTGAGCGTCACGTCCATCAACAGCGAAACGCGCTCCGTCTCCAACTCTCGCTTCTCCGACAGGATTACTCGCCCCAACAGCTGGTCCTCCAGACCCTGAGGGATGATTTCGATACAGCGGATAAAATGTAGACTTCAAATGTCAAACTACATACTTATGAGTTAAATATAATATCATACTACGGAGATGGGATGATCATTAGCGATCCGTAATACTTTTCCTCCTCCTCTAATTGGAAGACGTTATTATAGTATTCAAGTGAATAAATTAACTCAAACTGTGAACAGTGAGGAGGATTGTTGAGAACGCCATGACTCTGCTTGGAGGGCTGTTGTAATGCCTCTGGACAATAAAGAGGAATGCATTTGGCATTGAAATTTCCTACTGTTAATAGAGGCTGAAAAATATTAATAGTTTCAAGAGACGGTGCCAACTACGAGTACAAGCTGTATTAATAATTTACTGGTAATTACAACTATTTCAGCCAGCTGTTGTTTTTGACTGCTAATCTTCTGAGGCAAGCTAACTAGCTTCCAACTTGATCACTGGGTTGCCGAGTTGTGCTCAACCCTTTTCTTGACCACTGATGATACTCCCAGTCATGATTGGTATTGTAGAATGACTGGGATACTAATTTGGGAATGGGTTATGCTACACCACGGTAAACCCTTTTTACACTTTAATAGACCAGTATATGTACATATTGTAGTACATGGACGGGCAGGCCATGTCACAGCGCATTCGAAGGCGATCACTTTTCGAAATGATCAATAATTGTTCATGTAATGCGATATTTCATTTAAGAAAGTTACACATGCAACATTATGCCTGGATTATAGGCAACCTCTCATAAATTGGTTTAACAACATCAATGGCATATTCTGTAAATATCAGCTCAGGAGGAGTACTCATTAAATTATGAGCAGTTAATGAAGAAAGTCAAATCCACTAGGCAGGTGCAGGTACAGCACTTTATTTCATTAGAGCATGAGACCTCGAATTAGGTTTACTTATTTTAAATACACAGGCGGTGTATGTAACCTATGTAAATATAGAATTGCTGTATTAAAACAAGATGTCTCAGCATTATTAGTATTAGCCAACTAAGATCCCATTAATGGCAAGAGCTTGCTGCCTTTTTGCATGGAATATTGAATGAAGTGATCGGACGATGATGACTGATGCATGAGGTGGTGAGAGGATGATGGTGAGAGGTGATCCTGGCCATTTTGAGCCATTCCCGAATTCGCCTTTGAGCGAGGAAAACCACGAACAACTCCTCTGTTGGGATGGCCGGCTCAAGGATCGAACCCGAACCTCCCGATCGCGAAGTCAGCGCGCTACGCACTGAGTCCCTTGGCTTGGTTTTCTCAGCATAACTGTTACATATCTGTAAGGCATGTAAGAGGATTGAAGGCGATCACTTTTCTAAGTGAGCGATAATTGTTCATGTAATGCAAAATTTCATATAAGCAAGTCACACAAGTAACATTTGTCCCTGGATTGTAGGCAACCTCTCATAAATTAGTTCAACAACAACAGTATGCTCTGACGCAATCGAAAGGTTTTGCTCTATGTATGAAACACCTTTTGGTTATAATACGAAGCATTTGAGCCGTAACTTCTGTTTGTTTAGGATCACCTTAAGAAAGAAGATGGAGAGACTTTTACTATTATTCTTGAATCCGCAAAATTTTTATGTTGGCGAAGTGCATTTAGAGATGGTATTGATTGCTTCATTCACTGAATAAATTGTTTTGCGGAAATGTTTTTTCTGAAATTGAAAATGTTCTGAGCATTCGGCAGAGTAGTTTGTTTCTGAAGCAAAAGCATTCTCGTGGAATACGGGAGACATTTCGCCGCAACAGAATTTCGTGCCAGAAACGAATGCGTGTAGAGAAGGGTTAAAAAAAGTAATGTATTCTACACGCTGATTGTTTGACAGGAAGGTGCAGGAGAATGTGTCACAAATATGATGGAGTTAAAGAAAGAACGCGTTTGTGTGTTTTCGTACCTTCATGGTGACTGTGAAATCAATGATGGAAGTTTTTGCGAAGATCTCGGGCGTGTACGCGGGATTGGGCAGCTTCGTCGTCAGGTAGATGCGCAATTTGTCCTCATCGACGTCCACTTCCTTGTCGCCCAGCTTCACCTTCCACTTCGTACCTACTTTGATGAAATTTTTCTCGAGAACGTTATCCAAGACTGGATCCAGCTCTTCGCCCACGTCTTCAATTAGCAGAGGGATTCCCAAGGAGATGCTGTCCTCCAACTGATTTCTGAAGTACTTGTGATCCAATGTTGTTATCTAAACGAAAGAATTGAAACATGACATCCAGTCTCTTTAAAGGTTTTCATTTTCATTATTCAATTCACTCAACGCAATCAAAGAAAACACAAAAAAACATGTTACACATTCATTTTTACTTCCTCGTACTTACTAACGTAAGAATAAAAAGTATTGGAATCGTACGCCGAAAAATGGCGAATTTTCGACACAAAAACTCATATTGCAGGACCCTGGTAAGGAAAACGTAGAATAATCTACTTGCTATATATAAAAAAAAATCCTCTAACACGGGGTGTAGCCAAAATCTATGTTTTGTGCGTCCTTCATACCGAAAAATCGATTGACGGCAAAACGTCTGTGCACATAGCTAGGGCATAAACTGTTCAGCCGATTTTCTCAAAAGTAGATATTCCCCAATGATCCTAGCTGAGGTCGCGGACCCTGGAATTTGAAACCGTTAGTTTAATTTTGGGGGTACATTACATGAATCCCCTGGCACATTTTCAAATTTTTTAAAAGAGGCTACAAGTTTTTTTGATTAAATTTTGTTGTTGAATAAGTGCGAAAGACGTTTTAGAGAATCGAGCAGGTCTCGATGAATTTTTGACATCCCCGAGTTTTCGAAAATTGGAAAAAATCTTCGAAGTTGGAGATGGAAATTTTTGTCTCAGACAAAGTCTGATGTACAAAATTAGCTCTTCAAAAAAGGTCATGCACAATGTTTTGAAAAACGAGTTGTTTTTGCGTATTTTGCGATTGGAATTTACAAATAAAAATTCTCGCTCCAAATTTTTTCTTTAAATTTTCTTTACTTATGTAATAAGAGACGATAAAACTATGGTGATAATCATATTTTCGTGTCTTGGTCGGTTTTTGAAAACAGAAATTTAACTACAAAATTGAAGATAGAGATTTTTGCCTCAGACAAAGTCTGTTGTACAAAATTAACTCTTCAAAAAAATCCATGAGCAAGGTTTAAAAAATAGTAGTTTTGCGATATTCCTGCTTGAAATTAATTAAATATATACAGGTTTCACACCAAATGCGGACCACTTTCCATTTATGGCAAGAATGGCGCTTTTAGGAAGAATTGAGAAAATATGTGCCCATTGAACGCACTGCCCATCGCGCTTCGTTCTCAGTGCTCATCGTCTGATAAGTGTTGTTGTAGACACAAATGCGGTATAATATTATTACATAACCGTTACTAAGGAGCGAGCGAGTATGTGCTGTTTTAGCACCACAAATTCATTGTAGTTATACATCATTTCGTAATATTCATTTAATTTTCATTGCTGATCTTCTAATACGTACCAATATAGAGTTCTGTGCCTCCATGTTCTTCACCCACGCTTTTCCCTGACCCTGCGGGTCTATCATTAAAGGGAAACGAGGTGCCTTGGTAGTGATGATGCCATTCTGCACGGACAGTTCGTCGTCAGGAAGCCCTTGTAAATTCCATTCGCCGATCTGCACAAGTCGGAGAAGAACAGCTAACGAGAATATTTAGAATTATCCAGAGAACGTGTAGAAGATAGAACATAAATAATAATTATTGATTGACAAATTCATTTTCAACGTCTCCAATTGTTTGGGTAGACATTTTTACTGGCACTTAATGCAATGTTCTTGGAGGCAGTTCAACAATGTCGAAAGAAGAGAACATTCTCAATTTTATTATAGTTTATTCTTGCAAGGTTCTAGCCTACAAAAATATTAATAGAGCAATTGCAGAAGTAAAAGTGAACACAAATCATTCTCAGTTTGTGGAGTTTTAAACTCTTCAAAAATTAAGGGATAAAAATCGGAAAGTGTGAAGCAAATCCGGGGAAGAATCAAATGTACGTGTAGAAGATTTTGAGACAGAATTTTCAAAAGTGAACTGCATGTTTCATCATGGGAGCTGGCGGTGTTCCTCCCTTGATTGGATGGTGAGATCCGGCGCAAACCTCTTCCAGAGAATTTCCCCCTCTAGATATCTCCCTACAGTGGAGCATCGCCTCACCCGGGACAAGCTCTAAGCTCCCAACTGGTTTCCCGGCCTGTGCGTAGTGTAGTGCGTGTAAGTGTGTATGTCCAAGGGAAGAGAAGAGGAAAGTAAAGGAACGATCGCGCGCGGTCAATGACCCATTTGTTAGGGTACTGCTCTGGCATTTGCCTGGTGATGATCGGAGAAAACACGAAAACTACTGAATAGAGCAGCCGAAAATTTCCTTCAGACAACGGATGAATTTGACCTAGCTAAATTTTAAAAAATCCTGCTACCGTCAGGACTCAAATTCTACGTCCTTACAGAAGCAATGCAGTGGCATCATTTGATTTCCTGAGCCACCTCACCGGTGACATGATTGTCATACACCTCTTGCCCTGCCTTGTTTTTGATTCTTAGCCGCTCAGAAATATTCGGGACAAATTTGGGAGAAATTACAGTTGTGGTACTAAAGTTTTTATGGCCCATAGAAACAATATTTACCCTATAAAATATGCATATGTATAACTGTAAAGGAATACAAATTTATTTCTGCTAAATTTTCTTTTGCTTGTTTTTGACTACGTGCGGGTTACCATGTCCGGGTTTCGGCTTAGTTCATTGATGGTAAATACATGTAAGGCAAGTAGCATTGTTACCATGTCCGGGTTTCGGCTTAGTTCATTGATGGTAAATACATGTAAGGCAAGTAGCATTGGCATTATAAAGCATTCATAGTAGACAGTTGTGACAATTTTTCTATAAATTATCATGGTAATCTTTAATACAGTACGTAATATGTTTACGCCACATGGCAAGACAACTCAAACGTTTCAACAACGTTCGACAGCTAAAATTATGAAGATATTTTATTCCACTTGCTTCTTTCACACATTCTTTGCAACAGCTGACAGAGTCGCAACTCTGTGGCAGCCGTGGTATTAATTTCTAGTTTCCAAGGTTGCACGCAGATAGCGCATGCTGGCAAAACGGTGTGTTTTGGTAAAGTTTACAAACCACAATTGACTACATGAACGGCTACAGATTACTGAAAATAATTTTCATTATTTTTCTCTACCAGTGTTCTTTAGAAAGATTTATCCGTTATTTCATAATACAAATGTAACTACAAGGAATATTTATCCATAATCTTCGGTTATTAAGAAATTGAGCTCATATAATTATATGAAAAATGCTTTTATAAAAGAAAGATAATCAATTGGCATCATGGATCAGAACACGATGATTTAAAGTGATAACTGCTGTTCAGATATTGAAATCAAATGGCATTGGTTACGATTTTTTATAGAACAAAGCTCTAAACCTGAATGGGTGAAGAACTCGCCCTTTGTGCGTGTGTGTGTGTGTGCGCACGTATTGACATCGACATGCAACAGAGGCGGGATTTCGGATCATTTATTGGAGGGGCTTTGGGAACTATTATAAACAAGAAAATATTCGTTAACTTTGTATTAATGCTTTAACTTAATGGTGTGGCAATTATATACATTGTTTTCAATTTTGATAATTATTCAACTGATTACACAGGCACAAAAAAGTTGTCAGACTCAAAGACTTGACACGCTTCTCTAGGTATTTCGACGTGCTGAATCCGAATCTGACGCCAGAATTGCGCCTCCACCCTCTAATTTTTATTAAATTGCAAAAACCATCGTGATATTGTATTTTTTTTATTTTCGAGGGTTGTTGTCACTCTTAAAGACTTGATGCATGTTCCTCTAAGTATTTCGACGAGCTGAATCCGAATCTGACGCCAGAATTGCGCCTCCACCCTCTAATTTTTATTAAATTGCAAAAACCATCGTGATATTGTATTTTTTTTTATTTTCGAGGGTTGTTGTCACTCTTAAAGACTTGATGCATGTTCCTCTAAGTATTTCGACGAGCTGAATCCGAATCTGACGCCAGAATTGCGCCTCCACCCTCTAATTTTTATTAAATTGCAAAAACCATCGTGATATTGTATTTTTTTTATTTTCGAGGGTTGTTGTCACTCTTAAAGACTTGATGCATGTTCCTCTAAGTATTTCGACGAGCTGAATCCGAATCTGACGCCAGAATTGCGCCTCCACCCTCTAATTTTTATTAAATTGCAAAAACCATCGTGATATTGTATTTTTTTTTATTTTCGAGGGTTGTTGTCACTCTTAAAGACTTGATGCATGTTCCTCTAAGTATTTCGACGAGCTGAATCCGAATCTGACGCCAGAATTGCGCCTCCACCCTCTAATTTTTATTAAATTGCAAAAACCATCGTGATATTGTATTTTTTTATTTTCGAGGGTTGTTGTCACTCTTAAAGACTTGATGCATGTTCCTCTAAGTATTTCGACGAGCTGAATCCGAATCTGACGCCAGAATTGCGCCTCCACCCTCTAATTTTTATTAAATTGCAAAAACCATCGTGATATTGTATTTTTTTTATTTTCGAGGGTTGTTGTCACTCTTAAAGACTTGATGCATGTTCCTCTAAGTATTTCGACGAGCTGAATCCGAATCTGACGCCAGAATTGCGCCCCCACCCTTGTCGCCCGAAGCTTCTGTTCTGAAAGCGCACATTTCTAAGTATGTTTTCTTTAATAACGTAAGTAAATCAGACGGACCTACGTTGTTCATTTACGGAACTGTTTATACAAAAGAACACCAAAACGACACACAGGTTAAGCGCTCGTTTGCCAGCAATATATTAATAATAATAATAATAATAATAGTACGAAAAAGAAAATGAATAATTGCAAAATGTCACAACTGAAGAACGTTATACCCTAAAAATTTCATTAACGTATCAAATATTTAAATTGTGATTTGTATTGTAAATTAAAAGGGTGTAATATGCATAATATTTTGCTCCTCTATATTGTAAATGTCATAACTAAGAATTTTGTGAACAATGGATCTGTAAACTATTAATTTTTCCATATAAATAATTTGAAACTGTAAACCAGTGAAACTGAAATTTTGTATACAAAATAGTAAACTATTTGAGGTGCCGCTAATAATCTTGCAGTTGATGCGCCAATAAATAAATCAGATTGCAAAAGGATAGAAGAGATGAAGGAAGAGGCGCACCGTGGGGGCGTCCGTGAGGCAGTCGATGACGCTGAGGTTGGTCGAGGCCGGCACGTGGCGCCTGCTCAGGGCCGCCACCCACGAGCGGTACAGCTGGCTGCGAAACTCCTGGTTGAAGGGCCCCGCGTACGACAGGAAGCCCGCCAGCATGAGCACGTCGCCGATCAGGCGCTCGATCTCAGACTTCATGGCGGCCGACTGCTCCGTCCAGCGGATTCGCTCGCCCGCCAGGCCGTCGATCAGCGCCGTCGCCGCGTCCATCTTCGCCTGGCACTTCGCCGCCTCGTCCATCACGGCCTGGCACCACCAAGCAGCTTAGCCGAAAAAGTCTTCCATGTTCATTTGTATTTAGCCAAAAACGGCCATTTCGCGAGTGTACCGTGAATATCGGTATGTACACTTTAGGGTCACGTATCAGAATTAGTGGCATCTTACTCGTATGTTTTCTACGAAAATTGTTCAAATATTCAGTTTTCAGGTAACATTAATTATGAAGATGACTCGTCGTTCTTAAATAGCCAACATAATGAGAAACTATGTATTAACTTCACGATACAATATTTCTTTAAGATTAAAATACTTGCTGTATTTATGAGAGGATCCTATTCAGAGTTCGCACAAGATATCTGTGCACTCGACGAAAGTCAATGTTTTTGAGACGGCATTCAGTGACGCCAACCCTCTGTGCAGAGATCCGCACGCGAACCCTACGCCTTAGTCCAGCTGGGTCGTGAAATCTTCTACACATACTCATTTCTATACTTTTTCTTGCAGTACTACAGACTACTCCCGTGTAACCTTCATTGATTCTAAAGGAGGAGGGAGGTGTCATCTGTCTGTTGACTGTTACTAATATTGATTGCAGGCAAATAAACAGATATCTACTGTCCCTCCAACTGTGTCTGATGTTGAAACTACGTCATTGTGGGTATTTGAAGCTTCAGTCTAGTAGTACGAACGGAATATTTGGGAATTCACAAGCATGTGTATTTACTCCCTTCCTTGATGGGAATTTTTAGATCAACTATCGGTACCTTGCCTCTTTAAGGCAAAAAAGAAAAGAGTTGTGTTAACACAAACGTTAAATAAATGAAAAATAAAATAATTTACTTAAAGTTCAATTAAATTTCCTCGAAAACGTACCTGCTTCTCCGCCATTGCCTTGTCGAACATGGCCTGCACGCCCTGAAGCTCTCGCTGCTTATCGTCCAGCAGCGCTTGGGCCTCGTTTAGGTCTTGGGTGGCCCCTGCCAGCTTTGCCTCCTGGATAGCCAAGTTGGCCTTCAGCGGCAACACCTCCTTGTTCACGTGATAGAACTGTGCCATGGCTTGTGTCCAAGACAGTAGTCCGGCAACGTTGCCGCAAGCCTGTTTGGCGTTCTCGAAAGTGTAGAGTGGGTTCAGTAAGTACGGTTGCAGCAAATCTACTGTCTCGCCGTTGATTTTATCTTTTGGATAGTTTTGTAGATTACTCAGGAATCTGGTATCGGACATCACCTGCGAATGTAAAGTATGGGTAGTTTGTTGTTTCAGAAAGGAGTATTTTTGTTAGTAGAGAAATCTAATACTCGGGTTACTTCACATGTAGTACTTTATGCCTGCAACTTCGACTCTAATTATCCAGCGACTGACATACCATTTTTATATAGATAACTAAGATTCGATATTCATTCAACTTACATTCTTGGGAAATTGCAGGTGAAACATAACGACAAATCTCGGCCAAGAATTTGTATATCTGCCTATACCAGTTTAAAATACGGGCGTCCCTTAATTTCCTCACACGGTAAGTACCATTGTATGCATCATATGTAGAAGAGCCAATGTTGATTTTCTTAGCGGCGACAGCTTTACAATAACGCCGATAAGCATATTTAATTCCTGCAGCAAACATAAACTTTACATCAGCAGTACTGAGCCAAAACGCTCAACGCGTCGGGTTACTGATGTCGCCGCCATTCCGAAACACAACCTTTTAAAACGCACTTTGACGGTGTAAGTGTTGCGCTGGTAGCCATGTCAAAGGAGCAGCCGTATGAAGTGGTGGAAATAGAGACACACTACTACAGACGAGTATTGTTGCTGTGCGTTGGCCGCGCGATAAACCACTCGCCGGCATCCGACGTTCAATGTACTGCGGCGCCTCGTTGCACGACTGTGTGCTAAGGGAAACGCCTCGTTGAGGCGGCTCTGGTCGTCGAGGCTGCCAAAACTTTGGGGCATGGCAACAAACATCGTCACGCGTGCCTTATGTTGCCATAATCGCGGGGGAAATGTTGCGCATGTTCTTTAAACATTGTGTTTGAGATAACAATAAACGTGATGACCTGTGTATACCCTGAGTTGTGTTATATCATGGCCTTCGAACGTTCTTCTCGATGCCCTCCACTCTGGGCTTATCACCCGTTCAGTGCCGCGGCACAGTAATCGTCATAAAAAGCCTTGCTTGCCTTGTTCTCAAATGGAAGACATCGAACTTATGAGAAAATATTGTTTCCTTGCTAACCACACTCGAGTTTGTGCGGTATATCTTGAGGCCTGCAATTGATAATTTTGTATTACTCGGAAACCAGCTTGTCGAATGTGTAATATTGGGTGTGTCACCATGCTTCTCGGCCTTCTATAGTACTCACACTATGGTCTCTCAGTGTGCAGATATTAAGGGACACCCTGAAGACTTGCACACAAATACAACCAGTAATGTATTCGTGTCCAAAGCATAGGGTTTATTGGTTATGAAAGTTTCTCGGCTTTAAGTTTCCGTCCAGTGGGCAAAACCGAATGGCTTTGATATTAGCGTAACTCTGCCTCCCTGGTGACACTGACCTTTAGAGACTCGGCCCAGCTGGGCATCAAGAAGTTCTTCTCTGTGTCCATCTCGACGGGCGCCAGCTTGCGCTGGAAGAGCACGCAGACGGCGTCCATGATGACGGTGATGAGGTACGGCGGCTTGCCCAGCTTTCGCACCGTGGCGATGTCGGCCGGCTTGATGGTGTTGAGCGCCGCCTCGGCCGCCTGCAGGGCCGGCAGCGCCGCCTCCAGCTTCACGTCGGCCACCTTCTTGTCCTCGGCGATGGAGTCCACGAGCGTCTGGGCGCGGTCTTTCACCACCTGCACCTCCGCCTTCACCTTCTCGGCCGCCTTGGCCGACTCCGTCACCACCGCCAACACCTGCCCGCAGACGGTTCAGTTATTATTTAGTCCTCAAGTGTCTGCAATGCAAAACGTAACTTAGGAACACGCTGTTTGTCAGATACCCGACTCCTTTTCGTTTTCTGACGATGCTTTGTACTCGTTTTAAAGAAAAATCATTTTCTAATCAGCTTTAACCCACTGTTTATGTTTTACTTCACAATATTAAGAGGACACGTCTCAGCCAGATATATTTACTGATGCGAGAGCACGCTATGAATTCACTATACACAGTGCTGCGCTATATGCAAGTTTTAGCTTATTCACAGCTTACCATGAGAATTGTTATCACCTGCAGCATTTAATGGAAGGGGCTATTCAATAGATACGTTATAAACTACTGGACGGTTCCTTCATATACATACCATTTATCAAAAACTATCGGAGGGTGATACGATCCCCGTCGTCCATGGTAGTTCCGCCTTACCATGATTACTACCATCGTTCTAATGAGTGACAATGGATTACTCTGAAATGAACACTAGAAGAATACAATAAATCTCAGCTCGCATGTAAGATTGCGACAAGTTTTGAAAATGTTCATCGCCTGGATCTCACAAAAGGAACATGTCGAAAAAAAAACAACTCTAAGAAAATCTAGTGATCACTAAGGTGATTTCTCGACCAAAATCATCCAACGTGTTACTTCAAAGCACGGACGGACCTATTATTGCTCATATGTATTAATAATCAGTGCGAGTTTTCTCAGGAACTTCATTGCGTAAAAAATATTTCAGAAGTACTTGGTTTACTAACATTATTCTTACATTTTATGCATTGAAATAAGAAAGTAATAGCTTGCAATTACTCACTACTATGTGAATCATTTTCAAATGATGTAAACGTATTATTGTAACTTACTAGTTTCCTTTTTCATAAAACTATGATCAATTAAATTTAAATGCCTCGTATACTGCATTTTGGGTCCATTAAATATATAGTTTGCGTTTGTGTATAATAAAATTACCCTTAGGTATTTTCATGATGCATGTTCTTTGACGAGCGCTTTGTTCAGATCAGGGATGACAAGGTCGCAAGCAAGCTTAAACGAATTTTGGGTCCACAGCAATTGGCACCAAATTTAAAAGTAATAATTGTACAAATTGACCCGGAGTACCGGTACATCACTGGATATTTGGTCCAAAGCAAACTTTTGGAGAAGTCAGTTGACAGTTGTATGTATTGTGTGCACTTAACGCGACAGCCCATGGACGGGCTCAGGCCTACCAGCGACGTCCCTACCTTGCGGCCATGGGTTAACGGGGTACGTGTGGTTAGCACGTAGACATCCTCACGCCGTATTCCGGTCTCTCACCAGAGAAGTTAACTTTTCTAAAATTGTAATTGCGAGAGGTTTTCATTTACAAACAAAACATCTAAAACGTACACACCCGAGCACAAAACATTGATGATAAAGAAGAATCGACTTTATTACAGTTGATGCTGTGATCCATCTCAGCCTTTTTTATTTTATTTTATTTGTTACTTGTCTTGTGTGCCGACGATATGCAATACATTAATATCATGAATGTATAAGGAAACATTTGATTATTGCGCTAGAGAGCAGCTGTTGTGTTGAATTTAAATCGATGAATTTGGTCTACGCTTCTAAGCAGTTTTAATCACGAGTCTCTTCCGATGCTCGGCTGGCTGGGACTGCTTACAAGTCCTTACGACACGGGAATCTGCCTCCCGAAGAGCAAGAGAATCTCTCTAGGCCTTGGTTGCGCGGTGCCCCTCCAAGACCCTTTCCCTTAGTGGGCCAGCGAGAATGATTGACATCGCGGGCGGGATACGAGAGATACTGAATGCAGTTTGGTCCGTCTCTGTTGCCCGTGCACGCAGGAGCAAGTAGCTGGTGCGGGCGCGGTATGACAAACGGTCTAGATGATCTTGTTCTTTAAATTGAGAGCATCGTTCTCACCTTTTCGGCTTTGGCAGTGGCGATTTTGATGTCCTTGTTCATGACCTCGAGTTCCTTTTTCAGAATGTCCACGCTCTGTTGCGCCTCGAGCAACTTCGAGAGCCCCATACTCATTTTCTTGGCATTGGTATTGATCGTATCAAAGCGATCTTGGTAAATCTTCTTATAGCTGTCTACGAATGACAGGAAGGACTTGGGTGTAACGTATGTTTGACGTCTAAAGCGATCATAATAGTCTGTACAGACGTCCGCCACTTCATCTTGTACCTACAACACAAATTGAATAAATATGAAGCTTATAAGTCTAATAAGTTCAACGATTGGCGATGTAGTTATTCCCGACTGCATGATGGCTATTCCGAGATTATCACAAAGTAAGGAAACATGTTCTCTTTCTAAAATCGTACATTATTTTTAAGAAAATAAATCGTAAACGAGAACAGGTTGATGTTTCATTTTAAAAACAACGTAGGTGGTGATTGCCTGACCGTGATATTGAAATTTATTATCGAATCTTATAAACGTATTTAAGTTCTACCTAAGATGTAAGTAATGGTAATATTACTTTAACTAGTTTTGATTGAATGAAATGCCATTTGTTACTACTAAAAGAAATGCATTTCTTTTGCATTAAATGGATAGATTGATGTTGAAAAATACCTTTAAAATACTTTTTAAGATAATAACCAAAAGTAAAAACCTTTAGGAAAGTCATTACCTCCATTTTAATAAAAATGAAGTAACGGAATTTAAATCCTCAGGTTTTGTAATCCCGTCTGCTTTATATACATATAGAAAACATTGAACTTACCTCGCCCATCAGTTCGATCAGCTGCACTTTGATTTCCGGCTTGCACACGATGCTGAAGGGCATTATGTAGTGGTCCGCTACGGCTACCAATGCGTCTCGCGGCCAGCGCGCGAACCAGTCAATGGTGCACCCAGAAATCAGCCCCGGGAACTTCAGAGCTCGCGAACGGAATTTCTCGCCCACGGGAGAGAAGCACAGCACCTGGGAGAAAGACGTATTCGGTTGTGGATTATCATTTAAGCTTTTAACATTTTATTTACATGCATGTGAACTTGGCGCATTACTGTCATGGAGTTACATCAGTGTGAATGAAGTATGAGTGCCAATTTATACTTGTGTGTGTGGTTTATAAAGATTGAATTGAAACCAGTATTTCGGTACGACCTACAACTTGACAGTTTGGTATGCAACCCGTGGCGCCCTACCGCCATTTGATGCAACCACTAGGTTTGCATTGGCTGTTAGCAGTGACAGTTATGTTCCCGTCAGTGGTGCATTTTTATTTAGACTCGAATCCTTACTTTGAGTTCATCCAACACGCCTTATACAAAACAGTCGTAACATCCGATTCTGATTGGGTTTCATTGAAATTTGGATGCGCACTCCCCGCCATTATTCCAATTCGGAGTAATTTAGTCAAATAGAGACGGAATTGCTGTCCCGCAGAAATACCAATATTCTGCAAAAGCTTCACTGCTAATAGTAAGAAGAAAACGTTTTAGTATTGCAGATGTAAGTAATAAAAAATACCAAAAGGGCAATGTCTACATTTGAAGAAAATCCCAAGTTTTTAAATTGAGTTTGTTTTTTAATTTTTTTGTAATCAGTTCATTTAATTTGTAAGTACAGAGATGAAAAATGCCTTATTGTTAATATTTAAAAAAAAAGACGAAGAAATTGATTTATTAATCATTCTAGTTGCTTACCACGTGCAAATTGTTGCGTGAACGTGTGATGAAGAACTCGTACAAGTTATCGGGCGTGATTGGCTTTTTTGTCTTCGATTTCTTCATTACTGGGATCAACTCAGCCATGATCTCATCGGTCTCGTCCTTGGCGAACAGATTGGCCACCTCACCGGCGCTCAAAACGTTGTTGAGAAACTCAAGGAAAGCTTCATCCTTTACGTCGTTGTCGGTAAAAATAAAGGATATACCTTTCCCGTCTTTGCCAGCCACCCTAGAAAGCAATAATAATAATAATAATAATAATAATAATAATAATAATAATAATAATAATAATAATAATATATGGCTTTATTTGCCGATCAGATGCCCGAGATCACTAAGGCAGTAGTGCGGTAGCGGTCTCGAACCTGAAGTTATCGGGTTAGATTCCCGCCTCGGGCATGGGTGTATTTGCCTATGTCTTGTATTTGTGTGTCATCCTTTCACCACCACCCCTTATCATCAACATTTCAACTTCCATATCCCCCAGGCTAACAACCCTAGGGGATAAAAATCGGATTCAGCTAAATGCTGATCCCCAGATAAAATTACATTCACCTGCTACCGAGATAATGGTATTAAGTCCCGGTAAATGCATGGTGCATGCACTCATAGTCTAAGTCGGCTTATTCGTGCGAAAAAAGACTTTATTAAACATGGCAAGGATCGAGCCATCAGGCCCTCTATTTTGCCGTTTTAGTCGTCAACCCAACCAAAATTCAGCCAAAATGTTTACTCTTTGTAAAGCCTCTCCTGAGGTTTGGTGAATACATTCTTTTAAGTGCTCATATTATTTTTCTGTTGGCCTGTGCTTTACCAATATTTTACCTGCAAGCCTTTTTCTGTAAAAATACGCTGTACATTCATCGACGAGCCTGATTAATTTTTATTTGATATGTTTCATGACAAATCCATCTTTATTTTCTATGTCCGTTTATTTTAATTTATTACACACTATTGATAAATACAATAAATAACTGAATCATTTAAAAATACAAAGCAAAACGAACACAAGGAATGAATTGGCCATTCAAACACATTCCTGCCACTTGTGAAAAATGTTTTTAAAATGCAGAATTTAAAAAGAAAATAAACTTGGAATAGTAATAAATAGTAAAGAATATAATCATAACTCAAATCCCTGTTGTTTGATGAAACAAATCAAATTTTCGCTTAGAAACTATTGGCGCGAAGCAACGCACCTGTACAAGTACTTGAGGTCCTCGAGGAAGTTGCTGACGTTGTAGGAGCGCGTGAGCGAGATCTGGAAGAAGGAGTAGCCGGCGATGTGCGAGGCGAGGCGCGTGAGCGACTGCTTGCCCGAGCCGCCCACGCCCACCAGCAGCGCGTTGCCGCGCGGCGTGCGCACGATGCGCGAGATGATCATGAGGTGCATGAGCGCGTCGTGGAAGAACACCAGGTCCATGGCGGCGCCGCGCACCACCTCGTTGTACGACTTCACGTACTCGTCCAGCCGCACCAGCACCTGCGCCAACACCAGCACCTGCACGTCACTCGGACGGTATCGACAGTTAGGGTGCTGGCGATAGAAAAATGAAATGCTGTTGGTTACGTGAGTTATCGCCTTCTCGGAATCTCGTGACTCGAAGATGCATAGAACTGGAAGCTCATAAAAAAGGAAAACCTGGTTTAGAACTATTTTTTATTTATTTATTTATTTATTTATTTATTTATTTATTTATTTATTTATTTATTTATTTATTTATTTATTTATTTATTTATTTATTTATTTATTTATTTATTTATTTATTTATTTATTTATTTATTTATTTATTTATTTATTTATTTATTTATTTATTTATTTATTTATTTATTTATTTATTTATTTATTTATTTATTTATTTATTTATTTATTTATTTATTTATTTATTTATTAACAGACTGTGAAATACAAATTACTAATACTATTATTGGAAAATATTTAATTATTTACACCTCCAAAAACAATTGAAAACTGCCTGTGACGTATTACATGAAGAAGTTAATTTGTGTACGGTTTCTTGAGCTATGGGATCTCGATCTTATCTCACATGCACGTAGCAACGAGCATTTTTGGCAAGAAATGGTGAGAAAATACTAGCTTCCGTGCAATAAAAAATATTTTTAGAGGCAAGTCAGCTACAGATTTTGGCTTTTATCCCTTATCATGTCCTCCGTGACGGAGGATGCCGTGACAACAGGAAGAACGATTTTTTGAATTATATACAAACAACAAAAATTGTGTCTGAAATTATTCAAATCTGGAAATAACAAAAGAAAGAAGAAAAATCTAGTAGTGCTAAAACATCACATACGTTCTCGGAAGTAATAAAGAATACAGCGATATAAACGTCGAGAAAATACACACGTTTTAAACTTTCTTACGACTATTAAAATCAGTTTTTTCTACATCAAAATTAACAATGTTGATTACGTGTCCATGGCAGATATTTTTACATTCTCGCTACGGTTTACGCAGTATAGAAAACATGCTGTAATACTGCGAAGTTTCGTAATGTAATGCTGCGGCAAATTTTCGGCAGAAAAAGTCTTTTTGACGACACTGATAGCGAAATAGTGGATAAATCCAGTTGCTAAATATATAACAAAGTTCTCTAACAAGTGGTGAAATCAGAATACTTGGTTTGTGAGTCCTGGATACCGAAAAATCGATTGACGGCTCTCTGTCTGTCCGTCTGTGAAGAACATTCGCGGTTAAAACGTTCAGCTAATTTTCTCCAAAATTGATATTCTCCAATCGATCTATCTCATATCGCGGCCCCTTCAATTTTTCCAATATCACGGCCGATATTTTACTTTTGAGCGGTACTGTTCATGAACGATTGAATTTTAAAAAATATGTATTTTTCGCGCTTCGTTTATTTAAGAAAATTTTGTATAGATGTTGAGTAACACAAAAATTGTCGTATTATAATATTAATGCGATATAATCATTATTATCGCAAGAAGTTATGTAATGTTAGAGCACCACTAGATTTTCTTGAACTTCTAGGTTGAATTGGGTAATGCAACGGCTAATCTCCAACGAAGTCTGTCATCTGCTCATTAACGGCCCAATGACGTTAAAAACAACAATAAGCTTGTATATACGCGAGGGGTGCCGGTCGTACCGCTTCATAGCTCGGGATCTCCTCGTAGATCTTGGGAGGCTCCAAGGAGATTTCCTCTTCCTCGTCTCCCGTGGGCTCCGGCGGCAAGCGTAGAAAGTCTACGAAATAGTACTCGCCGAAATCCCACCATTTTTGGTCGTCGTGGGGCATCACCTCACGCACGCAGCGGTCCAGATTGCCCTCGAACCAATTGCGGTCGTCCTGGTTGGTGAAGCGGTCGGAGATGACGCGTCGCGACTCGTGCGCCCACAGCTTCAGCATCGTCGTAGGCGTCGGCAACTCCGCGTCCTGCCAGCAGAGAGCGGCTCTATTACGACCTGTTATTTTATTTTCCGTAAAAAAGTGTGTGTGACGTGCTTCGGATAGAAGTGTATTCTGTGCACATTTTCTTAATTCTAGTCGAGTCAGTATCCCAATTAAATCAAGATATCATCATCCATCAAGTTGAGGAAAATCAAATTCTATCGTCTGTGTATTATCGATATCTTTGCGTGATTCCGAATTTTGATACCCTCATTTTATACAACTTTTTTCGTAATTGTTTTCGTAATTTACGTAATTTCGTAATTAATCCGGTATATAACAGAGCTCAGCCATCCCAAAACAACGACTGTATTTCATTTGAGTGGTCATCAAAAAATGCTGCATTCCAGCAATGAAATGCACGAATATTGACAACTTATTACTTCAGTCCGCAATAAATATCTCATATTCTCTCATACACATTTCGCCTTTTTTCCAGTTGCGTTATATTAAGCTTTCACGAAAGTTCACTGAAAAACCATAACGGCATAAGTTTATTTTCATTTTATCCCGAATATAAGAACAAAATACAGCCTACTGGTTAGATAATCTTGATAATGAAAGGTACAAACCTTGGCAGGTGGGATCGAGGCTCACCTGGATGTACAGAATGCCTTGCCAGATGCGCGACAAATCGCGCAGGTTGAAGACATAGTGGAACTTGGCTGGCGTCGGCAACATCTTCGCTTTAGTTAGCTGCCACATTCGTCGCGTCAAAGTAATCTGTGCAAAAACAAAAAACAAACATAAAAGAACAACGAAACTAGCTAAATCCCTGCTATTACATCACAAAATCACACTATACGAACAATCGAAATTCCCATAAATATAGTTTCATGTCTGTCGTTCAGAACATGTAATCTATGGCCAATGGAATGGGGGTGGTCTAAAAATTTTGGAACAGTACAATTACTCTTTTGTGAATACAAAGTGAAACAGGTTTCTGTAAATACAATAATAAGATAAATAAAATGAATGACAGAAAAGATGTCTAAAAATAATACGTATGACATTCTTTACTTTCAGGATTGCGTTACTCGGCCTAACGGCTTCGTGGCGCAATCTTTCCTACTCGCAAAATAAAGTGTCACGTTTACTACTCGTATCATAAATAATTATTCCCGTTTCAGGAATATCCAAACCCGGTATTTCCGCCAATATTTGGTTTCTTCGGAAAACAATGTTTTACAGCATTATAAAACTTTTTATTTATGACAAAGTAAAAACAACCATCGCATACTTTTGAGAAGGGAGAGTGCTTTCCCAATGCTCACCATCTTTGGGACAATCGCTACGATTTGCGGCTTGAATCGCGTTGAGCAGAAGTAGCCCTCCGCGATGACAGAGAAGATCTTGTCCATGGACGCGTTGGAGGGCAGCGTGCAGTTGAAGATATTGAACTGCCGTTTGAGTCGAGGCGGGACATCGTTTCGCCCACCTCCCGGATGGTTCATGGCAGCCAGCATCTACGAAAGTACCTACATAATTCCTAATAATAAAAAATCGTACGCATAGGTTTATTTATACTAATACGTATGAACCAAATAATCCACAATAATTTGATTTGTATATTACCGAAAAAACAGAAAATAGAGTTAGTTAAAATTCCTAATCGAGTATATCTGTTTATTGGAATGAACTCTAAATATTGTCTTAATCACATTTCTCTGTTGCAAATATGTTTGCTTACTTTGTCCTCTTTGATTGTTTAAAGTCAAAGTTTACGAAATTGAAATCAATGACGTAATAAGAACTATTAGAATACAAATGTTACAATACCAAAGGCTCTTCTTAACTATATAATCATCAACCTGTCACATTTGGCAGGATGAATAATCAAGCTTAAACGGAAATTATTGTTCAATAGAAGTTTTAGAAAGTGGATGAAATATAAGATATTTGAATCGTTGCGTCAATTACAGGATTATGAAACGTGGCCGTTGGACACAGTTTTAAACCAATCGAATCAGTCGGGTATAGTCGATTGTCATATAAAAAATAACTCCATCGGGCGTACTTAGTTCTCCAATGTTGTATTGCAATTATATATTCAGTTAAGAATATCGGACAACGCTTTATCAACATTATAAAATACTACAATGGACTATAATTTTCGTTTTAATTTGACAATCCTTATCGTATTCATGCGATGTCCTTCGATATTTATTTCGTAAATAACTAATATTTTTATCAATAAATTAATAATTGAAGTAAATGTATTCTTTATTCTATTGTTTTGACTGGAAATAATGGGAAAGCCAATTTTCTTAAGTTTGACTGAGAATTAAAAAATTCCCTCGAAGAGTTAAAACTTCATTCTGACCAAAACCATTGATATTTTAAAGAAATAATTTATATAATTTATTAATAAATATTAAAACTCATTCAAACCTGGATGTCAACAATGGTGGAATAGTCGCCGGGTTTATCCAGAGAATAGAAACCACCATACTCCATCAATTGTCGTACTATCTCATTTGTCACCTGCAAATTTATCAAAATTTAGTATATTCTTCAATGCAGAGAGGATTCTGCCTTTTAATGGTTAAATGTTATAGATTAAGAACCTGTAATTGACATTTCAGAGGAAGAAAGCTTTCCTCGAAGTTAATGGATGCATTTTACAAAATAATAAATAATAACTTAAATTTTCTGGAAATTGTGCGTTTGTAATATAAATATTCATTGTTCTCACAATATGTGTGACGTACGCGGTTTACCATGTCCGTCCCACACGGAGACGAGGTGATGGGTCAAAGTGGGAAGGGGATTTGTAGCGCCTCAACATCAATGCGGAGGTCGGACACATAAAAATTCGCTGTCTACGCAACAACATCTAAATAGAATTGTCGTTGTGTGGTGATATAGTAGCCAGTTAGATTAAGATGGGGTTTTGAACGTCAGACAGACGTGTAGTTAGAAATTCGTGAAGAAGTTAACTTGAAAGTAGAAAAAAGGGAGTTTTTCGTCGGATGACATGAGAAATTAGTACAGTTTCAAAGTGATTCAGTGGGCAACGAAATAAGACAGTATTTTTGGGCCGTGAAGAAATAGTTACCTTCAGTTACTTGCATTAATTAGACCCTGGTGATTGAGTACTGCACGCACGCCTCAACTAAGCAATATGAATCTTGATCCTAAAAGTTTCCAGAATCTCCCCACTACTGTCCTTGGGTATCCGGTCAGCCATGTCGCTGATCTCAACACCTGATGAGACGAATTGAAGTCGAAACAGTACAACAAAAAAAGACGTAGGCGTAAGCCAAAGAATATGTTTGCTAGTGTTTGCCAAAGGGTATCTTGTTTAAAACACCTTGACCAATGGATCCCAAATACCACTCAGAAATTTTGAGTTTTGGTAGGGTTACCAAGGTCTTGGGATAAACTTTGATCCCAAATGGGCGGTCACTGCAAAATGGGAAAATTGAAAGACCCAGTTTTGCTAGACGTTTTCGAACTATTCGGTTCTCTTCAGCAAGGCGAAGAAGCCTTGAGGCAATGCCTTGTGCCTTTTGGCTCACGCCTTTTGGCTTTTGGCTGCAACAATATGAATCTTTTTAATAATTTGCGTTGTGCAAGGAACATTCGCACGCGGGCGTGAAAGAGTCGACGATGGGTAAGAAAGAAGCAGACGAGGACTGGAGGCGTCGCACAAGAGAGAACAAGACGGAATGCAACGCGAAAGGCGACACGAGGGGGAGACAACGACAGAGGTGGAGGGGACACGCGCAGAAGCAGAGGACAGCTTGTACACAGCCGTGCAGCCTCAGCTGACGCAGGCCAAGGTCGAGTCTCAGTGCGAGCGAAGGACTGCGAAGCATAATGGTAACGTCGAGTTGTTCAAAACGCGCTGAAAGATAAGTCAACGCCAGTCAATCGAAAGTGCACTTCTGAATAAAGGGAAAGTTTCTCAGGGAAATTAAAGCAGTAGAAGATTTAGTAAAGTCAAAAGATTCTGGCCATTTTAAAACATTTTTTGCCAGAACTGTGAGAAATGTATGTATTTAATTAATGTTATTCAGCTTAACAATGATTACGTGAGAGTGTAATGTCATTTTACGCATAATTTGTATTAAATTTAGGTAGTTTAAATGATGCAAACATAAACCAGTATCATTAGTTAGGTTGAACAGAAATTAAAGTAATTTCACGAGTAATTTAAATAACGGGAAATTCCAGAAAATAAAGTACGTGCACATAGATGTGACTAAATATTCAATGCAATATTAAAGAGAAATATACCATTTTTTGTTGTTTCGTGATTCTTTTATGTGTGTGTTCATTGTATTCAACTGAGAGTTTCAGAATACATTAAACTCAGTTTAATTGATTAATGTGTACCTGTGTGTGGATTTCCACTTATTACCCCAACAGATCTCACTGCCCTGAGAGGTATTATAAAGGTCGTCAGATCATGATATCCGCAGTTTTCCCACCATTTCCATTTTTAGGAATTACTAGGCGGTATACATATTCCCAATTGTTGAACTGTAAGTCGATACCGGGACCCGTTTAGACGTTATGAGAGTGGTCCATACTTGGTAGGATTCTCTGTATACTGGCAGAAATTCCCGTAGAAAGTATTTTTGGGTAATCTTGCAATTTAGCCGCAACACTTATAGCCGCAGACTTTCAGGTGCATTTCCGTCTCTACATGTACAGATGGATCAGATACCTTAGTTTTCAAAAGATAATTTTTTTTATAAATGTAACACTTGTAACAGTTAAGTATGTACGTATTAGAAAATTTAAAAAAATATGAAATAAGAAAAGCATCACACGGAAACAATGGTATGCGACCAATAAAGTGTGCATTATTTAATTACAACGTAATGTTACTGGTTTTCAATAATACTGTGATAAAAAATTAGAACTAGCATTATTCATAATACTTTCGTATTTGTCGTAATTCAAAAGAATATTGAATGCGAACCTGATCTCCCCATTCGTTGATGACAGGCATGTTGATATCGTCGATAAAGACGGTCATTTTGCGGTTCCCGGGGGGTCCATACGTTGTGCCGACGCGCTTGTCCACGTAACTTTCGATGATACGCTGGAACATGTTGGGCGTACTCGCGGACGAGAAGTTAAAGCTCTTGAAAATCTGCACCTCGGGGTTGTACTTGGACGTGTAGCCCTTCACCATCACTGTCTTCGCCGTGCCCTGCTCGCCGATCAGCAGCACCTGTGAATTTAAATTCTGCTACGTTGAACCTGCACACATATTGAATAGGACTCAAGGAATCGAAACATTAAAGTAAGGTTTTCCTCGCTTTTTCTATTTAAAATAATCGTATTTAAATATATTAAATTAATCTATTTAAATTAATTTCATTTTTCTATTTAAATTAATCATATTCCAAATATTGAATTTTCTGATGTACATCAATTGTATCTGGTTCTTTGAGATCGTTTTTACTTTTCCATTAATAAAAATGAATTATAATAAATTTACTTAATGAGATAAATTGAAAATGTCCATGTAATTATGGCCGATGATTCTATGGTACACACCAATTTTTTTGAATAAGTTATCTTTCTGAAAATGTTAAATTAAAACGATTTGAATTTTAAAACAAAAGAGAACATTTATTCATTATAATGAAAAAATGTACAATATTGTTTTCTAACTGAAGATAACAATAAAACTTGTATTTAATTTAATAATTTTTAATAACAATACTGCCGGTCCGGATGGCCGAGATCGCTAAGGCAGTAGTGCCTAGCGATCTCGGACCGAAGTCCTTTCGTCCTTTCACCCCCTATCATCATCATATCATGACATCCTCGAAGTTACCATACCGTTACAAGCAATAGTGTTCGCTAATGACCTAGAAGTTGATGCGACCTTAAATAACCAAAAAATAACAATACCATATTTGTCTTCTTCTCCTTGCAATAACAAACGTTCTTCCTCGAAGTTCAATCACGTATACAATTCACTATATAGACTCTCCTAAATATTCTAGTCGATTTAATTTTTTGCAATACTGTACTAAATCAAATACACCACCAATATGGCATTGTATTTCCTCCATCAAATTCTGCACTTTATTTACACAGCTCTGACTGAAGTGTTCTATTTAATTTTTCGTCCTTGCTCCAAAACATATTTTTTCTTGTTGTTGATTTTTGTTCGTTTTCTCAAGTCGACAGTCTCCATGACATCAAAACATCGCCAACCTGTGATTTTATTCCGGAAGACCGCGTCTACGAAAGTCGTACAGTATAGTCTTGACGTCAAATATAGAAGAAATTTTACACGTAATTTCGACTCATTACAATACTTCCCGTTAATAATAATACTCGTTATTCGTAATACTCGTTACAAGCCTAATAAATTCCGAAACTGTCTTATGTTAAAAAATAAATATCCTATTACAAGAAATAAACTACAAGTATAATTACTTACCGCCTTGCTCTGCTTCGCAATGTTGTCGATAAGGAAGCCTGTGCGGACATTGTCAACGTTGGGGACTAAGATGCTGGAGTAATCCGGCACTGTGTCACTTGGATAGATGTACTCCTCAACCTGTTCGTTCCAATGAGTCCATTGGCCGTTGCTCCCCACCATGTATTCAAATATCGTCTCACCAGGCTGTAAACATCACACAAGACCACATTAAATTATAGAAGAGTTCAATCGCTATTTTTCAACTATCTAAGATTTTTTCTCAATTCTTCGTTACAAATGCTAAGCCGTTGTGATTTCAAGAAATAGGAGACATTTTGATGGTTTCAGTGACATATTTTAGTTACTAAAATCGGAGGTTTTGAGAAACAAGTATCATCGTTTGAGATACCGAGGAACATCATTACTAGCTAGTTCTAATTCTGAGCCCTCAATTCCCAAACTACTGTGTGTCTACATGTGAGATCTCATTTAGTGGTATCAAACAAATAATTTCATGGCCTTTTTCGATTATGTTCCTCTATGTGGAATAGGAAATCATTTTTTGCTGACTGAACTGTCTCATACTTTCTTTATTGGCCTGAACTCTGCTACGTCCTACTTGAACATTCGACTTTTCTAAATGGATATTTGTATCTTTTAAAGTAAATCGTTTTGTGTGCTCAACACTAAATAAATCCACGCTCTCTTTTTACCTCTGTAAATGTTGCTGTTTTGAAACCATCACTACCTGATGTTCGTCCCGGTAAATGTTTTGTCAACAAGTAGGTATGTTATAAATCGGCGTTATGCTGCTGTCTATCGTCGGCTAACTACTTGAGTAACTTCGTCAGGCGATCCAAGAATTGAATCCTCTTTGTACTGAGAAAGTGAGAGGTACGCTCGAAACACAAATTCTTAGAAATGCGAAATTAAGTTATCTGAACACCTAGCGACGATAAACTCTTTTCATTTCAACCTTCGAAAGGCTCATTTCAACCTTCATCGACATACCAAAACGAGTGAACAGCAGCGTTTCACAATATTATACGCATGAAGCCAACCGATTTCCATATTTCCAGCTCACAAAAAGATATGTAGATAATGGTGAAAAATCTATAAACTATGAAATAATAAAACCAATAGTTAACAACATATTTCATACATCCAAAATATTTTTCGAACAACTAATGTACTATCTGTGTAAAATTTTAATGAAGATATTACAAATTAGATATCTCTAATATTTCTGCTATCGTATGCAAATCTCTGTATTGAACTGGTTGAACCATCGCAGATCATGTCTTCTAACTCCCATTTTATAAGTGAAATTGAACTTTTATTACAAACATGGCCATTAATGTGCTTATAACACATAAACTATTTCAGAGATATTCAACAGCATACATTTCAATAACAAAATATGCGAAGTTTCTTTAGCTCTAAACATTTCATCCTTTCTCACATGAATGAACACTGTTCTCAAAAGTAACTTAATTTAGAGAAAATTAGAATAATAAAATGTAGAGATGTTTTCAAATAGCTCAGTGGTTTAATGCACAAACATAGACATAGACAGACATCTGTAGACTTGTAAAATAGGTTCTTACAAGGAATAATGCAGTAAAGCTATTATAAAATGTAACCCTAACATACAACTTAGTGAGTTTCTCGGCATTTTATAATGCGGAATTTAACAATGAAGATTTTTAAACATTTATCATTTTAATACCAACATTGATGATTGTTGGTGGTATCACCCCCGGTGGATGCCAAAATCCGACCCCGACCTACATGTCGGCTTGCGGGGTTTCCCTCAACGAGGTATTTCCCACCAGCGGCGGGGGGAGGGCGGCGCTCCCAACTGGGGCAAACTCTAAGCCCGACCGCGCGCGGTCCGTGACCCGTTTGGTAGGGTAATTCTCCGGTATTCGCCTGGTGTTGATTAGAGAAACCACGGAAAACTAAGCGATCAGAGCAGCAGATCGTTAGATTTCTCCTCCAGACAGCGGCTGAATTCTATCTATCTGCCAATGTCGAAATCTTCCACTGACATTTGATGCCCTGAGCGTTCGACTGACGGGGGTACAGCTCCGTCCTCTGGCAGTAGAGACATTTGAAATTTTTTTAACAATGTCTAAAAGATTCTATCGTGGACTTAAAGTCGCCCTACATAGTTGTTCGAAAAGGGAGAGAGGTGGTTGAACTCCTCACGCATAAAAGGCAGGCGAGTAGGACGTACCCTGGTTTTGGGCCAGTCAAGTTTGGAAGGGTGCTCCAAGACGAACTCTTCCATTTTATCTCGATCTTCTAACTCGAGGACTGCGCCCAGACTCCACATGAGCGTGAAGAGGAAAAGGCGCGCAATGTGCTGGTCCGAGTGCTCGTCAGTGCCGTCCAGCAGCAATCCTTGCATCACGTCCGTCGCCTGAGAGTCACAAGCACAAGTCTCCACACTCCGTTCCAGCGCATTTCTCTAATTCTCTGATAAAGAATCCACTGCTCAACAGGATGGAAAATTTCACATTCATTATCAGTTAATATATTAATTATAATTAATTATTAATACTTACATTAATATAATAATAAATTATATGTACTTATAATTTATTATTAGTTATAAATCTAGTAATTATAATTATTATTTATAATATTATAATTATTAAATAGTAGTTAAAAAGCAGAGTTACACAATTTGAATCTTCCAAGATTATATTATATTTTATGTATTATAATGTGTTTACTAGGAAATGACAATTGGAAACTCTACAGATGATTATGAATAAAACAACTCCTGAAATGAAACCGTTTAGTTACATAAGAGCTTAATGGCGTGTATAATGATTATTTTGAGTTTATGCTTTTATAAAATATGAGCCAAACCCAATAAATTTCAGAAAGATCTATGAGTAACCAAAAATTATATGATACTCAAAATGTCTTAAATACCTGTATATTTGAAGTGTTTTTCTTTTCTTTTGCCACTAACCAAGTAACTACACTCAGAATCTTACGAAACTGAATACAACGATTCGCATTACTCATTCAGTAATATAGTCAATGTACAGCCCAACTCAGTAGCTCAAAGGAAAATAATTCAGGAAGAGACGTTAACACTGACGAGAACGCGGCTTCGTAGGAAACGTAGGTTCTTAATTCTTATCAGGAAGACGAAAACGTACCTGACGGATGTAGATGCTCTCAAGAATTTTCATTTTGGCTTTGAGTTTGACCTGAACGAAGCCGTGCAGGTCGCCGTAGATCTTATGGAATAGGTTGCGCATCACTCCACCTTCGGCATCCGGCCTCGTCAGGAGCCAGCCATCCAAGATGGGTGGCCAGGGCAACGACGAAGCCGAGATGAACACCATGCCCATACGACTCACCTGCCAAGACAGCAGAATGCAGCTTTCTATCACATCAAAGAACAAAAATTCGCGCTGAACCTAAATGTCTCACGAGTACAATCCATGTAGTAAAGGAACTGTTTACACTCAATGACCATGTCTGGCCCAAGGTGGTGCCTGCAAGTTCCAAGCACTGAGCTAAAAGGAGAAGATCCTTTTCAAGAGAGGTAACTGATCAGTATCTGAGTCTATTTTTAGTCAATATACTGGCCCAAGGGACACTTTGTCTAGAAAACGTGAGTTTAGACCTTATCTTGAACCCGTCGTAAACGAAAGGTTGCCCAGCGCTTGCCGCGTCCCTTCCCACGGATTGATCGTGTATAAGTCGCTAATATGTACAACGGTGATCTAGTGGATATTGTGTCTTTCTATGGTCATGAATTCTATACGGAACACAGTGATGGATGTTATCGAATGATGCACCGTTCATTATCACCGATGCATTAAGCACTGAAACTCTTACCCGCATGTCATACATTTTGGGAATTTTAACAATCTTGCGTAAATTTGGCAAGCAACACTTTCTCTCACGTAATTTTAGTGCGATGGTCACGATGGCGCGAACTAGCTGTCACTAGAGTGATAACGTCTGAAATATGCCAGGACCTAAGAAAGTTTGAGCGTCAGTTTTGTATTTGCTATTATGTTACTTTAAAAACAATATTTTAACATTTGCCTTTTACTGCGTTGGGATGTTGAGATAAGTTTAATAAATTGTAATAACTAAAATAAAACTATGAAATAAGTAGTACGCGACATTTTCATTTGAACTTGAGGCCAAAATAGAATTGCATGCGCCAGAAAATTAAGAAGAACCTACCGTAGCCGGAGACGCGTTGTCCACGTTGTCCGGCTCAAAGAGCAATTTGCTGTTCGGTGCCATAGTGATGCGATCGCCATTGGCCAGCGTCAACGTCTTGTTGTCGTCAAGCACGGAATTCAAGTTCTCGATCCAGACGGCGTCCACAGGCCCGTCCAGCACCAGCCACACGTTCTCCGTAGGCTTCACCTAAACAACACAATTCCATTTTTTATAATGCCCGAATTTTAATCTGCGACCGTGTTTCGTTAATGATACTCTCGTAAGTTCGTGCTGTGTTTTGATCATCGTCCCATTACGGTGTGGACCAAACGTTACACTCTCAATTAACTATATATTCGTTATTTGGTTTTAAAAACTACGAACCTGTAATGTTTCAGTTGTAGAATATAAGTTAGATAGAATAATTCACCTTTCTCAACTTTTATTTGAAATTACATTTTAATCATATATGTAGACAATAATATGATAAAAAACTATCAAAATTATTTTGTAATGATTTCTTCTAAGGCGTTGCGGGACATTAGAGTGTTTGAAAATGTTATATAATATTTTTCGAGTTCGTTATTTGAGATATTCGGTAAGTAAGATGGATAGTTTGTTTTCCTTCAGTAGTAAACTATTGTTCTTAATATCGCTAGAAAACGTTATGAAATTAAGTGAGGAAATTCTGAAGAAATAATCAGGAATCAGTTGCAATTTCAATGTTTTTAAAACGTTTTTATTTCGTGTAATTTCTTGTTTAGGTACCTTCAAAGTTTTTCTCCAGAGGGTTGAGAATATCCCATCTGTCCAGTCATTGGTGGCCACGTCCAGCCTCCCGAACATCTGTGGCGCTGTGATGGCCTTCGGGTTCATGCGCATCTCCCTAATGAATTCGAAAAACATTTCGAGGTGTCAGGATATAGTAGGGCAAGAAATGTCAAAACCAGTTCCATTCCAAAAGTAAAATGTTTACTCCTTGAGTATCAAAATAAGTTCAACATTTTAATTAATAATAATAATAATAACAATAATAATAATAATAACAACAACAACAACTTTAGTGATTAGGTTCAGATCGTAGGGCCTACTCCTCCTCATTGAACTCGAGTGAATACACATTCATACGAAAGCGAAAAGTGTAAGAGAGGAGGGCAAGCTCTACATTTACGTATTTACGTCTCGAAGTTAAAGCAAGGGACTATTCTGGCATACCCATTATGCGTACTCAGAAAAACTTCTCTCAGAATGGCATCTTAGGGCCGAAAATATTTTATATCTGCTATGCGAAGGTGGTGTACGTATGTGATTAAAAAAAGAATTAAATTAAACTAGCACTGTACACTGTGAATTAAACAAGCATTCATCAATCCACATAAATTATCTCACTAATGTACGCAAGGATAATAGTGACTGAAAAATAGTTACTTCAAATAAATAAAGTAATTATAAAACGTTTTTCAAATATTACTTCTCTTGATCAGTTTGAGAAGCCTAAACTTCGCAAATTTACATGTCAGACAAATAAACACATATAATCGATTCAACAAAAGAGTAAGAAGCAATATAGATTATTCTTTGAATCTGCTGATAGCGTATTCTCTACTGCTCATAACTTTAAAATAATGTGAAAGCCCGTATCTCGCTTACATGTGGAGTTTCTCTACAGATTCAGGGATACGGTGGTGGCGTAGCAATATAGAAATTTACAATCTTAGGGAATTTATTTACGTATTTATCGGATTTCATGTTTGAAGTACAAAATTGTAGATAACTCAATTGTTAAGACTGCGAAATATTACTTAGATGAATTGGGAGAGCATTAGTAGGAACTGAAACGAGCATCGTCTTCTGTGTTCTCATCATACGAGAAAGTTCTGAAAAAAAGCGACTCATAATTGACAAAGATTATTACGTTGCCGAAATAATCAATGAGTATTAAAGAAAATGTCATGGTTATTACTCGCGCAACTTTTCTTGAACGATGACCTTGATCCCCCTCCCTTGTGCAATAAACAGTTGAAGGCAAAAGCTCGCAGCGGGCACTGATGACAACCTTCCAAGCATTAAAACTTCGTTGGCGCGAAACAGAAGCTAGTCAAAGCCAGTTGCTTTCATAGTGTAGAACCCCTGTTCAGGTTTATTGTCAATATCGAAAGAAATGGCTAAGTCAGGTCTAGGTCCTTCAAGGGAGTCACCTAAAACTCCCGAATAAAGTTAAGCACAAGATGCAGGTTTGTCTTTCATTTCACAGACGTTGGCATTACTTAAAATACTCTTGTTGCCGACTTTGTAACAAATATCCCCACTCCACCCGAAATCGTCAATCCATCGTTCAAGAAAAGTTGCCCGAGTAATACCTCTGGACGAAAATAAACGTTTTCCTCGAATTTCACACTCGCTGCTTATGCACGCCTCTTTCCTGCCAAGTTTTGGAGTTTGAGGTCCCGGAGGCCACAGAAATTTGCTGGCGCAAACTTGACATGCGCCCAATAAAAGTTTCACTTATCTTCGGTGCACGATCGCCACGAAACTGCTCGCGGCTCCTTTGATTTTCAAACAATGCGAGCTCGACGCGTCTGATGTAGAAAAAATTGGATTTAGGGAAATATGACAATGAGTAAATATTTTGTCTGGTCGCCCAGGAGGTGGTGCGAACTATTTGTGACTTTTCGAAGCAGTAAAAGCAATTGACAATCGATTTCAAAGAACTTTATACAAAAAATAAGTATTTGGTCAATTGGGAAGGAATTCTCGCGGGTTTTTGAGCAAGATTAGACGATATCTGAGGGCGGGCTGTTTGAAATGTATTATCTTTTCTTCTAAATTGCCTTCAAAGAGCAGCGAAACTGAGTTGTTCTAAATTTGGCGTGGCGCCAAATTTGAATTAATATGGCCACTCATGTACCACCACAATATTTGAAAAATGTAATGTGGGATTCTCAATATTTCCATTCAGTTAAAATGGAAGGCACATGCCAATGTATACTTTCATGTCTCTGACCTGTGGGGTTTCCCCATCTCGGTCATGGCGCGCATCAACGTGTGGATACACGATGTCTTGCCGGCGCCCGTCGGCCCCAGCGCCATCAACCCGTGCCGCACCAATGATGTTTCGTAGAACTGGACTACCTGCACGCCATCAAAAATTGCTTCACCTTCTCCATGACTATGCAATTCGGTTCAAACTTTTAATATAATCTCCTTTTTATTGTGTCGCATTGTATGACCCAAACGCTGAATTTCATTTTATAAGCATTTGGCTGGTACATATTGCCATCAACATAGGCCAAGACTGGAGGAACATTTTCAGTGAAAATTGAATGGATCTTAAGATCCTATCTTCACAATATGCCTAATAAAGTCATTTATTGAGACTACTTCTTTAAACCTCTTATGTGTATTTTTAAATAGATCTTGATTTTCCCCATAAGATAAATACTAGACAACGAGAAATTTAAAACGTTAAAGGAATCTGTGTGGAATATTTCCGATCCGTCCACCCACCTTCAGATTCCAGCCGGGATGATTGATGTAACCGTATTCGGCGCAGGCGTTGGCGATTCCGCGCTGCAGTTCTTTGTACGTGGAGGTAGTGAGCTTGATGCCAGGAAACAAGTCCTCAATCAGTGAGAGGAACAAGGGTTCGTCCTCATCCACCAGCTTGGACAAGTTCATGTCTCGCAGCACTCGCATCACTGTAGTGTCCTCCGAATCGGTGGGATTCGCTCTTTTCTGCGCACCCAGCGTACGCAGCACGGACAGGATGTTGCGCAGACCAAAGTCGTAGTGGACCTTCGAAACGGAAACAAATACACGTCGGATTTTTCGTCAATATCTTAAATGTTATTTTGCGACCGCAAACGTGTAGGGTGAGTCGAGGTTATAAAATTGAAGTAATTTGATACACTTCAAGAATGGTTACTTCTTGACATCCAAAATTAAAAAATAGTAAATATATCTTTTAGAGCGAGAAGTACGACAGTACGCAAGCCATTTCTCGCTCTGCCTGAAAATCCGTTTAGGCGACGATGCGCTCGAAAGGTTCGTTTGCACATAGGACGCGGGGAGGTTTTTTTGAGAAGATGCCATCCTTTACTCTATTCATCAATCTGCCTATCATCACGTAATTCTAAACGTGGAATAGTTAAGGAAGTATCCTCAGTTTTGGAATTCATGTTCGAAGGAACTCCTTTTGTTTTAGCACAGAGAAGTCTGCCAACACTATGATCATTTGAAACAACTTTGACATATATTGCAGCACCATAAGCAGTGAGGCTGCTGTAAAAAACATGAAGTTCAATTCTCGCATTGGCGAAAGGAGTGACACAGTGAGGGACGCTGACCTTATTAAGTAAGGGAGCGACTCAAACATATGTTGCCATTGATTAGAAATTTCGGAGGGAATAGGATCAACCTATTTTAATCGGTATTCCCACAAAGTTTCGCAAATAATTACAAATGGAGCTAAAATATCTAAGGATTCAAACTACAAATAACAGATAAAACACTTTTTTTAACCTAAACGTTCTAACAATAAATTCATGTAATTCAATTGACAAAGAATCCAAGCTGTTATTCCAAGAAATACCCAGCACATTTACGTGTTCGTTTTGACGGATATATTCTAACTCTGACACTAGCTAACAAATTTGTGTGCATTTTTTTTGACTGAAATATTCCATTACTGGAACTAAATAACACATTTGTCCACTAAAGCTTCCGAGCTGTTGGATGCCCACTTTATGAAATTAAACCCACCTGATGTGAGAATGTGGATTAGCTGATTGCTTCCTTCGCGGAAGGCACGTCATCACAAGAATAAAGCAAATCACCAACATAAAAGGAATGCTGAAGAATTTCTAATCCCTGAGCGAATCTAGATTTCTCATCTCTGGCTAATTGTAACAGGGTACGAAGAGCGAGGAAGGTGGCTAGTTCCAAGCCATAGATGACGATTGTAAGGACATAGTCACTGACAGGTTCTGAGGGTGAATTCCTCCATAAAATATGTTGAAAGTGCCAATCTGTGACATCACCTGGACTTGTCTAAACATTTTCCCCAGTTCTGCCACTATGGCTAATTTTCCTAGTCTAAATTTGATTAGATTTTACCACCATTAATGCGGAGATCATAGTAGTCTTAGCAGCCCCATCATAAACTGTTCTGAGGCGAGTTGAAGTAGAAAGAGGTTTTTGAACTGCATGATGGGACATATAATAATCATCATTTAAAGTGTCAGGAGATGCTATGCTCATATAACCTAAAACTAAATACTCCTGCATAAAATCTTGATAGGCTAATTGAAAATTCCTTTTTCGAATCGACGCTCTAGAGCGTGCAGTCTTTTGAGTCTTTTCAGGACTTGTGCCTTTGAATCACCTAGCGTAAGCGGTTCTGATTTGAGGGCGAGGGAGACTATGTACCTTCCGGTATCATCCCTTGTATGTGTGTTAATGAAATGAGTTTCGGCTAACTCTTCATCTGAATACTTCGGACAAATAGAGGTAGCTTCTTCAACTTTTCAAAATTTTCTGATAGACTGTGACACCTCATAATCAGGTGTTAAAAAAGTACAATTTGAATGGGTGTTTGATAGGTGTAGGGCGCATAGGAGTGTGATCTGCTGTAACCAACCTAAATGGGTTTCCTGTAAAGTGGGGTAGTTCCCGTCAGATCTTTTCCTATTATTTTGTAGCAAATTTTTTTCAGTGTATAAAACTCAATAAACCTTTATTATTGAAAATTTGTTTCCAACATCAATTGCATTGTTTTTTGTTCGATATTTGAAGGTAAGTACGAAGTATGTATACATTTTGTAAACAAATAAACACATTTCATAAACAACTTTCCTTCTAAATGGAAATAATGGGGAAATGGATTGGTAAACGATTGATATTAACATGCGAGGGTTCTCGCATGGGTACGCTAGTTTTTATTATTGCCATGTGACAATCGTGACGAAACGAATCAAAGCTTGTAACTACTTTTCATTGTAACGTACCTGCTTGCTGAGCTGTTCTTCGCACAGCTTGTACAGCGTGAAAAACTTGCGCGAGAGAGGAATGTTCTCCAGGAAGCCGCAGCTGGCCAGCTTCACTCGCATGATGATCATGCGGTCGGGCACCATCATGGCCACGGTGCGGAAGTTGACCTTCAAGTTCTCAGGCAGCTCTTGGCGCCCCGCGTAGCCCGGGTTCTGCGAGCATGTGCATCATCTCTGCCAATCCTAACCGAGATGGGTGGTGACTTATGTTGTGAGATTATTTTCGTTCATGCCTCATTTTAGATGGCCAGACTCGGACCATCAGGCCCGCTACGACCATGCAAATTTTGCAACGCTCTTTTCACCATCTAGCAAAGAAGACAAGAGACGAAACAGACGATTTAAATTTAGCGCACAGGCTTCTTTTGGGCCTGAGGACCTTTTACACGCAGTAAATATACTACATTGGACAGTCGGCTTTACGTCCCCTCCGAAGGAAGGAGTAGGAAGGATTTGTTCGATACGGTAACCGTTATAACGCCGAAGCCACGGATTGAGGTGAAGCCTGATATTGTGGCCAAAGGCCTCAAAAATGCGTTTCTCATACCATAATCTACGGGATGGGATATTTTTAAACATTCTATTACATTTTTTCTGAGGTGAGGGCGCAGAGGGAGAGGAGAGACGAAGAGATAGTAAGGTAGATAATGGGCTGGGTTTCGCTAGTAGGACAGGTAAAATAGAATTTTCATCTAAACCAGTGAAAAGCTTAATAGAGTATTATGTAAGGGATAGATTTATATTTGCGGAGCATGAAAATGTAACTAGAGGGATCTTGCGACGGGAATAAAATTAGTGGTGCTAAAACAGCACGTACTTTCTCGTCCATACTTTCTTGCAAAACTACGCGAAAAGTACTCAGATATTCAAAGCACATTGTGCATGATGTACATGAGTTTTGTGCCAAAAATTGCCTTCTATCGCGTAGCATTACATAACTTTCTCTCTACTTCGTAGCAAGAAATTAAAAATAACAGCGTTTTGTATGCTCTGCTATATAAAAGTGATATCGCTTAGCTCTGTTGAATTGCGTGCTTTACGTGAAGTGTCCAATATATTCCCCAATAAGCATGAGCGTCATGACCACATACTTCTACTTGGAATTTGAAGTACGCTTTGTTTTCTCTGTTCTAGTTTGTCTAAATGTTTTCTTGGTATGCTTTTGTTTAAAATTAGTTTTTACCCACTTGCAAATTTATTTACTACTTGCGCAAGAGATGACTGCCACATTTTATATCATTATTAAACTGCATTTGGTTAAGTAAAGTGAGAGATTATTCACAGTTATTGATCTAAATTGGGGGCTTGGTCTGAAAGTAACAAGAAGAAATAATTCGAATTAATTTTACGTGTGTTGCCTATATTGTGTTGGGGCTGTGACACTCCGTTTTATTATTGTCATTTCGCCAAATGGAGACTGTGCATGAAATATTGTCTTGCTACGTTTAAAAAAATACCCTTCAAAACGTCTATTTTAAGGATAAATATTTATCTGGGTTGGTCTGTGATTAAAAGTTGGTATTTTGGTAGTTAAATGCTAGATGAAAGGAACAGCGTGGGCTCTTTGATATTCGGTGCTATTGTGGTTCAGCAAGCATGATGCCACTACGAACTTTTCTTCAAAAAATGCACTTAAAAATTCTGTCAAGCTTTTGAACATGATTAGTATCAACTGTTACAATTGTTTAAGAAATAATATCGAAACAAACCATTATTTGGGAAAACTTTCTAATCTTTAACTTAATGACTTACAACACTAATACTTCCAAGTTACTGTCAACTGGTGCTAAGCTCATCTGGTTGTCGAAAAACTACGTTTCGCGGAACAATGAAATTTTCGGCGATGCTTAACATCCGCTGGCTGCAACCGAGTGGAGTGTACAGTTATTCGGTACCGCCAAGCAAATCTCGGCCGCGCTGTTGACTAACGGGGAGCGACGCCTCACCATGGTGATAAACAGGCCGAACTCCGGGTTGAGCGAGACGTTGTCGCCGTCGGTGAAGATGAACATGGTCTTGCGCTCCTTCTTGGCTGCGAGCACGATGGCGATCTGCTGCGCGGCCACGGACAGCACGGGCAGCTCGATGCGGTTGAACTCGTCGAAGCAGCCCCACGACCCCGACTGCGCCAGCCCTGCCACGCCAACAGTACACAATGAACGGATGATGTAACGATGGATACGAACTGTGATATTACGACATGAGCGAGTACCATAAATGTCACACGATCGTATTTATACCCATCATGACATCATACGTTACTTTTTCTACGAACTTTGATACGTTTTAAAAGCTCAACTTTTACATTGACTCGTTTCGTGGCAGTTGACATGCAGGGTGTCCTGTAGATGTTTCTGATGAATGCGGAGCGGCGCTGCTTTAGCGCTCATGAACACAGCAGCGCTTATGATTTCGCAACACATTCTCTCTCATACCTTTAATTGTTTATCGCTGATCCAACATAACCGTACCCTTAAGGCTAAATGCACCGAAAAATACTCGTAGGAAAATTCAATAAATCGCAGCACTATCACAGGGGAATTTACTTTACCGATAACGTCTGAATCAACGGTCCGATTTTCGTTTTGTAAACGGCATTTGACGCCTTTTTAAAATAGAATTTACGCTACGATGACCTTTTTCCAAAAATCTAGCAAAAACGCGAATTTGAAATTAGTTCTCAAACTTTCGAGAACGAATTTAAAAATGTGGCCTTATAGGCGATATGCTTCCTGAATCCAACGCCTACACAATCATGCAAATCGGACGAATAGGAGCGTCGTAAAGTGAAATTTACGAAAACACCTCGCCCCCCCACTTCCTCCTTCTGCGCCGTTGCGTCACCCACCCGCCCGTAGTGGGCCCTCTGTCAGCGCGGTGGCACGGCCAGGCCCGGCGTCGTGCGGCCAGCCCTGACGGAGGAGGCGGTACTTGCGGTACACGCAAGCCACACACGGTTTATGCGTTCGTCACTTTGCATCTCAATCTATTTTTCCACGGATATCAAACTAGAGATTCTATACTACTATTACAGACCGAGGTAAACGGTCTGTAATAGTAGTACATAACTATCTTTTTCACATATTTCCGTCTTCCTTCGAATACCATTTTAAAATTTTTTGATGCATTACTCAAAATATTGATTCCGATTTTTAACTATTTTTTTTAAAAAGGAACTAATTGTGTAAATATCCGCATTATTCCACACATCTTATTTTAGATATATTTTACTTCTAAGGTCTTCTGTTATCACTCCACCTTGGTCTAAGATCTTCCGTTGTCAAATACCGTGAAAAATGAGCGGAGTATACGCACGAGTTCTTTTATCCTACAACTCGATTTCTGATCTCAAAACGACGTTTATCTGCTTTAAAGAGTTCATCTGGTGAATCTTTTCTCAAGTAAAATAGTCGAAGCTAATTTTAAAAATGTTTTCGTACTTTCGGACAAATTTAAAAAAATGCATTATCTTGGCTGTCCGGGTGACATCACATCGAAGGCTGTTTTGCCGACGTTTCGACCATTTTGTCGTGGTCTTCCTCAGGGCTGGTATGCCCATACATCTGATGGTATGGACATGGTAAGACCAAGACAAGATGGTCGAAACGTGGGCAACAATCTTCGACGCGGCGTCACCCGGACAGCCAAGATCATGCACATGACTCTGGCCGAGGAAGCCTACGACTTTAAATTTTAAAAAAGTGGTAAAATAGCGGTCTGGTGAGCTGTATCCTGACTCCAACGCCGTAACAAGCATCGAAATAAGATAGTATGAATCATGACTTATCCCAACGAACTTGGTAAGTTATTTTGATATAAAATAAATTTGTTATATTTGTATAATTTTGAAGGGAATAAATAATTCCTGGTGAGTCATTTCATACAGACTACGTAAATGAATAAAGGGTAATGATGCAATTGGATAACTCCTAGATGTTTGCTTGCATTTGGAGCGTGTTTTCCCTTCCATTTCCTTTGTTTTATAAAGAGTGGATTTTCTAGAAAAAGTTATCTTAGAAATTGCATCATGCAAAACCAGTTAGACGTGACTCTTTCGTGACATATCGGACACAATGATATAAATAATATGAAACATTCAAACGAGTTTAAAAACGAAGGAAGTCTTTTTTGTGAGTATGTTCTTAGGATATGCTTTATTCTAACGCTTACGCGACGTAATGCAATCTACACAACATTCCAGAGTAGATAGAAAATGAGGTTTCTTTCAATGTGAATTTTTTGAAAATCTTAAAGTATATGCTTACAGTAACAACATTTTTAAAATCTTTTTTTTTCTTTTTCCGAGGGATGACTTTTGCCGATTTACTGAATCACACGGTATTCATGCAATTGTGTTGTTATTTGCACAATCTCGGCTGTCTCCTTTCTTTGGTAATGGAATAATTATAGTGCGTTGCAAATCTGTTGTTCACTGTCTTATTTTCCAGATCACATTGCATAATTGTGTTAGTTTCGCCAAGATTTCTTCCCCTGTATCTTTGAATAGTTCGATTGGAATATTATCTGCAGCCGGGGACTTCCAATTTTTCAGTTGTTTTGTCGTTCAATTAATTTCTTCGATCTCAGGTTCTTATTCGTAATCATCTATATTTATACACTACTCTATTTGTAAGCTCTTATCATATAACTTCTTCGTATTCTTCCCATCTTTTCGTGATCTCTTCTTTTGTTGTATTTATTTTGTCTTTCTCGTTCTTAACATTCGCCATTGTTGGTTTACAGTTCGTGGTCATATTTCGGATGATCTGGAAAATTTCTTGCGATCTCCATTTGTTGTTATGTGCTTCCACTTCTTCGCTTTTTTCTTTAATAAACTTTTCTTTATCTTGTATTGGTCTGGGCTGGAATCCCCGTAGAGTTTTCTGACTTTCGTCTGGTCATTTGCTTTCTTTGCAGAGAAACATGTTTGAAAAGAAAGAAATATAAGGACTCCGTTGTACATAATAATAATAATAATAATAATAATAATAATAATAATAATAATAATAATAGGCATGCATTTAAAGTGAAAACCAAAGTATGTATACTATAGTATTGCTTATACCGTATTATATAATCCATCGAATCTTCTTTTCGATATCTGAGTTTCCAAGATTATGTGAAACCTTTTCCTTTATATTTCACGGGGAAAATCTTGAATTTTCTCTGCGGGTCTGATTCAGTCTGTTCATTGTGAAAACTATTAAGCAAGTTGTTGCTCCGAATGCATCGGGCGATCGTTCTTTCATCGCCACCAGCCGCGAAGGACTAGGGCAGGGACTAGGAAAAGAACGAGCCTGGACTCGAATAAAGTGGCCGTGGGGGAGGGGCCCCGGGATTTCCAAGTCCGATATGGCACTGGGACAGTGGTTCGCAAATAGACAACGTGGAGAATGCTCACACCAAGTTCACTGATCGGCTCGCTTACTCGGTGCCCTTCTCCGCTTTTACACTTCCTGCTCCACGTCCACACGTCTATTGCGTCTGTTCCTTTACGAGCCACCTCATTCTTATAGTTGGGAGCTGATTTGATTGCGAGGCTGAGGAATGCGCCCGGTGTTCTTGGAAGCTGCCCTCCCTGCCCCCGCCTAATCTGCAAGTACTACCTGTCCCAAATATATTACGCCAAGTATCCATGAAATGAAAACATCATACGAAAATAAGGAAAACAAATAAGCAATAAGTGAATACCATCAATGTGGATTTTTTTATCTTTACAATATGGCCTATTCTTACGGGAGTACTCAAGGCTGCCCAGCCGGCTTCAAATCCTTCTTTTTTAATTGATATCACAGTTCGAACAGATACTTCAGTATAGTTTACTACGCGATAATTGCTGTTGTGCAGCGTGTGATGAAGAACGCCCGAATTATTTTCTTCGTCACATTTCTTAATAACGAGACGTATAATTTCCCTAGCTTAACTGTGTACTGTTTGGCCTTTACCACGAACAATAGCTATACCGTCCCACCAAAAGTCAAAAACCAAATTAAAATGAATTCGCTATACACTTGTACTACGAACAAGAAGCAAACAACATGTTACTCATCGATTTCATGTCTTCTCAGAACAAGAAACATCCTATATCAGATGAAGTGATATTGAACCTCATACAATGTTGTCAAAGCAGATATACCATTTCCTCGATTGCTGGCGTAGGCGGCAAATTGCAAAACACGTCAATATGCCGAATACTTACACTGTAGGTCTTCGCGAATTCTTTAGTTCAATCTCGTATGTACGACATATGACAGTAATATTTAAATATGAGATTTATTAAAGTTTTGGAAATATATTTATTTGTGCAATGTAATTGAATTTCCCTCACTATTCAAGAGAGATTAGTGTCAAATTGCCGCCTTGCGAAAGATAAGGCGTCAAAAATCGTTACACTAGTGGGAACACTTTTCAGGTTTTCAACGTCTAAAGTAATTTGTTGAGACCGCAAAGTGTAAAAGTGGCTTTTAGATTGTACTATCTCAGGTACTAAAAACTTCGATTTATAGAGGAGTATACTGCACAATAATTCAAGTACAAAATGGCCAATGAATTGAGTGTTTGTAAACATTTCTTTCAATAATATTTGAGACCCTCCAATAATCACTACGAAAATCAGAATTCCAACGTTGGTTTTGCATCAGAATCGCTTACAATACCACCAACAAAAAAATCTCTGCCGTCATTTTGAAAGACGAAAAGGAGATTGTTGCCTTCTAATCTCATGACTTGGATAATGGAAAACAAGAGACGGTGAGTGATCCATCAAACAAATAATTCGAAAACTGCAGAACTCGTCAGTGCAATAAGTCGCAGAGACAACCACTCATTTTTCATAATTTACTTTTTTCATGTTACAAACATAAGATGTACAAACTTTTAGAATTTCGTTGGGCAGTCACAAAAGCTTTGTGTTCTCTCTCTTGTATCTGCCTGTTAGTCTGTGCAACAGAGATTGTGAATGTATTGCGTGTCTGTCCTACCGACTCCGATCTTACAGGTCTACCCTTGATTTCGGTACTTTTGAACAAATGTAAATAAAAATAGTAATAATAATAATAATAATAATAATAATAATAATAATAATAATAATAATAATAATAATAATTATAATAATAAATAATTATAATTATAATAATAATTACACTGTAGATAACTGCGGCTACGTGCATAAAAAGTACCAAGAAATTCAAAATTATAATTTACTTTTTTAGTTTACGAGATAAAACTCTCCCCAATGTTACCAGTAATTGTAGCTCGCATCATGAAAATTCAAGCCCCCCTCACATCGTTTCGCCTCTCTCCCTGAAGCGTTGCCGTGGGAGACGCCAGAACTGTGCAGGATCTGCGGTCGCTTCCGATGACATACGAGGGTCTGTGTTCTTGCCTTCCGCTTACGTAGTTAGGAGAGGTGTCACAGCAGGAGCGGATCCAGCCGATTATTTTTCGGGAGGTGGGGGTATATTTTTGTAAATTATAAATGTATTTGTTATTATATTGTATATAATTTAGAGATTCACCAGATGAACTCATTAAAGCAGGTAAACGTCGTTTTGAGATCAAAAATCGAGTTGTAGGATAAAAGAGCTCGTGCGTATACTCCGCTCATTCTTTCCGGTATTTGAACCCGGAAAATCTTAGAGCAAGGTGGAATGTTAACAGAAAACCTTATAAGTAAAATATATCTCAAATAAGATGTGAGGAGATGGAATAATGGTTATATTTACAAAATTAGTTCATTTTTTTAAAAAACAGTTCCAAATCGGAATCGATATTTTGAGTATTGCCTCAAACAATTTTAAGATCGTTTTCGAAGGAAGACGGAAATATGTGAAAAATAGAGTTATGTACTACTATTACAGACCGTTTACCTCATTCAGTAATAGTAGTATAGCATCTCTAATTTGGTATCTGTGGAAAAATAGACTGAGATGCAAAGAGACGAAAGCCGAAACCGACTGTGGGGCTTGCGTATCCCGCAAGTCCCGCCTGCTCCGCCGGGGCTGGCCGCACGCCGCCTGGCCTGGTCGTGCCCCCGCGCCGACAGAGGGCCCACAACGGGCGGGTGGGTGACGCAACGGCGCAGAAGGGGAAGTGGGGGGGGGGGCGAGGTGTTTGCGTAAATTTCACTTTACGACGCTCCTATTCGTCCGATTTGCATGATTGTCACGGCGTTGGATTCAGGAAGCATGTCGCCATCGCGCTATAAGCCCACATTTTTAAATTTTTTCTCGGAAGTTTGAGAACTAATTTCAAATTCGAGATTTTGCTAGATTTTTGGGAAAAGGGCTTCGTAGCGTAAATTCTATTTTAAAAAGGCGTCAAATGCCGTTTACAGATCGAAAATCGGACCATTGGTTCAGACGTTATCGGTAAAGTAAATTTTACTTATTTTGGTGCTGCCACGTGATGGCCACAAATTGTACTAGTGTCGGGACATTTAGCCTTAAGTCAATCGGAGTTACGGGCCCCACTGAATCTTCTCTACTGGGGCCTCCGAAAACCTACCTTCGCAACTTGCGAACTCACTATTATATAGAAATTACTCTAAGAAGGTGCCGCTTTGGCAGCTACTGCTTGGCTTCTAGGAGCAGCTTATCTGCAGGGTATATGCATGCTTTCATTGAGTTGATGCGTGCGTTTGCAATTGGCGCGCTTGTAAATGCCTTCGATACAACCTCTTGCAATCCTATCTTCCAGCCAAACGGGTCCCTTCTTGGGTTAACTTCTCCGTACTTTCATGCGTCGGAAATAACAAGGAAGCGCCACGTATACACTACCACTTCACCTCACCTTTATAAATGCGTCCCAGCCCTCGGAAGTCCATCTGGTCGGAGCAGTTGAAGACGACCACGTACTTGCCCAGGCATCGGCCCATGTCCTTCGTGGTCTCAGTCTTGCCCGTCCCCGCGGGGCCGGCTGGTGCGCCGCCCATCGACATGCCCAGCGCCTGCGCACACGTCCTTCCGCATTCTCCTCGACCCAAATATGCATCTCCTTGTGCTACGGAGAGAACATATCCTCGCTAAAAAGTAGTACCTAGTAATAGAAAAATCTCGAGAAAGCGCCAATGGAATATTTTGAAACGTTAACGTAATTCCAACATCACCCTAAGTAGTAGACGCGCCCGGAAAATATACATAATCACTTACCCACGAACTTCGTAGAATACTTTTACCGACTCGAGTGACATAGTGCATCTATTGATGTCACTGCAGTGTCTCTGATCTGGAAGTTCAACGGTTCGAGTACCGACAGTGGCAGGATTTTTGACACATCAGGATAGCAAGGTTGAATTTAGCGGCTGTCTGGAAGAGAATTCGGCTGCGCTGGTCGGTAGTTTTCTGTGGTTTCTCCAACCAACGCCAGGCTCAATTCCGCAGCAGTATCCTAACAAATGGGCCATGGACCACGCGCGATCTTTCCTTCTTCTTCCATGTCCTATCATCACCCCTTATTTACATATACCTACACTTACATGCTACACATATTGGAAGACCAGTCGGGAGCTTAACCTTTTAGCTACGGAGTTTTTTTCCTTCTGCACTCCGTGCGGTACGGACTTTTTTAAATTGACGAATTTGCTTGACCCCAGTGGAGGTTTAACTTCGGCGAGTGATGACAGCTACCCTCCCAGTGTTGAATGTCCTTCTTGATAGAGATTTAAAGGGATTAACGGAGTAACAATAAACTTTTCCTCTGCAAAATTAATATTATTTTGGGCAATGATACTCTATCTTATTTTTTTTTACTTTTTTTCATTATTTATGCCACCCTCCCCGTCTGCACAACGTTGCATTTCTTGTTAACAATGCCTTTATATTTAGAATATTTAGCAAAAGCAAAACGCGACTGCGATCGCCCATGAGAAGCGTGGGCCCAGGCGGGTTTGTTTGGACTAAGGTGTGTGACGAGAGGTGGTACACAGTAAAGCGTTACATATAAGTACAAGGGGCTAATGAAGAAGGCGCCCTAACAAAAGAGAAGCTTTGTTAGGCTGAAAAGATATTTGTATTGCACCAGGACGATGGTTTATACCAAAACAATAAACTATTAAGACATTGCAAATAATACAAAAGAATAGATAACAAAATATAAAATCAATAAATTTATTACATTGCTATAAACTTGAGTTTACCCCATTGTTACCTCCTACTGTAGAAAAATGTATTTCTGGCTCAATTGAATTATTACCTATGAAATTAATGTAATATATTATGGAACTAATTAGTGGATGTTATACGTATATGCCATGCAACAACCAAATTCCTTTATAAAATGAAAGCATAAATCATTTATTCTGATCTTAGTGTGGTATGTGTTATTATTATTATTATTATTATTATTATTATTATTATTATTATTATTATTATTATTATTATTATTATTATTATTATTATTATTATTATTATTATGATATTCGAATGGTGTCTCCAAGCGAAGGTTAACTGGCGATCAATATTCCCCAATGTCACACGAGCTGCGGTGCACTGTAAAAGCAAGAAATATCAGAGGAGCCCACGCTCGCTCTTCCTGCCGCAAGACCGTACTCCATCAACACATCCCTGCCTGATAGCGTAGGCCGGAGCTCCGATGCGTGAGAATCGGACCACCGCGGCTTGCCATCCGTCAGCAAGCGATAGATAAGAGCCGACGCGCGTCTCTGGAGGTCAAGCCAAAAGTATCCCGTTCGTACGGCTGGGTTGAAATGCTCTGGGAAATGCTTTTCACTGCTGGGGTGGTGTCGCTGGTGGGAGATGCCTGGTTTGGGAAAACTCCGCAAACCAAAGTAGGTCGACGCCGGATCTCGCCAACCAACAAGGGAAGAAGATCACCGCTACTTTCAGCAATAAAATACACTTACGGGACTGATGATCTTAGCAGTTGACGCGAAATCATAAATAAAAATAATGTGTTGTAATTTGGTAGTGTCTATAAAAGCAAGTACTTGAAATCAATACCTGCGACAGCGTGATGTAGCATCTGTCAGTAAGTGGCGTCACCACCAACCTCTCAGTGCAACCCAGGAACTCGTTCTGGTAGATGAAGTTAACATCTGTGATGGAAATGGTGACTATTTCGGATTCGTCGTCATAGTAGAATCTGCTCTGTTTCAACCACTCGAAATCGGTAATGGTTTTCACTCTGAGCTTGCACATTTCGTCGAAGATGTCCCGCTGATGCAAATGGATGGTGACAAGCGTCTCGAACTTTACACGCTCCCACTTGGTGAGTTCCTTAACTGTCTGTCCGATGAACAAGTTCAGCAGATCCAAGAAGCGCTGGTTCGTTTCCAGCATTTTGCTGCGGTCCCACCTCGCCCTAAAGGAACACATTTTTATAAGATTAAAATGTTTCATTGAGGAACTCTAGAATCCTATTTAATTTGATTTAATTTCTTCCGACGAATTTCAAAAGGAACATTGCTATTATGTTTCTAAAACCACTAACAAAATATTACTTAAGTTGTAAGATACATGGAAAACATTAAGTCCCGTGTGTAGTAACTCAGAATTTCTCTTTTATAAAATTTACAATATTTTAGTGCCCTGCGTCGGGCATGCCATTCCAGGAACTAAATTTCCCACTTAATAATAATTAAAATATTTAAATGCCCCGTGGTGGGCCCGCCATTGTAGTAGATCACAATTTCTCTATAATTAAATTCCCTGATTTATTTATTTTGCCCAGCTTTGGTCCTGCTATTGTAGCGACTCGTAGTACCCCTCTTATAAAATCTAGTCAATATTTTTATTGTAATATATCGTACTCTCTCTTTATAATTTAGTCGCGCTATAATTTTCCCCTATAATTTCTCTCAAGATTTCTAATTTAAGAGTGGTAAGCTCTCGTTTTTATTGTATTTTGGGCTCAGCATACTTTCGTTTTCTCACAGTACTGTTCTTTTTCTCGTGGGCTAGAAAATACCGGTCATACGAGTATTCGGAATGTGAATAATTTAATTTTATTCGGAAATATTCCTTACTATTCTTACACAAAAATTAAACAAATTGTAAAATTGTTTCTGACTTGCCAGCGACATTAAATGTCGGCGGTAAAATTAATTTATTTCAATTTCAAACGGTTACCTATTTGATGGACATTAAATCTCTGTAAAAAAAACACAATTATTTTTCTAACTTAATATTACGTTATTGTAACGGTACAAGTTGCCGCGAATTCAACATCGTGTATCTATCGATAAAATCGCCGGTACCCTGCGCAGTCACAGCGGCGGTACCTACCCCCGCGGAACCTACCCCCGAAGGACGGTACCTACCCCCGCGCTTTCTTCTCTGCATATATTGAGACGTGGGTCATTTATGGCCTACCGCTGTCTGTGCAACGCCTCCGTTTGAAGGTGGGGACCTTTGTCGGCAACCGCGACCCCGCCGAGCACTCAAGACAGGTGACTCTTCCCCCCACGCGACTGCGCGTCGAGAGAGTCGAAGGCAATTACACCCACTTGAAAGACAGATTTACGATTCAACGAACGTTGGCGCACACGTGCGGCCGTTCGCAATCGTGGTCACGATTTTTTTGCCGATCGCGGAGTGACTTCGCCCGCGGCGCAAAACGACGGAAAATTTTTGTCCGTTACCAGGGATCGCGAGTCATTGGTCGAAGCTCCGCCCCACCACGGTCCGCTAAATTCAATTTCACTCAATCAGGAGGATTCTCACTGGAGAAAAAGGGGCTACCGAGCCTTCATGAAGACGGGAGAGGAGCTCTCAAAACATTCACTTTAGAAATGTCGAGAAGGGAGTAATCATTAAGAGCTATCATTAAGAGCTAAAATGCGGAAGAACAGTAACTGAGTGAAGCTAAAGAAAAGATGCCATCAGCATCAATATTCATGGTGGCCTATTAATTTATTTAGTTTTGTACCGAGCCAACCATTCAATTTTAATTTCAAAAGAAAAAAGATCGCACGTGTATAATTTGTATAATTTCATGTAAAATCATCCATCACTCATGATCGTCATATTAGATATTAAATATTTTATTTGTTAACGTTAAATGACTGTGTTATTGAAAACCTCATCCCCGCTCCAGAAGCCACAGACACACGTTGGGATACAAAATGGCGCTCTTCAACGTGGGGCTAGATTAAGACTAGTCTTACGAACTAACTTCAAATTTTTTATGAATCCTACCAGTGGTGAATGGAACGGGGATGCATTTTCAATAATAATTTGTGGTCTGATTCCGAGGTCATTTCTTTCAGCTTTTTGGTAGTGCTTATTGTGTTTGCGTGTAGTGTGTTGTGCAGGTTGTGTAAAAGGATATCAAATTGTAAACTGACCGAAGTAGAAACAGTCAAAATGCAAGGTCGATTTGATAATCAGAGCGACCTCAGCGATGAGGTACAACTCCAGGCACCTACTATTCCGCAGGGCGATATTACGGCACTTACGACATGACTTATGGCAACCGCGAAATTCGATGATCAGAATAAGAAATGTGATGAGTTACAGGGGGAATTCAAATCAGAAATGAATAAATGATACTCACTTGTGGATAGCGTCCTCGGACTCGCGCGTCCATAAGATCTGAATGCCCAGCAGCCCCACCTGCGCCGGGAAACTGAACTCGATTGCAATGATGTCGAAATCCGGCTCGTTCAGCATCGCCATCATGTTGGCGATGACGGCAGCCAGTGATGATTGCTGCTCGAGCAACAGCGTTCCTAGCCACATCTGCGGATGAACACATTTCTCAAAACACACGAATAAATAACAATGCAATACAATAAACATATAAATTGGGATTATTATCGAAACATCATTAATTTAAATTACAACTTTCCTAAACAATTATTGACTCCTGAAAATATAGATAATGAAATTGACAAATTCGCCAAAACACATCAATTTTTGTATCAAAATTCAATTACACTTTTTAAACCATAAATTCATTCACACACTCAATTACATACATGTATACTGAACTTCATTAAATCTAAACATACCTAAAATGATATTGGCAACAAACTCGCCGCAGACATTAAAACGAAAGTAAATAAATTATATAGAACTATTAAATCATGTAATATTGATAACTATGAATTTAATAAGTTTTAAAAGTACGTACTACAACAAATTCACCCAAATAGTAGACGTCCATGGTCAACTATTAAAAAACTAATGAAATCTTATTCCCCTATTCCTATTTTAAATAATGGTTCTATTACAGTATATTCTGGTGAGCAAAAAACGAATATAATTCCGGCTATTTTGAAAAATCATTTACATCAAATTCTATAATTAATCTAGCATTTAATGAAAAATAAAAACCTTTATATCTTCCTCCATTTATTCTGTTCCTACAACTATTAAATACATTTTTCCCCTTCAAGTCATGAGAATAACCCAAAAATTAAAATAAATAAAGCCTACGGTAGTGACGCAATTTCATTTCATTTCGTCAATTTCGCTTAGATATTTTCTCTCTTTATCTTCCTATCTGTTAAGGTAGCATTGATCCCCAAAACCCAATGCATAATCGCCCCAACAGTCTCGTGTCATTATCAAAAATTACCGAAAAAAGTATTAACTTATCAACTGAATTATATATTTCCAAATCAAATTTTACCTAAATATAAATTTAGTATCCGCTCATATTACCCAACCAACTCCGCTTAACCTTTAGGTGTTTCTGACTTAATAGTGAATAATGTTCATAATAAACACTCACACAATCGGTCTTTCCTTAGATGTAGCTCAAGCATTTGACAAAGTTTGGCATGCAGGTCTATAATTTAAATTAACCGATTTATGCATCCTAATATATTTATTGAAAATTATTAAAAATTTTACCTTCGATAGTCATTTTGCAATAAAAATAAACTCCTTTCCAGTGTACGATCTATTCAATCAGGGATTTCTGAAGGTTCTACTCCTTCTCCTTTTTAATACCTACAGAAATAAATAAACTTTAAATAAAAATTTTAATATCTGTCTGAAATTCCCTACTTACCGTTTACTACAACAGCTCTAAGCTGATGACACAGAATTATTCGCTACTCATAATAATATCAAAATTGCACTAATACACTCGTAATGCAAAATTATATTCAAAAATATATAAAATGGAGTCAACTCCGGAGAATATTGATAAATCCTCATAAAACTCAAGAAATCATGTTCACTCTTTGTAGACCAATTAAACCTCCTTCCCTAATTATCAACTAAATAAATATTCGTTTGACGATAAACAACCCATTAGATGGTTGCGTAGGCTTCCGCGGCCGGAGTTTGTGTTATCTAGACTATCCGGGACGAGCCGCGTCACTGACATGGTGGCTAACGTTTCGGGCAGCGTAGTGTGGCCGTCCTCAGCAGTACGCAGGTGACGTAGAAGTGGATTGGTTGATTGATTGTTTTCAAGAAGTGCTAAGGTCATTAGTCCTGTTGGTGTTGTAATGTTTCATCACGAGAGTTGGCGCTGTTCTTCTCACGCTGGGTGCTGAGATCCAGCACCAACCTACACGTCGACTTGAGGAGAATTTCGCTATTCAGTCATCTCCTCCAGCAGTGTTCCGCCTCAGCAGTAGCAAGATCTAAGCTCCCAACTGATCTCCCGACATGTGCGGTTGTGTAGTGAATATAAATGTGTGTGTTAATTAAGGGGTGAGGATAGGACAAGGAAGAGGAAAGAAAGATCGCGCGCAGTCCGTGGTCTGTTAGACTACTGCTCCGGCACTTGCCCGAAAGAGTTGATCAGAGAAACTACGGAAAACTAACGATCAGAGCAGCTAGCCGCTAGAATTCTCCAGATAGCGGCTGAATTCTACCTAGCTACGAGAGCTAGCGTCGAGAATCCGCCATCGGGACTCGAACCCTAGTACCTCCCGGTCAGAGTCGTCGCAAGTGGAACTCACCTCAACGCCGCCGACGCACATGACGGGGTGCTCGAGTGGGACCTCCTCGCCCTCGCGAGACAGCACGGCCTCGATGCGGTCGTACTCCTTTTCGCTGAAGCGCACCTCGAACACGTTGTCGAAAATGGACAGCAGGTGGTTTTGAATGGTGTGGCTGTCCGATGCCTGGCCCAAGATCTCCAACAGAGCCGGGTCCGACACGAAGAAGAACCGCGGGAAGATGAGGCGCTTCGACTCCAGGTACCTGCGATTCGGACGATGTATGTATGTGCTTTGGCATAACAGCTCTTTACGAGTTAAGGCCTATCAGCAGCGTCCCAGCCTTGCGGCCATGGATTATGGGGTACGTGTGGTTAGCACATAGCTATCACTAGGCTGGAATTCTCAACCTGACATGTAAGCTTTTTTATTGTCACCCAGTAACAGATACTGGGACATTGCAAGAGAAGCGCACAATACATTTTTGCCTCAGAATCGAATCCGAGGTTGCGCAATGGAAATCGAGTACACTAACCAACGAGCCACTCGCACAATGTACATAAGTGTAAAACCATAAGTGCTTTAGGTTTAATGAATTACACGGGATATGTACGATTAACAAATAAGTAGAAAATAAGTAGATTTCTTCGAATGAGAAACTCGATAACTGATGAAAATCAGAATTTACAAAATGTTTTTTTATATTACACAGTCGCTCAAAAATACGAGCAAAAATATACCAATATATATTAACACTTCGTGAAATTTAAAAAGAAATTGATGGCAATAAAATGCTCATAGCATTCTTTACTAGAAAATAGTCCCACTACGGCCAACCTTCTTTATTGCTTTATTACTTCTTTATTGCAGTTCACAACTGTAGTGCTAGAAATAAATGTTTGGAGTGTAGCCTGCTTTTTGTTGCCAACCTCTTGTGAATTTTGCATTATTATATAGTACTGAGCTAAAAATGAATGCAAGGAAGAATGCAAGATCTAAAGTAGTCATTTGATCAGATGGCTTTCTCTTTGTTCAATTCATTATTATTGAATTAAATCCGATTAACTTATGTTTTGTAGTGTACGTGTGTGTGGATCACACCATTTGACAAAACTCATAAAGAAGTAATATGTTGTGTGGGAAACACAACCATTATATTTTTTGTGACTAGACTGTCATACATTTAGAGTCAATAGCAATTCCTATATTATTTAAATAGATTTAGAGCGCGATTTAATGATACAACGTCATTACTACGTCCAGTAAAGAAAAACATGTTAAAATTTTACAGAACTTTGATTTAAATTTTCAGTGTTATTTTTTGAGTCCTTATCAATTGCGGTTTTGTGGGCGAGAATTGCCCATCCTACGACCACGCGAACGCGCTACGTGTATCCGCCGAGGCTCATATTCTCCCGGGGGCAAGCGCACGTGACCTTATTGGTCTTATACGCCGAATCCATTTTTACGTCTCAGGGTTGTTAGTCCTGGAGAGGGGATTGAAGTATGAGAAGATAATGAAGGGTGAATGGACAATTACAAACATACAAACACACAAAACCATGCCCGAGGTAGGACTCGAACCGTCCGACAACTCCCTTAGCAATCTCGGCTGTCCGGATCGGCCATCAGTGGCGGTTATGATTGCATGTATTATTTTTGCTCGATACGCAACAACTCTTCTGAAGAAAAATTGCTTTCCCTATAGGCAAAGTTTAAATTTTGAGACTCTGACACATGTAATAACAGAAGTGAAGACAGTAGTTTCCAAAGCTACTTACCCGGTGAGTGATTTTTGGCATGTCTCAAGTTGCTCCAGAAGGTGCGGCAGCAGCGAAATCATCGTTTCATCATTCACGCAACACTCCACCACATTGGGCACCTCGTGAGCGCGCTGCATGATCTTCATCCAGCTCTTGTCGATGGTCTGAAAGCGTTTCGCCTCTTGAGGCAACTGCTTGGCGATATCACCGCCTACAAATACGGCCTCCAAGTACACCCACAGGTTCTGCACCATCATCCAATTCTCCAGTATCTCCGACGTGTTGCTCAAATTCTGTACCCATTGCTGGATTTCTTTCTTGTACGGTTCGTTGTATCGGTTTGTCATCAACGAACTCAGAATCTGTGACAAATTGACAGAATTTACCATATGTTTCTTAGCCTCGCTCTCTGAAGAAAACATTTCTGGACAAAACGTGTATTTCGTTATAAAAAATATATAATATGCCATCTTGTTGCTCAAAGCGAAAGCCGCTTGCCTTTCACCAAGGAAACCCGGGTTTGATTTCCGGAAAATCTTTGGTGAAATTTGTTCCCAAAAAACAAGTTCGTCTGTTTCTCAGGGGCTACTTCAACCCCTGTGAAGTGTCCTAAACCCTAACACTGCCCTAATTCCTTCCCAATTCCGGCCTCTGGGTAGTGGACACAGGAGCACGTGTGAAGAGGCGCATATGCGGAGATGCTACCTGGCGGTTCTCGTGGCAACACAATGTCAACTCTTACGGATATCCTAACTTTAAAATCAAAATGTAGTCGCTAATGACCTAGTAATTGACCCAAACAAAATAAACAAAATTATAATGGTTGTGTTAAATAAACAAAAGACTTCCGAAAGATTTCGCCAATTCCCACCTTCCTTAAAATAATTCTGATTCGTTCTGTATCTTCAACGTTTTATACCGCTTTATGTAATTCATATTTTTCCGTTTTTAAAATATATTGTAACAAAATATGTCAATTTGTGACAAAATAATATATGAATACGTACTAATGAATCATAAGTTAATTGCTAACAGAACTAATTATATTATTAGTTTCGTGATACTAAACATGCCTGATAATGAAAATTTGTCCATCATAGGTTATTCTTAAATTTTATTACTGGAAAATGGGAAAATTCAAACACACGTCAACACATTTCTCGAACAAAGACTTATATTCTTATTCAATATTAAATATTTAACTTTCTTGAAGTAAATATGTGCCTAAAATTCATTTTTTGGTATTATAATTTAGTAATATAGTTACGATTAAGAAAGTCTAAATTACTTACCATTAGACTGTCTTCCAACATTCCAATGATTTCGCTGGTTTCTTGACCTTTCAATAACAACTCTCCTCGATTCTTAAACGGTGCGAAGCTAAATTCCACAATAGACCAATCTGCAATCACCTGCAATGTTTAAAACAGGGCGTAGAAGAGCGAAATATGTAACCATATTGTTTTCAATAAAGTTTCACAGAGAAAGCGCTATTTTGCACTCTATGATTAAACCTCCACCCAGAAGAATAAAAGTGATGAAAATTCTACAGGAATAAAGAAGTTTTCCATTTAAATTTCCAATTAAAAATAACTTCGGTTATTTTCTTCGCTAAAAAGACGTTCAACCGATATTTGCCTTTCATTGTCAAGCTTCTATTGCAAACGACTTCTGTGAGATGTTATTCTTACCTGCTTTAGTTTTGCCTCAATGTCCTTTTCTTTGACGGCACTTATGCAAATATCTTCAACTTCGTCTTTGAATTTCAGCAATGGTGCGTCCATAACAGATTTGAGTGTAAATCCCTCCGAGTCAACCTTAAACTCATACTTCAAAAGTTTGGAGAGTCGTGACCAGTGACGATCCTTCATAGCTTTGTTGGTCATAAGCTCCAGTAGAGGTATGGTTTCACAGAAGTCAACGATTTTCTTATTTAGATCGATAAATGCTGGCCAGTCCTAAAAAGTTGTAACACAATATTATTATTAATTGCACATGTTTACACAATTTTGGACCAGAGGAGATGAAAGCAGTTTGTAAGGCAATACTTGCGCTGATTACGAATCCGCAGTCCGTTTTCGGCTATCGGGTCAGGTTCCTGAGATAAATATGAACCGTATTTTGCAATTTTAAACTAAAAATCATTACTTAATTTGGAAAAACAAATTAGAAAAACCAGAAATGAAGTGCAGTGGAACTGCGTTGTTTGTAATTTATTAAAGTTCCTTTCTTGTATTTGAGATCAAAAATTCTCTCTCAGTAATCCATCGTCCCAAAAAAAACTTGTAATATTTCTCGATTCTTTATAAATCTTGATGTGGTCGTTCTCCTTGCTCATTAGTTTTGCATAAGATGTTCGAGATGATATTCAAAAGGAAATGAAGAAAATGGATCTTCAACGACACTGAAACACATATTTTGTAGTAATTCTTCAAAAGATTTGCAACAATCAGCTTGTAGGTCTCAGTCATTCTATTACCAAGTAAATTTCGGACAACACTCTTGAATTACTCCTATGCTGCTGCATCCGTGACCGATAAACACTTAGTGAAGTCGTCCATCATCAGTCTTTTAATACCTGGTTCGTCAAACTCCTTTGATTTTGGTATAGAAAATTTTAACAAAGATCTTTATCAGATACTGGAAACCCGGTCCATCCCGATCAAGGGCCTTTCCGAAATGATTTATAAGACCACGTTTAATGCATAAGGTGAAAGTAACACACTAGTTGGATCTACAAGATGTGAAGCACAGACGCTTTGTTTTCCTGGATCTGATACCGATAAAACTTTGGGATATTTCAAAATCTAAAAGTTAAATTTCAGTCTAAAAGTTGGAATTGATATCGACCATGTTTGTTAAGCAAAAGTAACTCCGTGTGGTTCTGAAGTTCTCTTCAGGGTATCCGCGATGAAAATGGAAAATAGATTCACTCGCCCCCTCAAAAAATTGTACAAATTCGTGCGAAACCCGTTGCAGAACAATTTCGGAACCCTGGATTATATATAATCGTGCCAATGATACTGACTCAGACGTAGTGCCGATATGCATTTTTCAAAAAATCTTCTCTGACTTTGCCCTTTTTGCCGCATACAACACAATTACTCTGCACTGATTTTACACGACTTTCTTGACATTTGACACCCACCTTCGGTTTAGAACAAAAAAAATACGCCTCGAATACAAATGCAACAATCACGGTATTGTCGCGATCAGCAGTCGTGAGACCTCAATACTACTCGTATCAATTTGAGAAATCAAAGAAACCTGACGTGATGAAGAGAAACGAATTACGGATTTGAATTCAGCGCTCGAAAATACTTAATAAAACACCTTGGTCGTCTCTGGACCAAAAATGTATTTTTACTTGTAAACATGTGTTATTTTTAACTTGGAGTTCATTTCTTACATTTATTTTTTTTTTGTTTTAGACTGTACCATGATCTAAAATAAGTATTAATTATACTGTAGAGCTATTTTGAAACGAATGGTGCTAAAACAGCATGTGCTTTCTTCTCCTTAGTAATAGTTACGTAATTTTAATACCGCAATTTGTATCCATATTAACACACCTCTGATATCACTTGTAAACCTCGTTACAAATCGTAGAACATTAGATGCAAGAACTAATTCTTTTAAAGATAATACAACAAAACAAATTTGACAGCTGCGTTTCATTAAGCTATAACTCTCCTAACATCGAGAAGGAATAATTCTCAAAATTTTGTAACTGTCGTTTCGCGGTGCGGAGTACGGCGTTGTACTATTACAGACGTTTCTTTTCTTTTTCTTCATGTAACTTAATGTTTTATGAAATGAATGTTTTATATTATTATTACTTTCATGTTATTATATTACCTTAAGTAATTAACTGCCACCGTGTTATACCCAATTGCATTTTAAATAAATTTATGTTTATCTATTCCAATCTTATAATTCCTAAAAGATCAGTGAATGGAGCCCAGAAAATTTGAATTTGCAATTTCAAAAATTTCTAAAGTTCGCTAAACTATTCATATTTTTTGGAAAACGTACATTACCATTTTTTAAAAACTCATTTTTTAGAACTGATTTCATTTAACACAAATCTCTATTATCAATGTTGTACGTTCGCAATGTTAATTGTTTTGTAATGGTAAATGCACCTACGTACATATGAAGTATTGCGTAAGAGAAGCAATGAATATTTCTTTCAAACATGTACGCGAGAGAAATATCACCTTTTAAACATCTAAATTAGGGTCGCGTCTGGAGCAGGCTCCCTGCTTATCTTAAGGTTATGGGTGATAGGGCTCTCCAAACCGCCGTCAACGCTAACACGATCCAGATAGTGGAAACGGGGATGTTTGGGAACTTATGAGGGTTTTCAAAAGGGCAAATGTCCTCTGACAGTAATGTCAGTTTATTGCGTCCAGGACCTGTCGAGTTCTGGCGGGGGTAGCGTAATGGCCTCATAAATCTCCCTGTTTTCCCATATAAGGATCCTCTAGCGTTGATAACGGGCAGACAGATCAGACTTTGCTGTGTCAACTTCACGTTGCTCTGCAGCTCTACTTTTCAATTAAACTTCATACTTCATCGGACTTGGTCTCTGTACTTGAAACCTCGCTCACCACCACGCTCCTCCAGGGAACTTAGCTCCCCTGCGAACTCAACATTTTTGCATCTTGTACTGGAAGCATTAGTAATTGCCTGCAATCGCTGCTAGTAGTACGCCTGCAGCGAAAGGCATTACAGTTTTTTGTTGTTTGCTTATTTCGAAAACACATAGTTCACTGAAAATGGGACTAACACCAATATTCTTTGCTACATACGAAGAAACGAAGAATGAAAAAGTTTATAACCGTTTGTGAAAATATATTTGCTTTCATTGTTTAAAAATTGCCTAACTTTAATGTGCAATTACGCAAAAAAGACTCATACATATTTTCAAAAAGTTGAACATGACCTTATTTGAAGATCTGTTTTTAATGAAAGTGTTAATTAAAGAATAAATGACGGTTTTCATTATTGTAGTTGTAGGAAATTTTTGCAATTTTCGAAAATTATGGAAATGCAACGGAACCTACGCCGTATATTTAAGCAACTTTGACTCTATCAGAGAGGGAAAAATAAAGAAAAAAATTTGGACCAATTTTTGAGAAAATTTTTAAAATATTGTTGAGGCTTCATGCAAAATACCTCGAAAAATCAAGGTATCGGTTTCAAATACAAGAGTCCGCGACATCAATAAATGATCCGGGAATATCAATTTGGTGAAATTCCTTCCTACTGTTTATCCGCTAGCATTTTTCATAGACCCACCGATGGACGGAAAGACAGTTTTGCTGTCAATTTTTTGGTATGAAGGACCTACTAAACGTGAATTCTGACAACACAACGTGTTATAGGAAGTAATTTACTACATAAAGAAACAAGATTCACCCACGTTTCCGTCACCAGGACCTGGAAATAATAGTTTTTCTGCTGGAATATCGACGGTTTTCCCAGCAGCATTACAATACTTTCTGTATACTGAGTAAACAGCGGGCGAGAATGAAAAATCGAAATGTTTCCTCAAAACATGCCTCTATAAATGTGAATAAGTTATTTAACTAAAATTCGTAGTTACAGGATAATCATAAGTAGTTACGAGATAATCACACGATGTTTCGTGTGGATTCTGTCAATTACGACATTTCTAAAAAATATCACTTATGGCAGCTTTTTAGTTCTAAGATATTTAAATGTAGCAATAGATTAGACGAGATAATTGCGAGACGACCTCATTGTGACTTCGAACTTTACCTTCAAACCCTTAGGTAGCCGTTGACAGCGGTTTTTGAAATCGTTAATTTCTGTGTTGATGATCTCCAGATCTACATCTGCCCATGTCATATCGAAGTAACCATCTATACTATGCATCACTTGGTTATACAAGTCATACAGCCTGTTGAGCAAATGAAGTTCCTTCTTGCGATTCATTAGCTCCGGGTATTCTGTTTCCTGAAAATCATACATGACGACATACATTAGTGAATAGTTCTGTGGAATATTGGTATTGCTTTGTAGGCGTTGCATTAACTAGCATTTAGTATATTTCTATGTTTACCAGAGCTTTTTAGATACATTTTATTCAGAACGCAATGTAAAATAACGAAGTTAACACAATATTGTTTCAGAATATTACTGATGAAAGTAATAAAAACGATCGCCGAAACTATGGTTCTCACATTTTCTGAAATAATAACTTTCTCTGAACATTAATGTGCCACTATTATTGTGTGAGCAGATCATTGAATCGATAGCTCTATTTGAATTAAAGACTTGAAAACGGTGTTTTTTCGTCTTTTTCGTTTTTACAGTTTCACTGTTTTCTATCATCACTTCTCCGTCACATATGTAGGCCGACCTATCTCATAATTATGTATGTGGAGGAATCTAGAGGATGTTTTTGCTATTGTCAAACCAAGTCCGAGAATTAGAGAATAGGTTCATATTGAATATTTGAAAGTAAAAAGATCTTATATATAAAAATGTATGTGAGTACCGTAAATGTATGTGAGACATCTTTTTCAAATTTATTTCTGTCTATTTACCACAACTGTATTTCGTGGCTACTTGAACTAAACTACTTGAATTTTCTTCAAAGATAATGGACACCTCGGGAAGCTGAGCAAGTCACTGAATCAAGACAACTATTTTAATAATTTATTGATTATTTAATATATGTTTAATTGGGCTTAATGTCGAAGGACGTGAAGGTGAAGTGAATTCTGGTTTCAACGTATGTGAAGTATCTCAGAGGCAGTTTTTGCTTTACAAATGTATCACCAGCTACTACTAAATCTAGCTATCTCCCACCAGCGGAACACCGCGGAAAGACGCTCGACGCTCGGTGTCGTGTGTCGCGAGGCGCGACCGCGGGGAGGGCGAGCACTCACCGCCAAGCCAAAGAGCATTTCCCCGGAGGTGTAGGTCTCGTAGCGCGACCAGAGGTCGTCGAACCACGCCTGGAAGAGCAGCACGCGGTCGGAGGCCTCGCGCGCGGCGATGCCCGGCACCATGGGCCCGTTCATCCCGAACTCCACGTCGAACTTGGCCACGTCGCGCTTCAGCTGCTCCACGCACTCCAGCAGCTCGATCTTGAACGGCTCCTGCACCTGGCACAGCTGCTCGCGCACCTGCTTCGACAGCGTCACCTGCGGGCGACAAGTTGCCTCCGCGTACCAACGGGATGTGATGTTGGATGAGCCTGGACGCTTCGTCAAGTCGTGGAGACTAGATTGAGGGATTTTCGGTTCTACGAGTTGTGGTTTTATACAATAGTTTTCACGATTTACTAAAGATATGAGCAGTTGTGACTTCAGAACTTAGTATAGTGATAACGTAGATATTAGCAGTGGTAACGTTCTAGGATTTGGAGAAGTTAAAAAGATGTTGATGTAAATTTTGAATCTACAAGACGGAAGTCTTGTAATTAAATTGTTATTTTTCTTGTTGTTGAGAAAGGCTATTACTTCTCAAAAGAAGAAGCCATAGACGGAGAGTTGATGATGTATCTATGACAAACGATTGAGACAAAGTTTCAACGAAGGTATGATGTATAGTAGAGCTCTAGTTAATGCTTTAGAGAGTGTAACAAGGGACTAAATTAGAGAGGGAACTCGCAGTATCTCCCTGCTTGATCATATTTTCATTTGCTCCAAAACAAAAAAACTAAAGTCTGCAGTTATAGAACACAAAATCTCTGACCGCTTATTTAACTTGCAATGATAACGTAACTTTTAATAACCCTTGTGTAAATCCCAATTTTAGATTGAAATATGAAGATAAGAATATAGAGAGGATGATAAAATTGACGGATTGGACAGCATACTCTAATCAAGATGTTAATTTATCCTCCAGTGAGTTGGTAAGTAAGTTAAATAATATGTATAATGGTAACAAGAAAACTATAAAGTAGGCTGTCGATGAAAAGGCCCAACTAAATAAAAGAGACAAAGACTGAATTACTGACGATCTGCACAGTACAATAAAAGCTGAAGCTAGTCTTTTCAAAAGATGGAAATCAAATCCAAAAAATAATTCTTACAAGCTGTCTTACACAAAGTATAGAAATAGATTAAGTAATGAGATACGTACATCAAAAAATTACTTCAAGTTTCAATTTGAAAGTAAAGCATTTAATAGCAAACAATTATTGTTTGAATTAAATATGATTTAAATCGCAAACAAACAAAAGACGTAGATGACAAAATTATAAACTTACTTGACAAAAACCAGAGTATACAAAATATTGCTGATGATTTTGCTGAACAATTTGCGAAGTAATTTGATGATATTATAGAAGGGAATAGAATTTATAGTTATGAAATCACGACTAAGACGTTATGAGACGGCTAAATACCAGCTACCTAAGGAGCAGATCTAGTGACTGTCGGTGCCTCTACAATACTTTTCGCAAAATGTGGGCTGTTCTAAATAAATCAATTTCGTGCACTTCCCAGTCTTTTGAATGACCGTGGAGTTTAGCCAAGTTCTTACACAAATTTTGCGGAACAAATCCCAGAGCTTTTGATGTCTATCAGTACGACCTGTGCCTTTACGCTCCACATTCGGCTGATCTCGGTTTCCAAACACTTGTTTTCAAGACGTTTCTCTGCCTTGGTTATGACGTTTTGATCGTAAGGCACAGCAACATCTACAAGTAGACACGATTTTGTCTCCAAATCCAGGATAACAATATCCTGTTTGTTTGCTGCTTTCATGCGATCCGTTTGAATTTGTAGGTCGTACAATATTGTAAAGAGCCCAACAGATGTCACCGGTTTTGGTGAGTGTTCGTACCACTTGGGACATGTGTTTGGAGCTTTGAGGGCGGTATAGATCTGCCAGCGGAAGTAACTACACACCTTGTCGTGTCTTTTCAAGTATTCGGTCTTCGCTAGAATAGGACAAGCTGGGATGATATGATCAATGGTTTCTACCTGTTCCTAGCATTTATCATTTTGAGAAATTTGAGAACAGCTTTATCATAATGTTGTGTTCTGTGTAAGATGTAACCCACATCTATCGTAATAAAATATCACGATGCAACAGTCAGAAATGTTTTTGGTGCGCGTAAAAAGAATGAAGAATTTCAAAGGGACTGAAAGAGCCGCATTTCTTTAAGCGGGTCCAATTCGGGGAGGGTCGTTTGAGAAAACGGCAGAAATAATCCAGACACGATGAAAATGGATTTTCTCAGGGCGACACATGTGCGCTTGTGTTCTAGATGCTTCAAAACGCGCGAACTATGCCCCAACGCCTGAAAGGGCATCCATTCATCGCTGGGAGACGGAGGGGGAGGCGAAGCAGCCGCGCGGAGCGCGCAGTTTGAAAGATGGAGGGAGCCATATCAATTAAGACTGAAATAAACTAGACATGGCGACCACAAAATGAATTTTTCTCAGGGGAGCGTTTATCACGGCTCTGCAGGCGCGCTGTGTTCAGGATAATTTAAAAAACTTGAATTCCAACGCTCGTCCTATGAGTCGATAAAAGGCTTTGTTTCGTAGCAACGAAGAATAAGGGTTAGGATTGGATTATAGAAGTGAGAAGAGAAGATGAGGGAGTATCAGAGTGAAAAGGGGAAGAGTAAGGGGAAGAGTTCGTGGTAGCCCGAGAAAGCGAGAAGTGTCTCTTTTACGTTTGTGTTTGCTCGCTTACGCATTAACTTGCTCACGAAATTGCGACTCTTTTAAATTCTGAGTTTCGGTGTTAAGTTTACTTAGGCAAGTTACTTGCTGATGTGCCGACGCTCATGGACGGCTGGACGGCGGAAAGTTCGGCCTATGCGCGCCTGGGAACTTTTAATAAGTGCTGAGCAGACTACTGGAAGCGGATCTGTGCGCCAGTGTTTTGGAGCTGTGGAGCAGTAAAATTGAGGTAGTGTAGAAATAGAGAAGGGCGAGAGGGGAGAGATTTGTAATGTGGAGTTTTTGTAGAAAAGTAGTTATGAAGATAATTCCGTTACATGTGATTCGAGATGAAGTCAAATGTCTGAACTCTTGTATTTGTAATTGATGCATTTTCCTGTCAATCGGCTTACAAAATGTGACTGTTGTTACAAACGTAGCGCTGAATTGCCGTGCCCAGCTACTCACCATATTCTCGAAATTGTACCGGAGCGATTCCACCCGCTCCATATCTTCGTGGTTGACGTCCACGTTGAAGTGCTGGAGCGTAGCGTACAGGTTCTCCATCTGGTCCAGCATGAAGTCCATTTCGATGAATTTCATGGTGATGGTGTTGAGCGTCTTCATCTGCAGACGCACGCCTTCCAGGTCCTTGATGGGCTTCTGCAGCGTCGTCGTCATGTCCTCGATGAAATCGCACATGTCGTCCAGGCGCACCTTGTAGAAGGCGAGCGTGTCTCGGCCGTAGAGGCGCTTCCACGCAGCCGCCTCCACCCCCAGCGCCTCCTTGAAGCTGTCTGTGATTCAACTATTAATTAGTTCTGGGCATTTCAACTGATGTGGTGAATAATGCATTTTTTATTCCTGAAAGTGGCTGTAAGTTCTTTGTCAATGAATTGATGCCTTATTTTACGTGGCGAGACTCGGGCCATCAGGCCCGCTCTTCCGTCTGACCTCGCAAATTTCGCTACGCTCCTTTTACCCAGTAGCGGAGAGAGGAGATATATGGGCGACGAAACAGGCGATTTGAATTTAGCTTAGAGGTGTCATTTAGGTTTGAGGATCTTATACATGCAAGAAAATCTACTAGCATGGGACAGCCGGCTTTACTTCCCCTCCGAAGTAAGACGTACGAAGAATTTTTTTGCCCTTAAAAACCCACGGTTTTGATCGGGTTTGAACCTGCGAAGTTCGGATCTAACAGAACTATCGGATATAACAGTCCGATACGCTAACCGTTACACCATCGCCGCGGCAGGGTAAGGTCCAACGCCGACATGCACTTCGGATTGTAGACGAATTCCCTCCGGATATCTTTCTCCGAACGTGGCATTCTCACAGCCGCGAGAAGCTTCGAGCTTCCGACGTATGAGATAGTGTAGTAGTATATGCGCGTGTACAACGGTAGGCGATAAGACATGGAAGAAAACAGGAAGGAGAAATCGCGAGAGGCGAGGCACTGTTCGTCCTTACTCATCCGGATGAGGAGCGGCCCCACCACGTGCTCGTCGGGTAGGTTGGAGATCTCGTCGCACATCTCCTGGTAGCCAGTGAACGTGGTCTCCACGTCCTGCAGGATGGGGTCCGAATTGGCGAGCTTCCGCGTGGTCTCCTCGCGGTCGTCCGCCCACAGGTGCGAGTACTGCATATATTTCTGCGCAGGAAACGTACGGCTGTGACAGTTTGCCGCCTCAGAAGAAATTAAATGAAGGATTCAGAGCACAAGTGAATTTTGGACCATTTTTAAGAAGTTTAGGAGTAAATTAGGAGTAAGAGTGTAAAGTAAAAACTCGTGAGAGCGTAGGCTCCCGTGGCCGGAGTCAGTATTTCCTGCCATGGACGCGGATAGTCGCCATGGACGCGGCGTCAAATGGTATTTCAACAGTACCCGCGTTCTAGCCCTGGAAAGAAAGTGCCTTCCATAGCGCTTTCTATAGTCCCTCAAATTTGAACTCGATTTTCTCAATACCACATACGCACTCATAACCCATGTGGTCTATTCCCCTCAAATGCTATCCTTCGCATACTATTGCAAGTGTCAGAATCCGACCCTCTGCTTCATCCGACGTTCTAGGGCCAAAGCAGTGTCGTCAGACATACCAGGATCCTGGTATTTTTACCAGGATTTTAATGAAGATACCGAGTACCAGGATGAAAACATCCTAGGATTTTTAAATACCAGGATTTTAAGTCTACAGTAATTGATAATGTACGGTTTAAGATTCGTATAATATTTTTTTATTCAATAGTTTAAAATTAACTCCAATATTACAAATAACTATGATATTGGGGAAAACACTGACGTTAGAAAACTGAGGGTGACATATGATGATATTTTTCTAGCATGTGCTATAGTAAAAAATGATACGTCTTAGTCTTCCATTTAGTTTATCGATATAAAATGAATCGATATGGAATTAAGTTTAACGAACTTCCTATGCACGTTAAAAGCAGATTAGAGTTATAATATGAACAATTTTAGAAATTAAATCAATTGTCATGGGTAACAGGAATTTTAGTGAAGAACCAGGATTTTTGAAGGGTGGTACCGGGATATTCATTTAATCATCTGGCAACGCTGGGGCCAAGTCTAATCTTTTCTACCCTCCTGACTCACCAAGATGACGTTGTTGACGTCTGGGCGCACGAGCAAGATGGCGCCCTGCACGGCCATGACTGCGCGCATCACCTCCTTGTGCTCGCTCACTTGGCGCATGTACGTGTCGAAGCGGCGGGAGCCCTCGTCCTGGAAGCGGAGGCCTCCGGACTGCATAACGGAGCCCCCGCGCAGCGCGCCTCCTGCGCACAGCCGCCAACAACCCAACTGCAAGGACGTCTTCTTTGTGATTTACGAGTATATTGAAACTTACTACAATGTGTACCGTCAAACTGTTCTTTGAATTTACGACGATGAGTTGATGTTAACTCATTAGTGGTCACATTCGGATACTTTTGTACCTTTGATATATTGAAACTTACTACAATGTGTACCGTCAAACTGTTCTTTGAATTTATGACGATGAGTTGATGTTAACTCATTAGTGGTCACTTCGGATACTTTTGTACTGACTCGTCATGTGTTGTGAATCGTTCATTATATTCTAACGCACAAACTAAAAGCAATGCTTCTATATGAATCCACCTAATCGGCTTTAAATAACCATCTCGATAAATGAACTACAAAATGTACACGCCCCCAAAAGTAATACAAGTCTGATATATGTATTAAAATGAAATATACATCAATAACTACAAAACAAATGTATACATGAGCAAAGGTATTTATACTATATGTTTTTGTAATTAAAAAAATGAGGTAAAGGAAAACTTGTTTATATTTTGTAGTCCATTATAATGTTAAATGTTGAATATTTACTGTCAGAGAGCAAAGAATATTCCGTGGTGACAGTGTTTTCATCGTATCCTCGTGAGAAAAATTAAATATGCAATACAAAAACAAGAAACAATGTGTTCTGACCAAACTAATTTATTTTATTTATTTCAAATATAAAAGGAAGTTTATTTTCACGATTCCGGAGGTTGAACCGGAGGTAAAATATTGATAAAATAGCAATCTTTACCACAGCCCCTGGTGAATTCCTGCCTCTTCTGGAGCTCCTGATAAAATGAAGAACCGCCACTGCTAGCGGCTTCAGTACTTCAGAAGAACGAATGCAAGGCGGAGGCCTTCAGTCTCAACGTTTTCATGGACACACTTTTAGTGAAGAATAAAGGCGAAGTGAAAGGTACCTGCTTCAGTGTCGTCAAAGAGATTATAGAGGCCCGAAGTGAAGCAAGTAAGACAACTTCTGGAAGAGCTACTCGTAAATAGAATCCAGGACCTGTCTAAGAGTAACAATCGGCATTTAATTTGTAACATTGAAAATTAACATTAAACAATGTATACAATACCCTTTTTAGGCAATGATTTACCCCTTATTTTATCTTCAGACAGATATTTTTCATAATTTACATAATAATTACATTCGCGTCATCATTGTAATTATAGGAATCGAGGGAGTACAGTAATCAAACGTGTTAACTCTTTTATATTTTTTATAATGTGTTAGTTAATATGTTGCTGGGTAAAAGGCAAGATAGCATTCACCATCTTGATAATGAAATGAGTATGTATGGCATTTACCATCTTTAATTTTATTCTATTTACAGCGTTCCCCCTCTTTATTCATAAATTAAGTCATTAAATGTTATATTAAAATTCAGTTTTATTTTGGCCAATTTTTATGTTTGGAGGTAATTTGGTGCAAGAAATCTAAACAAGCACGCAGAAATATATTATTTCAATAGCATTTAATTGAAACGGTGATGAGCGTGGGTGGTACCGGGAGACAGGGTCGGTGTTACCTTCAAGTCCACAGAACCCATCTCATCACTAAAATGTAGGGTCTTCTCCACATATACGAATAAACATCAATAACTCGGATAAAAATTGACGGAAAATGTTGGAAAGAGGAAATGTAACAAAATCGACCTTGAAAAATTGATTACTTTTGTTATGTCATACGTTCATTCCGAATGAATTTTATTCGCTAGATTCTCAATAGCAGCGAAATCAAAATCTCAGAGTGCATAGTCGTCGTACATGGTCAAAAAATTAAAACTTCTTGGTTAAAGAATTTTTGTTTCCTCTTGATTCATACGTCTACGTACGTCATACGTACATAGAGATTCAGATGTCTCCCCTATTTTTTATAACAGACTCTTTAATATACACTGCTACTTCTTTGCTCAACGAATCAAAGTGTTTTTGTAATACTACATAACCAATGCTTCAATTACTGGCGATCATCTGAACGTTGTTCCTCACTATACACACTTCAACGTCGCTACTTACATTAACAAAAGAGCTTAACCGTTATTATTTTATAATTTATTTACAATTTCGATGTCTTGTATATTTGTTTCTTAGAAAAAATTAATTTCTTGGAATGATATTTCAATACGGTTTGATTTATACCTAGGATTACTTCCTTAATCCTCTTGGTATAATGTTTCTGGAAAGTGTTTCGAGGGTATGTGAACAATAAGCATTGGCTATAATGTTGTTATGGATTTGTCTTCGAATTTATACTATAGAATCTATTTATTAAATTGTCAGAAATGTATCAATAATACAAAAACTGTTTCATCTGATTAACCAAAATAATATTGTAACATTTACGAAAAACATATTAGTACTAAACTGAATTTTCCGCCGAGTAACTTCGTTTTCCCCTCACTATTGCTAAGCTGCCAACCCCCACGGTAGACGAAAGACGAGCGCCCCGCAGCGCAAGGGCCTACCGTCCACTGCTTCGTGCAGGTCCTGCGGGTGCACGTAGCTGACGCGGAGTCGCGTCCAGTCGTTGGTCACGCCCTGGCGGCCGCTGAGCACGCGCGTCACCTGCCGCGAGATAGCCTTGTCCCGGGCCTCCACCGGCTTGAAGCGCTGGCCCCACTGCGACACCTTGTCGTGCTCCTCCAGCGCCAGGTTCACCTGCGTCATGGACGGATTGTAGGTGGGCATGTGCCCGCTTAAAACCAATAACAGTTGGAAGGAAACTACAAGAAAATTATTTAAAATGTGTGGGCTTACAAGAAAGTAACTTTTGTATATTTCTTCTCAGATACTGGCAAGTGTTGGCGGGTTTCCAATAGTAGAAGGTGACAATAAATTGCGCCCGCAGAGAAACGTGGAGTATCGAGCGCATAGATTAACACTGCGTATGCGGAACAGTCAAGAGAGCTCTTGTGTCGTTTCCCATAAGATACAGTGTTAATCTACGACGCGCGTTACTTAACGTGCATCAACGCAACGCTCGTGTGACACAGGGCTTAAACCGACGGAAATTTATTGTCATCTTCCAGTGGTGGAAACCCGTCAAAACTTGACAGTAACTGAGAATAAATTTTTCAGAAGTGTATGTTTTGTAAGCCCAAGGAATTTAAATATTTTCCTTGTCTTCCTACTCTTATTGCTTTTGTCCCAAACATAATTAACCAGCGTTTCATGATGACAGAAAATATTTATGTTTTCAACGTATTTGTTTAAATTAAACCAAGAATTGGGTTATGTGCATTTAACTGTTCTTGAACCAATGCCAATGTCTCAGAAGCATTGTGTTCAATAAACTACACATGGGACAAACGAACCGCTTGGCGGATCACACAGCGTTAATATTATAAGCCAAAAATCTGTGGCAAAGATTCAGATGGGCTGGGATTTTAAAAGTAAGACACTTCGTTGGGAATAAGATATGTTGCTGTCGTAATGTGCATGTTGCACAGACATAACCTTCAAATCATAACTATAACCTTATCCACACAAACTTGCCCACGCCATGTCACAACTATAGGATTGATTGCCACTTGCAGAAGAAAATAAGGAACAACTGACAGATAACTGTTCCATTCTATTAATTTTAATATATTATTAAAATTAAGTATTACAAGTTTTGTTTATACAAGTTTGATTTGCATGGTACTGCTGAGGAACATCTTAATTCCCGACTCCTCTCTCATCAAACAAGAAAGGATTAAAGAAGTGCACCTACAGTTCATGTACAGCACAAATTCTGATCAAATGCAAGGCACCGTTTCAGAATTTTCTCGGTGGTTCAAGAAAAAGTGAATGGAAAAATCTAATCGAAATGGGGGTAAACAAATAGTGAATTGTTTTGAGATCCGATTTTCTATTTACGGATTAAAAAGCTCTTTAACGGACCAGTTCATAGAATGTTTTTGCAACGGTACGTTTTTTCGCTTAGTACATAGTCAACAGTGTGAAATAAGTACAGAGTCAATTTAAATCAGTTATTGCAAATCATGTTAGAATTTCGCAACCATAGAAATAACAAAAAACCTTTGATGTCGTAGGCTTCCGCGGCCAGAGTCATGATCTGGGCTGTCCAGGTGACGCCGCGTCGACGGCTGAGGTGCCCACTCAGCCATCGACGCGGCGTCAGCAGGTCAGCCCAGATCAAAAAAACCTTTGTTGTATTTTTTGCGTTTAGCAGCCACTACCAACAACACATACCAATCGATTGAAGTTCCGTTGCAATTCCTCGAGAGGTGGTACGAGCACGACGTCAGGGATCTTCAGTTGCAGAGATGTCAGGTAAAGAGGCGGCATTTTGTTTGCTTCGTTGCTACAAAATACAGTAATTACCACCACTTATTTGGTTATGCTATTAGAAACGTTTAGTTGTTTATGCGCAATATTGCGTGCAGTGTTTGCAATTTTAAAAGACTACAAAAACGAGATTTTCTGAAAAATGCCACCAAATTTTCTTTAAACTTTTGGTAGGAATAGTACTAAATAAGACTCTACGAGAAAAAACTCTACGACATGACTTAAATGCGATATTGCTCTATTCTTTTTTCAATACATACAACAATTTAATTTTTTGACGTGTCTCTCATGCGGTTAATATTTACATTAGGGGCGATTTGGGCATTATTATATTATTATTATATTTATGAGGACATGTGCTTTAAAAAATGTCGTATAAAGTTTCTCGAATACTTAACCATTTTCTGGGGAGAACTAGCTCAAAATGTCAGTTTTTTAGAAACGCTCAAACGCCGTTTTTGAGAAAATGCCGTTTGAGCGTTTCTTAAAAACTGACATTTTGAATATCTCAAACGCCCTTTTCTCAAAAACGGCTGCAAATTTTGTCGTGAAACATTTCGTAGGGATAGTGCACATTTCACTCTTTAATATGACGTAAAGTTAATTTGGGGTTTTTGTTGTTTTTTCTAAAATTATACAAATGTAATTTTTTGGGAAGATCTCTCACGACGTTAATATGAACATTTCCACCAATTTGTAAATACAATTGTATTTTGAGTTAATGAACGTTAAATGACTTTTAATACAGATTTTCAAAAACTCAAAAATGTTCTGTAAAAAAAAGCTTCAAATTTGGAATTTCCAGTAGCGGTTAAATGCTATTTTCATAAAAATGCCTCCAAATTTTTCAAAGAAAATTGCCATTAAGGACTATGTTTTACTGATCTTTATTATCATTAAAATAATATTTCTGTTCTATTATTAAAAAACCGAAAAGTTGAACAAATTTTAAAAAAATGTACATTGGACGGCGATATGTGCCATCTTGCAAGAGTATATGGCAAGTCCGAATAGCTTAGTGAGACAAAAGGAAATAGAAAACTAACACGGGAAAGTCTGTGCCACTAGTTGAAAATATAAATTTTTCATTGTCACTACGCTAGTAGATTCTTTTTCATCTACAGCGACAAATATGGAGAATTGTCAAGGATGGACTGGGGACTTGTTCCCATTGACACGTAATAGGCCGAGAGAAACCCCTCAGCCTGTAAAAATAAATATTAGCGTTACGAATATAAGAATTTTTATTCAACCGTAGAGGAAAATGTTTATATTTCCTCAGCCTTAAAAACGTGAATCCTTTCCGTGCAAAAACAATAATTTCACGCACTTGATATAAAAGAAGCTGCTGAGCAGACTCTTACTCCAATTTCAAAAGAGGAATGGAACGCATCCATATGCACTCACGCGCTGACGAAGGCTCGTGCCTTTAGCTCATCGAAGGTCTTCCGCGTCGCCCTCACCAGCGACTCCAAGTTCTTATTGTTGAAGTAGCAGAAGAGCTCCATGCAGTCGAAATGAACTGTTTCCAGCTCGAACGGTGCGAAGGACTCCATGTCCTTGAATGCTGTACATAGTATCTCGATATTTATTACATGATCAGTGATACATACAGATAAAACTCAGCGATTGCTTTATTGAATTTTCATTATAGTTTTAGTAATATAAGGGCTGTTCTCCGAATTTCAAGGTACCAGATTCATTGAAGTTATTGAATGTGCTGTAACGTGGTAAAAAGGGAGGTACCAAGAGCATTTTTAAATTTATGCGTTCTCAGTTTGACGAAGCCTTATATTTGTACGGTAAATACGACACGTCGTGTGTCTCTAAGAACATGAAACGAATAACCAGAAGAAAAAAATTCCAGCGTTCTCTTCACTGTGAACTTACCCGCATTTGGAGAGATTGGGTTCATCTTGGAATCGTCTGTGGTCTTAAGGAGGACGCTGCGGTCAAGCCACTCGAACTTCACTGGGTCGTCGTCGGAGATGTCCATCACCGGAATGCGCTCCAGCAGTTTGGTGATAAGTTCTAAGGTGGCGCGCTCCGCCGAAAACGAACGGGTCTCCAATTCATGTGCGGTCTGCGACGGAAGCAAGAATGTAATCAAACAGTAACCTTGCTTCCAGAAATTTGTGCTACAGTTTGGTACAGACTTTCTCGTAGGAAAGTGTTCTAATTTCTATGGCTATGTTGCTAATTGCTATGGGCTAGTTTCACTCTATTCTCTTGCCAGTCGCCCGCCCAAAATAAATGTTTTGAAGCTTTCTCGCTTTTTTAATGGTAAATTTGAAATATTACTTTAAGAAGATTAAAGAAAAGTAAAACCTCGTCCTATATGAAAATATTCGTTGAAAACTGTGAAGCCGTTTTTAAGATAATGGCGTTTGAGAGTTACTGTAAATGCGGAATTTGAAGCTCTTTTTCACAGAAAAATATTGAGTTTTCGAAAAACGTTTCTGGAAGTTATTTGAAGCGCTTTCACTCACAAATGCAATAATGTGTACAAACAGCTGGAAATGTGCATAATAAAGGCATGAAATATATTTAAAAAATTACATTTGCCTATTTTTGAAAAGAGACAAAAAATCCAACAAAATGAATTTTACCTCATTTTAAGAAATGCAATTAGCACTATCCGTACGAACCGTTTGAAGACAAAATGTGGAGCCTTTTTTGAGAAAATGACGATTGAGCGTTTCTGAAAATGTTGAAGTATGAGCTTGTTTTCACAGAAAAGTTTTGAGTTTTCGAGATACTTTATATGAGGTTATTTAAAGAACATGTACTCATAAATAAAATAATGAGAAAAAATTGCCACTAATGTAAATATTAACAACGTGGGAGTAAAAATACATGTTCGTAAATTTTATAAAAGCAAAAGTGAAGAGGAATATTGCGTTTATTTAATGGAGCTATTGCATTTTCTTAAAGGTCTTGGGTATTCGAAAAGTGAATGTCTTGCACTGAAATTTGTTGATTTAATGTAATTTTGCATTACTTAGTTCATAATAACACTTCATTTATATTGAATTCAATCTCAAGCTATTGAAACAAGGTGAATAATGCTGTATCATCAGCAAAGAAGACACATTTAAGAATATCGTAAAAGTATTGTTAAAATGTGTAAGAGCCAGTACATATCCTTGAGGCACTCCGACTATGATATTTGAAATGGTTCAAGTTTTCATTTACTATTACGAAACTAGTGGGGCTAAGACAGCACGTACTTTCTCGCGTTCAGTAATAGTTATGTAATACTATTTACACCAGGTATATAACACATTTTACTTTTTTAATAAATTACGAAAATGAATGAATGTTTAATCATTTGAAATTTTAGCTATTTCTTTTCCTTTTCATGAAGCCCAAATAGCTCCAACGATTTTGATTAAAAATGTTGTTGATCGATAGTATAAAGGGCATTTATACGAATGGTGCAGGTCTCATTTTCGTGAAAGACACAGATTTTTCGAAAGTAGCAATAAAAAATAATTTTTTCTACATTCTAATTCCTAGTCAGTAAACTTTACATTTATATAATAACCATCAAATTTCTATTTGTGTTAATATCAAAGGTAAGATTTTCTAGGAGTGAGGATCTTTCCATTGCTCACAGTATACTGAGAGAAGTTTAAGAACTTTTGTGAAGAACTTGTCGCTCGATCTGAGTGAAGCGCGCTTCGCGCACGGTGTTGCTGACTTGCGCGTTTCAGTCCCGATCCTCTAAAAATGCGCGAATGTCTACCTTCGGGCTAACTATTGCTTCTTCTTTTGTAGAGGAGTATTGAAGTTTGCATTTTTTCAACATTGATGAATTAAGTCCAGGAAGTACTATGTACTCAAAATACGGTAAATAAATAATAACTGTAAATATATAAACGGCGAATTTTCGGCAGAAAAAAAACTTATTACAGGGCCCAGGTAAGATTTTTTTATTGACTTCTTTGATATGTGCAGTCAAAACCAAGCTTATTGGTTCAGTTGGCGGACTTATCTAACTGCTCGATTGTGGTGCCTACTTTGAAATATTTTTAATTTACACGTCGCGTTGGTTTCTCAGTACAATACGCATCCTCACTAACCAATTTATTGCAATTAATTTCGTTAACGTCATCTCATGTATTGATATGACTCTTACTGATGTTCAGTGACACCCATTTTGAGTCGCCGGTATGTGGGTTTAACAAGATATTATATAATTCGATGGTTATATGATCCAAATTGGACAAGTTTCATTCCTCACCTGCCGCACGAACTCTGTGTTCAGCTCCAGCAACTGTGCACCAGTGACAGGCTCTTTAGGGAATCGTAGAAGTAGCGTGTTTGCAATTTGATAGAAGGTCTCTTCTATCCGCGCTTCCTTTATGTCCTTCACCTGAGACAAACGGAAACATTTTTTCTGAATGTCTGTAATAACCAACATATTAAATGTGCGTCTGAAATTGTAAATTGTTCCGATTCACTGTCGAGGTTAGCATATGGTGGACTGTGTAAAATAATTACAAGAAAAAAAAAACAAAATTATTTCATTACAATATAAAACATCATAAGACAAAAAAAATACTTGTTTGTAGTGAATAATGTGCCCCCAAAACCAGTACATACCATTACTATTTGATTTTCATTCGTTTTATAATTGGCACCTTAGATTATTTAACGTATCTCTATAAATATTTCGTTTTCATTTTCATATTGCGTTATTATAATTTGACGTATTTTACCATTATTTTTTATCGACTTAACTGCGACAAAGATTGACTACAAATTATTTTTCAGATGTTTATTTTTATCTCTTAGAACATACAAGGTGGCTCGGAAAAAATGACTGATGTTCTTAGAAGACTCCAGTTGTAGGCGAGTTTTTAAAATGACTCGCATATCTATCTATTAATTCACTACATTGTCTTTACAATATGAGCTAATTCTTACGTAGGTTAACTCGTGTAATTTGTGTGTTCCGTTTATTAAATTACGGTAAGTCGCCTACCTCTTGGAGAAAGATCTCCAGTTCGTGCAACATCTTGGCCATGCTCTCGCAAAAGGTTGGCACCTCCACCGAAGTCCACGTGAGGTCGCACAGCGCAGGCAAGAAGGCCTGGTCGAGGCGCAAGAGTGACGGCCGCATCAGCGGCACAAACAGCAGTGGGATGTTCATCCTGCGGCAGGAGCACATTTGATGCACCAAGTGCCTCCTCCTGCAACTCTGGCTTCAATTCCCACTCGCAAGATAGAAGAAGTTCTTGAAACAGCGGATGTAACACGATAAATGTCGGTCTTAATTATTCCGAAAATAGGAAAATTCATTTACATAAATTTGATATCCATCGTCAAATTAAAACACTGAAAAGAATAAAACTTTAATTACATACGCCTATAACAAAATAATTGATAAATATGATGTCTGAAAATAGAAATGATATGTCTCTTTTATGGTTGTCTTAATTAATATGGTTACAGAGCACTTAAAATGGCTTCGAGACATTATTATTATTATTATTATTATTATTATTATTATTATTATTATGAAAATTACATTCGCTCCTACGTCGCTCGTGTGGTAAACATGAACTGGAGAATAATAGCTATCATTCCTGTGTGCGAGAGTGGGCAGAGGAGCGGCGCACCTGAACTGGTCGTTCCGGCGCACGAGGTCGCGCACGTTCTCCACCAGCTGCAGCAGCTTCTCCTTGCAGAAGACGAGCATGAGGGCCTCGTCCGGCGCGCCCAGCCCCAGGCGCTGCAGCGCCTCCGTCTCCAGCAGCGTCTCCGTCACGTACGGCTTCAGGTTCACCTTCATCCTGCACCCAAGGCCGAGGCCGAGGCCAAGCTACGTCGTTGCTCCGACCATCGCCCGGCGAATGCCGGAGCAGTACCGTAACAAACGGGTCACGACCGCCCGCCCGCGATCTTTCCTTCCCCTTTCTTATCCTACCCTCGCCCCTTATTCACTTACACGCGCTACACTACCACACGTGCTAGAAGTCTGGTCAAGAACTTAAAGCTCGTCCCGGTTGAGGCGGTGCACCGCTGATGGGAGATAGCTGGTTGAAACAAAAGGTCTTTACGCAACAAAGAAGAAAAATCTTTGCTTTGGTGCACCGTGGATCCTCTCCTCCCCCAACGGTATTACTCGCACAACGTATATTCACAGATGGCCTACCTTCCCTCACATGGGGGAACAGTTGCAGGCCCAGCAAACTCTGATAGCATCATTTCAAATACACGTTTGTTGTCACGAAAGAGAAGCCATTTGCAGTTGCAGGCGAAAACCCTCACCATCGTTTTTTGATTTTTGTATCGAAACAAAATAAGAAAATGGCTAACAGAAATCCAGGTCCATCACAGCAGACGCCTTGAACCCCAAAGAAAATTAGTAGAAGGTATTAACGCACTGATCGCAGTATTATTGTTGCGAAAGCATGAGTTAGAAAATGGAAAGAAGTTTCTAAAGTATCCTTTCAGCAATGCTTTGGATCGGGCGTCTGCTTATGTACATGCAAGCATTTCGACAACATGGATAATAAAGTTCTATAGAGTCAGTTCTATCCTCTAAATTCTCCAGGAACACCTGGTAAAAAATAAAACTCAAGGGGATTAATGTATCGTACTCTTAGTAATTAGGTTTGCGGGTTTGACCTTAAATTTTCAATAGTTAGCATTGCCTCAGAAACTCCAGTGACGAGTATTGTCAAGAATACCCTCACCGTAGCCGCATTTCTCCAAGCCATCGTTCAAGAACCGTTGCGCAGATAACACGCAACTGTTAAGAAAATAATCTATTTCTTGCGAGTGACTGACCTGCGCTGTATGTTCTGGATGAGCAGGGGCTGCGCGAGTGCCGTCCGCAGTTGCTTCACGCACTTGGTCCACGCGCTGTGGTACACCATCTCGCAGTGCACGAACACTTGCGCCAGGACGTTATACAACTTGATGGTGCGGCGAGCCTTGTCGGCGTGGATCACGGCCTTTTTCTGCGCAAACGACATACGAAAATAAGTAATATTTTTTTGGTTTGGAACTTTTACACATGAAAATTGATTATTTCGTGTTTTCGGGCGCGTCCTCATTAGTTCCGTATGTGTAGTGAATGTTTTATCACCAGAGGTGACGGTGATGCCCCGCTGGATTGTAAGATCCTGCGCCGATCTACATGTCGGAATGTGGTGTTTTCCCTTCGAGGTATCTCTCATCAGTGCCCCCCTCCCTACTCCAGACAGCAGGTAATCTCAACACATCTATCCAGCTAGTGTCGAGCCAGCCAGAAGCTGCTAACATCGGGACTCAGAATGTGGTGTTTTCCTTTCGAGGTATCTCTCATCAGTGCCCCCCTCCCTACTCCAGACAGCAGGTAATCTCAACACATCTATCCAGCTAGTGTCGAGCCAGCCAGAAGCTGCTAACATCGGGACTCAGAATGTGGTGTTTTCCTTTCGAGGTATCTCTCATCAGTGCCCCCCTCCCTACTCCAGACAGCAGGTAATCTCAACACATCTATCCAGCTAGTGTCGAGCCAGCCAGAAGCTGCTCACATCGGGACTCGAAGCCATGCGCCTTCCAGTCAGGGGCACCGCTGGAATAAGTGGTAATTGTAATAGATAATTTTTTAAAGGAATCAGTTTTCTTCACGCTAAATAAAACTACTATTATCTAATTTTAACCTTCAAAATATTAGTAATTAATTTAAGATACAAATGAATTTTAGTATAATACGAATTTAAAGTGATGAAAATAAAATTTAATATACGAATTAATTTTTATGTTTTCGATTTAACATTTAGCCACCAGTCTAAATCAGCAGACACCAAAAATCGGTTTCCATACATTTTTGGTTTGGTGTGAGACGAACTTATTGTGTTAACAGTGACAAACACTAACATTGATCAATATCTTCGAGTCAGAGAGATGCGAAAGGAAGAGAAACGAGAGGGACTAGACAAAAACGGCGAGTGTCTTGTTGACAGAAAAAACAGCTAAGGTCTTTTGCTGAGTTCGACGTTACCGAGAGCCAGTATCTCCACAAACAACGCTACGTTTTAGTCGCAAAATGCGCAACGAGTCCACTCACCTTGAAGACGTCCATGGGACCAGTCTAAATCAGCAGACACCAAAAATCGGTTTCCATACATTTTTGGTTTGGTGTGAGACGAACTTATTTTGTTAACAGTGACAAACACTAACATTGATCAATATCTTCGTGTCAGAGAGATGCGAAAGGAAGAGAAACGAGAGGGACTAGACAAAAACGGCGAGTGTCTTGTTGACAGAAAAAACAGCTAAGGTCTTTTGCTGAGTTCGACGTTACCGAGAGCCAGTATCTCCACAAACAACGCTACGTTTTAGTCGCAAAATGCGCAACGAGTCCACTCACCTTGAAGACGTCCTTGGGACCAGTCTAAATCAGCAGACACCAAAACTCGGTTTCCCTACATTTTTGGTTTGGTGTGAGATGAATTTCTTTTGTTAACAGTGACAAACACTAACATTGATCAATATCTTCGTGTCAGAGAGATGCGAAAGGAAGAGAAACGAGAGGGACTAGACAAAAACGGCGAGTGTCTTGTTGACAGAAAAAACAGCTAAGGTCTTTTGCTGAGTTCGACGTTACCGAGAGCCAGTATCTCCACAAACAACGCTACGTTTTAGTCGCAAAATGCGCAAGGAGTCCACTCACCTTGAAGACGTCCTTGGGACCAGTCTAAATCAGCAGACACCAAAACTCGGTTTCCCTACATTTTTGGTTTGGTGTGAGATGAATTTCTTTTGTTAACAGTGACAAACACTAACATTGATCAATATCTTCGTGTCAGAGAGATGCGAAAGGAAGAGAAACGAGAGGGACTAGACAAAAACGGCGAGTGTCTTGTTGACAGAAAAAACAGCTAAGGTCTTTTGCTGAGTTCGACGTTACCGAGAGCCAGTATCTCCACAAACAACGCTACGTTTTAGTCGCAAAATGCGCAACGAGTCCACTCACCTTGAAGACGTCCATGGGACCAGTCTAAATCAGCAGACACCAAAAATCGGTTTCCATACATTTTTGGTTTGGTGTGAGACGAACTTATTTTGTTAACAGTGACAAACACTAACATTGATCAATATCTTCGAGTCAGAGAGATGCGAAAGGAAGAGAAACGAGAGGGACTAGACACAAACGGCGAGTGGCTCGTTGACAAAAAACCGAGTGCCTGTATCTGCACAAACAACGCTAGGTTTTCGTCACAAAATGCGCAACGCGTCCTCTGACCTTGAAGACGTCCATGGGCTGCTCGATGAGGCGGTAGAAGTAGCGCACCCACATGACGCGGCCGGCGATGGGCGTCATGAGGCGCGCCAGCGGCGGCTCCTTGCGCTCGTCGTTGTAGCGGTCGCGCAGCTCCTCCAGCTCCGTCTGGTACGTGTCCAGCAGCTGCGAGTACTTGTGGTCCAGGCACAGGCACTCCAGCGGCAGCTTTTCGAACCTGCAACGCCCACAACGGTACAACGGATTCAACTCAGAATTAATACCTTTTTTTGATAGTCACTGGCACTCGTAACACAGTCGTCTTACAAGTCAAATTGTCAGTTCATACATTCGGCCTAGTTAGAAGTCACATACTTACTGTCGTCAGAATCACAAGTTAGTCATTGTCGTTAACATATGAAAGCGTAGGCCTCTGCGAGTACATATCGCTCTCGTATATCACGTAATTCGCCCTTAAGAAGGTCGCAGTGTGCCTGGCGGAACATTGGCAACTGTGCCCAGTACACGACGTCTCCCGGACCGCCAATTCTCAACAGTCGCCTTAGTGCCAAGCGAGGTCCCGCGATTCGCACCTGGCCATGAGGCGCAGCTTCTCGTAGATGTTGGGCGCGGCGTCCACCGAGTCCAGCATGAACTGGCGCAGGTCCGTCTCCGCCTGCGCGATGCCCTTCTTGAAGCGCTGGTAGTCGGCCTCGAAGTCGGGTCGCCGGTGGTCCAGCGGGTCGTAATCGCCTTCTGTCAGCTGCATCGTGCAAGTACAACGGAGATCGTTCGGTACAAATGGGAATTTTCGGACGCCCCATCAACACAAACCTCATCTATCACTAGAGAGCGGATTTTCATGACCTAAAACATCGCCAAGTACACCAATAAAACGCTATTTAAATGTTACAATATTGCCCTTAAATTCAAAGAAAAATGACGTAAAAATATTATCAAAACCTGTTCGGATAAACATTTCAAGTTGTTGGATATCCAACATCCATCAAGTAACTACGTAACTAATGCAATCGAGGCTTGTTCCGTTCGTTTAAGTAAACGCAGCTCGCAAACTTTTAATTGGATTGTTCTTTAGGATTTCTGTCTTTATTTATTGCGAAGTCAGCCGAACCGACAAAGGCGCTGACAAGCGTCACAGGAAACTTAGATGACATACAATGGCCGACATTACAATTTCTGAGCAAAGAAATCGAGTAGGCTACTCAGAAATGCTGTGAAGAATATTTGTTGCATCTCTTAAATATTATTTGAAGCACGAATCTTTAAAATGTGATTAAAATCAATTAAATCAGCAAAAAATGCATTAACATGTTTTTTAAATGTCTTATTAGTCAAAATCGACACAAAATGCATACAAATTACTTATAAAACGGGTAATTTCCTTTCGTCATAACATAAAATCAATGTTTATACTAAGTGGCATTGTTCTAAAGCGAAAAGAAAAATTGAAATCATTAAAATTCGCCCTCTATTTATCACCTATTTAACCCCAATATTGTATTTAATCTTAAAACTGGAATTTTACTATATATCATGATATAAATACTTCTGTAATTTGCCGCGGCTGCAAAGAACGAAAGGCCAAGCTTGAATAAGAAGAAAGAAATCAGTCGCCTGGTTTCAAAACGAATGTAGAACTGTTTGCGATTTTCCGTTATATAATTTGCTGATGCTGATATACCAAAAGGTTGTAGTTATAATATTTAATATAAAATAGAATCTATTTTGCTCCGTATCCCTACTTTTGGGTCATATAATCATATCATTAAGACGCAAAAGTAGGGATAGGGAGCAAAATAAGGTAAATACCGAAATTAGTTTCAAATTCAGAAAGTACAAGATGCGGGATGCCTACCGGGAAGCAGCAGCAGAACTGACAGTGAAGTATATCACATGACATAGTTGCTCAGACTACTATGAAAAATATGGCTTCTTACGAATAAATAATTTTATTTAACTTAAATATAAACTAGGCATATTCTGATTTCATATCAATTTCTAAAATAAAGGGAAATCTTTCATAAATAATTAATTTTATTTGATTTTACAGAAACTAAGAAATGTAGAAAACGTTATTTATCGGATTTTGTACTTAGAGAATACAAACGACAATTCTTCCACAGAGACGTCAAACCAGGAATTACTTCTGCAGGATTCTTTCTCACCCAGGAGTAACTCCAATTTTCGATCATATTTGGAAATATCGACTGTCTCGAGCATTTCACCTTGCCTTGCAATCCATGTTACAGCTAGCCAACCTGTCTACCCGTCCCATGAACTCTGCCGTCCGCATGTTTAAGCCTCTGCATTACCCCTGTTTGTCGATTAGCAGAAGAATTTGAGAGTCATGGTAGTGGGTATATAGCAAAAGAAACGAATTGAGTAGAAAATGTACAAACAAAATATAAAATGTTGAAAGTAAGTTTTTCTCAAAGGAGAAAGGCGAAAAATATAGTGTTCAATAAATAATAAAATTAGCAAAGAAAGACGTATATAGTCCTATGGAGGACGATGTGAATGTAGTAATTAGCAATGTTTTGTGAAATATTCTGCTAAAGCTGTCATTTGCGAAATTATGTCATGTGCTGAAGGTGCCATTTCCGATTTTTTTCCGTTTTAGAATGCGTATTCAGTTCAATATTCCCACTGTGCCATCAGCAATTAGAATTGGTGACTCCCGAGCTGTCTGTTAACCGACCATTCTGCAACTTGTGAATTTCCTAAAAGTAACTTTGTAGTGTATGCTGACAATTTCACACAGGTTGTCACAGGCTCGGTTGGCTAGCATAAACAAAAGTCTTTTACTTCTTTCATGAACATCACCTGGGTGTAGAGTTCCTTGAAGCGATGGGCATGGGCGTCAATCCCTTCGATGCAGGAGCTTTCAAGGATGGAGTACTTCAGCGCGATTTTCAGCGCGTGCGCCAGCTGCAAACATCGACAAAAACGTCACTGGTACGCGAACACGGTCCGATTAAAGTAATCAGCGAACGTTCATTAGTGTGGCGTCGTCGAGTGCGAGTAAAACACAGACACGGAGTTGTTTTGTATAGATTTATTCACAAGTTTTTATACACTATCTGCACTCCTCGAAAACTAGCGCTGCACTCCCAGCACTGCACATCTTTGAGGCATCCCCGCCCCAGTCTGACGCAGACCCCAGCGGCTTGGCGCCGCTCCAGATCTCTCGTCCCGTGGCAGCCGCCACACCTGGCAGCCGAAGCTCGCGATAACCCCTGGCGGGTGAAAAAGTGCCTTCCGCACCGCGATTCCGTTCGACAACGAATGGCCACGGCTGGTTACTCTCCAGCCGCCTCGCGGGGGGGTCACGTGACAGACCTCCCATGCCGGCGGCGTCCTCTCATCCCGAAACGTGGGCCCGTTTGCAATTCAGAGCCAGCTGCACTGGACTCACCCATCATCTCCCTCTGCGTCAGTTGACACCCGCGTTCCGAGACCCGCCCACCCAGGCCCTTGAGGAGGGCCCGCCTCTGGTGGCCTTCCCCCTTACCGCCAAAGGAATGCCCCCACCCCCTCGCTGGCCTTCCGATGTGTGTGGTCCATCTGGCCCATTGGCACGACGTTACAGCAGCCAAACGGAACACAACTCGACTAAATGGGTTGTATGTCTAGTCGTTAGTCTTTTCCATAGATATCCTCTACGTTTTACTACTTTCAATTAGTTCTATAAACTTTACATTTCATATTCTAATAGGAAGAATTCGGCCGGAAGATTTGGAGTTTGAGGACGTGCTGGTATACACCACAATGGTCCCTATAGGGCATTTGCAGAAGGTATTAGAAAGTAGTATTAGAAGCGTTTCGTGTTTCAGGTATCTCGACTTGCCTTCATGATGCGAATGCGGAAGGTTTGAAACTTTCCGAAGACGTACATCTCGGAGATCTCGAAGGGCTGGTCGGATGCCACGGGCGTGTTTAGCATAGCACGGCGTGCCTTCTCGAAGCACTCGCTGTACGTTTTATGAAGATTCAGGCACACCTAGTAAGCACATGGCATATGCAAATTAGTTTACGAAGCTCCACCTCAGAAAAATATGTATGTCATGACGAATACTCAATTTTTTCAAATTATTTAGAAAATCATTTAATTGCAATTGATTCTGTATTTCGGACTGTGATTAATTACGACGTATTAAAACTGGCATAAAAACGTTTCAATAGCATTGAAGAATTGGTAAAATTCAGATAGTCGCAATGACGTAGAAATATTATTTGAGGCAGATTTTAATGAAATACTACTGATTATATGGAAACTATACACACACGTAGTATAATGTAGTAGTAAGCAGGATGCAGTAATATGAAAACTACATTTATCCATGTTTGGGGTAAAAATGTTTTTGTACATTAATTTAATTGCAATAATAGACGTATGGTGAAATAGTTACAATGGTGCAATGGTTACAATTGTGTAATGTAGATTTTCTGACGCATAATAATACTTCACAATGTTCTTTACGTTCCTTTTCCATGTTCATTACTCTGTCCAGTATAAATTATTTCAGCTAAGTAAGTTTTATACTTCTCTTTTATTCTCAGAACATTTTTTCTGAACTGTTATAACAACCCCCAACTATCCTAACCGATATTCATAACATATAACGTAATAACAACAAATGACTTTTGCTCGCTAGTCTCCCTCGTGGAATTATCGGCTCAAGTTATGTACATAGATGCGAAACGACAACTATTATCTAAACACGCCAGGGAACTATTTTGCATTTCTAGAATAGTAGTCATGTCTGTAATGTATTGTCGGTGTGACATTAGTCGGTAAATATATTGCCTTTATTATATAAAGGGATGTAATGGTATTTAATAAAGCAAGATGTAGCCAGTCCTGATTGCTGATATCATTAAGGAATTAGTGCTGTAGCGATCTCGGACCGAAGGATCGCGGTTTCGAGTCCCACCTTAGGCATGGTTGTATTTGAGTTCGTCCTCCCCCCCATCATCACCATATCATGCCATCTTCACAGTACCCGTACCGTTATATGCAATAGTGGTCACTGATAACCTAGAGGTTGATGCAATCTTAAATAACAAAAAAATAGAAGTAAAATGTGCGCTAAGAAAATGTGAGCTGACTGAATTGGATTACGTGTTCATCCTCTTCAAAGTTCTTCTGTTCCATTACCAGTTATAAACTATGATTTCCTAATTTGACGAGATTTTATTCCCGGACGTAGTTTTGAGGTCATACTGTTTTCCACTCAAATTGTGACATATTTGTATTAGGAGAGTGCAAAATGGCTTGTGCATTTTTCGTTCACTTACGTCGATTTTGTGCAGCACGTCACGCTTTCGCTGCTCCCACACAGAGCGAGCACCGTTCTCGTCCAAGTACGCTCTACACGCAGCCACCATTTGGTTCGTCACCTGCAACATCACACTACCCCATCAGTTTCTAATCTAAAGTTCAGAAACTCATTGCATGCCGTCTCTTCCACTACCAATCACCTCGATTAATCGCTATAAACACGGTTGGACAATATTTAAATAACTGGATTTGAAATATATATTCTTATTTGAAAATACTAAATTTTAGAGAGTTTTGGACATATATTTTGAAGATATATTTAAATTCATCAAATGAATGGACGGAAAGCAGTACGGTATGACATTTTATAAATTCTGATAATTCTGTTTATTTAATTCAATATTACTGCAAACTTGTCGAGCTTTGTTTCATCATTAAAACCTCAGCATTTCAATTGTACATTAAAACCCCGAAATACATTGCCACTTAAATATAGCCTAAATTAAACACGTTTTTCTCAGAATTTTGTCGGACGTACATACCATAACCTTGCGGGTAAAACTCAAATCAATATTTTGCATGATTTTAGGTAAATTCTCTTTGTATTTAAAAACATTATTGTAAAATATTTTCTTTTAAAGGTTGATGTCAAACATCCTGTTTTTTTTTGTACACAGACATAAATAGTTGCAATCAACGATTTGCAATTGGCAGCAGAAATTGTCGGGACAATTCGGCAACTTTTTAATTTTTTTATTTCGTTGCATCTTTTACGCAACACGTCTTTTTAGTCCTTTTGGGCATTGAGCATATATTTGGGCATATATTGGAGTAATGCTCCGTAAATTCACTTGTCGTTGCAGTTGCACTAGTCGATGCCTTTTATCCTTTCACCCAGAGGCTTGGCGCCATTATTAACAGAAGTTTCCAGATGGTCACCTATTCAGGAATCTGTGGCGACTCAAATTGCTTAACGTCCACGACTTCTCTGAGCGTACATATACAAGTCAACTAGCGATTCCGGCTTTAACGCAAAATTACGTAAAACTAGACACCAAAAAATCTCTGCACCCCAATAAACTTCAAAATTCCTCATCATAATTTACGTTGCTTGAAAAGTAATATGAAATTATAATAAAAATACTGTACGCGAGTCATTTCGGATTTTACTTTATTGTGCTTGCACGTATTTACCAACTCACATCGGTAATGCGGCTGGCTCTTTTGGGAAACATTTACTACTTTTACCACAATGGGTGACTTTATGACCTGGTCATGAATTAGTAAACATCTAACAATATTCTTTACTAGGACGAGTCTCGTAGCATGCAAGCAAATAAAGCAAATAGAAAAGGCTTACCTTGACGAGCAACGAAGTGATTCGCTCGGTGGAGTTGTAAAAGCGCGACGACGCATACACCATACGCACGGTGTAGAGCAGGGCGGGCAGGTGCATGCCCATGACGGTGGGATCGGCGTGGTACAGTGGGTAGCAGTAGCGCTCCAACGCATACAGGTACTTCACGTTGTCATCCGCCTCGTTGCACGCGTTCGTCACGCGCTGGTCCAGCTCCTGCCAGTCCTGTTGGCCAGTCATTTCGATTCCATGCACACAGGTAGGATTTATAAGCAAAAGAGGGGAAAAATATTTAAGGTTGTGGTTACAAGACTCTTAGCGATAACACTTTAATTACAACCTTATGTTTGATATCATTACAGAAACTTTCAAAACGTTTAATATCATTATCTCTAAATATTTCGTCTGTGTAGATGAGGATTAGGAAGAACGTTTCATTGATAATCGGGCGAGGAATATACGTACTAAGAATTATGTAAGAAAAGCACTCAATAAATAGAACGTAAAAATATAAATGCATACTTTTGACCATGATGACTGCAAATTTACTCTCACGTTTATGATAATCAAGCGTCATATCAGAATAATGTAACGTACTCTTGGGGAACTACTCGTATTTACATCAACAAAGAAGACAGAATTGCTCATTAAGATGTCAATAGACAGAGAACATATTCCCACATGCACCCGTTTCATACAGAATACTTTGAAATGTAAATAATTTTCTTTTTTGGCGCACTAAGATAAAAAAATTGTATTCGTATTCGAAACGTATTAAAATCTTTACTTTGCAGTCTTTTCATCATCACGAGAAGAAAAAGTATTGCTTAGTAAATGTTTCTTGTGGCTACCTCAAAACTGCGTTGTGATGTACCAGTATGTACTTATATATCCCTATCTCTCGCGTTTTCTTGCAAAAACGCGAAAAATGTGTACGGCTAGTTGTTAAATTATTATTTTCTATTTTAAAATTCTAATTAGTAAGAAAGAAAAACACTGAATAAAAACGCAGTATTTCGAATTTTTTTTACAAAAGTCGAAGTATGACGAAATCTTGATAGATAACCCACGAACTAAAGTTTCGTTTTTTGTTAGTTTTTGTATCAGTTTTCAAGCGGTTTTCAAGCATTGAACGTGGAGTAATTCTTATTTAATCTGACCAGTCATATGTCTCATGTAATAATCCTTCTTGAACGTAGTCATTTTGTTATAATATCATTGCCCTTATCCCTACTGGCTAGGGGCTCGGCGCCATTAGTATCCGGAGTCCCTAGACGGCCACTCACCCAGGAACCCAAGGCGACTCCACAGAGTGTGCTTAAGCAGCTCAGCTACCCACACAGGCCGTTATCTTGCAGTTCAGACTTTCTACTGACAGTGAAAGACGTACCTTGAGCAGCTTGCTGTGCGCCAGGGTGAGCAGTTGCACGTAGAGGCGGCACTTGGGCGCTTTGATCTGCTCCACGATGGCCATGTAGCAGGCCAGCACGTGGCGCCAATACACCAGCTCCGCGCGGGGCCCCGCTGTCGCTTGCTCGCGCCGCAACTGGGCCGTTTCGATCAGCACCTGCAGAGGAGCACGGAACAGTGGGCTACTGTCATCCATTTTCAGTAATTTAAAGTATGAAATTGACTTAAAAACAGACTAATGTCTATACCATGACATGAATCATTAACAAAACGATACATAAAATGCTAGATTAATACCAGACTTTTTAGAAAATATGTACATTTTTACACTGTTCTGTGTTGACATTAGTTAGAAACGATATCACTTGTACAAAGTACGTCATCATAGAAAATTAACACAATAATCTTAGAGACAATCTTTTTCTCTCAATTTTGAAAAATTACAGAAATATTATCAACACATTAGTTCCCACACATAGAAATTATTGTCAAACTAGGTTTGGTTTATAGGTTTCGTTTCAATTTAGTATTAGTTATTTAGTATTACAAAACACATGTAGGTTGTTTTTAAAATTTTGTTTTTATCAGATATATGAATGAAAAAAAATAATGTTGCGTTTGCACAACTTTGGGAACACACCAGAAGTATTATAATAAGAATAATTTTTATTTCATCTTATTTTAATGGGCAAAAAATGATACAAATATTACAAATTATTTTTTGAATATTATTTTCAAAGAAATATAATCCATAAATACCATAAAAACATAATAAAACATTAAATATATATTATAAAATAATTTTAATGAAATTTTTTGAAACAATTTACATTAATTTGAAAACTGTCTTTTGAACAATAATAAATTGTTTGTTTTGCTTCTGATATTGTTATTATATTTTTAATTTGATGCTTTAGACCATCAAATTTGTTTGTCGAAATTTTAGGTCGTTGTCAGGTGCTTCAATGGATGTTTTCCTGAATGTGAGAGCTAGTTCAGATTTAAAATTCACCTGTAGTACTTTCTTATTGTTCACAATATGTGTTAAATTTTCAAGGCATTCACAGAATAAGATCATTACCATCTGCACATTGATAGATAATCTATGTGTAAATATTCTAAATTGTTTCAAATTTTTAATAAAGTGGTCAAAAAATTGTTTGGCAAATTTGTCCTTTTTGTCTAACCTACCATTATCTGCGACATAAAGAAACTTTTTTATTTCTTGAAACCCGTTTCTAGACATTTTTTCTTAAAACTGGAAAAAATGACAAATTATCTTGATTTAAACTCTAATATATATTTGGTTGAGGTAGCGAATGTTAGCCCGTCACAATTAGAATACCGAGGGACTGCCGCAATTCTGTATACGTCATATTGAAATAGAGGTCATTTTCATCACGCGTTTTTATCATCCCTTCTCTAAACAATCAAACAGGAAATTATGTACATACGGACCAAGGAAAGGCTGATTACATCGCCCAAAAGTTTAAAAATACTTTCACCCTCCACTCAATGATCGATGTAAAGCATAACAAAGTAATTGAAGAGTACTCATATATGACCGATACGTATTAGAGTCCCCTCTCCAATTAAATTTATTAGCCGCTACGAAATAACTACAATTATAAATAATCTCAAAATTACGAAGGTCCCAGGCCACGACCTAATAAGTGTCTTCAAAGAACTACCAAGAAATCGATTGCAGTTCTGGCAGCAGTATATAACTCAGCACTTAGAATTGGGTATTATCCAAGATAATGGAAACGTACTATTGTCCTTCCAATCAGTAAACCAGGCAAAAATACGAAAGAAGTAACGAGCTATAGACCAATTAGCTTATTATCCTCTTTATCTATAATATTTGAGAAAATAATACAAAAAAGACCTACCAAGTATCTCATAGAAATAAGGGCATTATCAGATAAGCAGTTCGGGTTTAGGCAAAATCATTGTACAACTCATCAGCTCATCCGCCTCGTAGAGCAAATTTCAAATGGTTTCCGTAACAAAGAGCACACAATTGAACTGTTTTTACACGTAGAACAAGCTTTTGATAAAGTTTGGCATACCAGTTTACTATTCAAACTCAAACAGCTGGGAGTATCTTTCTATTTAGAGGACATTATAAATAGTTTTGTTACTGAAAAAACGTTCATAATTAAAATAAACTGCGCACTTTCACAGACTAGAAAAATAAGAGCAGGGGTGCCTCAAGGTTCTGCACTATCACCACTCCTCTCCAATGTTTATTTTTCAGACATTCCCATATTAGGAGACTCAAATCTTGGGCTATTTGCAATATACACAACTCATGCAGATATAAATGTAGCAAAAAATAACATTGAGGCGGATATCTCATGCTTTCTAAACTGGGCCCAACCGTGGAGAATAAAAACATAGCCAGTAAAAAATCAGGCCAAAATGTTTTCTCTCTGTAAACCAAAGTTACCTCGTCCACTAGTGCGTATTAAATAATACTCTCATCCCGTGGCTAGCATCTGAGACACCGGTGAAATATCTTGGAGTTGAACATTGATAACAGACAGTGGCGGCTCGTGGTCCTTCTATTAGGGTGTGCAACGTCTCTCTTCTCGCTCCCTTCCTCTCTCTCTCTCTCTTTCACACACACACGCACATGCCCATACATACAGGCATACGTTACAACCATATACGTATATTCATTGTTATAAATAATGACAATTAAAAACAAGGCATCTTATGAAGTTTGATAGCATACTGAACAGTTCCTTTTATCAGCAGTGAGGGTTTTCTTTTCACACCGGCTTCGACTTCGTTCGGCAAGGACCGCTCCGAAATATGTACGACTAGGGTCGGGTTACCGCATGATGACTCGAGACAATCCAGAATCTGTGTCGCTTCAGTAAACACTGTTTCTTTTCAGCAAGTGTGTCAGTGATTTTTTAATTGGCGTCATTTTAATGTTTTCGACGCTATTCATTGTTAGTTAGGCAAACATGACAGAAAAACGAACATTCTAACTTCGGTTTTTCAAAACGCATTAAAAAGTAGACTTTTACATACATTTACAAAATATATTTGGGTTTTTACATGCATTGGGATGGATTTGTAATTACAATTCGCATTAAAACGTAAGAGAAAGTATATATAAAATTCGATTAATTCAATACCTACGAATGCATCACTGCATAGAAATAGAAAGAAAATAAATTATAAATGGTTTTTTTACTTTGTTAGTAGCACTAACCTCAAATATTCTAACTGTATCAGGAAGTTCCAATGCATCATCATTATTTATTATGTACAAAACATAACAGGGTATTAGCATACAAACTACATCCAATGAAATAAATCATCCTAAAAATAATTACCTGATTATCATCTATATTTTGTTCATCAATACGACTGTCTCCATTCGGAGGAATTATTATATCCGCATTCCTATTTTCTTGTTCTTCGGTATCCAATTCGTTTAAAAGAGATTAGATTTCCGCAGTTGTTAAATAACATTTCTGATCCATTTATAAAATTGTGAACATAAAATGTAATTTGACTAATCGAAATTGTATAGACACTGTTATCAGTACCTAATCCAAAGAAGAACTGTGGACGATAATGATGAATTCGAGCCGGGAGAAGTGAATTCTTGCACAAACCGCCAGTCGCCCGAAGAGCAATTAGCCTCGAGCAAGATGCTGCAGTGTGTTCCTAAAGATGCGTTCGCGCAACATTAAGTGTAACATTATAAAATAGGCACCAAAGGAAAATTTTAATAGAACATTTTCATGTCACGCTGTTTTAGATACATCGATATGTCATAATAGAGAAGAATTCTTTTAAAAAGTTTATATTGAATATTTTTTGTGAAATAATAAAAAATTACACCTAAAAGTAGTGACGCGTTCCGTATTTTAAAAAAATTGTAATTCTTAAAAATGTTGGATTCACGTATCAGTGGGACTTAATGGGTTACCACTCGCAGTTATTTGATGCCGCTTGCCTGTTCGATCTGCTTGGCCCAGCCGCGCATGATCTCTTCCACTTCCTCCACCACGTGAAGATTGGTAGACATTTCCACCACCTCGTCGGGCTCTGGGAGCCCCATGGACCACAGCTCTGACGGCTGCAGCATCGTGCGACCGCCAAGATCGCGACTAGTGCCTGGCACGAAAAATCAGTATCGTATTTTTTACGAAAGAAAAAATGTTTAGTATGGTTCTCTAAAGTACTAGTATGCCACTAGCGTACCCGTGCGAATTGCACGTGGACATTGCCGTGGGACGTGCAAATGAAAAACCCGGCTCCCTTTTACCATCACATCCATACTACAAAGGAACGAGTGATGCTACAACAGCACACACTTTCTCGCGATATTTTAATGGCTATGTAACATTATAATATGAAAATTTCTGTCTTATATTTCAAATACCATTTGAAAAAACTGGCAGACGCTTGTTGCACGATGCCTATATTCGTCGCGCACGTGAAAGAAATAAGATAACAAAGTTTTATTGCACTCGGATGAAGGATAAGGTCGCATATAAAACACGAACAAGCAAACAAATATTGATTTTTGTATATTAGATTACTCCCGCCTGCTTCTTGCCATTTTCAAGAACATAGCTGTGTCTGTTGAAGGAAATATAAATATGAATACCGCAATGTTGCATTGAGAAAAATATTCTCATACGTACAGCACGTCTGGAACGGGCAATTTCTATCAAGTTTATGTATAGAAACAACGAGAGATCTGAATGAAATTCTAAGTCTCACGATTTCTATGAATAAACTGGTTGAGCTCCAAAGCTATAACGTGAGCAATTAGATGCTCTGTTTAGTGTCACTCATGAAGTTACGTAACGAAGTTTCATTTCGAATTTCTTTCCCATTTGAATCATCAGTATAGGTCGTTATAAAACGGAAATAATTACAAAATATCAGACAAAGCATTTCCAGTGAAATGTTCACAAACTGTTCGCACTAAAATGTCTTATTTTTACTAGAAACTACTCACTTTCGAGAAACTGAATGAAGTCGTCAATTCCAGCAAGAAACTCTTTTCGATCGTCTTCCGATTGCCAGACCGAAGCCAGGCTCGCTTCCAGTTGAGGCTGTGTGACCCTACTTAACACCCAGGCTACTGCTGCCACGATGTCCGCCGTTGCTGGATTTACTTCAAACGACAGGAAGTACATATCCTGCACAAACCAATAATTATATTTAAGCAAAGACAAAAGAGTTCATCTTTTCTTTACGTGTGAAGTAATTTAAAATGATAATTAAGATAAAAAAGGTTGTTAAATAGTGTAGAAATCTACACTATAATCTGATAAATGGAAAATTTATCTATTCTGATAAATGGAAAATTTTCTACACTTTTATGCATTTGTATAGAAATATACACAATTTATTGACAAAGATTACTAATTTAAAGATTAAAAAGGAAAGATTGTGATTTTATATGATTTTTGTTAATGACGTAATTAGTAATAGTAAGTAATAAAATTTTATAGTTATTAATCACAGCAAATTTCTTGAAAATGCAACTTACATAAAATAAATTAACCGCACTTAGATCACAGCACTATTCTCCTTGCAAACATTATTCTAGCTCTTGCTGCACTGAGTCGACGATTTTCGATCTCACTCCTTGCGATATGTCTTTTTCTTTTACTTGTAATTTTGACTCCTTCTTCTCGACTTGTGAGTTACACCGCATAGCTCCATCGCCATTTTGGTCAAACTTTTCAGATGTCTATTGGAACTACGCAGCATCATTTGTGGAAGCAATATCTGGTGAGCCAGTTCAAAATAATCTCTGCCAATGAGGTTTGCTCTCCCATGTCTCTGGATGCTGTGCTCCAAACAAAAGGAAATAATTTACGCAAGACATTTTCACAATATTGTTAAAAAAGAGCTAGTGGCCATCTTCTGGTTTGTCTCTTTGTGATGTAAATTTTAGCCATTTGATAATAGTGTCCACTCCCCGTTTGTTTTGTTGTTTTACTTTCTTTTCTTCAACAATTGTATGCCTGCGAAGTGTAATTATGGGACAACACTTCTCATCTTTTTGGGGACCTAAGTGATGACAATGGTGACTTCTTCATCGAAACTGAATACTGAATAATGCTATTCACGTTGCACATTGGGCTTCTTGATAGCAGGTAGGATTTGGTAGTAAAGTCCTAATAAGAGTGATATTTTTCTGAGCGACACATTTTGATTGTAAAATAAATAACTATCCATGGTTAAATTACTCCCCGAAGAGGACGTGCTAGTTCATGACATACTGACTCTGCAAGACCAATCTCCAAAATGACGGTTTTTACAAACGACAGGATTTTATATCCGTTGGTTATCTGCTTCAATTCAGAGCTCATCTATTTTCTACTCAGCGGTGGATGGTAGGTCTGGACTTGTCCGCCATGCTATTTTGCGCTGACGTCGACACGGGTTAGAATGCTTCAATCTCAAAAACAAAGTTGTATATGCATGTTTTAAGGTCGTTCGAACTAAATTGGAGGAATTGTTTATAACTATTTTTGCGCGAAGATGAACCATTAAAAAGTTATTACGCATAATCCAAAAAATATTCATTTTTGTTTTGTTTCTTTGGCTACCAAAACGATTCCGGGAGTATTTCGAGGTGGAAAATTTAGTGTTTTCTTAGTGCAGAAAATTTAGTGTAGATGGGACCATATAGGTTTATAGATAAAAGAGTTTCCACAAGTGTGATTTGAAAAGTGTTTTGATATGGTCTAGTTCTGACAATCGAGAGTTTAAACACAAAGCGTTATCAAATATGTTGGATAGAAACGTGTTATTCTGAGGCGACATTATAGTGTGGGTGTTCAACGTGTAAGTCAAAAATAGTTGCAATATAAAATTTGCAGTATAATTTAATTTGAACTCAGTCGTTTATTTTGCGGCCGAAGACTTCTTTTACTCTATACCGCATGTCTTGTTTGTTTGGGTACTCCTGCGGCATTCACCTGGTGTTGATCGGACGGAAAACTACCGGCCAGAGCAGCCGGCCGCTAGAATTCCCCTCCAGACACCTAGCTGCGTAGCCTCGTCTAAAAGCAATGATGGCCGCGCTCACCTCGATGAGCGTCTTGGGGTCGACGGGGGCGAGTCGGGTGCGGAAGGCGACGCAGCAGCGGCCGCGCGCCGGCACGCCCGCGCCGCTCGTCACCACGACGCGCCAGTTCTCGCGGGGGCCCTCGGGCTTGGGCCCGCGCGTGCCCGTCGCCGTCGACACCGCCGTCACCATCGCCGCCTGCATCGCCGCCGCCGCCACTTTGGTCGGCGGCTCGTCCGTGGCCGCGGCCACCGCCTTGTCGCCGCCCTCGCCCCCGCCGCCCTCGCCCGCAGCCGCCTCGCCGCCGCCCTCGGCCGCCTGCTGCGTCACGGCCGCGGTGCCCACGCCGCGCGCCGGCCCGCCCCCGCGCCCCGAGTCTGCGACGCACGCAATTACACTTCAAGCTATAACAGTAGTAATAATGATAATGATAATAATAATAACAATGATAATAACAACAATAATAATAATAATAATAATAACAACAACAACAACAACAACAACAACAACAATAATAATAATAATAATAATAATAATAATAATAATAATAATAATAATAATAATAATAATAATAATAATAATAATAATAATAATAATGCCGATCAGATGGCCGAGATCGCTAAGGCAGTAGTGCCGGAGTGGTTTCGGACCAGAAGATCGCGGGTTCGAATCCCGCCTCGGGCATGGGTGTATTTGTGTATTTGTGTATGTCTGTATGTGTTGTCCTTTCACCCCCATTACCATCATATCATCATTTCATCTTCCATACCCCCAGGGCTAACAACCGTGGGGGATAAAAATCGGATCCAGCTAAAATGCTGGCCCCCCCAAAAAGTTGTTGCAAGCACCTGCCACCGTGATAATAAATAAAAACTGAGCCACGGTAAATGCAGGATGCTTGCATGCGTGGTCCTAGTCGGCCGATTAACGAAAAAAATAATAATAAAAAAATAATAATAATAGCAACAACAACACTCCGGGAGTACATGCCCTTGACGTTGGTGGTGGAGTTTGAGTACCACAATGACAATGAGAGCTATGCCGGCGTCAGACGAACAACAGCAGAAGAGGACCCATAGAAGAGGCAGACCACAGACGGCCTTAAAGCGATCCTTCTCTCCTGGCGGGTTGATAAGGGTACCCCCTTGAGGACCACCATGAGTCTCAGAGCTATGGTAGAGAGGGTCTCTCATGCTGAATAGCTTGAAGGTGACGGGTCAGACAAGCAGTACTCCAGAGGAGTGTAGGAAGTAAGTAGAGACGGAAGGGACATAAGATAGAGGAATCTAAGCCTTGTAAGCGTGACGTCACAAAAGTAGCCACCACCACCACCACCAAGGGTAGTGGCATTGGTTGTATCGATAAGTGCCAAACCAGCAAAAATGTCTCATCTTGATGGTTATGGTTGAAAAACTGTTTTTAAAAGACTTTGGCCTCAAAATTTTAGTTTTTAAAGTTCTCGAACGCTTTCATTGGGAGTATTTTTACGATGTAGCTGGAGGTGTGCTGCGGGTTGCATTTGACACGCATATTTTGATTCCTTTTCAGTGCAATTCGTCACGTATACGTGAAATTATCTTTCATTAGATACCTCATTTACAAGGATCGGTATCGTATGAGAGCTTCAAGAGGTGTGTATACTACTGAACTAATATAGAAGATGATAATAATAATTGTAATACTATTGTTACCATCTGGGCGAACAATAGTGATTCGTGAAGACGAAGTGAAGGTTCCGGTCTGGGCAGACAGCGACTCCGACTATATTACGAGCTAGCCGGCGTCTGAGAACACAGACTGGTTTTAGGAGTGTTTTCTACGTTAGTGATACTTTCTTTGATTCTGAGTTCTACCTTTAGTGATTCAGTACCTGCTATGCCGACCGCGCTTACTTCGTCACTTCATACTCTTTTGGAACTCCGGTGATTCGGCTACATTCTTGAGCATCTCCTGAGGAACGGTTACTAGCATTTGAACATGGTTATTCTCTCCTGGCGGTTTTGGTTACTTCGGTATTGCTTATCGTACGAGTGAGATTTTGGACCATTTTTAACAAGGCTCAGTTAAACTGTCGTTATTTGTTACGACTTGTGTGGCTTATTTTGACATATTTCACGTACCCAAGGGGGGGCCTTCATCGAACTCCTGGTAGAAGAAGAAGATGGCGCGCCGGCCGCCCTCCGACATGAAGCTCTCCATGTGCTTGACGTGCGACCACGAGTCGAGCACGCCGTCCTCCACCACCTTCAGCTCCACGTTGAGGTGGAAGGCTGCCGCCTCCATGACGTGGCGGTGGTTGCCCGTCAGCGACGCCGCGCGCGTCGACCGCTCCTCGCGCGCCTTGTTCTGCGCACGCCGAAACAGATTTGCGGGGCGGACCATTTCCGTTCTCTCCGAAACTATTTTTGAATTGTTTTTCTAATCTATAGCATGATAATAATAGTTTATACCTTATTGGTGGTTAGGCGGAAGAGCAGGCCCTATGGCCTGAGCCTCGCCATTAATAAAGACATTATTATTATTATTATTATTATTATTATTATTATTATTATTATTATTGTTTATCCTGGATTTATGGATATAATAATTGGTCAGCTTTTACATATGTTTGCCCCATTTAGCATAATGTTCGTCAATAATACATTGCCGTGGACGTAAGTCCTGAAATGCTTTGCACACGAGGTAAACTGTTTAACGTGTATCACGCCCCTAGAGTACATTCTAGCTGCAAAATCAGGAAATACAATCCATAGCCCATCTTCTTCAGTTTCAAATCTTCAATTTTATGCTCACAAGAAATGTTTGGAAATATGGAATGGCATTTTATTATACAAGATAAATGTGACAATAAACAAATGTTTTCCAAAATATGCAGGGTATATCGTCGGCATTCTATATTTAATCGGACGGAATGCATAATTAATCACTTGGATCCGATGGCGTCAAATTTCTTTTCATTATTGGCAAACATTTATAAAAGAACTGGGGGAAATGAACCTCAGTTACCCTTAGCGTCTGATCTGAAATTGGGGCTAGCAATGACAAGCTTATTCTAATTGTTTCACCCACGATCCAATGGGTGTGTCGGTGCGGGATCTCACCATCCAGCGAGGTGGAGATCACCGCCACCTCCTTCGGAACAAGGGACTACACTTGCGGGAATATGACCTTAGCAGTTGACGCGCTCGGATTCACCAATCAAAAAATCCAATTCCTTTCCTGAAGGTATAATTAATTTCTACTGCTGCAGATTCCGTCAATAGTTATAGCATTATTTCGGCAAAAGATATAAAACAAGTTACGTAATATCCCTCATATAATCTATCAATTTAATGCTTTTATAATGGGTTACAGTATTTTGTAAAGGGGTGCTTACCAAAATAACCTTACAGACGTTACTTACAATCTATACTTAGACCGAGACTACATTAATGGAATAGCTCACCAGTCGCTCGCGCATCGACTCCTGTTGCATGACAGCGAAAGTTGACATTCGCCGGGTTTTCCGGGTCATGGACATGGTGTTGGTGATGTGCTTCTCTGCCTCCTCCAACGGCGCCATGTCCAGACAGGACAGGGACTTGATGGGCCTCCCCACCACCGGCTCGACCGTACTCATGGCGGGCTGTGAATCACATACAGCGTTAGGGACGAATCAGTATCATTTGAAGAATGATGAATTGCAGCGTTACTAAATGAGTGCGGACCCACTCTCAAAAGGTCTATCTGGGATCCTTTTATAAAAGTGTGTAACAAACACACGTAGCGTTAGTACCTTAATTATTAAAAAATCTTATTACAAAATTCGAATTTACCAGTCTAGGATTAATAATCAATCGTAGAAAAATCTGCCTTTATTATTTAATTCAGGTGCTGATCCACGGGGAGGAAAATGAGGGAAGTTTGCCCTCCCAAAGTTCTTCAGTAACTATTAATTTTAACTTGTAACACAATTTTACGCATATGTATTTTCGTATAAACATTAAAGCGAATAAAATTGTATCGCAACATGAGCTGCGTTTTGCCTGCGTCAATCTACATAATCTGTAATATGACAAATTCGACCAAAACATTTTGAATAAATAAATGTCCCCTCCCATAGTTCGTCATTGGGTTCCCCTCTGTTTAAGTTTATGAAATTAAGACAGTTATAAAACATAAATGAATCGCTTAAATTTATTTAGAAACAGGGTTACATAAGCTACCTAAGCGGAAAAATTCGTTCTTCTGGAAGATGCTATTTTTAATATGTTATTGTATCAGTTATCGCAAAGTATCAGAGAAAGTGTCAAGTAATTAAGATTTCTTACAATCACTAACTCTTCAGCTGGGCCTACCCGCATAGCGAGCCCGAACGTTACGCCAGTGATGTGCACGCAAGACGCACAGGAGACATTAGCCCATTTTCTGCGAACTACGTTCTCGGTGCTATTACAGCTCTCTTAACGTTTGACTAGTTTTCTAAGCGCTATTTAAAAAAAACATTGATTTTGTTCTAAAATCAAGATCGGTAGATTAAGGTCGACATTTCGAAAATAAAATAAGTTTTGCAGTGATAATATTAAAATATTTCAAAAGATGGATTGGACGATATAAACATTTGTTGAAAATATGGACTACCCTTTTTTCCAAAAATGAATATTGATTTTATTCGCATAACAAATTTTGGATTAAAATTAACATTAATGAATGAATATAAATAGAACACACTATTTCATGTCATAAATTGTAAAATAAATGATTGAAAAAGAGAGAGAATGTGTATGTAATTATGTGGTATTTTGGGTCAACTTTGCCGGCTGGCTAATGGGTGTCCTCCATGTCTGGGTCTAGTTAAATTCCCACGCTAGTGGGATAAGAGGGACAAGCGGCAAACATGACGTATTTCCTGTTACGTGAGTGTGTGTAAACCTAAAGGTAAATACTAAATATATTGCCTGAATCTTCAATTTCCTGTATGTCTTCTGACATATAGGAATAACTGAAAAAACTTCTTTTAACTCATATTTGAAGATATATACTGCTCATGTAATCATTTAAAGCGTGCGTCCCTTTTACCATGCAATTGCACACCAATCTAAAATTAAATAAACATGTAAGCAGAGTAAGTCTTACCGCTTGGTTTACTGCCTGTTCTTGACAAAATGTAGGCCCCCTTTGTTATTCCCCTTCCCCATATGTTTTCTTTTTGGACGTCCAATCCTGTTCTTTATCGCCTAAATCTTCTCAAGAAAAGTTGTGTGGACTTATTCTTGATCAGAAATAGACGCGAAGTTTATCTTGTTTATCGGTTGCCTTATAGCTTTCCTTAGTTACGGAAGACATTGAAACTTTCTTAAAAACAAATATTTATTACCTAACTGCAACTTCAACTACCAAAATCATTTTCAACATCAATGTTCTAATGTTAATTCAATTCCACATTATATTTTCGTTTTCTCAACTTCACTAACGTACTTGACGTTCCAACAAGCTCCTTTAAAGCTTTAATAGATTTATTGGGCTTAGAACAGAAGACAAAGAATTCTTTAGTGTGAATGTAATCGTTTTATTTTTCACTTACGAAGGTCACTCCAAAAGTAATGCACATGCATTTTCTTAAAAAAAACATTTTCTATTCTACGTCTTTGCTCTACAGGTTTTGTAGAAACATTATCGCTTGAATTCAAATTTAGTTCAGCCGGTCTCCGCAAGAATCTCTCTCACAGCACTTGTCTAAGATGGCTGCTGCATTAGACGTTCGTCGGATGCGACGAGCTGTGATAGAATACTTGTGCCGTGAGAACGAGGCAATGACAAACATTCACAAGAGGTTAAAAAGTGTGTACAAAGATAATGCGGTTGGTCGCAGTGTAGTTGGTCGGTGGACTTGCAGATTATATGGTGAATAGGGGCAAGCGGATACTCAGAATCTCCCACGCAGACCGTGCTCTTCATATTTTCTGAAAATGTGCGGCGCATTCACAATCCCATTTTGGCTGACAAACGTGTAACAGTGTGGTAAATTTGAAACCCGCTGGTATTTTTGATACTCTGGTAACACTTATGCACTTCAGATACACCTAATTTGGTTTGAATGTTGGTAAGAATGGGAGTAAGGTGAATAATTATAATTAACGTATGAACATGTGCCTTTGAAAAGATTTGTGAACAAACTTTTATTGAAGAAGCTAATAAAACTATTAATACATATAATGACGTTAAATGCAAGAGATAGCTTTGCTGATTATGGTACCATGTTCTAATAGACTTAAATTTAAAGTACGGAACCGTTGTGCCGCCTTCCAGGTTGCGTCTGCAGCTTGCTGTTCTTTCGGCACCGCAACCGTTGACCAGGAACCAGCCGTCGGCTTGAATTGTGTTCTTTGCCTTTATCACAAATAACACTTGTGAAGATGTGCAGAGTTTGTTGAGTTTGATTAGTTCGACCCAGTGTTTCTGATTACGACAATAAGATTGATTATGAAGACTTACGTTCCCTGAAGTAATGTTAGCAATAGCGAGTGAGCGCACGGGCTCCACTTGCCTCGACTGCCAACGGTTGCCTTCTGTCCGAAAGCGCGGGAACCTCGGCCCCGTGAAGTGAGCGTTTTCGTAAGAAGTTTTCTATTTCCTTTGATATCTGCTAGCTGAACAAACTTACCACATATTCATGTCAGCTGCCATCTATCGCCACCAAAGTGTCTTAATTTTTCGGATTCCTGATAGCCGAACGGAAATATTATTTTAAGAATATTAAAGAACGTCGTTATAAATGGAAATTTCCTTTCAAAAATACGGAGCCGTTTTTAGGAAATTGGGTCTTAAGCGGTACTGTAAATTAGGAATTTGAAGCTCTTTATCACAGAAAGGTTCAACAAACAAGCTCGGTCATTCTGATGGAGGAGGCGACAGCGAGCAGATGTGTCTTTCCGAGGTAGGGACGAGGGCGAATGACTGGGCGAGGGACTGAGTGTGGTTGCCCGACCTCGAGTCGCACTGCCGTGAGCCACGCCACCAGGCGTTGCTGGCGCTCGGGTCGCCACTACGCTGTCTGCCGCCCCGGCCGCCTTGATAAGGGACAAAGGAGGGAGGCGAGACACTGCCGTCGCCTGCCTCGCCGCCGCCTGACCGCGCCGCGCCAGACACCAGGGCGAAGGGCCGCCGCTTCTGTAACCAGGGTCGTCGGGAAGGGCGCCGCCGTGCTGCGAAGGACGATCTCTGTCCCGTACGGCCGCATATAAGATAAGTTAGTTGTAAGCTAGTTTTAAGGAGTAATTATAACGGTAAGCTTCACCTCATGAAACAGGGAATAAATCTATCTTTGAAAATGCAGGTGTGACAGGGCTTACAATAGCAAAAAACTATTTTTGTAATGTTTGAAAAAACAAAAGGAAAGAACAATGTGGCGTTTATGTCATCTCATATAGAAATCATTTAGCAGTATCCCTACCAAAGATTTAAAGAAAAAAAGAAAGACGCCAGAATTAATTGAAACTTTTGAAATTTTCGAAGATTCAGAGTTAACCCTGAAAATCTGACCTATCCCCCTTTATAAGTGTATTTTACTTTATTCTTACAAGTAATTTAAAGAAAATATTTGGAACTGCTTTTGAGAACATTTTGAAAATGTCCGGGGGCTTCATGTAATGTATCCCCTAATTTAAATGATTATTTTCAAAGATTCGACTCGACCCCGATGGAAAGGGATTTCTTCAATTTGAAAAAAAAAAATCCTACGTATAGTTTAGACGCTAGTGGTGTTCACTGACGGACGGACAGACAGACGGATGGACGTTTTGAAAAAAACAACTTTTTGGGTACCAGGGGGGACCTCTTAACGTGCACTTCCATGGAAATCTCAAAATCGAATTTCTGCAGCATTACTTAATTTTCCTATACTACGTATAATACTCGTATATACGTTTGTATAAGGGAAAGTAAAAGGCGTTCACGGTAGAGAGCCTGACCTCGACCGGCTAGGTCAGAAATGAAATGTATGTGTATCAACTCTGTGGGCGGATTCTTAGATTCAAATTTGGCTGTTCTAGCCGGAAGTAGGTTCAGATGCCACATTGCAAACCACGGTGTATATCTTATACCGTGTTGCAAATCCAGTCCCTCGTGCTTTCTAGAGGCCGTTGCCTGTTGCGTGCCTCGGATCATAATTTGTCAGTAAATTATTATTCAGGCTAAAAATGAGAATAATTATTAATAATACGAATGGTAAAAGTAAAATTTTATTTTTCGGGTAGGAATAGTTGCAACATGAGTCCGAGTGGTGTAATCCTATGAGGAAAATAAAATTGCTTTTACCACGTGTGCCATACACTATTTTTTGGCACTTACTCACTTGGCCTTACTTACTCAAGAATAAAAATGACATGTTACTTGTACATTAAGGCCAGTAATATCTGATGCGGCACAAAAAAAGGATTTTGTGTTCTTTGTTGTTTTTACAGATTTGTCTGAAACCCTGAGTATAGTCTCAAGTTATACTTGGTCGGAAAGAAGAACGTATTAGTAGCTGTCTAAAAATTATTTTTGAGGTTAAGTTGAAAAAATTTAATCAAGTATAAGACATTAAAAAATGGATATTTCGGTTTAGCCAGCAAGCTCTCGGCGGTCAATTACATTTTTGGACATACTGGTATTATCCGCGCACGTTTTCTTGAGCCCGGAAATACTTATCCCCACTCCTTTTCCAACAGTAGTTGAATTAAGAATACATTATAGCAGCGAGCGTTGTATACATAATCTGATAATCAGAAATTTACGCTCTCTTGTAATGAAAACTATTTTGCTTCAAAAACCGAATAAGAATTTGATATAAAATTCATTTTGTGAAAATAATCAGCAAATCTCGCAACTAGCGAAGCGAAGGCTGAAGAAAACGTGCGCAGATAATACGTGTATCGACTTCGAGCCCCGATTTTTAAAACTAGCAACTTGATTTAAACATTGTTTAATGTGGATCATGATTCAGTTACACCTGAATATTTTTAGCTAACATAATTCATTTTTCCCTAATACGATGTAACCAGTTTGACAATAGAAAAACAAAACGTCGCAAACTTAAATTGGGAGTCACCATGTGTTGGGAGTCACCATACTAGTTTAATTTTAAAGCTTGATGAATTGACAATAATAATTTTATTTTAATAAAAGTTAATTCATTTACATCGGAAAGGATCCGAAAGAGAAAATGAGAAACTGGACGGGACCAGTCGAGGGTGAGAAACGTGAGGCGTAGACATACGTAATAGTAGTACTTCTACTTCCTTTTTACTCTCCTGCAAATAACATATTTTTCCTAAAAGGTTATTGCGATAAATGTACGCACAACACCGGATGACTCTTGCTAAGTTATAATAACGTATTTCCTTGTTGAATATTCTACATAGTAAATCATGCAATATAGAATTATGATTATTCATCATAATTCGGAAATAATGTACGTTGAAGTTGTGTTACGTTGTATTACTTATACATACACAATATATTTATATTATCTTATAAAATAAATTATTTTGTTGTTTCCATTACTTATTGAAATCCAACTATTTCTGCAGTATTCAGTATCGTGTAATTAAACGACATACTTTACATTTTTCACTAGTGATAGTCTCTGGGGAGGTGCACTATTTTATATTATTAAATGACAATGAATCGGTACCGAGAATTTTATTTTCTTTTGATTTCGTTACAAAGAGAGAAGCTCAAGATAACTTCTCACTATGAAGATCTTTCGTGTTGTTTCGTCAAATTCTTGCAGCTTTTACGGGGAGTTGTCAGCCTCAAAGTTCACTGGGGCGTATATCCGGGGAAGTTGTCCAAAAAAAATTGTTATCACCAGGGACGTGCAGAGTTCTGGAAATAAAGAGTCGTTGAACATTACAAAATTCACAAATTCCCCTTCAATCACATTTAACACAATGAATTACCACGATTGAATAAATAAATAACATGGTTTTACTATTCTATGCTATCAGCAAGGATTGCTATGATCAACCCGTCTATGATCTTGATCAAAGTTGTATTATTTGTTTCAAATATTCTTCGCTATATAAAATGCTAACAAAGGAAAGCTTTTATATGATTTAAAAGACTATATCGACCCAAACCCCGTAAGTGTATTATTGCTGGATAATAAATTGGTCACGAGTTGTTCATTAAATACATTTCAGGCAATAAGTTAAGAATCTTGCGTATTACGGTATAAGAAAACAGCAGGTGCACATGCAATTCGCAAGGCTACAACCTACAACACTGGGCTATTACCGGCGCTACTTTCCTTCATCGATAGTATTCCTATGGTAAATACTATCCTGGTAAATACAAGAGTTGACGGTGTCAGCTCGTAGTATGCACTGATGACAACATTTCAAATACAATATCTTCTTTGGCGCGACACAAAAGCCACTTGTAGTTGGTTTGTAGGGGCTCGTCGACACCCCCCCCATTAACTCATAAAGAAATGGTATATGTATATTCAAAATAATATATATTTAATGTACACTTAGATATTACAATTTTTTTAAGGTATCCATTTTGAAACTTAATCCGATATATCATTTTCTCTTCCACAATCATTAACGTAAATTACATTTTTTTAGAATGTTTCGTGCAAACATGTCTTCTGCACTTTGTCATCTTTGTCTTCTTGAGCTTTGGCTGCTTCTGTTGTTTGGAATTTGCTGCATGTAAAGATTCGTAGCAACGTCCTCGAGCGGGAAGAGATATTCGAGCGTCCGTTTCCATGTGAAGACGACTATGTTTCTACTTTTCTTTTTAGAATCGTTTCCACTGCTGCATGAACTACAGGCCTGGAAAGTGCAACAACCGTAGAATATATCTTTTCCACGTATGGAATGATGCGTTGTACTCCTCATTCATGGGGAAACAACTATGTAGTATTTGGCTTATTGTTATTCCACTCAGGATTGCTTAGAACATGTATTGTGAAGCTATTTATTGCCATGACCTCTATCACACTAAAAAATAAAGAGTGAGGCCTACTGTCTACCTCTCCCTTAGTAGCATAATAAGAATTTATGTCACTTTTTTCTTAGTGCTGCCGTCATCATGTGAATCTTCATGCTGGATTGATAGAATAAGTTTCTTTTTGGTTAGTCCTTCATGATGTAAGACAGAATAGTCACAGGAGGCAAGTTGGTAGAGATATCAGTAAACATATTTTTGAAGAATATAATTTTCTACTCACGATTACTTTTAGATCCTCGGGACTATGCTTGCTATTGGCCATTAGTGTTCCCACAAGGGTAATCCTGTAATCAGTAAACACTGCCATTGCAGACTTCTGCCTGTTCGATTGATGTATAGTATCTATCTGTTGTTACATTGACACCAGAATTTGTTATAGGTTGAACCAATTTTTTTACAATTTCAAGAGGATTCCTTTCTGATTTCTCTGTTGTCTTTTCCAGTATACGCTTCCATAGATAACACGTATAGATGATCTTCACTTGCTAAAATTCTTATTCCGCATTTTCCTGTTTTTGTTTTCATGAAAACTCTGAAAGGACATATTCCTCTGAATAAAGACATTTTATCAACAGTATTGTGAAATGTAGGACGGAAGTACCTTGGGAGTGAAGAATTTAGACTCTCAAACACATCCCGAAACGGAGCAAACTTGTAGTTTTTTCGACATTCAGCCATCGTGTGCTTATCATCAAATCTAATAATGGAGAGCAATTGTAAAAATCTGTTTCTGATAGAAGTGACTCTGCATATTGCTCTCACAAGGAAATCTGACCATAAATCCTGCACAGAAACATTTATTGTTATATTGTTAGAGACCCATAAGTAGTACACCAATAAATGCTACATTTCTGCTTCATTCATCCATTCAACATTTCTTTTTCAAAATATGAGTTTTATCCACAGGAGTAATCCCAGAAGAAATCAAACAACATTGGCAACGTGTCTTTTGGAATGACTCGACGAAACTGATATATATTTTCTTCCAGATTTAGAAATCATCTCAACACTTACTGTACTGTCGACCATAACCTCTTCTGCAATTACATCTAAAATATCTTCATCTTCACTTCCTTCATCGGATGCCAAACCGTTCAATAATTCTTGTATTTCGCATTCTGCCAATCTTTCTGACATCTTGAATCACTAAACTGAATTTCAAATAGTCTCGCTCTTACCGCCAATTCGGTTAAAGGGCGTTTACAGAAGTACAAAGGTTGACAACATTACCAACGAAAAGAATAAAAACTTATTATAAAGACCAAAATGGAAAAGTAATTCGAGAACTACAAGCGCAACAAAAAGTGTCTGCTTCTCCTACGAAGGGGGCGGAGGTCTCATCGACCCCCCCACTAGAAAAACGCTGATTTAAAAAAGAAAGCACAAATTATGGGGCACTCTTATGGAAAACATTGAAATAAACTGTTTCAACAATTACTTTAATTCTCAACAATACAGAGCAGATGAATCAGCAATATAAAAGGTCGCAGGCTCCTCATGACCCCTTGGTATTTCTAGGGTTAATGTGAATTAGAAGTAAACAATTTTTATACCTTTTGAAAGACAAAACAATCGAGGTCCCAATAAAGACAAACTATCAATCAACCAATGATGCCTTATTTTACGTGACGAGGCTCAAATCATTAGACCTTTGGACGTGCTCTTCCGCCTGACCACGCAAATTTACCAATACTCCTTTTGACACCTCGCGGAGAAAGCAGGAATTTCTAAGGCGACGAAACAGACGATTTCAATTTACCTCAGAGGCTTCTTTTAGGTTTGAAGTTATTGTACAGAGAGTAAATCTACGACATGGGACCCAGCTTCACTTCCCCTCCGAAGGCATATGAAGAATTTCCCGCCTCCCCTCCCCATGGAAAAAGTCTGAGCGTGGGGCAAGATCTCCCTCCCGCTTCTAAACGTCGTCTCTCTCACCGTCGAGCCATGTCGCGTGGCAGCGGTCACTCGTCGTTGCCCAAGAGGTGGCGGCGCCGAGGCGCCCAGGGCCTCCTGCGCACGCTGCCTCCGCGGCGGCTGCGGCGCGAGCGGCGGCGGCGGGAGCGCCTGCGCCTGCGGGAGCGCCTGCGTCGCCCGCGCGCCTCCACCACGTCCTTGATGGCGGCGGGCTCGGGCGGCGGGTCGTCGCCGCTGTCCTCGCCCTCGCCCGCGCCGGCAGCGTCGTCACCGCTGTCCACGTCGAACAGCTCGTGGTAGGCGGCGAGGCGGTAGCGCTTGCGGCGCCGCTCCACGAAGCCCGACGAGACGCCTTGGCGCAGCGCCCGCTGCGCCACCAGCGCCGCCCGCTGCAGCGTCACATGGCGCGTGCGGCTCACGTACTTGGCCAGCTGCGACTGCGCGCCGACGCGGCGAGAGACGCGATTGGTTACTCGGACGCGAAGATCATTAGTCCCGTAAGGGAAATGCATGTTTCTCCCTTCGGGAGGTGGCGGTGGTGTTCCCCTCCTGAATGGCGAGATCCGCCGCGACCTACTGTCAGCTAGCGGGGTTTTCCCCAACCACGTATCTCCCACCAGTGGGACACCGCCCCAACAGGCTCTAAGCTCCCGATCGGTCTCCCGGCATATGTGGTAGTGTAGTGCACGTTAGTGAATGTGTGTAAGAAAGGAGTAAAGATAGGGCAAGGAAGAGGAAGGAAGAAATCGCACCCGGTCAGTTCGTTGGGGCTAAACTACCTAGCTGACAAGTAGTGTCGAAAATCCTGCCACCGGCCCACCATCCTACAGTGACATCGGTTAATGCCCTGAGCTCTAGGTATTTTCCGGCGCAATATTGATGGCTTTCCTACCTACCAAGATCGTGCTTGTTTGAATTTGTTCTACTGCCACCTCAAGCGATTCAGAAGAATATCAAGAACCACAGATAACACTTCTGGGCATATAGAAAACTGGACTTTTTCAGCTAGATTGCCAAAATTACACACTGCGCTGTCTGGCGAAGAATTCTATAGGCCGGTTTCTGTGATCGATTGTTTTCTGTGGTTTCTGCGTTCAATACCAGGCGAATGCCGGAGCAGTACCCTAACAAGCGGGCCGCGGACGGCGCGCGATATTTTCTCTATTTTTCTTATCCTGACCTCATCCCTTACTTATACACACACTTACATGCACTCCACTTCCTCGCATGCCGAGAGACCATTCGGGATATTAGAGCTTCTTCCAGCTGGGGCGGTGTGGGCTGAGCTGGTGGGAGATGCCAGTTTGGAGAAAATCCCGCTAGTCGATTTGTATGTCAGCGCCGGATTTCACAGTCCAGAAGTGAAAGATAACCGCCACCTCCCGCGGTAAAGATTGCACTACACTTACGGTACTAATGACTCTGCCAGTTGTTGCTCCCGGTATCGCCAATCAATCAATTGATGGCTTAGTGCACAGACTTTGAATGCCCACTCATGGTCATTTTTGAGTTAATATTGTAGCGTCGTGCCACGCTCGAAACTGACAACCACGTGGAAATCGGCGAGCATCGCCGGATGTTAAACAAAGCACTGGGACTTTCCGTGGACGTAGCGGGCCCAGAGCTGCTTTGGGGAGGAGTCTTCTTGTTCTAGCGGCGTCGGCGACAGGTGAAGCGCGTGTCTGTGTGTGTAGGTGCACTAGGGAGAGGGGCTGGCAATTCATTCTCGTGACTTGCGAGACGCATAGATGGTCTCAAAGTAGAGCGGCTTCATACAGAGAACTTCGGTGGTATGTTGCGGTGTGGTAGCCGTTCTTAAATTATCTCTCCTTGAAGTGGGTCTATTTATTTAGTTTATTGTGAGCAGGGTAGTTGTTAAATTGAGACTACGGTCTAGATTGTTCTATAAATCTACTGTTTTACAAACCACTCTCGTCTGTGTTCGATTACACCCGTATGTCGCCACAATATTATGTTTGGGGACTTATTGTTTGTAAGGACCTAGTGTACAAAGAATGTAAGTCCGTATGAGAGGGATCCTGCTTTTTCCTAGAAACAATTATCGCTCCATAATGTTCCTGTTCCTTCACAACTTCACTTTCGAATTGGGTTTTCTCGTAACTACGAATTCTGGGATACAATAATATGCACTGAGCCACATATTTATTTCTAGAGAGTTTAATTTTTCGCCCACTAATAGACTACGTTTTATAGGAAATATGTTGTGGTGCAAATGGGGAAACATTTTTTGATCGAGTCTCGACTAATTGCCGGATTTTCGACGCTAGCTGGATTGCTAAGCGGAATGCAGCCGCTGTCTGGAAGAGAATTCTAGCGAACGGCAACTCTAATTGGTAGTTTTCCGTGATTTCTTCGATCAATATCAGGCGAATGCCGGATACCATACAAACGAGTCACGGACCGCGTGCGATGTACCCATCCTCTTCCTTGTCCTATTCTATTCTCATACATTCACACAATCATACACACATAAACGTACATAGAACTATTCCACCTCATACGACGGAAGACCGAAGCATCAAACTTGTCTTGGCTGGCGCAGTGCCCCGTGGTGGAGATACTTTGTGGAAAAATTTCCAGCAAGCCATCATGTGGGGGAAGAACGCCACCTTTGATAAAAACATGCCCTACACATACGGGACTAATTAACATAGCAGTTGATGTGACAGTAAACACGAAATAATCAGTCATCAATCAACCGAATTTTCGAAAGAAAATTTGTTTTATGATACTGAGCGACTGAGTCCGTGAGTGAGTGAATCATTCAGCGTTTCGTGTTTCAGGGCGCGTGAACTACGAGTATTTCGGCCATTAGTCCGGTGAGTGTAGTGCATACATGATCAGGGAGGTGGCGGTGTTCCACACAGGAACGTAAGATATAGAGCGGACCTACACATCGATTTCCGGTAGTTTTGCCTCTGCAAGTGTCGTTCTGTCATTCTCACTGTACCTAGGGGATAGTCGGGAGCTTAGAGCTTGAGCCGGCTAGGATGTCCCTCGCCGGGAAGTGTAGTGCATTTGAGTGCGTGTGCGTGTGTAAGGGGAAAGGTAGGGATAAAGAAAATAACAGAATAGGTCGCGCGCGGTCCGTGGTCCGTTTGGACGTGATCCGACATTCGTCATGACGTGGTGTTGTTCGGAGAAACCTTGGGGAACTGACGATCAGAGCAGAGAGTCGCTTGAATTTTCCTCCGGGGTGGGTTAATTAGACCTAATCGTATAGCTAGTATCGAAAATCTGTCACCGGCAGACTTCAAAACCTAGAATGTTCCAGTTGGAGACGCTGCAACGGTAATGGGTGTGGTTCCTGAGCCATCTGAGTCTGTACCTGCGTTACCCCGCGCGGCTCCGCCAGCGACCAGATCGCCTCTAGCAGAAGCGGCACGGCCTTCTCGGGCGCCATGTTGCTGTTCTCTCGGTCTCGCTCCCGCTCCGCCCCCGCAAGGCTCTCCTCGGCCCACTTCCCTCACTTGCCACTTGGCATCACATCTGAGGACGCTGCCAAACGTGTGGATGGATCAGGGAAAGAATACTATTCAATACGTCATAATTCTGGGACATTTATTCGAAAATATTTCAGATATGCGCTGAAAATGTACAGCAAGAAAGCATAACCCTTTTTTTCTTCTTCCTTCATAACAGCTAATTCCAAATATCGTCGATGTTCAAGAAAAGTGACATCTAAGTAATCGTAACTTTTTGGGTTAAGTGAAAGAATGGTGCAGGGATAGTCCTTAATTTATCTTGTAAAAATTTGATAGAGATAATTTACTACAAAGTCGACATTTAAAGTTGGAACATACTGACATCCCAGTTTCAAAAGACAACTCAAATTCCTGTTTTAAGATATTGCGATTTTAAAGTTTAAAATCTCTAACTACATCATTTGCACTTGAAATTTATTTCTAATTTTGTACTGTTCTGCAATCAATTTGAAATTCATGTGATGTAAACTGATATTTTTAGATGATATTTATCTTTAATAGTTTAAAAAATTAGACTTTTGATTAGTTGCGTTTTGGAACTGGGTTGGCGATTGTCTTTGGGCGCAACATAAATTACTCCGTTCACTTCTCAATCCGTCTCCTGGAAATGGCATTTGAGATTGATCACTTTCCTTGTTCGCTAATGCTATTTCTATCCAAGCACGATTTCTTTATAAGGCATTGGAAGAGAGGAAATCTCGACCCTCGTCACAGCCCATGCAATCTTTCCGACTACCGCTGTACATTCTTTTTTATAATTATCAGATAAGTAATTTCGTATCTTACTATTGGTTGAGTTAAGAGTCACGTCCTATAGGAAATCGTGAATCTGAGCCGTTAAGTCATAATAACATCTGATTTTTTAAAATAATTAAATTTGCATTGCCGGGTAAAAGAAAATCAAATCAAGTATTGTAATTAACATGAAAAAGAGGTTTTTCCAAAAGATGCTGCCGTTTCGAACAGAAACTGTGCTATGCAATAGAAACTAATAGAGATATAAACAGTAAATGAAATTATATAGTAATTTAGGTTGCAAATTTGAATGCAGTTGTGTGAAACTACTTGTTTTACTTGTAATGCTCAGAAATACAAAATAGACTGTTCCCATTAAAGATAATGAAGTTTCAAATTCAAAATATCAAGCATTTAATGTTCTCCAATAGAGAGAGTATTGCGGATATTTACTTTATGTAACTATGCTTTGGGTAACTTTCTAATGTACTCAATGTGTTTAGGCTTGAATTAGGAAAGGAAGTAGCGGGATAAGTAAGCAAAACTGCCTCGAGGGATAAACATTTTTTAAGTTGACAATTGTATTTGATGTGTAATAAAAACAAGTTTTTCAACAGATTTTTGGGAATACATCAAAAAAATAAAAAAAGTGCTTTTAGGTTCTTAAAAAGTCCGATTTTTCAACATTACACTTACGAATATTGAGTTTAATTATCCTTGCGATTTTCTATAAGATAAAGAGGTTTAGAGACTTCTTCAGGCGTTTTTTTCTTCAATATTGTCCCTTGCCATCAACAAAAAAGAAGGGGAATATAAAAAAATATTTTCTTGGTTTTGGGGAATATCTCATGTTCTGGAACATCATAAAAAGGACTAAATACAAAATGTAGCGCTGTTAATTCTCTGCTGGCTAAATAGAAATCATGGGTGAGTGCATCATGTGGTGACTACTTAACGTATGTTTAAACATGACAATATTTAACAATATTTGTAACATTGATCAATTTTGTTTATAAATCCATACTATTTTTAGTTAAAATCTTCGTTCGTTCAATATTCAAATTACAATAGGTTATAATATTATTCTTACAATTTTGTTTTTCATTATTTATCTTTTCTAATAAACATAAAACAGAAAAACTACGAAAATTAATAAAACAAAATCCAATTTTAAGAAAATAAATAAGAAACAATTAAATTACTTATATTGAGCTGTCGGGTGCAAAATATAAGATAAATGGTTGACATTTTGGGAAACTGTAGAGAATTCATAGGGCTACAATTTTTATTTTTCCCTGTTTATGACCTGCGTCAGAACATGAGGTATTCTTAAAAAACGAAGGAAACATTTTTTTTCTATTTTCACCTTTTTTGTTGATTGCAAGAGTCAAAATCGTATATAAACACCTGAAAGAAATCTCTAAACCTCTTTATCATCTATAAAAAATTGCAAGGATAATTAAAATCAATATTTGTAAGCGTAATGTGGTTAAAAAGATTTAAACTTATATAAGAAGCTAAAAGATTTTTTATATGTACGAAATACTTCTTGTAAACTGATTTAAATCCAACGAAAAACTTGTTTTTATTATACTTCAATTACATTTTTCAACATAAAAAATGTTTATCCCTGGGGACAACTTTGCCTGTCTTATTCCGCTACCTTCTTTATTAACGATAAGCTGAAACATTTATGAATTTCACTTGAAAAATATTAAATGAAATTCCGACAAAATTCATAAATATCCTGGTAAAGTAATCATTGGCATGATATAAAAAGCAAAAATATTTTCGCCATCAGTGTGAAATGCAATTTGAGCAGAGGACTCATATGCACAGACTTTTATTTACAGTCGTTCGTCATTAACTTGAGAATGAGAGGTTCCACAGTAGAATTACTATTAAGAACTCGACAGTAGTATTACTTTAGGTTTTGCTGAACATCTTCAACTTGAATAAATTACATTTTATAATATTTACAAATTCAGGATGAACCACATTACAACAACACTACACTGCAAATTTTACTATATTTCTCTAGCGAAGGAAGAACACACACGTCGTATTAACACAATTGACACTATTAACGTCAGTTCACTACTCTACTCTCTAATAACGTTCACATTAAAATGTTTACTCACCCATTTACTAAAATATGGTGCTTATTAATTTTGTCCAAACCGGGTGTTCTAAAATATTTCCTAGATCTTCACATGGAAACGATTCTCGATTATTTCAATATCATTGTTGAATGTAGTGGCTACAACCAACGAGCATAAATTACATTGAGAGGAAACGTATACAGACCTTCCTGGCTAAAGCTCTTTTCACTACCACCTGCCATGTTTTTTGATGGCACAAAGATTCATTTGAGGGTCTATATAGATTTATATCTCGTAGCCTGGGAGTTTTTTGTTGACAAATATTAACTTAAGGAGTTTAGGATTGACGATGAAGGCAGCACTGCGCTTTAGGTAGATTTCCTAGACTGTTTGTATAACTTGTAGTAGGAGAATGGTCCAGGATTTATTTATAAGCAGTCAGATTGTTTGTATTTTAACATTTATTGATTAACGTTGCGAAACCTATTTCGGTTTCTTTTTCCAGGTGTACTGAAACATTATGTACATTAAAATTATAAATACTTGATATAATGATGGAAAATTGGATAAAATATTGCTAACAAATTAATTTAAAAATTAAAAATGTACCAAGTACAGGCGATAGCTTACCAATTGTAAATAAAAATCAAACAAATTTTATAATTTCAAAATAATTGGTTGATAATTCTGGAGACCATAAGGATAAATCCTTTTATTTAAAATAGGTGGGTCAATTTAAATTCAGTTACTGAACAATGATGGTATGAGTCAATAAAAGTCCGCGTTGCCAATTTGACTGAGTTACATTCATAGAATAGAGATATCTCTCCTTTATGGATACATTCTCCTAGCAATGTACTTTGTTTTGCTTCGGAAAGAAACATAGCTATTAGTGAAAACAGAAGCACTTATGTAGACCAAGGCCCAAAGACGTGTGTAATGACATCTTATGTTCAACAATACCCGTGATTGTCTATTAAAATTACGGGGAAATGCATACACTGTGGATAATTTTGTTAATAAATATTGGCACTGATATTTATTAACAAAATGAAGAATGAAAGCATTTGAGGCGTTAAATGTAACCACGTATTCCAGTCACGCTACACAACAAATTCTACGACATGAGTACAAGACATTTTTCAATTTAATGAAAAACATTAAGGACTTTATTCTTTAACTACCAGATTCCCATAAAATACAACGTAATGTATGTGTTTCAAATTGATAATTAGTGGGTCAAATTATTTACTGCTTTCTATGTGATTAACATAATGTTACTATGAAAACTTATCCGAAGAAAACATAATTGGGCTGATTAACTAGCTTTACGTACAATGTTATGCAAATATGGTTATTTACTTTGGAACAGGAACATAAATGCACCAGTCTATACTTCTGTAGCGCTAACGCGCGACTCAACTGTCGCTGTTGTTACTTCTCAGATGCGCCGGTCTCTCTTCTGTACTGCACGTCGCTTGGTCGGGTCGTACGTGGCAACCAGTAGTGCTACGGATAGCTGAAGTTAACGCCGTCTTAAATTAACGTCCATGCCCATGAAGTCAACGCCTCCGTCTTGCCTTCGGAGGATTTTGTTGAACTAAACTGAATTGTTTGTGAAGTTGAATTTTTGAGAGTTACGAATTTAAAAAGTAATTCGTGTTGTTTCTCGATTCGAAGTTTTGCACTTCACAAAGGAAATAAAATAGACTCACATAAAGTAATAAAATCGCCTCAAGTAGAAATAAGTGTTGTTAAATTTAATATGGATTTAGCAGAAATAAATACAAAGCAATATGTTTTGGATTTTGTATTAAAGAAAGTTGTAGGGTTGCATTCTTGTGAAAAAATACAAAAATGAGAGTCTAGATGAAATCATGACAAAAAAGTTTATTGCTTTGAAAATGTTCAAAATAACTTCAAAGTTTATGTGTTCTGACAGTTTTAATAGATGAATGTCAAAGTGTGAAGCAGTTTAATGTCAGAAGTTGGAAAATTAATTGATGAGTAAAATATTGTTACTCAACTATTACACAAAGTCTCGGAAATCAACTTTCTGAGTAGGTTTTGCGAAGTGAAGAAGATAGTTCTGAAAACTTTTGTGGGGTTAAGAATTTACTATTGGTTGAAGTTCAACAAAGATTTACTTCAGCAAGGAAGAAGTAAGAAAAAATATTTTAAATTCTAGCACGTGTGGTGTTAATATTTTATTAGTAAGAAAAAATACAAAGTATTGTATATGTAGTTTTGAAAATAATAGCCTGTGAAATAAAATATGTAGAAGCACCATCGCCCTGGTTCTATTTGCCCGTGTAGGTACAAATTATTTTCTAACATTAAAACCTTCTGAATGCATTTAAAATCTCGTTTTTCATTTTTGTATTTTTTGTACTGATTTAGATCAGTCTCTAGACATTTTCATGGAAGGTTATGAAATAGTTGCTATTTCTCATGACATTATTCAGTTTCAATGCACAGTACTCAATAGATAGAAATAATTTATTTTCTTAAACATAGTTCAAATATAATACTTAACCAGTTGTATATTTAGTTGTATTCACTGTTTCGCTGTGTTTCTCGACGACACGTCACCGTTAGAATCGCTGAAGTGTCGTCATGAGGCACACGAAACTGCGCTGCTTTGTGATATGTACACTGTTCTAACATCTTGTTCTCTCAAAAGCGTTTTTCTAATGAACTCTCTGTTTACTCAATAAGTTGAGTTGTGTTTTGACAAACTTTCCCAGCCATTCTCTGCACTAAGAGTCACTGCAAATCTGTGTCATAAAAACAGGCTTTCTAAAAAAGAAACCTTCACTACGTATATTCAGCGTTTTGTAAATAAGAAATTATTACCATTAATAAATAAAGAAGTACATTTCTTTGCATTTGAAAGTGTGTAAGGTTATATTTCATTAATATTCAATAACCGTGCGGAGTGGCCCAGTGCATAGCGCGCTGACTTTGCAATGTGGAAGTCCGGCTTCGATCCTCGGGCCGATCATCCTGGCCGGGGTTTTTCGTGGTTTCCCTTATTCAGAAGGCGAATGCTGGGAAGGTTAAAAAATGCTACGATCACCTCCCATCATCATCCTAGTCTTTCATCCCTCATCATTACCCTATCACTTCAATAAGCATTCCTTGCAAAAGGCTCGGAAATCGACGAAATCGACTCTCGACCTCAATGGGATCTTAGTTGGCTAAATACGCCTGCCCGTTTGGCATAAATCCGCTCACGCCTGGGAGGTTGACACCGCTTTGTACCAATCCTGCCGCCATGTGACCGGCTGTCTCAAGCCCACACCCATTCCACAACTCTCTGATCTTTCGGCCATCGCCCCCCCAAAAATCCTGCAGAGAGGAAAGAAGCCGTCAGGTGAACGACAAACGCTACCCTCTGCATGGTCAATCTCCCGCCCACCAAAGGCTCCGTTCCCGCAAAAGTTTCCTTCAGACCAGTGCCCCTCTTCAGAAACCAGCCGAGCAGAAACGGCTTGACCTGTGGATGAACGAATGCCGCCTACCAGGCCACCTCATAAAACCCTCAAGAGTTCCTGCCTCGGGGTTCCGAACAACCGTTGACCAAATGGAGATCCCTAAACAGACTGCGTACGGGTGTTGGTAGATGTAAATACAACTTGCAAAAATGGGGAATCTTGGCCAAGAATGACTCAGTGATGTGCTCCTGCGGTGCTGAAGAGACGATGGAACATCTACTTTCCTGCCCGGACTGCCCTAATGGTGTGGAGATGACCTGGCCCTAGGAAACCAGAGAGCCTTGACTTCTCTACTTAACTGCAAAACAGAATTTAGCTGTCGTCGACTCGAAAGACGTTGGCTAATAATAATAATAATGCAATAGTTGGGATGGGAAAGTATGTAGTCAGTCATCAAGACGACCCTGTAATGGGGCAGGCCATGAAATCTGATCGAAAATGTGAAACAGAGGTATTGTTAGTGTAGCAAGAAGCATTGAAAAGAAAACTATGCAAGACTCGCAGAATAACACAGACACTGAACTTCTGATGCTACTAAACATGAAATGTAAGACACATAAATATTTTAAAAAAATTGTGGAGAAACAAACCACTCCGTAGACAATATCTAAAAAGAATGGACAAGGTTCAGATCAATCATTTATGTGGCTTAAAAGGGAAAGAATGAAGCCAGAATCGGAAAGAGTTCTTATAGCTGCTCATAATCTGGCGTTGAGAACACGACATTCTGATAAAGCAGTTCTCAAACTTTCCCAAAATGATGAATGCCGCATTTGCGAGGAACAAGTAGAAACCATTGATTATATCGTCTCAGCTTGTCCAATTCAAACAAAGACTGAATACTTGAAAAGACACGACAGGTTGTGTAGTTACCTCCACTGGCAGATCTGTACCGCTCTCGAATTTCCAAACACATGTCCCAAGTGGTACGAACACTCAATTAAAACCGGTGACATCTGTTGGACTCTATACAATATTGTACAACCAACAAATTCAAACGAATCGCATGAAAGCAGCAGACAAAGTGGATATTGTTATACGGGATTTTGAGAAAAAAACCGTGTCTACTTATAGATGTTGCTGTGCCTTGCGATCAAAACGTCGTAAACAAGGCAGAGAAACGTCTTGAATACAAGTGTTTGGAAACCGAGATCAGCGGAATGTGGAGCGTAAAGGCACAGTTCGTGCTGATAGCCATCGGAGCTCTGGGATTTGTTCCGCAAAATTTATATAAGAACTTGGCTAAACTCCCAGCTCAGTCAAAAGACTGGGAAATGCACGAAATTGATTTATTTGGAACAGCCTACAATTTGCCCAAAGTTTGTAGAGGCACCGACAGTCACTAGATCTGTTCCTTCCAGACAATGCTGGTTGCAACCTGGAGTAGATTTTATATTCATCCGACTCATTACATCTTAGTTGTGATGTAGAGGATTAATAATAATAATAATAATAATAATAATAATAATAATATACAATAATTGGTCTGCTTGGCGCATTGTTCGAATCAATCAGAGTGACAGTATATCTCGGATGAACATTAATTATTAACTACCTTAAGAATCCTGGCACTTACTTTACAGAACAATGTATTCGATAACTGGCCTGCATGGCGTTGGCCGGGGTTTGCGTAAAGATGCTTTACACTTACTCCAAAAACTGGTATTTTCGCCTTGTTAAATTAAATTTGTAAATTTGATGTCTTTTTTTAATTTAGGCCTATTTTAATTTGTTAATATTTCTCTGAAGTGCCACGAGTTGTTACGGAATACATTTTTCACAATATATTAAATCGTAATTCTATCTAATCTCATTTTTTGTGCACACTTCTGTCTACTCTACCGTATTCCCGCCCCACTCGGCTTTGCCTGGCCTTGCCCTGTCCCCATCCTGAAATGTCGACTTCACTCATTCTTTCACTAAAATAGTTAAGAAATTATTGAGGGTGATTCCAAGGTCCACTAAGCTTAGTTTCAAAATTAGTACCAATATTTTATGGCTTTCTTAACCGATAATATTGGGGGTAATATGCACATTAAGAATGACGCATGCCATGCCATCTTCGGCCACTTCTAGAAAGCTTATAAGATCTTCTATGTTCTGAGAGGGCTCTCGAAGTGGGGAAACAAATGACAAAAGGTTAATATAAAAATTTCTGACCTCCTGTAACCCTGTATAGATGGTTCCTGCAGTACGAAATTGTACAAAGGTAATTCAATACAAGTTAAAAAATCTGTACTAAAAAATAAAATAAAATACTATAATACTAAAATAAAATACTTACACTCACTACTTTCAAAAAAATCTAAACCTGTCACAGTTGCAGCGTCAGCATATTCTTGATTCATGCCTTTCTTTCCATTAATTTAATTTCGCCTATACACAATACATTTAAGTCTAAATGAATTAAGATCAATTTACAACTTTATAAATATCGTATATGTGAAGAAAAGCTGGCAAAGGTCATCACTCTTAAGTAGAAACAGTTAACATTACAAAATTAAGTGTAAAATAAACAACCGCACAACCTTCTAATATTCTACATAATTTAATTTTTGTATTTCTCGTTATACTTCTTCTGAATGCTCCAGAAGAAACTGAAAACGTAGTTCTCTACTCTCGATTCACTTAATTGATATTTTGATATGGGTAAGCTACCACAGTTAAGCTGCGTATATTCCAAAGAAATTGTGAAACGTTTGTAAAAAAGCAAATTGTTTGACGTTTTGAATCGCAACTTCGTTTTCTGATTATTGTTCTCCTGTAAAAACGCTTATCATACATAATTATGGTTAAAAATGAAATAAAATATAAATTAGATTGTAATTGGAGTATCGAATTAATATTGTAGTATTATTACATTTGTTGTTAGTAACATAACATTGTAGTAACAGAAGTAGACTGGAAAAGAGAAGCAATCAAATTGGACGTCATTCGTCTAATATTCTTCTGCGTTTCATCTGAACGAGTTAAGATTTATCTCTCATTCTTCCGATTCCGTTGATCTTCCGGGGATTGAACCAGAGATTTCTTCTGGTGTTTCGTGGATTTAAAGATATTTTCTCGCTGTTAACTTTATTACCCGGTAAATATAGTGGTACCCGGTATAATATATGATGCTGAAGAGGATAGTACAGTGAGTTCCAAATTATCGATTTTCGGAATCCATTAAAAACGCTTCTAGCGAGTGATTTTGTGTAGCGTAATTCGCAAACAACGGCCCTCGAAGACCCCCGGCGGCAACTAACCTCCCCCGTCGGTCACCGACGGCAACCAACAGCAACCGAAGACAACCGACGGCAACCGAATGCGACCGACGGCAACCGAATCGACAATTGATCACCCTTCGCTCGGAGGCCTCAGCGGCATCCGTCGCAAGCGCCCTCCCGATGTTACTCCCAGCGCTCGCCGTTTTCCGCGGGAGGCAGCGCTCTAGCGGGGCAGCCCGGCGCGTCGCCGGCGGCAGCGGGCAGCGCGGGCGGCGCACTCGGCGGCGAGGGCGGCGGCGGCGAGGGCGAGGCCGGCGGCCAGCAGCACGAAGGCGGCGCGCAGGTCGTCCGGGCGCAGCGCGCGCGGCGGCGGAGAGCCCTGCTCGGGCGGCTCCAGCTCCCCGCGCGCCGTCGCCAGCCACTCGTCCCCGCGCACCCAGTGCTCCGCCAGCCCGGCCGACGCCGTCCGGCCTGCCGCACGCACGCGCGCAGCCTTAGCATGCCAATGCCACTTCATACACAACCGCTTATCACGGAACGCAAATACACAAGTCTCCCAAGAATCCGGATCTGCAGTAAAAAACGGGTGTTCCTATTTAACTTTTTAATGGTTCCATAACCTCAGCCTTGGGGGTATGGGTAGGGGGACATTGTTATCATTTGATGGGCCCTGCTTTCATTACCCACTTTTCTTAATCCGAGATATTCCCAAAATTAGTTTCAAATGGAACACCAGGTATATGAATAAGTAAAATATAGGATATACTACGAAAAATGTTCTTCGATGTAGTAGGAAAAGGATGTTTGGCAATTCTTATTTGTAAATGCCGCCGCTGCAGTGGGTGGCTCACCGAGCAGCTGGTCGACGCGCGGCAGCAGCGGCCAGCCGCGGCGGGCGTCGTACACCACGTACGAGGGCACGGGGCACTCGCGCGCCACGTGCAGCGCCGGCGACTGGCCCCGCGAGCGCGCCGTCCAGCGCGCGTTGAACGAGTTCATGAGCGACACGAAGCCGCGCGCGTCCGCCAGCCACTCGTCGCCGTTCTTCGCCTGCATGCGCGCCAGCAGCTGCGACGCCGCGTCTGCCGCATGCGCGTAGGCCCGTAACTGTAGTGCATGCTTTTTCGCGGGAGATGGCGGTGAACTTCCCCCGCTGGATTGTGAACCCTGACGCCGATTTACTCGTCGAAGTGCGGGGTTTTCCCCAACCACGTATCTCCCACCAGCAGGACACCGCCTCAGCCGGGACAATCTCTAAGCTCCCGACATGTGTGGTAGTGTAGTGCATGTAATTGCAAGTAAGGGGTGCGGATAGGACGCGAAGAGGAAGAAAGGTCGCACGCAGTTCGATCACGTCGTGGCCCGTTTGTTATGCTACTGCTCCGGCATTCGCCAGGTTTGGATCGGAGAAACCACGGAAAATTACCGATCCGAGCATCCGGCCGCTAGAATTCTTTTTCAGACAGCGGCTGGGTTCAACAAAGTTATGGAACTTGTGTCGAAAATCCTGCCACTGACGGGGAACCGTAGGACCTCCCGGTCAGAGGCACTGCACTAACAATTGAAGCCCTGAACAAACAAATTTGGAACCGTTTATTTTTATTTAACCTTCGTACCATACACGAGGTCTTTTTGAACCCATCATCATTAATTTGTTAATATTTTCCTGAATACTTGCGGAATAATTTCAGTCTTCTAAATATTCCATCGTGCACTTATTAAACAGCTATCAAACCATTTTCACATAATTTACAAATTTTATTACAGACCTATCATTTTGAAACGTTTTGTTCGGATAGAGCTAAATCTGAACACACTTAATACACTCATGGCACATACGCCATTTTAGTTTTTCAAAATCTACACAAAGGTATTTCTTAAAATATTGTTCACGTCGTTAATATTTACATTACGAGCAGTTTTTATACATTAATTCATTTCTGCACAAAGTGCGTGAAATGACTTCTAACGAAATTTCTGGAAAACTCAAAACTTTTCTTTGAAAATGAGCCAAAAATTGCGCATTTTCTAAAACGCTCAAACCACATTTTTTCAAGAACGGCATCAAAATTTTATAATAAAAATGTACAAATAGAGCAATTTTTTTGCTCTTCTGTAATATTCTTAAGGACATGTTTCGTTTTCGTTCTTTGGGGAACGAATAATTGAAGGAAAAGAAGTCGTTTTCGCGCCGTGAGGTAGCAGATGGGAAGAAGGTGGTGCAATATCGAAACGCTAGCCTACATTAAAGAGATTAAAAAACTAACTAGTTTCCGAAAGTCTGTGCCATTCTGTAGCACTACTAGTTTGAAACGTGATCATCGTCCATTCGTGCCCAAAGCGTAACAGCAGGAGAACATTTTAAATTGAATAGAACAGAAATTACGTTGTAATGTAAAATGATTTTAACTACTTTACACAGTGTAAAGGTTCTTATTGACCGATTTTTAAAATATAAAAATATTCTATATAAATGAAAACTAATGTTCCACAACTCAGGAAGTATAACTATAGGAAGAATTGCTCGATATAAACTGATACGCGTTAAAACCTCCGTTCGTTTACTTTATAAAAAGAGACTAATATATCTATGTCTTTCCATAATTATTGTAAAGTGTTTGTTAGTCTCATACTTCTAATAAGAAGATGAAAATACACAAATAAGGTAATCAAGAATCAAAAGCTGAGAACATATAGGGTAATCAAGAAGAAAGAGTGAAGGATGTAAATGAGTTTAACTTCTAAAGATCGCGTGAATGTTCGAGTTTTCAATCGAGAGAACTTGAGAGTACTTCGGAAAGTTTCTCTGGCGAACTAGAGAATACACAAGTTTTTATTCATGCGGTTAAAGAGCACTGTTTTACATCTAAGCAGCTATGAGCGAGCCTTAGCGAAAAGGTACGACATTAAGAGAATTGGTAGTCCAAAATTCATTAAACATATACAAGTAAAATACGCTATCGATATTTTTTCGTTGTACTTTGATTTTATGTATTTCTGTCATTTGATTGGTTTGTTAGGGTGGATTATTCCTTTGTAATGTATGTAGGTATCTCTTCCTTTTGTCTCTTTTTCTATAATATTTGAAGAAGGTCGCAAGACGTATGCAAGAGCCTATTGTTACATACGCGATCAACTACCAAAAAACTGTTTCACGTAGTTGACATGAGATTGAATTCGTTGAGAAGAAGCATTAAAAAACTCACTCATTTCACAGTATGTGCAATGATATTTTATCATATCGATATTATACCATTTTTAATACAAAACTCGTATAACAGTACATCACTAGGAGATTTTTCAACCAAACTTGGTAAACATCGTAGTCTTGAAAATCTATAGGAAGGAATATTTTCTTAACACCTCTAGAGATGGGGGCGTGGTGGAGATAACACGTAAACATAAGAACATCAGTATGCAATCCCCAAGCGTCTCACTGCTACTCCTAGCAATTATTATTGTAGCAATCCACAAGCGGGTGTGTGGATGGGGCGAGTAAGGACTGTCTAATAAATGACGGCGATAAAAAGCCGGCCAATGATAGATAATAAAACAGTAATAATATAACCTGCATAGTACAGAAAATAATTGTGATTGCGTACCATTGCCCTCACTTTTGAAGTATTTCTGGACGCCCGTTCCCCCGTAAACGGGAAGGCCCGACGCCAACAGTTGCTCCAATGTGTCCAGCTCATTTCGACGAGGCGGCGCTGCCAGCTGACCCGTGAAGGCTCCCTTAAAAAGATGAAGAAACACATTGATGAGACCACTTAAAGAAGTTTTCATTTCTAGAAAACATGCAAATATTCAATGGCTTTGAGGTTAAACACGTAACACCATGAAGTATGATGATAAACAGCAATGCCTTATTGTCTAATGCCATATCTCTTTAAATTGTATTATTTTATATTTATTAATTGTACTGATATGTTATCAACATTTGTTTTGAATTACTAAGAAATAATATTTCTCCAGAATGTATGCGTTTTTTCTTTGAAATGCATTTTATTCAACTTTTTCAAATTTCTTAATTGATTATTACCACTGGTAAACATCAAACGATTTTAAACTGCGTTTAAAAAAACGATGATTTGTTTATGTATTCATGTTTTGCTAAATTTTACTTTATAATATTTCATTGTAATTACAATTGTTCCCTTATTAACAAAGGTATATAGGCAGTACTGCAGAAATTGTTTGAATTCTTCGAAAGGATGTGAGATTCAACAAGACTGTTTGCGTCATCTCTAAAAACTTGTAGTACTAATCATTAAAGCACAGTATTGAATTGCCAGACAACATGAATGTTGAGAGAAATGAAGCTCCGATATGAAATAAAATTTAAATTTATTTCTCTAAAAACATATTAAATCTTTATTTTAAATTTCTGTAAAAACATATTAAACCTGAAATTATAATATCCACCATATACCTATTTTCAAATAACTATGGTGGCCCATGGTTTAAAACAAAAAAACAAACTCCAAGGGCGCATAGGTGTATCGAAGATGTACGGTGTCGCCAATGAACATGCGATGGAAAATATGACGCAAGGAAGCTACACTTGGCTAATTTTCTCATCGCGCCTCTGATTGACATTTATGAACTTCCAAAAGACGACTGCGTGGCAAGGACATAAACCATTATTTGTTGTTTATTGTTCATCTTAGATTGCTCCAGAAGGTGCTTCGTTATTGCATACATTCATGGCCGTCAAATCGAGAAATTTCTTTAGTGGGCATGTTGTTAAGTATCAATGATTTTGTGTACTGGCAAGACATCAGCTTAGGATGGGTTGCCTATCAGGCAGGGGCCGAATGCCAAAAATTGGTCCTATATAGCTTCGTTATTTGCGATCTTCCTAGTTGTTCATTTTAAAACTAATGGCGCAACATTAGCTCATTCTTTCTTGCACTATTTCTAAATTTTCAATTTTCAAAAATTAGACACTTCAACGGAAACGAGATCTGCGTCACAATTTTAAACGTCCCTTGGGCTATGCATGGAAAACAATTGCAGTGTTTTTTGAGAAAATGTCCTTTAATAATTTTTTATTAACTTCAAGCAGAAATTACACAAAAAATACGTTTTTTTCAAAAAATTGCACAAGATATTTTCTAAAAATCTAAATTTTTAGAACATTTTAATTATTGAATTAATTTGGAAAATATGGATAGTTCATCAAAAATAAGACTACTACCACTTTTCAACGTTCTTTGACACATAAAAGGAGAAAATTTAAAGACAAAATTGGCGACGTTTTGAGGGAAGGAAATGTTTAAAAATTGCTTGAATTTTTTGAAGCAAAATTACGTGAAAACTACTTATAATTTCAAAAAAACTGTGCATGACCTTATTTCATGATCAAACAATTAATAACAGATATAATAAAAAAAATATTTTTACTTAATATTATAATTGTAGGAAGGTGGAAAGAATATAAACTTTTGAAATTTTCGAAAAATTCGGGATTTCAACAATCATTACAACTGCACCATTGAAACATTCTTTATGCATTCCTAAGACAAAGTTTAATAAGAATTTGAAGCTATTTTTTTAAAACTTGAAAATGTTTTTGAAGCTGCATGTAAAGTACTCTCAAAATGTAAATACCCGTCTCATACTCAGAGGGCATTGTGTTTCTTTAAACAGACTGAGGATTTCATTTTCGAAGAAAATCAGTGGAACTGTTAAGCAGAAACTTCGACCACAGACGAACGGACAGACGGACGTTTTGCCGTCAATCAATTTTTTGGTATCACGGACCCACAAAATATGGATCATGATCACACAACGAGTTGAAGTTAGGAACGAAGAGTAGAGGAAGTAATTCATTACATTAATTGGAAGATGTATTTTCTAGTTTTTTAACTAGTACCCGGCAATAAGTGCTTTTCTGTCGAAAATTCATGGTTTTCCGGCGCTTGATTACAATACTTTCTAAATTCCGTGGTGGTAGCAGATATCTTGTGGTAATCCATTATATGGTAAAGGAAATAATCTCCACAAAAGTTTTAATAATTTTTATTAATAATTTTCCAGAGTTAACTTTCGAGAAAACACTTTTCCCATCCTCTACCCTTTCTTCTCTTCTATCCCCCCTTTCCCTCAATTGGTAGACTTCGTCTTCTCCTATTCCAAAAGATGACTACCACCTAGATGTAACCAGCATGTTTTGCTGTTTTCATATTTTTTGACTATGTTGTGAACATTCATGGGAGGTCCACGTTGCTTGGGCAGTAAGTATTTTCAATTTGTGTTTATATGATACTATTTGTTTGTTTGTTTTTTCACTAAATTCACTGTACCCCCTTTTTTGTGTTCAACTTGTGTTAATGTTTTCATTTCTCCTCCTTGCTAGAGATACACTGAGGATGGGAAAAGTGTTTTCCCGAAAGTTAACTTTGGAAAATTATTAATAAAATTTTTTTAAATAAAACTTTTGTGAAGATTATTTCCTTTACCATGCAATACTTTCTCTTCGATGTAAGGGCGTCAAAGTAAAAGAAATGATCCTCGATCTCCCTACGTGCCCAAGAACGTTTGTAACGTTTAATCTGCACGACCTGTATGATTTCTTGGTTAAATGCGGAGTTCTCTTCGGTTGCTCTACCTGGAATGCGCTCAGCACGACAATGCTGAGCAGCGCCCACAGCAGCAGGAAGGCGCGCTGCGCGGGGCCGCGCGGCCGCGGGGTCAGGTCTCCGCTCATGAAGCAGCGCAGCACCTGTTGCACGTCGAAACGTGTGGAAGTAGAATTTATGTTTATTGTATTTAAATGATAAAGGCCTACCTCCAAAATAAATTCCTTTGTTATGTATTCATATGTAAAATGTGTGCTCGGTTTTTTACGGGATCATGTATAATTCTGGATGAAATTGTATTACGTGGTTAATCTTCTTTACCAAGTCAAAAAAAAAACAAAAATCAAAATGTTGTTACTCGTCCTGAGTGACAAAAGCAGCTGACACAAATAATCATATTTAAAAATAATTTTAAAACGCTCTTTACAAATTCGTTTTTTTTCTCATTTGCGTGGTTGACAGACTGCAAATTAGTGTACATTTTTTTGACGCGAAATACAGATAAGTTAATAACATGCGAATTTTTTAGGTATATTGCAAAATTGCGTAAGAAAGACAAAAGTATCGTCTTCAATACCAACATAATCGTGAAATTTTATCAAAATTACATGTACACTATAGGTTCAGTAATTCACATACTTTCACATCCTTTACATAATTTGTGATGTCAATTGTTACCTCAGTCATAAACTCTTCGTTCAACATTCATGTTATACCCCTGTATTCACTGATTTACTCATCTATTCACACATTTTATTACTCATTTTTATAATCAGTTTACACGTTTACTCACTTTCATAACCTCTCATTCCAGAATTAATTCTCATATATCTCATACATTTACTAGCTTCAGTGATTTCCAAAGCTTTTGGCGCAGTACGGCTGTGTGGCGAGAAAGTACGTGAGTGTGCCACAAAAATTCAATAAGCAAAATGTGAATATTTTGAGATCCTAAGACAACAAATTTGTACTTCAAATTGGATAATTACAATATGCCACCAATAATTATATATTTTTTTTAAAAAAAAATTGGAAATGTGAAATTGTATATTTTTGACATTAGTTTAATACAGGAAGAAGGTGGAGACGAAAACATCTGTAATACGCCTTCCATAGAATAATGCCCTAACGTTTATGTCTATTTTTAATGAAATAAAATGCTGAAAATATTTATTTGCGTAGTACATACGATGTAGAAAACCGAAGTAAGACAGTATTGTATCAGTATGTTACTAGGATTATCTATCTTCGACATCGCCGTCTCTACGGAACAGTACGCCGCCAGTCCAAAATGAGAACCACAGAATCCTTACTAATCCTTTTCCCTTATTTACCCGCTGAGAGAGCTCGCGAAAAACATCGTGGTCTCTGGACCAGGAGTTCTTTGTTCGAATGCCAACGCTTGGGGAGTTTTGATAGATGGCTCATTATTCAGTCTCTGTCTGGAGGAAAATTCGGTCGGCTGCACTGATCGACAGCTTTCTGTGGTTTCTTCAAGTAATTCCATGCGAATGCCAGTGTAGACGCTTCATAGTGGGCTACAAACTGTACGCAATCTTTCCTTTCTTATCCTTGTCCCTGTCTCTCCCCTTGTCCCACAAGCATTTCTCCTTGCACTGTCTTCGCTACCATATATGTCGAGAGATCAGTCGGAGGGCCTTGAATTTGTTCCGACCAGGGCGGTGCCCCTCGTAGGAAGGGGAAGGGGAACCCCGGAAGTCGACGTGTTCTGCGCTGGATATCATGTTCCAGCGGGAAAGGAAAATCGCCACCTCGCAGGATATAGAATGCAAAATACTCACGAAGTGATCCAAGTAGTTCACGCACCCGAATTCAAAACCCACCACTGCATTTATTTTTTGTATGAGCAGGAAAGCATTCTTGATGTAGATTCGATCGCAGCCTCACACGTAAACTTTCTAGCGGACCATTGAAATCCTCCTCTCCGTGACCTTGATTTCCGGCGATAGGTCGTTCGCGCTAATTCGACCGCAGTGAGGAGGCAGGTTGAAGGCTCTGCGCCTCCCGGTTCTTGAACCGCTTTTCTCCCAGAGAGTCTCCTGCCTTCGACTTGGGAGGGCCCGATACTCATGTGAAACTGAGGAGAGTGTTCTGTTGGTACATTTTGAGTGGCACACAACGTCTGTTCCGGTACCAACCTAATATCTCCGAGTTGACGGGGAGGCCCTATACCCATGCTTAATTGGGGAGTCGCTCTAGAACCTCTGGGTACACGTGATGCGTTCTGATATGTCCGGTAGCAGGGCACTCATTTGCCTACCCAGACGCCCGCTCACTCTCACTCTCTCCCACTCTCCCTCTCTCTCCCCCTCTCTCTCACACTTTCTCACTCTTTCCCACTCTCTCACTCTCTCTCACTCACTCTCTCTCACTCACTCTCTCTCGCTCACTCTCTCTCGCTCACTCTCTCTCACTCTCTCTCACTCTCTCCCACTCACTCTCTCTCTCTCTCTCTCACTGTCTCTTTGTGTGGTGACCTGGAAGGCGGCCTCGTCGGCGGGCGCGCGCGCCAGCAGCGCCCAGGCGCCGGCGCCCAGCGGCCACGCCGCCAGCAGCGCGCCCCACACGGCGTGGCTGGCCGGGCTGCGCAGCGGCGGCGCGGGCGGCGCGCGCCGCACCACGGCGCACAGGTCGTCCTTGATGAGCGGGTAGGTGAAGCGCGCCCAGCGCAGCACGCGCACCTTCATGAAGCGCGAGTTGCCAGCCAGGTCGGCGGCGCCGCGCAGCACGTCCCCCAGCGACCCCGTCGCGTTGCCGAACCGCTCGTCCAGCAGACCGTACCTACGGTTAGTTGCTATACATAGCTAGATAAATAGATAGATAGATAGATAGATAGATAGATAGATAGATAGATAGATAGATAGATAGATAGATAGATAGATAGATAGATAGATAGATAGATAGATAGATAGATAGATAGATAGATAGATAGATAGATAGATAGATAGATAGATAGATAGATAGATAGATAGATAGATAGATAGATAGATAGATAGATAGATAGATAGATAGATAGATAGATAGATAGATAGATAGATAGATAGATAGATAGATAGATAGATAGATAGATAGATAGATAGATAGATAGATAGATAGATAGATAGATAGATAGATAGATAGATAGATAGATAGATAGATAGATAGATAGATAGATAGATAGATAGATAGATAGATAGATAGATAGATAGATAGATAGATAGATAGATAGATAGATAGATAGATAGATAGATAGATAGATAGATAGATAGATAGATAGATAGATAGATAGATAGATAGATAGATAGATAGATAGATAGATAGATAGATAGATAGATAGATAGATAGATAGATAGATAGATAGATAGATTTCTGCGGGTAGGTTTATGCAACCTGGTGCCAGAACAGTTCAATTTACATATTATTAGGAATACTAATACAATGTAGGATTGTGGGAATGTTGACAGTATTAAAGGGTGAAATAATTGAACTAATCTTTGTCAACATACGAAGGTTGAGGCACAAGTCATGACAACTATATAAGGAAATGTTTTGCAGTATACAATTTATTTGTTGCGTGAAAGAAATGTTGTACTACAGTGTGTTCACACCAAGAGATGGTTCTATGAGTGTCTCTATTAGCACAGAGAGCAATGTGAAATCAGTTGACTATCAATTGCCGTGTGAGATGAATGTTAAACTTTGCGAGCAGAGTACTGGTCGTCTCCTCTGTCTCCGGATTATAGTGGAGGCCATCGTCGTTGCGAACTTCGGAAACTCCGTGCCCTTTAGAGTGGCCCGTGACACAGGCGAGCGCTCGCTTGATAGCAGATCGGGAGTAGCCGTTAGCTCTAAAGGTCTGTTCAAGCTTCTCGAGTTCCTCAGGGAGAGCGCGCTCGTCACATACCTTCAGGGCTCTTGTGAACAGAGTCTTTCGCAAGTTCGCAACGACGATGGCCTCCACTCTAATCCGCAGACAGAGGAGACGACCAGTACTCGTTTAGCCGTGCTTCCGTACGTCCGCACCGTCACGGACCGCGTAGGGAAACTACTACGTAAGAACAACATCCGGACAGTTTTCACGGCTCCCGACAAACTGCACAAGACACTGGTACGCATTAAAGATGCTTTACCACCTCTCCAGGCGGCAGGCGTTTACGAAGTTCCCTGCAGCTGTGGCAGAACGTATGTCGGTGAGACCGGGCGTACAGTGTCTAAACGACTTAGGGAACACATTAGTTATTACAACAACAACCAAACTCACCGGTCGGCCATAGCACTCCACTCCGAGGTCACAGGGCATGCTATTGATTTCGATAAGACCCGGCTCCTGCACAGGGAAAACCGATACTGGCCTAGACGTGTAAAAGAGGCAATAGAAATTAGTAGACGGCCGCACAACATCAACGCGGATGCAGGCCTTAATCTAAACCACGCCTGGAAGTATATTCTTCCACCGATGCCTGACGGCGCGGGGACTGTTCCCCACCGTCCGATCTCTAGGACGGCGGGTGCGAGGCCCGGGTTGGCCCAGACCGCGAGCCAATCAGAGGGACCTCTCCGCTAATCACGGCGCTCTTGCGTTACCCGTCCCCTAAGTTGATTAAGATATAACACCGGAGGCGGAGCTTTACTGTGTCACTACCCTGAAGAAGCCTGCGACATGACAGGCGAAACGTCGGCCTATCTGCCAACGACGCGGCGTCACCCGGACAGCCTAGAAGTAATGGACTCGAGCCGCGGAAGCCTACGTGTACAAGAACAACAGTGCCCGAGGCGGGACACGAACCCGCAATCCTTCAGTTCCAGATTGTTACGACGCTACTGCCATGACGACCTCGGCCATCCGGACGACAAAATAAATCTTTGTTCAATTGTTTCCGCCCTTCAAGGGCAGGTGGCGTGACTCACCCGCCCGGCGCCGCGACGACGTAGCGCGGGGTGGCGCCCATGTAGCGCGCCAGCAGGCGCGTGAGGCGCGCGTCGAAGCCCTCGAAGCGGCCGCCAGGCAGCGCGCGCGACCGCGGCGGCGCGTGGAACATGGACACGCGCAGCTCGGCCCCGCGCAGGTGGCGCAGCTCCGGCGGCCCCTCGCCCCCGACCACGCCCCCGCCGCGGCGCGCAGTCGCGCTCGCGCGCCACCGCGCGGGCGGCGGCGCGGCCTCCAGCACTCGCCTGCGCAGAAAGCGGCTGCGCAACCGAGCTTTGCTTTCTCGCTACCGCGTACGCAGTAAAGAGAAACGTGTAACGCTGCGCAAGAAAAATGGCAATTTTCGTAACGTATTATGGGGCCCTGATAACGAATAGTGCATAAATTCAGTTGATAAATTTAGAAAAAAATCCTCTAAGACTGGGTTAGCCAGAATTCATGTTTTGTGGGTCTTTGGTACCAAAAAATCGAATGACCGCAAAATGTCTGTCCGTCCGTCTGCCCGTCCGTCCGTCTGTCCGCCCCTCTGTCCGTCCATCTGTCCGTCCGTTCATAAGTTCGTCCGTCCGTCTGTTTGCCCTTCTGTCCCAGTCTGTTCCTGTCTGTCAATGTCTGTCACTGTCTGTCTCTGTTTGTCTCTGCCTGTGTCTGTCCTTCTGTCCATCTGTCCGTCTGTCTGTCCGTCTGTCCGTCCGTCCGTGAACAACGCTAGTGGCTAAATCTTTCAGCCGATTTTCTCCAAACTTTATATTCCCCAATTGAACTGGCTGATATCACGGCTCCTTGATTTTCAAACTAATATTTAAATTTAGCAGGGGGAATTGAAGCCCCTGGGACATTCTGAATTTTTTCAAAAAAAAGGCTCCATCGTTTTTTATTAAATTTTGTTGTTGGATAGTGTTAAAGACATTTAATAGAATGGTGCAGGTCACATTTTCGTTGAAACCTCATTTTTTAAAATTGCAAAAATTCAAAATTTCGTTGGCATCTTCCTACTACTAAAATTATGTAGCTAGGGATTTTGTCCTTTACGAAAATCTGTTCCTCAAAGATAGATTTTGAAATAAGGTCATGAACGATGTCTCAAAAATGTGAGTACTTTTCGGTAATTCTGCGTGATGGTACTTGCTGTTATAGCACCACTAGCTTTTATTCACACTCAAAAGCCGGGTGTCGGCTACTTAACATTTACCATCAACGTAAGTCAAAACACGATCCGAAGGAGCGTGGAGTAGGTTCTATGATTGACTTATTAGTGTTTCCGGGCGCGTCAACTGGAAGGTCATTAGTGTAATTGTAAACGTAAGCTAAATTCATTAGCCCCGAAAGTGTGGGGCGCGTTTTTACCGCGTGAGATGGCGGTGAACTCCCTCGCTGGAGGGCGAGATCCAGCGCCGACGTACACGACGACTTGTGGGGGGGGGGGTTCTCCGATTAGGTATCTTTCTAGAGGAGCTCCGCCCCAGCCGGGACAAGCTCTAATTTCCTGCTCTCCCGGCATGTGGGGTAGTGTAGTGCATAAAAGTGTCTGTTTGAATAAGCGGTGAGGATACCTCAGGGGAGAAGGAAAGATCGCGCGCGGTTCGTGGCTCGTTTGTTAGGATACAGCTCCGGCATTCGCCTGGGGAGTAGGTTCGACCAAGTACGCGAACGCCAGGGTTTTGGTTTCAATGGCACATAATTTCGTAGAAAGTGTATTTTTTCGACTTCTCAACCTGAATATCACCGTAACTTTACGTGTATTCGGAAGTGCTGTTGTAGACTCTAGATATCATTAGCGGGTGCATGCAATTCTGGTGGCCGGATGGCGGGCTAAAGTTCTGGTGGCCTGAACTGAATTGCAGAGTCGTGAGCGATACAGTGTTCACATAATTGACACCTCAATTTCGTTAGTTCAAAAACTTACGTTTTTATTCGTTTGTATTTGAAAGTAGATTTTTCTTCGGCAATACTAAGAACTATTCTCAGTGCCGCACTATAAGTATCACCTTCTGAGCGTTATAAAAGGAGAGAAATCGTCAATAAATTGTTGTGTAGGAGCGAAGCGATTCTCAGCTAAATGACATTAGAAACATTTGTTCATTTAAATGAAACGACGACTAGAGTGAATTTTGATTCACTTGAAATTACTTCATTTATATCACATCTAAATCTTAATATTCTTACATTTCTTGGATTTAGAAGGTAATAGTGTGTTAAAGGTCTGGATTTCGGCAAAATTGTCTACTTATTTCGGAAATAAAATTCGTCATTAAAATTAAAATCGTCAACAAGCTCGATAGCGCAGCAATGTGGAACAGCTGCATCTCAAGTACGCGTTATAGCAAGGCCTGGAGTTCGAATTTTTCATATGGCGTGCTTTTTGTGTTGTCTGGGGTTCGATCGCTAGTACGTTACACTAACTGCCAGATCATGAACCTATGGATTATCCGCTGGGACAAATACCTTGCTTTGATAGACCGCGCAGTTGTTACCTCTGACAGTGAGGTGATGGAGAATCCTGTCCCAAAGGAAAAATCTGGGACATTGAACAGAGAAGAGGGTGTCGGGATGTGCTGGTAGAGGAGAGGGTCATTAACAGTTTAAAGAGTGTCCGAAAAAAGAAGCTAATCAAATACACCCCCTAGGTAGAAGCACCCAGATCGACCTACTTGAACAGCATTTGTAATTCAGGAGCGAGATGGGTTCAGGTAATACCTGTAGGTTTGAGGATAAATAGTACGAACTCTCTATAGGAAAGGGCAACATAGCTGTAATAGATCTTGTATAGTGTGTGATTACTTGCAGATTGAATATATTCTGCGATTATTACTTTCAGATTTCTTAGCTTCTCATATTAAACAGTTACGCATTCTTTACATAACAGCCAAAAAATCACGAAAGTATTAAGTATGATTTTGCACACACACTCTATGTGCACTACATGTATACAAAATAAAAATCCTCTGTAAAATCCAATTCTCTCACACTAGTCTTTGTGAAAAAAATGTGAACCACCTCTATTACTCCGGATCGAAATTTTGTGGTTATCAAATGTTATCAACAACGCGTGTTGCTATAATTTGTTACTTCGACTCCGAAAGTCTTTCCCGTGCAGTACCTTTGGGCGGCGGGGGCGTGGGGGCAGAGGAGCAGCGTGCGAGGCGCCTCCAGGGCCCAGGCGTCGGGGGCATCGGCGGGGGGGCAGGGCCCGGCGTCCACCCGCGACCGCCCCAGCAGCACCCACATCCGCGGCGACCACGCAGGCTCCCGCACCAGCGCCGCCAGCAGCGACGCCCAACTGCTCAACACACGGCGGAATTGGAAATGGAGAGAAGTTGTAAATTGATCGAAATTGATTGATTGATTAATCAATTTCGTGTTTTCGTGCATCGGCTGGTGAAGTCATTAGTCCCGCAAGTGTATTGGATGTGTTTTCTTCGGGAGGTGGAGTGATATTTCTCCGCTTGGATGGCGAAAACTGGCGGCGACATACGTGTCGGATACTGGGGTTTTCTCCAACCAGGAACTACCGGGACAAGCTTTAGAGGAGACTACTCCACCGGGACAAGCTCTAAGCTCCCGATTGTTCTTCTCACATGTGTGGTAGTGTAGTACATGAGTGTGTGTGTGTGTGTAAGTAAGGGATGAGGATAAGACAAAGAAGGGGAAGGAAAGATCGCGCTACCGGTGACACATTTGTTTGGGCACTGCTCCGACATTTGCCTGATATTGATAGGAAGAACCATGGAAAACACCGATTAGGGTAGCAGGCCGGTGGGATTCTTCTCCAGGCGGCGACCTAGCTATCTAGCTAGTGTCGAATTCCGCCCCCGTCGAGACTCGAGCCCCAGAATCTCCCGGTCAGAGTCGTTGCAGAAAAAAATATTGTCTCTAAGCTAACTCAGCCAGCCAAAAAAGAGGAGACCACGAAGGGTAATGCACACTCAAGTGGTCCCAACAGTGCGCGTCGAGGCGGGCGCAACAACGCGTGTGTATCCGGGGCTACCTGGGCTGAGAGGGGGCCCCGGCCTGCGGCAGCAGCAGCGCCGCGTGTGGCGCCGTCGATTCCGTGGCGGCCGACAACAGCAACGGCGCCGCCTCCTGGCCCGCAGCCTCGCTGCCATGCAGCCGCCGTAGCAGAGGCGCCTCCGCACCACCGCCCTGCAGCATGGCGTCGGTGGGGCTCCGTTTCTTCAACCGCGCTCCCAGAATAAATGTTACAATCTTTTAAGTCGTGTTAAGAGGTTGAAAATGATCACTTTTTGCCAATGAACATATAACGGTGAAAGTTCTTATAACGGAGTTATATACGTGTATCATATGGCATTCCCCCTGATTATTGGGATTCGCCGGTTTCTCAGATCTTCAGCAGGGATATAAAATTTCCTTGCATGCGTCAGAAGGTGACCTGCCAGCATCTGAACATACAAGGTTGTCCAACACTCAGGGGCAAATACCATATCTATAAATGCGAATATTTCTGTTATACGAAATTTCTAATTACACGTAAACTGGGTAAACGTGAATATTTTCGACCCATCTATATGCCTTAGAAGTTTTTCACATTCTAGGACATTTTGTATAAATAACACGCGAGGAAATGATAGTTATGTAAGATTTAATAATTGGCACGTAATACTATGTATTAAAATAAACAGTTGCAGAATTTAGCTCAGTTTAAGCTACAGTGAATTGAGTCTTACTAAATAGTAAATATTGAGAAAATGTAGATTCACGCGTTAGCGATTTTAATAGATAACTAATTACTAAACCCACGCGGGTATTTACTGAAAGGGTCCGTAATATTGTGAATTCGAAGGACAGCCATTACCTGTACCAAAAGTGCTCTCCCGGGTCCCAAGAGATTCCACACATATTGCGCCATCTCTGCCGCCTCCATCTCCAGCAGCTGCAGTTCCTCCACTCCTTTAGACAACAGGTTTGCCCCCGCGCCCACGGCGAGCGCCACAAGCAGCCACATAGTGCTTCCTGCACCGTAGGATAAGGCCGTGGAAAAGAGCACTTGCACTGACAACTACTTTCAAACTTACTGCGCAATGCGAGGAATTTAACATTCCGCAACGTTTTAAAGGATATCTCCAGATACGAATGATAAAAAGCTCCCTGAAACCAAATGAGATATGAGTAATTACTCTATAACTCTGACAAAAATAAGATTTTTGTCAGATTTCTTGGCTTCCATCACCCAACCTCTCTTTAATTTTTTTGATAGTATAAATTATTTTATTATTTTTCATATTTTTCAATGAGATGAAAAAATAGTGTTAAATTGACGAAAAAAATTAAAATTAAAAATACACGTTATTGGCTGCAGAAGGGTGAGGGTGGTCGGACGGAGGATAAGCAACCTTCCAAAAATCGTATTTTTATGTTAGAGTTATAATGTAACTACTTTTATATCATTTGTTTTTAAGGATCTTTTTACCTTCTTAACCGGGAGTACTCTTTACAAAGTGACTGTGAACAACATCGTTAACACAAGCGTTGCCGTCCGAGAGGTTTTGAGCCCCAATGGTGGAGGATTATCAACATTAGCTGTATGCCTAGTTCGATTTCATTCTGAAGGAGAATTCTAGGGGCCGGCTGCTCTGATAGTTTTACAGGTGAATGCCGGACAATACCCAAGCCAACAGGCCATAAACCGAGTGGATCTTTTTCAACATCCTTGACCCCTGATCCGCACTTGCACTGACACCTACACATGCACTGGACTACCACTCGTGTCGGAAGATCGATCGGGTCTTGTTTGTTCCGGTAGTAACAGTGTCCTTCTGAGGGGATACCTGGGGTGGGAAACCTCTCAATCTCTAGGTTGGCGCCGGTTCCCTCTAGTGATTTCATACCGACCCCTGCCAGGTTACAACATGCAATATACTGGCGGGACAAATCACTATTGTAGTTGACGTGCCCGGAAACACTAAACACTCTTTCACTCCAAGGATTAAACTGAAATGATTATAAGTCTGCTAGTCCATATTTAGAACTCAAATATAGAAAATCTATATGTACGTAATAAGATTATACGTTGTGGTGCAAATGTGTAAATAAAAATGATAAATAATTATTTTTTATCAATTTCATTCAGGTAAATCAGAAACAAACGAACCTTTTCCATGAAATGTGAAAAAATTCAAATAATTGTATTTTTAAAATTGTATTGTTCAAAACAAATTACACACATTATAATAGTGTTTTTATTCCCAATGTCTACGATTCCCGGTAGGGGAATCCAGAGGTGATTCTAATGGAGGCAGTTAATTCTTAGGCAGCTCAAAATCCTGTGCACAGCATATCTCTTAGTAGTTACGGAGACACAAGTTGGTTGACATTTATGGTTTTAGGAAGATTATGCCAAAGTAGGTACTATCCAACCACGTTGAGAAGGTGGTGTAAATAATTGTACCAAACATATATATGAGTTTCAACATACATTACTTAGGTTAATTTTAAATTATATCAAAGCGACACAGTTCATCTTACCTTATGTACTGGTTGTACAGTTTTCTGCAGGATATATGTACTTAAATTCGTTTTGCTTATGTGACAGGTTCCCCTTCATCGCATAAAATAACCAAAAACAAAAAAATTGCAAACAATGGAACCGCAAAACGACAACCAAACTGAGATGGAGTATCTCAAGCTATGTTTATGAGTCGTAAATATATCTGCGGACGTCGCCTACGACACGTTTATCTGATGTCGCCTCTACCATCACCGCTACCTTATGTCTGACGTCGCCAGCCCCTCCATCATATGTCTTTGCAGCCGATGCCCTATGGAAGTATTAAGTCACCAGTACTTGCGTCCGACGCATCTTCAACGATCGACGGGTAAGTGCTTGTACAAAAACCCAAGGGCTGCCTAATGAACAAGGAAGATGATCCTCGCTTCTGACCTCCGCTGCCACTTTACGATTTGGTGGTTTCTTAATAAGTGCTTCGGACTCATTTGCAGTCCATGAAAGTAGAAAAGCAATCGGTTATGTCACTCAACTCGGTCTGAAGGGTGGCGCGTTCGGGTTCCGCCGTGGGCATGGTTGTTTGTCCCTTGTCTTTCATGTACGTGTGTCGTTGAGGAACGCCTTGCGAGTCTGCTGACCACAGACCGAGAACTCCGTAATTGTGTCAACGTCTAGTGTAAAAGTTCATATGTGTCACCGTAAGGGACATGGTGGGTAGCGCGGATAGTCGAAATTGCCACCCTGTGAAGCTGTAAAAAGCCCCAGGATGAAAACAAAGAAAAGGGAAAAAAGTATTGATGCAATTTACGGTGGATTACAGGCGTTTTTTTTCATGTAGACAACAAGATTGTGGGTACGAGAAAAGCCAATACCGCAACTTATCTAATTCTAAAAAACTTAGAAGTTTTAATTACAAATGTTCCTTGCTCAGAAGTATCGAACATGTGAAAATGTTCATCTGTTAAAACTTCTGCAATGAAATATAAAGAATAAAGCATTACCATGATTATTTTTTATCGAAATATTTGTTTATATGGATTCAACTCTGTGCATTTTACCTAATTTCTGAGTTTAATTAGTCATTTAGTTTAGAAAATCGTGCAGAGTAATTGATTAGATTTGACCGAATACCACATAATTCAGTTTTACCATAAAATTTAAACATTTATTACAAAATTTTAATTGAATTTTAACACTAAAAAATCAGACAACATTCAATAAATATGATTTCGTAAAAGAATATGAAGGAGATATTCTTTCTATTTTCAAGTTATTTCGTAGTGCAAAATTATTTCCAACACAGTCAGAGACAAAAATGTTTCCTTATGCATTCCTTATGCAAAAATGTACCATGCTACGGACTAACTAAAGCTGATGACATGACCGCAATTCAGTGCTCAGTAATCGACCTTTCCTCATATTTAATATATCACACTGGCAACAGGAAAAAAAATAAGAGTATGAGGATAATGCAGAGGAAGTCAGCTGGAAGCATATAAGTCGGTTCACTTCGCTATGGTGAGATGTGATCAGATTAATACGTCGGTTAAGAGACTTACCAATAGGTTAATTGTAACTTTTTCCATTAACATCCGGAGTATTGGAATTTTGTCTAGTGAAAATAAACAGCAAAACGTCACGTATAAATTATGGAATTATATCTTTCACTTTTAGCATATTTGTGTGATAAAGAACTCGAATAAGGCAAGTGTTTTGGAGTTATTCCGCTTATCAATGTTATGATTTGATTAACATAAAAACCACCACTATTGAAACTAATAATTTACCTAGACCTGAATTTTAAATATGTTTTACATATTAAACAATCAGAATAACGAAATTAATAAGCATGAACGATCGTAAAGTATAATTTTAATATTTCTCCTAATTCGAGGTTAATGAGAGACTTTATTCACAGTGGAAGCAAAATAAGATAATAGGTAAAACCGTTTTATTGAGGTATTGACAGACCGTTAAAATTGATGTGAACAGAACATCGTCGCGAATATGCCGTAGATATTTTTTAGATAACACACAACACTTCAATTATCTGAAATGAGTTAATGCATACAATTCCATCACATATTTTTTAAAGATGCAATACATGTTCACTCATATCAGCACCTCTTCATTTAAACTATTAATCTAACAGTACTTTCGTGAGTTCAATACATGTGTACATTTAGATATTAATAATGGGTAATTTAATTCATTTTTAGTATCTAATGTGATTTTCATTGAAATAATTTCCTTAATTACTTTTTCAATTATTCAATATGAAGATAATATGGTATGAACTAAATTTTAATTACTTTATGACGAGATATTAAATACAGTTTACAAATACTAGACATTTACCTAAGTGTGGAAAATCTATGCACGAAATATGTCTTACAACTCGATAACTAATAAAGATGGTGAAAGATAAGCTTAACAACATTTTAAGTGATTGGTATAAAATGCTTATGAATTTAGAAAAATTGCTTTTTACTTCGTGTCTTATAGAAATCAAGATGCCTACGAGGTACCAGATGTTAAAAAAATTGTGAACAGATGTTGATTTAAGCGGTTTTCTTCGAAGTCATAGAAGAAATGTAATTTAAACTTTGCATTCATAGAATAATATCAAGGAATTATAATGAGAAAAACGCCTCCGCTAAAGAGTGAGGCGCAACTTAAACGTAAGTATAATAGCTTTTTGTCTTCCGACGTTGTAGAAAAGTATGTTGGTGTCTACGTCAATGTCAGTATCAGCGCTCGAAAGTATTTCATTTCACACGAAAGAAAAGTTAAAAGTTTTAATTTAATACATTCTGAAAAGTAGAACTAAAAAAAAAAAAATTTAATAAAGGAAAATAATTTATGTTGGAATACCATTTTTTTCATATTAAGTGCAAAAATATATTTTCTTATGTTTTGACAATTGACTAGAAGCGTAATTTCATAATGCTCTCTTTCATATTTTCATGTTTTACTTTTTGAGTTTTTTATTTTTCTGTTTAGAAAAGTGTCGGGTAACTATCCTGGCCATTAATGATCTCATGATTAATGTTTTGTGTATCAATACAATTTCTTTTAATTTTTGATTTCAAATTTAAAATCCTTACTTACTAACCTAAGATTTATATATATATATATATATATATATATATATATATATATATATATATATATATATACATATATATATATATGTATATATATAAATATATATATCGTGAGTTTTTTAATGCAATTTCATTATTTGCTTATTGCGTGTAAAACAGTCAGTATTTTTCTTTATATTGCTAGTCAGAAACTATAAATCATGCTCCAAATATATAATACCTATTTTTATCTTTGCATCGCCTTTTTAAGACCACTGCACGCCACTAGATGTGAGAAAAGGGTTTCGTTCGACATCGATTTAGAATAGCCATCATATGTTAGTGAGGCGGAAAGAGTCCGGTCACGATACTTTTACCGAGTGTTTCCCTCGTGCCCATTTAAGAAGCGTATGTCGGCCGTTTTCGTGCCGCAGGGCACGAGCGTGCAATTCTCCTTTGCGCTTCGCGGAAGCGTTGCAATTGTTCTGCATGTGCCGCGCTCTATTTGTGGACGCATAGCGTGCCTTGGCGCGAATGGTACTTGGTGGATCGTTTTACCTCACTGACAAGGCGGCACTCTCAGCAATCCATCAAATAGTATAACATAAAAAGTGTTAACATCCGTTTTGCTCATCTGCAGGTAAATTTGATACCTCTCGGAATAGATGGTCTTTTAACGCCCTCCCCCTTTTCACCGCCTCCATTTCACGTCAAAGGTGTTCTAAAAATAATATCATTGTAAACTGAGAAAGCGTGATTTAAAAAAGGCCATTTCTATTTCATCTAGGGTACGTTATCTATTAGTAATGAAGATTAATACATGATTCCTGTAAAATGGTTATAATTTATTTTTATATTTTACTCTCTTACATTTTTGCTTTTGAGTTAATTTACTATATACAGGATGATTCAGTCCTCGTTGCTCATAATGGACCCCTCCGTGACGCGCACAACTCCCTTTATTTCTGCCGCCACACTTTCAATGCTCCGAAGGCCATAAGGATCCACGTCTTCGGTAGCAAATGCGGGATTTCATTAACTCTGAGAAAAAGTCCAGCGGATTCAAATCCAAAGACCGAGGCGACCATGCTATCGGACCTTTTCGACCTATCCACGTATCTGGATATTGCATCCATATCTAGGTATTCCTGAGCTCAGTGATAATGTGGGGTGTGCCGTCATGCTGGTACCGCGCCTGTGCCCGCGCATTCAACGGAACATTCTCCAAAAACATAGAAAATACCTGAGTTATAAAATTCAGATGCTGAACGCCTCTCAAACACTCGGATAAGAAGCAAGGACAGATGATAAATTCATCTAGAAACACAACAGACACAATTATAGAGAATCACTTTTGGGGTGCTACACTACGTGCTACAGTGAATTTTCCGCGGCCCACACATGAAAATTCTACACATTAACTTTTCCAGTTCTTTTAAAACACTCATCTGTCCAAAAAACCGTTTCAGAAATTCCTGTTTTTCCTTGCATTTCCGCAGGAAATGCCTCAAGAATTCCAAAAGACGTTATACGTCTGTACTGCGCCAATGCTGCACCCGCTGGAAATAGAAAGGTCGAAATGTCTCCGCGTGAATTGTTTGTCAGGTGACTCTGATGCGCTGACCTCGCGCGCTCTGTGCCTTTCGCTCGGTTCTGGGGCTTAGCGGATAGGGTTTGAGTTTTTCAGAGAAGTGATGAAACCGCCATTTACTTGCCAGAGCCCGTATTACACGAGCACAAGCGCATAGTTCAAAGTTAAAACGTTTATTATTAACACAACTAATCGACGAAGAGTATCCAATTTTGGCGAATTCAGTACATAACATATGAGATATGGCTCCAGCATATTAGCAACGAGGACTGAATCACTGAATCTCTCTCTCTCTCTCTCTCTCTCTCTCTCTCTCACACACACACACACACACACACACACACACACGCACGCACGCACGCACGCGCGCGCGCACACACACACACACACACACACACACACACACATATATATATATATTTATATTTATATATATATATATATATATATATATATATATATATAATTCTAGACAACAAGTTATAAATTTGGTAATTTTGGTGATTCATTTTTGTTGTTGTAATTTTATTGTCGTATAGTACAGATTTCACTTTTTGCACGTTCGAAGTTAAATAAAGCAAATGGGAGTTATAGAATACCAAAAGTTATGTGCAATATTACTACGTATATTTTCGTCTCTATATATCAAGGATAGCACAATCAGCAAGAAAAATGGTGTCAACTAAGCTTCATTAAAATTATATGAAAGCCTACCCCTTTTTATTTGAGTCATGTGCAGAAGGATTGCATTACAAGAAAAACATCATCGCATTATTATTAGTAAATGTACTTTCCATTTCTTGTATAATGATACTCTCTTCAGAAATCAATATTTGAAATAAGTGAGAAAGACATTCCCAATGATTTCAATATCGAATAAATATTGGGCACGTTACATTTCTGTGCTTTTAGGGATACATAAAAACGGATGTTCATGAACACACTTCGTACGAAGAAACCCACTAGCAGTGACTTTCCAAGTCACATCAATATCGGATGATATTATTAACCACTTCTTATTCCATTTAGACTTAATTCTTTAATAATGAGAGCTTATTCAATATCAAAGAACGTAAAGAAAAATACTTCAAATATCCCAAGAAGATTAAATAAGAAACTATTCATATATGAAATTTAATACCTTAATTAGAAAGACATTTTACATTTCTCCAATAATACAGCCTAACGGATCTAAGACATTTTACTCAAACGAAATGAAAAAAGTTTCCTAACGACCATCAACACAAAACAGCGATATTTCAGCGATAAACCGCATTGAGATGTTACTTTTTTAAAGGAGGGCAGAGAGATTTTTACTGTCGGATTCAAAATCAATACACCGGTTCATTCTTTCCAATTTCCTCTGTTCTTACGCCATTTACCCCAATGGCTACGGAGGGATCGTATTTTGTGTTCATCGGAGAACGACTAGCCCCGTGAAGGTAGCGTTGCGTGACCGCAAGGCGTTTGGAGCGGCCTCCATTCTATCGGCTTTCGGCACGTCGGCTTCACTTGTCAGCGAGCCCTCCCTCGCTCCCTCCCACACTTCCTGGCGTCATTGCGGCTTCCGTTTGCGCCATCATCTTCGCCCGATCTGGAGTCACCTTTTCCGCAACCACCCTAACCTCTAAATCAACCGCTGCGTTCAACGCATATTTCTTTATTTTCTTCCACGCTACTTTGTCGCCCCGACAGCTACGCTTATTGCGAAATGTTCTTCCAATTACACTGATTTTAGAACATGTCTGATCTCTAGGCATTTAAAATGTGAAATTGGTATGAGGACATATCACAATTAAAAGTACTGGAAGGAGCTAAGACTTGAAAAGCAGCCTTTACCTTGCGATGTACCTGTCCGTATTGTTCACACTGGCACGACAATCCGCTCGTCAGGCCGTTACTAAAGATGCAATTATTTTGTCTTTCCCCTAGCGAGAAGGGAAGGATTGTGGGCAGGGGTCTCCTCTTGTTGACTCGCATGAACGAAGGTTAACACAGTATGTCATAACAAAAAATTTAATCAACCAGTTAAGTTTAATAAACCAGGAATTTGCATTCAATGCCACATTAACCCATCAAAATTATATAGTTACAAATGTTTGGCCTTTCCAAAGTGGATTGAAATTGCAACTATCCAATATGCGATGTAGGAACAAAATCTTTACAGCTGCATATCAATGACATCTCACAGAAGTAATATTTATTCACAGAAAACTTATCAAAATACTTTCAGCTGCACCTCACGAACATCCCTCAACATTAATATTTATGTACATGGAACATATCAAAATACTAACATGTCTTGTTAACAAAACATAATAATAAAATATTAACTACCAGTTGACACCGCTTACATCGAAACACAAAACAATGGATACACTGTGCGAGATAGCTGTGCATATGTACATTATTGCTAACAAGAATGTGATAACCACAACTTTAGATACACTATATTAATAAAATTTTCTCATATTCCTCGCATTATTTTACAACAATCCATACCGTAATGTTTTACTGTCTCCAGCATTCGGATGTCGGTTTGGAAGAAACAAATATTGCCAATTGCTCCTGTCAATTCCTTTTTCACCATCAATCACACATTTCGCCTCTCAACACACGCGAAATCCAGCACTCTCCAAGGTAGCCGAATCTCTTCTGGCTACCCCAAAATCCCTCTCGGCACTCATATTCGACTCGTGCACTAGACTCCTCCGAAGTACCCCGCCTTCTATATCCTTTGTTGGATCAACTAGACTACGTAACGCAGGGCTTGTACTGTTACGTTCTGTGGCGCGATGTGCTACAACGTAGTATTTAGTTATATCTGAAATATATTATACCGCGAATAACACTACTCTAAACATGCATAATGAGGAAATTTAGTTTCATTTGTAATTAGTGATTAATAATTGCGTTCAACATATCATTTGACTTGAACACAAAAAATGAAAATGAAGGTTCAACAAGGTAGTTGAATATGCACATTCTTTGATTTTTTCACTGGTAGCGGCGAGTGTACCAGTAATAAAGAAGTCTCGGGTTCGATGCTGGCAAGGTGACCGAAATCTTTTAGGTGCATAAGATCGGAAAGTTTGCGCCGTTTATATTTTTCTCACTGGGGCCGGCGGAAAACCGATCGTAGCGGACTGTGCTGATCGGTGAATCCCATAGTTTTAGTTGTGTGCCCAGGCGAATTCAGGATCAGTACACTGAATAGCGGTCCGCGGGGTCCAACAAGGACCGCGCGCGACCTTTCTTCCCATCACTAGCGGATCCGGGGGGGGGCATGGGGGCCATGGCCCCTCCCAAAAGATCTCGAGGGTTTGTTTACCTTCCTTTATTTGGCAAAATTGATTTAAATATTTATATTCCAATTCTGTAATTATTTAAACAATAATAACGCATAGTATCATATCTATAGTACATCAATAATATACATTATAATAACAAATATGTTTATTATTTAACAATAATCTACTTTGACCCCCCCCCCAAATCATTGGCTGGATCCGCCCCTGCTTCCCATTCCCACAGTCGTCGCCGTCATCTCCATTACCCCATCATCTCACCGAATCCGGACTGGGGAGCGTGGAGTAGGTCGCGTCGGTCCCATAACAGGACACGCCCGGCGGGGAGACCTCGCAGATCCTGCAATTGCGCGACCCTTCCGCTAGGATAAGCAAAGAAAAGACTTTGTTTGACGTTATCCTGCCCCCAAAAAGGTGATCGAGTGTTCTTCATAACTACCTAACATATCTTTCCTCTACTATTAATACTGTTCTCGCCAAATTGTTAATTTTGTCGACGTCACACTCCTTCATCTCGTCATTTTTCTTCGCTTCCTTCAATTATAACAGGCCGCGCCGCCTTGACACACGAGACCTCTCTCGACTTTTCATCATCTCCACAATCGCCATTCCGGCTTTTCTAATTACAACTACAGTTCCACTGCAGTGTCCTAACTTTGTTTTGTTCTCTTTCTTGTTGGGTCGTTTTCAGTACTCCAACTCCTATCATCTCCACATTAATTCAAGTCGCAACTGAACCCTTCATTTCCGCATCTCTCCCTAAACATTCTATCACTGACTCATGTTACCAACTACCACCTAGTCGCTTCCTCCTGCGATGAATTTCTTCGCTTTTGCAATAATCGTCGAATTTACTCCACCTGCCATCACCGATTTCGCTGCTAGAAACCTGATCGTGTCGGGTTGTTGTGCCTTGCGTGCTGTAATTTGAAGCAGGTGCCGCGCGCCGCAGCGAAGTCGACTGCCCGAGAGGGAAGTCAAGGAGCGAGACAGGCCACGTAATAATGCGGTCGGGGAGATATTAGCTTCCTCGGGGATACAATTTGTTGAAATGCGAGTAATTTTTGATGAAATTGAGAGAGATTTATTTTGCCGGGAAATAAAATATAGGAATAGAAATTTTTATTTAATGATGAATATAAATGTTCTTTTAAAATTTTTAATAAGGATTCTAAATTCATTATTTACTTAATATATTATAGAAGGACTTTATGAATAACTTTTTATGTTTGTTTATCACCTGAAAAATTCTGACTACTTTTATTATTTCACAACATGAGCAATCATTTTAAATAGGCAATGAATAAGTTAATAGACAATATTTTGTAACCGCAATCTTCTGTACGCGTAATATTTTGAAATCCAAGAAATAAGCGTCATTTGTTAAAAATGTGTCCAATTTAAATAAGTACCAATACTGAAGAAAGACTTGTCGTGAACAACATTACACTCTGTTTGAATAAGAATTTTCCGTAAGGTTGATAATTTTTTCTCTAAAAGATACAAGCAAAACTGTCATGATAGAAGAGAAAGCGGAAATAAGATTTTTGCTTTCTCCTAGTGTTGGAGAAAGGTTGGTAGTGCTATTTTAAATCCTTACTCATAATAATATTGTGACTGAATTGTTAATTAGCGTTAATTAGTTATTGTGTCTGAAGTATCAATTATAAATAATATTCATTACCTCTGCCACAATTTTCTGCTGAAAACAGACATGCAGTTCATGCTTCACATTCGAGTGTTTGAATTTGCTTATATTTCACATAGCAGCTTCTGCTTTGCTTATCGAGGGTCATTCTAGGTAGACGAGAATGCAGTTAACAGAATATGCTTTGCTTTTTACTGATACGTTCTTGCTTACTTTTGCCTTCGATATACACTCCATAATTTACTACGAACGATAAAATCGTGGTTACGAGTGAAATATGAAAATAGTGAAATGCTGCTAAACGTTTGACAATGGGAATTATGAGAGCGAATTCTGAGAGGGAACTATAAAAAGACAAACCGAGTCAACATCTAATTAATTTGTAAATAAGTAAATACGAATCATTGCAATTAGATAAAAACTAAAATATTGTGTGCAACATAAACGTTAATAGGTTCTAATGAATCGGTGACGCCGCTAGTGTCGCCCTTGGTGCATAAATAACTATTCGGATCCCTTTGACCTATTGTGAGGGTCAGTGGCGTGCGGTTAATTTGCGAAAGGCAAGCGAGAGGTCGTGCCTTCGAGCGGCGAGTCCGCAGGGGGCGCGGCGCAGGGCGTCGAGTCGGCGGGCGAAGTGTGACGCGGTGGATGGGCTACCAATCAGGAGGGGAGAACGGGGGCGAATCGCTCCTCTCCTCTGCGGCTGGCAGTCGCTCGGCGCGGCTGCCTCGCGAGGGTCTCGCCGCGGCTCGGTTCGCACTGGAGCTCGCTCGCGTGTGTACGAAGTGCCAGCTTCGCATTACAAAGTTAGAAATCTGTATCTTGTAGCTGCGTTCGCGCAAATGACTAAACAATTTTGTTTCAATTGGTTCTCTCTTTCGTCGTAGGCCTTTAGTCTTCAGTGTTTGATTGCTGGAGAGGAACTGTATTAAATAAAATTAGGAAATTGTTACTAAAGTTGGGGCTGGTGAAGTGAGGAATCTGTTATAAATATATTGGTGATCTTCGTATACGACGGCCGTGGATCAAGTTTCCAATGTTATATTTTAATGTGAGTTTTGTTAATGTGAACTAACAACGGATTTGCCTGCAGATGCAAGTAACTACAAGGATCAAGTCGTCTATGAATTTTGAAGGAGTTACATCGTAAAAGGAAGAACTTCCTAGGTAAGGCGATTCATTTTATTTTTGAAAAATTGTGCGAGTCAACGTATTTGTGTTATTTGGATCAACAGGTTTCTTTTAAACGTATTTTTTAATCAATATTTTATGATGTATACACTATAATGTAAATTGCAGATGTTTCCCATTCGTTTACGTTTTGAAGCAATACGCAAGCATAAGCAAGCGAAGAGAATCTCTTAATGTAGAAAAATATTAACTGAACACTGCACTACATGGTTCAACCATTTCATGTTCTCGTGTTCAAATTCGGTTGAAAATGAAAACGTTTACTCTTAAAAAATCACGCAAATTAACATTACACTTAATACGTGTGGTCAGTTAAGTCTTTACATATTTTACTCACTGTTATATAGAAATGGGTTAAAGTAGGGTACACGGTACACAGCGTGGCGGCGAGGAGGGAAGGGGGGAGGAGGGGGAGGATGGTATCCTCTAGCCCTCCCTCAAATTACGCTAAGCTCTTTCAGAAATGAATGGAACTTACCGATAGGCGATTTTTATGGCATTTTGACTGACGATTTTATAACCCAAAGACAGGACATTACTAATACCTGAATTATACTCAACTTGCTTCCCACAAACCATGGCCTCTTCCAAAGAGTATATGGCCCCTTCCCCACTTACGCATGTGAGTGGCCCTTCCTTGCTACACTTCCACTCGAAACCATCACACAACTTTCGCTTGGCCAACCTCATAGGACACTTACACAAAACACAATTAAATCCTGCAGCAATCAAACCACGTTTTTGCGCCCATTCAATGTCAGCCAAACACCCCCTTTGGCGCATCGCGTAAAACACGCCAAATTCATTCTCACCACCGTAGCACAGGCACTCGAAACTCAAAAACACAAATCGCAAAGAATCTGAAGAACGTGAGAAATTTATCTGTACGACAGCGACGTAGCCAACCACTTCGACAGCTACCCAAAACGAAATCACGTAGACAAAAATACGATTTACGTGCCACCACACAACATTTCGTAATGAAGTTTCAAAAAACAATAGGGTGAAATTTCCCCCACCCCTAACTTTTGACCGTTCGTGATCAATTACGAACCATTAAAATTATTTCAGAAATGTATTTTTTTTTACAATTTATTTAAATCGTTCCCGACTTTGGCGTGGGCGGTTTCGCCGGCGAGGCTTCATATTGTTATGACGCATTCAATCAAAATATCTAACAGCTGAGAAAGGAATAAGTTTACGGGAAGTTAATTGTATAAGAAAATATGATAGAAGCATGTGTTTTTTTCATAACACACTTGATGAGACTGCATAAATGTCAACATACGATATTTTGTAGAATATAAAAAGTCTATTTGTATTGAAAAATTGAATATTTTGCCTGGACACATATGATAATAAGCTAAATTTATGAAATGTCGGAACGAACAATTACGAATGCTTTATGGAATATTTACGTAGCATGACAATAAAAAAGTTCAGTATTGGTGAAAATTATTAACACTATTTTTCTTTTAATTTTGAATATTCTCGCACACTAGCAATATTGTGGATGGTAAATGTAGAGCAAAAACCACAAGTCTGTCATTGCAAACTCATTTTGTCATTTCAAATTGTTTTGTCGCGTAAAATGTGCTGGTTCACTCAACGTTCACTCCAATTTTCTTTGAAAAAAAAATGCACTTTATTTTTAAATAATGTCTTACAATTACTTCTGTGAAAAGTAGGTGTTTCAAGATACTCTGAAGGGGGCCTAATGTCAAAGAGAAAGTTCGTAGAAATGTGTTGTTCTAATTGTTATAATTACGTTCTGGGAATTTTTGAGACTGTGCATGTCTTAAATTCACCTTTGTTGTAATATGGTGGCTCCAGCGTATGGTAAAATGCACTGTTACATCCTAACAATTATTAAAATTTTTAAAGAACACGTTTATGAGAATAATTTTTTTGACAAATTTATTACTGATTTAATGATAAAATAATACTTTATGGTGCTTTGGAATTATTTGCATGTATAAAGTAAAATATGAGTAATGTAAATCAATTTTGATTGGTGGCAGTGCATATACATTTTTTTCTATATCGCAACTTTTTCAAAACTACTTTTATTTGCATTCAAATAATTTAACCTCCTTGATCTTTAGAATTGTAGAACACTGGTAAAACACTCATTCTATCAAGAAAATGAACTATAAAGTTTCATATTATCTCCAAAGATGAAAAATTACATAACATGGACGTATTCCGTGACACTTATTGCCGTTTACTCATTGATTTGTGAAGTTCGTATTGATATCCCCAGGGTCACAACTAGAGCAGAGTCGTATCGTGAAATATGCAAGGCTGACACTGTCTATCATTGAAAAACGTTATTAGTAAAATATTAATATAAAATTAACTATAGTTATATTTACATTTAAAATACACTGGGATTTCGTTTAGAAAGCAATTTGATCGGTCGACAGTTGCTGGAAGACGATGCAAGAGTGTGGCGCCATTCAATCTCGACGACCGACGAGAATTCCGAGCGTGTGCGCGTCGAATTGTCTCGTAATCAGCGAATTACGGTTGAAAAAGTGAACGCAGGTAACGTAGCATTCTGTAAAGATGTCCTTGATCGAGTTTTGAGGAGAATTCGACGCGTGAGACGAGAATTGTACCGCAGAGGCGACGGATTTCTTTTGTACGACAATGCGCCAGTTCACTCCTCGATTCTCGTCACACAATTTTGAGGCCAAATGTCAGTCACCACCAATAGTCACCCATCGTATTTGCCACATCTAGCTTTAGCAGACTTTTTCCTATTTCCTAAATTAAAAATTCGAGACAAAGGGAGAACGATTTGAAGATATTGTGGCGATTATAACTAGCGTAACCAATGTTCAGAAAGTCATCCCAGAAGTCATTACAGCGCCTGTTCGAGCACAGCATAATTTGTATACAACAAAGACGTGATTAGGTAGAAAATTAAATAAAAAGTTATTCAATACTATTTTTCCCTTTCGTAAAAAAATAATCCCTGAACTTACTGAATGTAATGTATTTCTTGAACGAGAGAAAACTATAGCAGAGCACATCCGATTTCCAACGGGATTTTAAACCTTATATATGACAACTTTTAGATTGATATTAGAAATAACAATAGGTTTTACGAATTAAAAGAAAATATGTGTTGCAGAGAAAATAATAATTTATGATATCAGATGAAAAGGTACATATTCATAACTTTTAATTCATAGGAGCAGACTCTGCCTAGTGATGGCAAATTTTACCAAATCATCGATATTTCGATACAAAATGGTTCGATACAAAATGTCGATGACAACATCGATGTTTTAAATATAAAGTAATAAACGTACTATTTTCATATCTATTTTTAATTACAGTAAGTAAATAGAATAACTTTTAGTTTGGTTAGCAGGGGTTAGTAGTAATACTGGCATGTTAATAAAGATTATCGAATATAAAGATTTAGTGTTAGTCGTGTTTTTTGTGTTATTATAGTATACATTATATTTTGTCTTAGATTTGACATCCTAATCTTCTAATCAATATTCTACATATACCATACAAAATATGATAAAAATAACGAACATAATTCTTTAAAAAACATAGTAAAGCATTGGATGAATAATAAACTCATTGTTGATGGCGTCTACTTTAAAATCTATCCTATAATTTACATGATGACCAGAACTTACGGTTTAATAAAAGAAAACTCATTTGGCTATCCATCCAGTCGTATTAACCTTAGGTACACCAGTATTTGTTTCACACCCTTAAAAAGTACGTACACCAGATATTCATGTTTTAGCATCTTTTAATAGTAGAAATGTTATCTTCTATATCTCATAAAATGGATATTACAAGGCCTTGAATAATATTTAAATGATGACCGTTTAACTTCGTGCATCAGACGAAACTCTTCATGCATTTTAAATAATATGTACATCTTATTCAATGCTATTTGAAATTGTAATAAACAAATGAAAAAAAACACTTAAATAACCCCCATATTATTTTATATCCTAGATATGTGGACGGTACTCTTCTTATTGTTCACAAATACCAACTTTACGTTATTCTATTAGGTTATAACTTAGACAATCAAATAGTATATTGTATAGCATGAAAACAACTTCCAGGGAACCATGGCTTAGAATCATTTATCCAAACATCCTGTTCAATGAAGGGGAGGGGTTATCTGGTAGATGATGTAGTTAAACTTTCGGAACGAAAGTATCATCGTGAGAATCTCCTTAGGGTGAGATTATCAAATATAAACTGTCTTACCTACTCGACAGCTGGAACTAGCAGCTAAATTTCACTAAAAACGAAACTCGTCTGACTGAACTCGCTTGCGCACCACAATGAACTAAGGAAAATATGAGAAAGACTGTACTGCCAGATAAACTCAAGCACTTCATCCCTCTTAATAGCGCTGTAAAAGCTATTAAATGACCAAAAAAACTTAAATAACTTGGTGATAAATGTTGACACGCCTAGCGATAGCATACAACACGAGCAGCTTCCTAATTTCCCCAGATGGCACAGTCTAAATGTGCAGCGTGATGACGCAAAACATCGACTATGCTGTGGATTGCTGCCACTCTACCCTGTGCTTAAACCCTATTATAAATTGTTTTTTAAATCGTTATTTTGCGACAAAATATCCATGTGAACAAAACATCGAAATCAAAATATTGATATCTGGTGCAAAGTATCCATGATTTTGCCATCCCTAGTGCCTGAACCCTAAGAGTAGCACACTGTTCCCATCCAGCTCCCAGTACTGCTACTGTTCCTCGTTGTCCTTCTACCTTGGACTCATCAGCAATAGACGACCACGCGGTAGACCGCGCTAACGCTCGTTGTATTGATAATTCGCTTAAGCAGGCATATGAAATTAAATTCGACATCAAAGCTTGCGCTGTTGGTAGGAACAAATTAAACGAGAAGATTTAGAGTAAGTTCAATTCGTTCTGAATCGTTTCCCGAGTTAGATTGTTCTGCGTAGGGCGCCCCCAAAAATCCTTAATGAGCAGCCACCACTGGTTTCGGATTGTCCAGGCACAGTATGTAACGTTTCTTTCTTTTTGGGCCTGTTTCAAGATTAAAGGAGTTGCCGAACCGAGTGAGCACCAGGTCATTATGAATTGAAAAAACTTATATGAGTATTTTCAGAATAAAATTTTCTTTATCTATTTTTACTGACCTAATTTTACTTTTAGAAAATGGAAAATTATAGACCCGGAAAAAAAATTGTCGTCCTCCAGGGCGAAAAGCTCATCAATCGTTGGAGAAGGCATGTCTTTCAGCGTTTTCAGTACAATGATTCGTGGCTTACAGATGAATGACGATTGTGTTTGAGAGAAACTGTGTAATATTTCAAAATTTAAAAATAAAATAAGAGGTTTTATCCTTTATCATAACAAATAGTCTCACGTCGCAAAATAAGAAAACGAAAGCGCAAAACTAGAGGTGCAAACAATAATATTTTGTTTCGTATTTCAAATGAGATGAGTGCATTATAAAATTGATTAAAATTATTTTGGCGTACAATGCATTGGAAATTATGCGTTCGACAAGTTCAATGATGTTTTATATTAATTGCTTACGCCAAACGCTGGAGACTCGTCGCGAAATAAATGATCACGCATAGCTAAGTGTCAATTCGCCTTAAAAGTTTGAATAAATACTACGCTATTGCGCTTGCAGGTGCGTATTGTCTTTTGCAATTGGAACAATCTTTGCGTTGCTGCTTCTGTCTATCTACTTCATATTCTCACGCCACGCCGCTGACCAATCATTGTTTTGAGAAGGGCACTGGGGGTCATGGTTCAATGTAATTACGTTATTTAATGTCTTTTCAGGTACGTCTGGACTCTTAGGGGTTACGAAACGATGAAAATTATGAAAATACTTTCAAAGTAGTAAATGTTTTAATAGGTTAGTGCCAGTACAGAATGTAAGAGTCACCCCTTACATGTTGGAATGTATGTATCCATGTGTATCCATGTATTTGGCATTTTGGGTCGATAATCTGACTTTGCCAACCAGCTAACGGTGTCCCCCATGCCTGGGTGTAGTTAAATTCCCATGTTTTGGGGGTAAGAGCGATATGTAGCGATCATGACGTATTGCCTTCACCGTAACTAGCGACATCCGCCTGCCTGACCTTTTCTTCGTCACAAAGCTACAGAAACGGACAAGACTTTAAAGGAAAGCTACAACTCTACTTTTGCCTCGACCGGGAATCAAACTGGGGACCACACCACGGGAAACTAGCACCCTGCCCATGAGCCATCCCAGAAACTTACATTTGGGATTTATCACCTAATTATAGACTAAATTGATTATTTTTTTCTTCTTACACCGTCGGGTGGCTCGAGGAGAACGTGTTAGATTTCCGTAGTGCGATATCGAATTCGAATTCCAGTCTGGTCAAACATAGAGCTGCAGCTTTTCCTTTATAATCGTCTCGGTTATAAAGCCGTGTGACGAAAAGAAAAAACTCATTCTAGATGCGACGAACGCAATATGTCATGCTCACGTCATATTCATCACGCTCCCTTAACTCCAGGTGTGGAAAACATATACAAACCCGTCCCCGACTTGGGAACACCGCTAGCTTGCAAATGTCGGATCCATCCGATCCTAAAACGCCAAATACATACATACACGCACATGTCATCCATTTGAAAAGTACGTATAACAATGTTGGTTTTATAGAATGGATATGATCCCTTGGCCACGCCTTACTATTAAGTGTATATGTCACTACTCAACACGTGTAGCTTTCAAATGAAAGAAGTAGTATTTTCTCTCCAAGTCACCGTACACGGTACAGTAAAATCCAAACTGTCAACTGTTATATCAAATATTGAACAAAAAAATAAACTGAAATACATAATTACAGCTGCTGCCTTTCTGACGACAGAACTTGAGCCGCTGGATCGCCTGTTAGATCACCACTTCCACAATGCCTTACACCGAGGAGGAAATCCGCGGCTTCCAGCTACTGAACCACCAACGCCAAAGGGCGGAGCTCGACCAGGAGGAGTGGCTGCTGGAGCGGCAGGAGGAAGCCTTCGAGCACCTGAACCGCGCGAAACGCTGCCGCGAGCAGGAGAGGCTTCGGCTGCAGGCGCAGCAGGAGCGCGAGCGCCAGCTGCAGGTGGAGATCTACCGGCGCAACCAGGAGGACGAGCGCCAGCGCGAGCTGCTGCGCCAGCAGAAAGATGCGGAAGAGGCGCGCCTCGCCCAGCAGCGCGCCGAGCACCAGCGGCAGGAGGAGCTGCGCCGCCGGCGGAAGCTCGAGGAAGAGAACGAGATCATCCGGCAGCGCTACCACCCGGAGCGCGAGGAGGAAGAGCAACTGCAGGAGGAGCGCCTCCAAAGGGTTCGCGAACTGAAGGAGCTCATCCCGCAACGCCTCGAGGAACACCAACGCAAACTGCTGGAACGTCTGGACGAGCACCAGAAGGAGTTCCTGGCCCAGTGGATTCGACAGGGCGGGCAGGAACAGCGCGAGGAGGAAGAGCGACTGAAGCTCGAGCGGGTGGAGAAGATCCGGCAAGAGCGAGAACTCGTCGAGCAGAAACGCCTGGAGCATCTGCAGAAGGTGCAGGAGCGCCTGCAGGAGAAGCAGAACGATTTCCAGGAGAGGTGGCCGTTCAAGCGGCAGGAGATGGAGGAGGAGGAGCGGCGGAAGCAGGAGCGGATCGAGAAGGTTCGAGAGCATCGCAAGTTGATAGAGTTGAAACGGCAGGAACATCAGCAGCGTCTCAGAGAACGCCTAGACGAGCACATGATTGCGTTCCATAAGGTTTATCATCTGATCAGACAGGAACGCGAGGAAGAAGAACGCCGAAAGATGGAGCTGGTGGAAAGGATAAGAGAAGAACGGCAGCTCGCAAAACTAAGACGCGAAGAAAGGCAGCGACTTTTGGAAGATCGTGCTATCCAGGCAGCTCATCATCATTGAAATCTTCAGGTAAATAAATTGCCATATTTTTCAAGTTATGGTAGCCTAAAGTAAAGGGTGTGTCGTAATACTGTTATAAACTTCTAGACCACATCGAGCAATCAATTGTCATATTTTTCAAAGGACATATGGCGGGAATGAAGTTACACACGACACCATTTTCACGTCGCATCCATAATTTTCCGGGAATTCATCTGGGGTTTATCAGGAAACTCTCGAGGAACGATTCGCTTATTCGCAAAAAACAGTAGTTATTGTTTTTTGTCGCTTCAGCTTTGGCTGTGTCTGATTGGGTATCAAACGCAAACATCAAACCTCTCGGCCATCAAATATAGAACTTGAAATTTCTTCTGCCAAACTAAACGATGAAGATGAAAAAAATTGACAGTTTCATTGACAGTGAATACTCCTGAAAGTTCGTGTACAGGTCACACCGCAATGTAGAAAAAGTATCCTCTCAGCCGAGGGCGTGATGTCAACATTGTCCTATGCAACTTAGTTTTATATTTCATTACTCTTGTACTTGGAGTACTGGAGGTTTACCTGCTTAGGGTTTAGAACATATTAGAAATCCTTTTGGGTTAGTCTTGTCCGGTTACTACTCACTTCAATGACCTTCTGAATAATTCCTGTATTGAGTATTTTGAGATGGTCTTTGGAAGTGGGGTGAAGATGGCGTGGCAAGCGTCTTGCTTCAACAGGATACATTTTACCCAATATTTTTGTTCACAAAGCCAGTAAATACTGGTACCCTGTTGGAAAGAAGCCTGAGAGAACCTTAGATCCTCCCTAAATAGGTAATTTTCAGCTATGCTGGGATTTGAACCAAAGTGCCTCTCGTTAGCAATTGTATGTTCTAATCTCTATGTTACCATGACCCTAACCCCGATATTTTCTGCAACATGGTTATTGGCAAAACGTGACCATCTTCGATCCCAACATGTCCTACAAGTTTGTAATATTTATGAGACATTCTTTATAATGAAACACGAAACAAAAACTTTAGTTAAACGTCGTCGCTTGAATTTAGATATACATCAGAAATATCAGAATTGTGGATCGAGTACTATCAAAATGTAAAATTATCAGAACAGCTCACGGCAAAATATGAAAAATAGTGAGGTGATAATGAGACACTGTTCGACTGAAAGTAAGAGGCCGTTCATCAATTACGTAACGCAAATATGGATTATTTTGAATACCCCTTCCCCCACAGTAACGCACCCGTAACGCGCGCTTGAACTCTCCCAAAATAATTACGTACCGCTCAAGAACCCCCATTTACAAGAAATAAAAATCATAACAGAAAAACAATTTGTATTAATTTTATTGGGTGGGTGGATACGCGCGTGCGTGCGCGCGCGCGCGCGCGCGCGCGCGCGCGTGTGTGTGTGTGTGTGTGTGTGTGTGTGTGTGTGTGTGTGTGTGAAGGCCGGGTGGATATTATTTTGGCGTATAACAGTAAATCCTGCTATAAACTTCACCTTAATGTTTGTAACAGAATATACGAAATGCAATTTTCAAATAATAATCAGAACACCCTCACCTCATTGATGTTTTCTGTTGATTTAATAAGAAAGTAAACTGAATACATACAATTGAGTCACAAACCATTGTTTTAACGATCACACATGATTTTTTCTAATCAAGGGTAACTGATAATGATTTTCCGCGAACGTACGAAGATGCGCATGGCGCTTACTTTCCGTTTCCATTCTAGCATTTCTCCCATATGAAGTAATTGAAATATTTTATTCAATTTTTCCAAAATAATTCCACCAATTTTGGACATGCTAGTTTTTTTTCGAAATACGTCACAAACATCAAAACTACAAAATTGTCGAGTCGAGAAAACGAGTCGTTTTTGTGTAATTTCTGCTTGAAATTAATGAAATATATACATGTTTTAAACGAACTACGTGTCACGAGAAAAACTGAATGAATGATTTGAAAAATAATTAATTTAATGTCAATTATAATTTCCTATTGAAAATGCTAATACTCATTCTATTTTTCCTTTCTCGCTCTTTTACTATTTTCTCAATGTATCGGTGTATTTCTTTTTAAGCAATCCGCAAATTAATAGAAATTTCGCTACAATGCCGCATCGATTGAGAAGCACTTATTTTGTTTATATCATATTTTCTCTTCCAAGAAACCATCTTTGTTAAAAAGCATAAGTGTTTATCGTATCTGAAGTGTGGATGTTAGAAGTCAGTGAGGAAATGAAACGCTATCAGGTCTGTTATCTTACGATGAAAGTCACCTCACGAATGAACAGCCAGAATGTTCGTAATTATTTTGATGTAAATTGCGTATACTCTAAGAACTGTATTGATATTATTAGCAAAGCGAATGCACATGGTTCTGATAACGCTGCGCTTGCTAGTGCGTTGCTCTATTGAAAATTGTTGAATTGGACGTTTTGAAATAATGGCTGATGTGTTAGTGGCGCAGAAAATGCAATATTTCTATGTTCTTTTTACGTAGCTGTTTCGAATAACGCGACAAAGTATGTGCTGTAGCACCACTAGTTCATGATTACCATCGTGTTCCTCCTCGGGAGTATATTTTTTCTTCTTACTTTTGCAACAATCGATTACGCATCTGCACGAGAGTTTTCCATAAGATTAGCATTGTCCATAAGAGCCAGTGTTGCCAGAGGTACCTCATTTCCGCACTCCCCCTCCGTATTTTCGTCATCCAATCCGCATCAAGCCATGCGGATGACTAAAAAATCCGCATTTTTACAATTTATGAAAATTACGGTTTTTTATTTGGCAGTTTGGTAGCTTCGACTCGGTCTAAGACTTGAGCGTACCACCTACAGTATGTCTAGGTGGCGTTGAGCGTACGGTCGAGGCACTCAGTTCTCAAAGTACGCATGTGCAGAACCTCCAGTTTTGTGTCAGAAAGCGACACGTATAGTAGTATATAATAGTAGATTAGAGGAAGACTCAGTGTCTGGCGATGCGTACTCACGCTGGAGTTGTATTTATATTTTAGTGCGCAGGTAGCCCATTTCAGCCGTTTAGCTGACAAGGATTATTTTCCTTTTCAATCTCATTATGAATATTTGACAATTTCTCCCTGCCCACTTAATTTATGGTTATAAAATAATTGCTTTTCAATAAATCTCTATAATAGAATGCGTATTTTTATACAAAATAAATGTCGAATTAAATTAAAAAGTATAAATAATTTAGTATTCACACTTTAATTTTATGTTATTATAGTTTTTTATATTATATATTACATTTTTCTGAGTTTTCTTATTATTTACTATTTAAAAGCCTACATGTGATGCATACGTCTCTATTTCTCCATATATTATAAAACGTAATGTTTTTATGGGAAGTCGAAGTGGACGTCTGTTTATGAGCGTTGCATAAATAGCCATTTTTAGGTAAAAAATGATGCTTAAAAAGCGTTCACACATTTTTCAAAATATCTATCAGTACCTCCCACCAAAAATGTCATATGAATTCACGAACAACATAATTAAAAATATATTCCCTTATAACCACTACGACGCAAAATGTGTCCAAAATTTGTGCAAATTGGACAAATTACATACAACATTGGTATGAAATTTAATTTTTTTACAAAATTGTATGACCGTTTCTCGGATAAAATTTGTGTAGTTGTATTGTGTAAACATTGCACAAAGTTTATGCAAATTGTACAGAAGTGTGCTACAAAAAACTTTTTTGAGGAAACAAAGATTGATTAAAATTACAATTTAACATTAAAAATCGAATATTTTATATTTCTTGTATATAACGCTATTGCATAGAAAAACCATTTTCTTTAAAATGTTTTAAAATTTGCATAAAGTTTATGTAAATATTTGCATCGTTATTACGTTAGAAGCGGTTGTAGATTTGTAAAAATGTCTTGCAAATTTTGTGCAACGACATCTGACATGAATAAAAAAAACTTGTATGTTTCATTTAGGATGTCTCCGTTTATTGAAGAAATAAAATTTGTAAATTAGTGCAAAAACCTAGTTGACTAGAAATGTTACATATATGTAACAAAGGACACTCGCGGGTTAATGCTTCTTGAATACAATTAGTAGACAAACCCATGTCGTGGATTCCTAAACCATAGGCAGCATTTTTTATTAATTTCTACTTTTGCAGTCTGTGAATTCATGCTTCACAAACAAAATAATCTGTGAAATACCTTTTTCTTTTTCCAGAAGCGTATTATCAAATGCTTAGAAAATCCCATCCCACAGAGACCTTTCATTTAGCCATCTCTTCAACATAGAGAAAACCAATGGGGAATTCAGAGAAAGTTAGAACTTTTGCTTACAAAACCAATCACATCTTCCTTTTCAGAAACAAGGAAACAGTGCGCAGACTGGCAGCAGACATCTCCGAAGCTGCAGAAACTCAGCCTCAGCCGTGGAACACAGTAAACGACGCGTATTGGAATCCCTGGCTGCACCCAGGCAACGGGGCGGTGGCGGCGGCGTTAATGAGGTGGCGGTGGCAGGCACGTGCTGGCCCCGTCGCGTGCGCCGCCGCCGCCGCCGCCGCCGCCGGCACGAGAGTGCACTGCGCACCCCACCCCCGTCTCTCATCATCGGCCGACGCCCATAATTTTTCGTAACTCGGTCTCCACGATGCGCCAACGGAGAACGGGGCAGTAATACAGCACCGCTCACAAATACCTGGAGGAGGGAAAGTGATAAACGACGACATTGTGCCGCCAAAACGCAGCAGCGCTTAATGTCTGGTTTTGTAGAGTGGGTTTGCGCAATCGTTTACTGCCGCTAACCTCTTGAAGGAGGACGGTATGCACGGAATTCACTGTGGGAAAGGGTTGAGGATAAATGGCGGATGGAGGGATGTGGTAGACGAGAACTGTAAAGGAATATTTTTGTCCCTGCACAAGGCATCTACGTGCAGAGAAGACGCGTCCGGAAAAATATCTTTGTAACAACCAAAACAGATATTAAACGACTACCCAAATGTTTAAATTATTTTGTTTTGAATAGAATAAGTGATCGTCTCTTATTAATTGACATACCAATTTAATTTTAAAGTATTTTAAATCGATTCTCAAGAATGCTGGCTGAAATAACCTTATCGTACACTACTTCTGCAATTACTAATTTTCATATTAAGACATTTTCTTCGATTCATAACCAGACACAAGTGTCATGGTTGCATTATGTTTGGTCGTCACGATGCGTCGTGTCATTGACGTCCCGAGTAGCGAGTCCGGACAGCGGGCTGCCTGCGTGCGCCGGTGGGCAAACTATTTTTTAAATGTTATTTATATGTGTCCCACTTCAAAATTTGACAGCTCTATAAAAAATATTTGTAGAAATACGTTTTGTTTACAATTAATTTAAGTGTCGACCTGAAGTAAATATTTGCATTTTGGAAATTAAAATATGTTAAATATTTAAATCATATGTTTACAAAAAGTTATATTTACATCGCATAAAAGTACATCTTTTTAAGTTAAATTTAAGTGTAATTTTATTTTTCTGAATATTACGGGTATTTGCGCAAAACTATTTTAAACATAAGCGCGCCCGTGATTCTTAGGAAAAAGTAAATGGTAATATTTCTGAAATGGTGGTGAGATTAGAAAAAAAAGTAAAAATACACCCATTTTCAACCCTAGAACTGATAAAAAAGTTTAAAGTTGCTAAAATATAGTAATGTTTTCAGAGAGTGCGATTTGACGTGGAATGACTTTTATACAAAATATTTTCTAAAGAAATTAAGAGGATTAAAGAACATAATTGAATAACTGCAGACAAGCAAACAGGAGGATTTCGTTCAAACGTTTCAACAGCAGACCACCTTCAAGCTCTGAACCAAATTCTGAAAAAGACCCACATTTAGTTGTATACGTGGCATTCATCGACTTTACAAAAGCCTTTGATTCTGTTGAACACGTTGTATTATTAAATCAAGGTGTCTCGAGCAAAATATAATAGGAAGAATTTATTCAGTTGGGCAACAGTAAAAATAGAAAGAAGGGGGGAAAGTTTAAACAAAGCAGGAGAGTCTGCCAAGAAGAGCCAATCTCTCTACTGTTATTTATATGCCTACTAGAAGAAATCTTTAGAAAAATAAAACCTAATTATGGATTAAATATTGATGGACAGAAAAAAATTAACTTCGTACTTCTACCCAAGGCCAATCAGAGATCAGCATGAAAGAAACAAACCTGGTTTTCAGATAGTGTTCAAATAGTTTGTGGGTATATCATTTCATTACGTTACGTACTAAACTAGTTTGCGAACAGTTTTAATGCAATAATGAATTCAAAGTAAGAATTTGGGCCCTTTTTCTTGTGAGTTTAACTTGACGAGACAAATAAAATAATTCCATTTGACGATTTTCTCCTGAACTTGATGCAAGAGAATCCTTGTTTATAAAATAAAGGACATGCGAGCACTAATACAACAGCTACTGTCATTTATATATAATGACAGATCGATAGGAAAATCGAAGAAAAAGCCAGAAACCACGGTGAAAATCATGCGAATTAACGCATCGTCAATCGATCAACCTTCAATACTCTGTAATCTGATTGGCTCAGGAAAAATTACGTTTCAGCTTACGTTCGTCTTTCTTAATGCTTGTTTTTACGTGTTAATTCTACTGCTACGTTTACGGCATTACGTTACGTTCGTTTGCATTGTGATTGAGGTCTAATCCATGAACCCGAGGCAGGGACGTCGCCGGTAGGCCTAAGCCCGATCACGTACTGTCGCGCCAACTACATGCATAGAAAACGTATGACCGTTCCAAACATGTTTGCTGCAATTTGAATACATAATTTGTATTTTGATGTCAATTTTGCAGACAAAAAAAATTTGTTCAGTGGGTTTTATTCGCCAAATAAAATATTTCGGCGGAGCGGGCAGTTGTTAGGGAAAATGAGAGGAAAATATCGGGACACGAGTTCGCTACTCTCTACACGTTGTCAGTAAAACAAAATTCTGATGCTGAAAAACGACTATACACGCAAAGGTAACTTTAAATACAAATTAAATTTTCTCCTGAATTTTCTTTTCTGGTGTAGAGAAAATATATTCTTGAAAGGAAATAACAAATTCGGATGGCACTTCTATTTGATTTTTTTTGTGAAAACGTAACAATTTCTCAGAAACAAAGAATTTGCATTGTAATTATTGAATAACATTTTGTCACTTCATTTGAAGAGTGCGCGAGACACATTTTCGGGGATTTATTTGATACAATATTTTATTTTTCTTATTGAACTACCAATAAAATGAAATCGGAAATTTAAAATGAATACTTAAATAAACAAAACAACTCTTAAAAATATCGTTTTATTATATAAATAATCCCATAAACACATAATACAACATGCAAAACAGATTACAAACTTTTACTAGGGATGGAAAAGTTTCCCTATGTGAGCTTTTTCTATATTTCACATATACGATTGCGCTTGGTTTTTTAAATATGCTGAAGTCAAAGAGTACTCTAAAAACTAATTTTCACGTACTGTTAATGATATTTAAATGCTCTGAAAATACTTAATTAAATAAGTTATACTTCATTATATACATTTAAAGTATTCGGGAAGGATGTCGAAAGCCTGCTTCAGGGAAGAACATTTGTAGAGTATACACGAAAGTAGGCGCATTACATCAGTATTAGTCCATGACACTTTGTGAGTTTTCAAATACCGAGTCCTGCGAGAATTATTCTGGCATTCGTATTTCAGCTCCCAGTTTCTGGATTTCTTATATCTGCTCAATATACATCCAAGTTCATGACATACACCTGAAAACCATATCACTTATACTCAATCGTGACAACTTCAGTGCTATATCTAATTAAGTCAACAAGAAAGCAAGGGCATTAGAATACAAAATTAATGTGGTCGTTTTGTAGACCACCAATGATGCTTAAAAATCCCGTAATTTCTAAAGAGATATTTTTATTTAATTTATATTGAGAACTAATTTGCTAGCTGAACCTCTCATAATCTAAACATACGTTTGTTGCTATTGCCAGTTCCTGTCTGAAACAAAAGAGGGGAGGACACACATACTGACATTATATTTATTAACCCTTGTCAGTCACTTTCTGGAAAAGGAGGAAACCAAACAAGTAAACTCAATGTTGGTTACTCTCTTCTTGTACTCCATAAACGCATGTTTAATTTCGCTATGATCAAGTTTCATATTCTGTTGAATTTCGAGATATTTGTAAGCACCATCAGGTTGCAGTTCTTCTATGCCTTGGACATATTCTATAACTTTTCTGCTTTACCTTTCCGTATGCTTATGATGGTGCATTTATCCAAAACAAAGCTTATCCTAAAATCTTGGCTAAATATCTTAGTAGTATTTATTAAGGAAAAAAGTTTGTGTTCAAGCATAAAACTTCATATCGTACCATTAGGGTTAAAGTCTTGTTGGAATATCCCACATTTAATGACCATTGTGCATATTTTCTCCTTGTTAGCATGCAGTTACCCTCCTCTCTAGCATCCATGACTACACTGTTTATGAACTTTGGAGATATCCTGTAGATTCCAGGGGTTCTTATCGACCAGTCACGAGAAACTGTATCAAACGCGTTTGTGTAATCTATATAGCACGTGTGAAGGTTTTTCTGTTTACTCTGGGCTTGTTTTAAAACAACTCCAGAATATATTAAAAGTTGGTGTTTGCAACCTAGAGCACCTCTAATACATCCTTCTTGTTCTTCTGTTATTAACCCATTTCTTTCACAATACTAAAAAAATTTTCATTGATCAAGGATGAAAATAATTTGTAAATAGAAGACAAACATTTTATTGATCTATAGTTATGTGGTTGTGAGACCTTTCTTGAGAACCAAAAAGGTATTTCCTTAGGTAAGATGAAGTGGTATGTTACTCGGGTCATTTAATGCTTCTGTGAAGCAGATGTTCAATGGTTCGTGGATTGCTGTGAAATACTCATAGAGTACAGTATCTCCTCTATGGAAATACTTCAATCAAAAATGTTGAACTTCATCTGATATAGGTAGCCTCCAGTTATTGGTCTTCTTAATATTACAATGTATGTCTTCGATCGAGTAGTTGTTATTATTATTATTATTATTATTATTATTATTATTATTATTATTATTATTATTATTATTATTATTATTATTATTATTATTATCATCATTATTATTATTAAGGCTGACAAAATATAATACCTCTTAATCATTAACATTATCAAACAATACTTATTTCCGACGTTCCAAATAAAATTAATTTCTTTTAAAATTTTGAGTTTATCGCGGGTTGAGGGTGGCACGGTTCCTTTGGTTCACTGGAGGGGAATCGACTCACTGAACTGGATCCTTGTTTACTATTCACGTGTAGTAATGTTCATTATGTTATTGCAATAAATATAATTTTTATTTTACAATCACGTGCTACTTAAACTTTCATTACTGCTTAAAGCCAACATTTTATTACTAAAAAAAGGAACTAGTCTATCTTTTTAACGAAACATGTATACCCTCTAGAATCCGCAGTAAATTAATAAAAAATAAACTCACATATTCGTTGAAATTATTATATATTATTTAATATAAATATTTAAACAAATTTAATTAAACTTTTTTTAATTTTCTCCATACATCTGAAAAAGAATATATTTTTTTAAAAAGAAGCTTGTAAAAATTATAATAATAAATACATAAAAATAACTCACCTCATAACACAAAGAAGAATAAACAGAACAATTAAAATAAAAACGAAAGTAATAACTTTTTGAAGATTTTCTGAAAACAAAATATAATTTTTACTTTTTACTATACTAAGCTACATTAAGCAAAATGAAATTAAAAAATTCAAACAACTAACCTTATAACACAAAGAATAAACACAACAAAACAATAATTAAAATGAAAACGAAACTAATAATTTCTTGAAAATTCTCATTTCTGAAAACAAAATATAATTTTTACTATATTAATCTACATTAAGCAAAATGAAATTTAAAAAGATACTTACCTCTTGATTACCATTATACATTTGCTTTATATTTTCACAAAAATGTTTAAATTTTTAAATTTTAAATATTCTTCTCCATATGTATTCTGAGAAGTAATATATAAATAAATTCTCGATCATGGAATTGCACGTTTAATTGCACGTCCCTTCTATAGAATTTGTGTGTGGACCAGTTTCAGGATCTTTGATTGATTAATAGACTGATTTACTCTTTAAGATTGGTAAAACCATCTTTAAAATGGGTAAAACCTTATCTTGAAATAGGACCGAGAGGAACCTCAACACCACGTAACACACATTTCCCTTCCATTCTTTTACCCCTGTTATACTTCCTTTTGCCAAACTTGCTCTTGTCGATTTCAACTTCAACACCCTCTCTAGTGATTTGTTCACTTTCAGTTTCAAATAGTTCAAAACGTATCTCTCGACAAAAGCTCATCCAATCAGTAACCGTACTCTCATGAACACCCGCATCGAAACACCTTTGCTTTCATCACCCACTAGTAGATAATGAGAATCGCCTTCCATATCTCCATGTGACTCCTCTCAAATCAAGAATCCTTTTGTACAGACATTTTCACTCTGACCATTCTCGCCTCCCACTCTACAAATCCTCATAACCAACTATTCTGTCCTTTCGCTCAGCAAATTTCATATCACTCTTGCATACATTACATGCACGTCGAGACGCAAGCAAACCCACTTTCTGAGACCACTGGATCACATTCCAAGTTCCCTCCCGTCGCAAATCATAAATAAAACCTGCATTCGTACCTTCCATTTCAGTAGACACACAAAACTATTAGAAGACAACTTGAAATGCGAAAAAACGCGTAAATCCATGCCAACAAGTTCTTTTGAAACTTGTACTTCATAAATTTATGAAGTAAATAATTTAGTTGTCATAGTAACAAATGTGTTAATAGGAGGCTGTTTAATTACAAAATGAAGTCTGTATTTATATATCAGGTGAAACAGCAAGCAGAGAAAGTTTATTAATTTTTTTTTGCTAACTATACACATGTATGTTGAATGTATAGTGATTCATGAGTTTTTTATGGATGAATTTTGCAATTGCTTCCTTCCCAAAATCATCTGATCTGATTTACTACTGACTACACAGTACTGAAATAATATTGTAAAGTCGATATCAACTGCATTTTGGAGGTTCTCATACATTTGTAATGTTAATTTATTCACATGGAAGCTTTGCTATTAGACCAAAAAATATGTTCAATTACCGTATATACTTCACAATTTATAGATCTTAACAAAAAATAAACAAAATACATACATATGGTAATGCAAATAATTTCGTTCTCAGAGCGAACATTTCAGATTTGTTACATTTTATCTTACCTCAAATAAATATGCCTCTTCACAAGTACATTCGGAATCCGTCTTCATCGTTTTTTCTCTTCTAGAATTCTCAAATATAGTTATAATATTGTATCTTGCTGTACTATTTAATATTCGTAACTAAAACGATTTCTATGCGTGATTTTAACACGTGGCATTGTTCCAAATGTCTGGTTTAAAATTTCAAAAAACAAATAATGCGATGAGAATGTCACACCAAAATGTCAAATTCAATAAAAAATTGTCATTATGCTTCCATACATTCAAGACTAGTTAACATGTTAGAAAATAAAACAAATGGAAAAAGATGCCAATAGGTATAAACAAATTGGCTGAAGTCTAGTATACGGCAAAGACGTTTAAACCGGCACTTCGCGCCGCTCCAGCGGCAACTGCGCAGTTTGAATTCTGGAGGCTTTCTTGAATAGTACTTTCTGATAAAAGTGAAGTGGTAATTATGCGGTGGTTAGACTCAAGGGTGTTTATGGTGAACGCGAGGACCGAAGGCCCGAGCCTCGCCGTGACTTGGATCCGGGCGAGCGAAGCGAGTAAATTGCCTATGAAACTAAATTGACATTACAATGCGACGGGGACAAAGCGTATGAGGGGCAAGACATGTAAATCGCCTATCCATAATTCCTATCAGAGCGCGTAGGGCTAAAAGAGACCACGTAGGGCTAAGGGCTAAAGCCGCGCCGACCCGCTTCTCTGAGGATGTACCGTGTACCCTAATTTAATCAACAAATTTTTCTACAGCATGTATGCCAACACAAGAAGAATTTCATTGACAGGCGACTCTTATTAACTAGACCTTTACTAAACTTCAATTGGAACGAAAAGTCTTAACCAATATCGTTAGAATGACGGGTGATTTTCGTTAAGTTGGGACGGGTGATTTTCGTTAATCCATTTTCTCTGGGAGCATATGAGCCTGAAAACTGGGCAAATGGAATCGGCAAAATTAAAAGGCAACTTATCTTCGTCCGACAGTCGATGTTCCCGGACGCCGTCGGAGAAGTCGTTAGAGTTGAATATGCCTATTTCAATTTACTGCGTCTGGTTTGAACGAATTGGTCATATCGGACGCTGAAGTCCGAAATTTCGGCGAAAATCGGCTCTATTATGACTGCCGCTTCGGTCACAGTGTGGCTCATCTCGGTCGATATGCCTAATAGCAGGCAACACAATCCGAGCCCCAACAATTCCGTGGACGGACAATTCAGGATTTAAGATAAATTGAAAGGGACAGTGGCCGCCAATGATGAAGTGGATGATTTGCGCACGGGTTTCAAATGTGAGCGCGATTGAGCTCGTTTTCATCATTATCTTTGTATTTGGGCGAGTATAACAAAAATAAAAATATAAAATGAAAAATCAAAACATTAGCTTGTATGACTGATGTTTAAATACCCTTTTTCTATGCCATCTGGCAGTTTTTAAACAATACCGAAATGCAAGTTTTTACACCAATATTCATAGTAATTCACAATTATTTACTGGCCAAGGAACAACACAGACGTTCCGACACAAACATTAAAAATTGACCCTGCATTTAAATTAACTAAGCAAAAATAAAATAGGGAAATAACAGAAAAAATTGTGATAAGGATAATAAGGAGCAGTAGGAGTCAATGATTACGATTTCTGTCAAGTTAAATATAAAGCTTTATACAATGTTGGAGAGAACCGAACTGTTGATCTCATTGTTAAGCAATCGGATAATCTAAGGTTTTCCTTACCATTGGCTCCGGTTATTCAAGAAATAAAAGTTAGAAACAAATACTGAAAAAAAATTATTACGTCACTGTTCTGGTGATATTGGGGTAATTACTTCGTTACCTCTCAAATTTCGCTTCGTAAATAAATCTCCCGCCAAATCGCTCAGATTGTGATATTTACCGCGTGTCGACCAGACAACGAACAGTATTCAAAGTGATTCAAAACAACGAAACTTAAGAAGAATCATGAGCCCTGAGCAGTTATGCCAATCTCAAGGATATTACGGCGTTGCCCAATTTACTAAAGACTTTACTACCCACTCAAGCATGGAAAATTTTGCCATTATTAGCGATCACTGTACAAAATACATAGATATGTGTCTATTATGTTACGTTTTATGATTTTACTCGTACTAATAGTGTAATAGTGCTTTTTTATGTTCAATCTTATGATTCAATTTTTCATTTCGTGGCCACGCAATCTGTTGGTACTAGTTAAGAAACTAGTCAACGGTAGCTCTTTATGTGGTATTAAAATATTTTTATTATACATCTATGAAACAAAATTAATTGGAAATATTAAATAAAAATCAGCATAAAAGTCCCTATTTTTTTATGCAAGTCTCACAATTCCCACATAGCTCACAAATAAATACTTTTGAACGTAATATGGACTATCTACTAGGGAATATCTCGCTCTAACCACCATTAGGGATAGCGAGTCAGCCACTGAAGATCGAAAAACCACTGCACCGTTAAATTAGTACCGGGTAATGATTTCCTGAATCAAATATTGAGAAATGAGATTATATGAAACTTTGAAAAGCAGCTAAGTGTGTCAGTACACTCCTCCAACAGAATACAGAATTGATTCCAAAGCAATATGAAAAGGCGACCTTGGAACGTATCTAATGATGTATGAATGCCAACGTCATTATGCAATAAATAATTATATAATCAGCACTTACAGCACACGATATTTATTAAAGTTAAAAATGAATAACCAAAACATCTAGCGGTGAATTTACTGGGGAGTAATGAAAATACAAAGCAACTGAAAACACATGATACATTCCAAATTTAATTCATTGATGCAAACCTTTAGTATGAGCAATGAAGTAAACCCTTGTTGTCTGAAAAATTGTGAACACCATTTACTGAAGGATATATTCAAAACCACATTCTAAATATGGTCAGAAAAGTAAAACGTTCAGTTCGTCTCTAATCCCACGTCGGGAATAATAAAAAACTAAAAAGCACCCAATTTCAGAAGGCATTGTCACACAAACGAAGTAGGCGGCCTTGACCGAGGGCACAACAATGACGTTGCAACCCGGGAAACGCGCCGTGCTAGGAGGCACCGGATAGCGGCAGCAGACGCGCCGCGTGCGGCGCCCAAACCATCTCGGGCGGCGGAGAACATCCACGGCGCCCACTCCACCCCGGCCCCCGGCCTCCAGGCCGCGGCCACGCCGCCGCCCGACCGCCTCGCGGACGCCGTCCACACGGCGCCTCTGCGCGAGCGCCTGAAACATGGCTCCGACGAGGTACGACCCGCGGCCCGGTCCTTCTTCGCTAGCGGTTATTTAACGAATTGCACTTCTGAAGACAGAAGCAGAAGTTGTCTTACCCCAAAATATTGTGTATTTACAAGTTTGCATTAGAATATGTCTGCGACACGTTCAAATGATGTTCCGAGAATGATGAAAAATATCCTCGAGAAATATTTGAACCTGCAACAGTCTATATTATTCTAATGCAAATTTGTAAATATACAATAATTTTACTGAAAGATAACGTTTCCTTCTTCATTATGGAATTTTACATGATATGTGCGGTAATCATCGATTCTTGTACTGTATTAGGGCTACATCTTTCAATTCTGTGAATAAGATGGTAGATTAATATTTTCCTGAAAATGAGATAAATAAATTGCTGAATCCTCCTTATAATTAATTTTTGTTTAGAACCAAAGTTAAATTGCTTTGATGAACAGTGGGCGAATATAAATTTCATACAAATATAAATCCTTACAAGATAAGTTGACTTTATTATGTTTAAGCACAGGGCAGGTTTGATAAAAGAATCTCAGGATACATTGATCTAATGTAAAATTAGTTGTTGCGAGTTATTACCTTATTGATAAAAGTCAGTTATGTTTTACAAAAAAAAATTGATTATTGTTTTGTAACATTACTAAGTGTATTTAAATTGCAATAAGCAAACGCTTACAAGCGGATACGAAGTATATTTATTTATACATTTGTTTTTAAAATATAACATACTTTATTAGAAAAAGATAAGGAAAAATAAAGAAGAAAAAGCAACAAAAAATATATTTTCAACCTGTTCGTGTGTCCACAAAATTAAATATATGAAAGTTTTATTGAGTTTAATTAAGAACCAAAAATGCAAGTACTGATATGGTTTCATGATATGTGGTTCGAAAGTTTCTTCTTCTGAATATTTACTTATAAAGTTTTGTGATAGGTCTTACGATACTGTTTTTTATAGCTACAACATTTTACAAAGGAACTCATTTGGCAGACGTTGGTCGCATGAGGGACAAGTTATGAAATTTTAATATGTTTCCGCAATTTAATGAATTACAACCCAACTATTACAATATAATTTTCCTTTAGAATTGAATGATGTACATTGTTATGAACAATTAAACATTTTGTCTGACAGCTTGAGTGGAACAAAAGTTTCATTATCGTAAACTCGTTATGTATTATTCAACCGTTGGTAGGATAAATATGGTCAGGTGAAAATGCATTATCTTTTAAAATAATTGTGGAATACATTTTGCCGAACAATGCGTATAAAGTATGAATTTTGAATAATATGTAAAAGAATACAAGGTTGAAACGTTTTCTCGATGATCTAAATAAAATAAACTTCACCTTTCTGACCACATATTTAAAATCAATTCTCAATGACCAATATTATTTTTATGATAAGCGCACATTGTAAATGTAGGTCTAACAATTAACAGTATAAACCATGCGTTTTCAATTTATTTGAAAATCCCTTCATTTACCTCTTCTATTCTTATCAAAATAAAAATCTGACATTATTAGACACCCTCGTCATACTTAAATTGTTTAAGTTTGGAAAATCAATTACTGGCTGTTTAGCGGCCCATAAATGTTCTAAAAAGTAAAAATCTTTCGTTCTTTGAACGGACCGGCAGAAGATCTGTTACCACTTGTCAGTGCTCTTAAAATGGACACTATTACAAGCCACTTGACTTTGCTGCAATCACTGTTTAATCGCGGAGCGCTCATAATATACCCATGTACTACATTCGCCTCAAGCCCTGATCTGGAGTACTTCGGCTTCTCAAATTGGCTACTCTACGAAATTTATTACTTCTTAAAATTGCTTGTTCATATTAAATCTCATGAAAGAATTAGCGTAAACGACTATTTTGAACCGAAACCGATTACAAATAAACATTCAGAATAACAAATATTCAAAGAATGTTAAGATTGTATGTGAACTTAATAACTATTTCTTATGCTGATTTGGTTTTTTACAAAGCTGTTGAAACGTCTTAATTGGCCTCAAGATCTCCAATACGTTTTCTGCTGCTTCCGGTGCCCAATTCTTTGGAAAAGAAGCTTGTCTCTTCGGGCAGTATCATAGAGGAGAGATACATGTGATGATGAGATATGATGATGAGTTGTATCTCTCCTCTATGGGCAGTATGTCTACTCTCACAACCACGCTCCCTCAAACAGTGATTGGGTCGAGAGAATGGACTGCTTGACCAATCAACTGCCTTTTAATATTTTAGAAATTTGCGTCATTAAGTTTTTGTCCTTATCTATAGTCTTCTTTGCAATAAAAATAATTCTCAAATGTAGGTAACTTGAGGGAATTATTTAAATATTGATTGAAGTACACGCCAGAATCTTCCGGAAAGTAAACTAAACAATAAGTTTAAAAAAATGCCTCTATAGCTAATCGTGAGAACACTCCACGGGCATCGAATTACCATTGCCGTAGCACTAATAATATTGCAAACAGCGCTCCTAGTAACAAGCTTTAGAGACGATTTGATCTCAAAGTTCGTACTTCTCGCCGCTAGATGTCACCCGGAACGTTAGTTTCTTTCCCGACACCAGTAGGCGAAAGCGCCGACAATGCAATGAGGAAGCGACTTGGTAAAGGAGTAAAGAGTAAAAGAGTTTGCTCTGTGGAATCATAACGATTTATTTATTTACAAATAATTTTTATTCAGATTTGACTAAAAAGGTTAAAAAGTCTTCAACATGAGAGTACATCACGAAGATGTGGATATGAATTTCTTTCCCTAAAATTATCTTTCATCGAAATGGATAGATACTATCAAATTTCGTTTGCATGAAATCAACTAGGAAATATCTTCAGGTGCAAGAATATTTTTCTTTGTGACGCATTTTTTGATCGATAACTGAATTCCATAATACATAGTGTTTACTTTAAAAAGTATTACTGACAAAGCAATGAAATGATGCACAAATTTGAAGTACTTATGAACAACGTGATGGAAAATAACTGTAAGTTAGATATAATTGTTTTTTTGCTTTTCCTTTGCGTTAAATACAAAGCACATTCTACAATCAGCAGAACGTAATTCTTTTATCTTCTTGGAATAAGATATACAAGGATATTAATAAATATACCTTATTAGATGGTATCAATTTACTAAAAATTGGAAAAGTGCAGCTTACATTGACTTTTCAATATTACTTTCTATTGCACTTGTGACAGGTACATCGCCAATTAGAAAAACCCAAAAAAATAGAAAAACTGGAACAGCAAAATGAATACAAAATGAAATTTTACCCAAGATATTGATTCAAGAGGCATAATGAATGTATCCACCGCAAAAATGACGATATCTCCGTGACTTCCATACGACATGACCATCTCCGCCACCTGATGCCTGACATCAGTCCCTCCGTCTCCTCTGCCACCTTGCGACCAATTGGTAAGTGCTTGTACGAAAACACCCCAAGCTATTTAACAATCTATATGTAAGTGTATTAGTGAAGAGGCCAGTGTGAAGTGCTTTGGAGATTATATTTTGTGCTTTGCACAGTACAATTTTCCTTTTCCTTAGGAAGTCCACGATAAGTATTTAGTTTTCCCGGCAAAGATAAACAAACTTTCTCGTTATGTTTTTTTAAATCTGAAATTCATGCTGAACTAAGATCAATTTCCTATGATTTGTGCATATTGAAGTCCAAGATCTATTTGAATAATCAACTTATTTTCTTTAGTATGTTATATCCTTGCTGAGCGTTGGTGTCGCGCCAATACAAACTTTTTTTACACTGTACTGAACTTCTGTAATAGTCGTAAACCGCTCTCTATGTATCTAATGTGAATAATACTTAGGTTATTTTACTCCTCTGAGGAAGTGACCCAGCAACCAACGGTGAAACATTACATACAGTACCCTTGTTTCTTGCGAAGTCAGCAGTCGCTGCTCTAAGAATCCTTAGCTGCGGTTTCGATTGTGTATCCGTTTACACAAAATGCGCGACACTTTCTTGTGAGGCCGTAAAAGGGCTGACTGTATTGAATCGCATACTTAAAAATTTAACTTATGTCTGCACTTAATCTTGCCTCGAAATGTATTTAATGAGTTAATTTTTCTACACGTATTGGAAAAATTACGTCAAATACTACAAGAGAAATATAATTACGCTTCATTAGCAGCACAATTTTTCGTAAAAGACATTTCAACGCTAGTGTGAGAACTTTGGAAGTGTTTTTTTCATCCAAATATCAATGTCATTAATTTCACTCCCATATTAGACCTATTTCTTATGTCTAATTCAAATATTAATTTTATTAACATAGTATTTCATGTGATGTTCTTCTCGTAGTCTGAATATACTTGTAAATGCAAATGAATGAAAAGCTAATGATGAATACTATCACATTGTGTGTTTTATTCTTATTTGATGACGTTATTGTCAGTAGCAGGCCAGTTTTCCTGTGTTATATTCCAATGTGCGTTTTTACAGTTTCAATTGAACTGCAACTTCCTTCCCGGCCCTGACTTACGTGAACTTTTGAGAGAGGTCCGCCAAGGACATTATTTTAGGTAAGGAGATACTACAGCTGACAATGCGTGTTCTGAAATGTGGGAAGTTATATAACAAGTTAAGCATTTGAAATTGTTTTTTTCTATTTATATTTATTTTATATTTTAAAAGTTATTAAATTTAAAACAATTTATTGATTTTATTATTGATATGAATAAAAATAGAACATATTTTTACCACAATTTATAACTAAATGAAAATTCAGAAATCATCTGTAATTTTCATTAAAATTATTTGTATGCATCTCTGAAAGGTTTTCCCATTTCGTATAACTTTCTTAACTACAACCAAGAGAGTAACAACAAAGATAAAACAAATTAAAAACTACAGGTGAAAATTCCAACAAAATAAGACGATACATCGCAAGTATGTGCTCTTTTGACGGTAGGCCCCGAAGTCGCAGCTAGCGCCACCCAAGCAAGATGGCGCCACTGGACGGTTCGCCGGCGGACGAGTGCCGCTGGCTGGAGCTGATGAAGAGCCAGCGCGAAAAGTCTGAGAACGACAAGAAGGAGTGGATGCGCATCCGCCAGGAGGAGTATGCGGACCTCGTGGAGCGCAACCGGAAGTGCCGCGAGCGGGCGCTGCAGATGCAGCAGGCGGCGGAGGAGCGCGAGCGCCAGATCCAAGAGACGATCGCCAAGCGCAACGAGGCGGCCAAGGGCCAGCGCGAGGAGCGCCGCCGGCTTAACCAGGAGGAGGAGGAGCGCCACGCGCAGCGGCGAGTGGCGCGCGAGCAGCAGGAGGCGCAGCGCCGCCAGAAGCGGCTGGACGAGGAGGCCGAGCGCCTGCGCACGCGCCACGAGCGCGACCGCGAGGACGGCGAGCGCAAGCAGGCGGAGCGCGTGCAGAAGGTACGCGACGACAAGGAGCTCATCCCGAAGAGCCACGAGGAGCAGCAGCGGCGCCTCAAGGAGCGGCTCGCGCAGCTCGACGAGGAGGACGGCAAGAAGGCCGGCTCGGCGCAGAAGGACAGCGCGGAGGAGGACGAGTACCGGAAGCAGCGCTACGAGAAGATCCGGCAGGAGCGGGAGCTGCTCGAGAAGAGCCGCGAGGAACACCAGAAGCAGCTGCACGAGCGCCTGCAGATGTTCCAGGAGGAGTTCGATAAGAAGAAGGAGAAGCGGCAGAAGGAGAAGGAGGCGGAAGACCAACAACAGCAGGAGCGGATCGCCAAGATTCGGGAAGATCGAAAGCTCGGAGACGAGAGTTGGGAAACCCATAAGCGCAAGAGGCAGGAACGCTTGGACAAGCACTTCGCTACTTTGGAGGGCAAGGTCTGGCCTGTGATAAGGCAACAACGCGAAGAAGAACAACGCTACAGGGAGGATATTGTGAAGAGGATTAAAGAAGAACGGGAGATCGCCAAACAAAAGAGAGAAGAGCGAATGAAGAAGATTGCTGAACGCGCTTCTCAAAATTGTTGCCATGGGAAAAAACAACAGCAACAGCAGTAGTGCCATGAAACGTTGCAGTACATGAAATGATTGCCATTTTTACCATGTACCACAGCACACAAAACATCCGTTAAAGAAGAAACGAAAAGGAGATCCCATGGTCTTCTCAGTGTTCTTGGTCATTAAAAACAGTGTGTGCATCATATTTCAAAACAAGAGAGCTGTAAAAGGGAGGCTGTGAAAACGTGAAAATGATGATTCTGTGCAACTCAATGCAAGTCATCAGATGAACACAACTCGGTCATTGGATTTATTTGCCCCCTCACATACGAAACGCACAAGCAGTACACCCTGGAGTAGACCACGAACATCGCATTGTCTTCCAGTTCGAGCTAACACCGGACTCAGAATTTAAAAACACCTGAAGGTACATGGAAATGGCAATAATAAGGTGAGTCCACAAAACCAACTTGATATCCTTCCTGATTCCTGTTCCTCCTCTCCCCTTACATATACACACTCGCACTTCTCCGCCATCCATTAGTCCAGTCGGAAGCAAGGAGATTGTTCCGCTTCGAGTGTTGGTCTGCTGAAGGCAGATACTTAAGTTGGACATATCAAAACCTTAAAAGGAGTATCCGTACATTTTACCACACACAGTTGAATTATAAATAACAGTTATCAACTAGCGTGGTTGGCAATATTTGGTAGCTACACTTTTTCGCACCTTTGTGTTAGAAACAACTTGCAACGCCAATGCTTCTACGTTTGTGATTTGGGTATATTGTTTGCTAACACAACAAATAAATTATTTTTGCTCACGCATCTGATTAAATAGCGAGGTCGAATTCAGGCATTGTATGGAGATCTGCTGTGGCCCGTTGCTCCGATCTTTAATTTCTCGTGGTTTCCCCGGCCAGTACCTGGAGAATTTCGGAGAAGAACCATAACAAATGGGCTACGAACCGCGCGCGATCTTTCCTTCCTTTCTTATCCTTATCTCCACCTCTCCCCCTTTACTCTCACGCACGCACACACACACACACACACACACACACATTTGTACTTCACAGCCACGTTCGTCGGGAGAGCAGTCAGGCGCTTTACAGTTCCTCCCAGCTGGGACGGAACTCCACAGGGCATAGATATCTGGAGTGGAAGAAGCCGACGTGTAGGTCAACGCCGGATCTACTCGTTTCACCAAGGGAGAAACACTGTTACATCCAGGAGAATAACATGTACAACTCATAAGATACTAATAGCATACCGTAGCATTTGTCGCAACCGAAACACTCAAATGTCCTCGCATCAAGCAAAAAGATCTTCACAAAAAGATGTCACAAGTACTGTTCAATTTCTCGGCAATTAAGTTCCTAGTGAGAGAATTTTATTACAATTTTACCACATAGTATTAATTTTAAATACTTTTCCAAATACATCTCTGTAAATATATTAGGTAAAACAGCATGGTAATTGAAAAATACAAAAGCAGAAAAGTAAAAACCTTACATCCAGTTAAAACTGTTAGTGATGACTTTCCTGAACCTCACTTTTTGCAACAATTGTAACGTCTACCGTGTTGCAGCAACTTTACGCTAAAGAAGATCTGGAGCAAAATGAGCTGATGGAGGGATGTGACTGTCGACGACTGAAAAGGAATTTCACGTTTCTGCATAGGACATCTACGTGCAGGCGATTGTAAATCATCGTGTAATGCCTCCAAAAACTATTAAATGACATATCGTATGTCTACATTGTGTAATTTTTAATTTATCGCTTACTGCTTACGCAGTAAAGACCAGTGTAACTTTAGAACCTGTTTTACAATGTTTAAGATGCTAATGCCTAATTACTAGGTATGTTGAACTTGATAGTTCGCTGGATATGGTTAATTTTCATGCATGTGCCCCTTGACTTGTTGCCATTGCTGCAAGACAATTGCCAGTTGCTCGAGAATTCAATGTTGGCAATAAATACAGCTTGAATAGTTGTGTGTAATAACGTAGCAGAATGGGTCATACCATTGTAGTGATATTCAGTTACACCATTTTTTCAATTGTTCGTGCTATTAGTCATCATTATTTAATCGAGTTTGATGTGGTCAGTCGTTATGGTAAAAAAAGTGAGCAACAGCATATTTGGCTTTAGTGTTCTCGACCATTTCTTGTCGAGAAAGATCAGTGTATCCAATGTAAATATACTATAGTACAAGTCTGCTCTTATACTGAATGCCTCTCATACAAACATTTTATCCTAATGACACGTGAAAGACGCGATGCGAAACACTTATTTTGAGCTGTTGAGTGCGGTAGACCTCTTTAGTTTATACCTCGGCTCTCATAAACAATTGATCAGACCCTCTATGCATCAAGAAATGCATGTAAAATGACAATAATTTAAAACTATGATTTTATAATAATATTCTCAAAGATTTCAGAACTTCACAGTTAAATTTGGTTTGGCATTGGTGCCAAGAATGATGTGGACCTGCAAAAGAAAACACGATTAGAATAACAAACATTAGCAAAACATGAAATGCCAAATTTTAATAGTGTTTTGTCCTATAGTTGTAATAACAATGCAAGTGCTTGGTGAGGAATTTTCAAATGTTGAAACTTCGCTTGGTTTAATTTTGAAAACCAGTAAGAAAACTATTAAAATGGTAAAAATCAACTGCGTTTTAAGAACAATTCAAAGTTTGTTTTATAAAAGCACAGATTTCAAAATAATATATAAAATACGATTGGCAGTAGTATTAATCAGATGTGGTAAAATTGACTACCATCAGGGCAGATATCAATATGTGATAATTAAATATTTGGTGGAAACAGCTGCAGCGAGGGACGCTAGCATCGTGCGGAAAGTGCCACTCGTTTTGCCTGTCTCAAGAATTAATCGTTACTTCTGAAATATTAAAATGTTGATTTTGGCATTGATTAATATAATATGTTGAATTTACTTAGCTGCGCCCTATTGCAAGTCTGTTCAGCTAATAAATATGCTAATTTTGAACGATTACTTCAAGTTTTGATCGATTATGTTCGAAAAATTGAAAGTGAACATGATGGAAAGTATGCTAAGTAAGTGATAAATGTTATGGAAAAATAACATGCTCACATCTTCACGAGCACTGATGTAACTAAATATTTTCTTATCATTCGAGAGAACCAACTCAGACCCCAATTTTTTCTTCAGAGCAGGCTTTGCCCAAAAATAGCTACAGAACATTAAATGTTCTCATTGAAATTAATAATTCCTAAACAAGATTCATGGGCACAAAAAGCTGGATGGTATAATAAACGATCTGGGTGTTAATAACACTAGTTGAGCATAATTGCATCTGAAAATGCACAAAACGTTTTACACAACTGATAGAAAAAATCAATTTGTTGCTCTTCTTCTGTGTGAAAGGGAATGCAAACATATTTTGTGGTTTGGTGCAAGAAGAGCCAATGTCAGTATTCAAAGATTTACAGAATGGGAGGATTTCTAATAGACTTTTTTACTTCTAAGTGGCAAAACAATCGTAGGCCAATGTAAATCATAGTGAATTAGGAGATAGGATCGACTTTCGACGTAGGACTTTCTTGCACTGAAAGAAGATTTAAGCACACATGTCCATAAAAACGGAAAATCACTAATATCTGACATTTGTCCGTCTTGCATCAAGCCACAAATATAAACCGAACATTTTTATTAAATAATTAATGCTCTTGGAAGTTTAAAAATATTAAATTCTGAAACATTCGTCACACCATGCTTAACTCACTATCTCCTTTAGTTCATTTAGTAGAAATACCGATTAACAAGACCAATTAGAAAACTATGGAGTTTTAACCGAAGATGGAAGAAATCTTTATCATGCACACTTAGCAAATTTTACTTCCTAAACTTTGTTAGGATAATGAATTAGATATAATAATTAGAATAAATCATATAAAATATCGTGCTAAGGATCCTTTTAGCTAAGTGTGACCTACATCCTGTTGGTTACAATCGAGAAACATAGCATATCTACTCAAATTATTAGTTTTTGAAAACTAAGAAGTGAAAAACGAGTACCTAGTGAGTGAGAGTGAATGGATGCGAAATAATCGCTTCAAGAAATATAAATATTCGCACTTTGAGGTTTCCTATCGCTTTCATATTTATTTCAGTTGAAAGTAAGCAGCAAAAGCGGTTTTTAATTGCTATGTATATATTTTTTGTAATGCATTATTGAAGTAATAATAAATCCCTGTGATATAAAGGTATTTATTATACATAATAACAAAACAATACAAATTATTTGTACAATTATCAACAGTCAGTCTTCTTGTAATAAATAAGTTTCATATAGAATGATAGAAACTAGAAAGTATAGACAGTTACAACGTAAAATATGAAGACATTTGAATAAATAAATCAATTTTCCTCTTTGAAACCAATATCGAAAGTGAAAAATATCTGCCTCTGTCAAAATTACCACACTAGTTGTACCAAACGTTGTTTACCAATTCTGATGAATGAATCATCTTCGAAACTGAAAAGAGGCGATATTTAAACTTCTAAATGATACAAACTTATTTTATTAAATGTTCCTTATTTAAACTTAATAATTATGATTTTTTATTGGATCCTAGAAAAATCACAGCAGAAAGATTGAATAAAGAATTAACATTATTGAAAAAATAATTATTCGAATATTATTAAGTGAATAACCTTGTCAAATTTACATTTAGAGAATAAAGTGATAGTTGTTTGATATTGTGATACTTTTTGACGTCACTCGTATTTTGGGTTTTTCACTAGGGATATGAATTTGGATAAATATTTGTTCTTTATTAATAATAAAACTTAAACGAGCATTGTGTTAGGTCAAAAATTATAATGTACGTTCCAAATCTCTTGTGTTTGAACTAAATCAGAAACAATAAATGATTTAGGTATACTCGAAAACAATATTCAAATATTAATATTGAAATGTCGGTTAGACTAGACCTATCAGATAGATCAGATAGCATATTTCAAAAATATGCCAATTTCATTTTTAAACAAGTGCACCTACATTATGTACTGCATTGGTTAAAGATTCTTCATTTTTTACTCATTACATAAATAATGTAATGAAAACTTTAATGAAAATATCTCAAATTTTCAGCCATCTCCTCCGCCATAGATAATTGCACTCTTGTTCAAAGCAGCTCTGATGCTCTTTGCTGAAGATACGTAGAAACAAAATAAAAATCACTTCCGTTGAGAAAATAAGGGATATTACCACAATGTGAAGGCGAAAAGCAAAATTACTTCATCACTAGAATACAGAGAATACAGATTATAGTACTGTTTTTGATGTTTTAAAAAATGTTTATAAAATTTTGGAATACGTAAAATACTTTATATATAGAAAGAATAAAATTTCTAAAATATAATTGTCTATAAAGTTAAAAGGAAGGTGGTTTAATTTTATAGCGATGAGAAATCATTGATTTTTTTTTTTTTTTGCTCGGAGGAATCAGTTTGTCGATGGAATATGTAACTACTAAGAAAGTTAGTCATTGGATTTACATTAACGGCAATTCTCTACGGGAGTTCCTGTGAAGGTAGAGCTCTTGCGAAACGGAAATATGTTATTGTCGAGTAGGAAAAATAAGCCTGTAATAGGATTTCACTGTGGTTAAAATCCTAGAACAATAGCACTGTTTGATACAGTTCATCCCATCGCCTAATACACTTCAGAGAGATTATCTAAGAAATCACCGCTTTCTACCATCATTATCTAGCCGCCAATACATTCATAGATTAAAAATGTACTTCATCATGCGTTCATCAACAAAATGAGACACGGAAGGTACCCCTTGTATCTTTGCATTGGTTACATCTCTTACACAAGTTTTAGTAGCCACAAAAGTTATTTCATTCACAGTTTTCAAAAACACTAAATCTTATAGAGACCAGCGATTCCGTTATCTTCTCAACTGAGACAGACGTGGTGTTTGAAACTTCATTCCTATTGCGTGAATAACATTATTATCCGAGCACGTTTTCTTGAGCTCACATTTAACAATAGGCGACAGGGCTGGGGGAGTTGGTTATTTCGTGACAAGACTTTTATATACAATTTGTAGCTCGTTTTTTCAATACACGAAAGTAAGCATTTCTGGGTATCAGATTATGTCAACAGCGCTCCTAATTATAATTTATTCTGAATTCAACTAATGTTAGTAAATGAGTGTGAGTAGGTCTTTTAGGGTTCATGAAAACGTACACGTATCACCTGACACTTCGAGGGTTACATGACGAGAGGGTACTGTTATCCAATCAGAAACTATTTTTATGTCAACTTTTTTTATGTTACTACAGCGTTCAAAAATTGAAACTACCGATTGGATAACAATGCCCCTTGTCCTTATTATCCGCGCACGTTTTTTGATCCTCGAAACACCTACCGCCACTCCTTTATTCACATTAGTTGAATTAAGAATAAATTATAGCAACTTTCACTGTTCACGGAATCTGGTAAGCAGAAATTGCACCTGCGTAAGAGACAATATTTGCATCGCAAAACGAGCTACGTATTTCATCTAATAGATCTGTTGACTAAGTAACCAACCTTTCCACTTTTCTCGCATTTAGCAAATGCGGGCTCAAGAAAGCGTGCGCGGATAGGGTATGTTTTGGCCAGTTGTGTCGCCTTCCGCGCTCGTGCCATGGCTGAGGGAGAGGGCGAGAGGGCGACGGGACTCAGCCGCGCACGTGCAGCGGCTGCGTGCTGCTGGTGGAGGCGCCTCTGAGCACGGGGCGCAGCAGCCGGCACACGTCCTCCTCGCGCGCCAGTTGCCAGGCCGTGCGGCCGCGGCAGTCCTTGGCCCCCGCGCGCGCCCCGGCCGCCAGCAGCTCCCGCACCACCTGTGCACCGCACATTGCATGCATTCATTCATTCATTCATTCATTCATTCATTAGTGTTAACGCCCATTCACAATTCACTCATAAACATAAGCATGGCGTTAACATAAAAGTTAGGACTATGTCCATAAGCAGACTCATTCACAATGCGTTCGCATGAGCATAACACGTAAGACGTTAACTGAACAGCTTGCAAGCTTCAAGTTTCTGTGCTTACGCCAAGTAAGACATAAGAAATGAACCAATCACAGAACGGTAACTGAAAATTGAGAATCGAAATTGGAGTTAAGTCGATAGAAGAACTAACGCCATATGCGTCATCGATTCTCACATCTAACCAATAATAAACTAGGATGTATCGCACCCAATAGAAACTTATTTTGCTTACGTTAATGTTCTACATTGTCAATATATCAGTCTGTTATGTTAATGTTTACGTCTATGCGTTATACTTATGTTTACGTTTGCATTGTCAACGGGCCTTCACTGCGCACCGCACACTTCGTTCCGGGCGCGTCAACAGCTTTGGCCATTGGTCCCTTGAGTGTGGCGCATGTTTTACCGCGCGAGGGCCTGGTGTTCTTCCCCACCGGATCGAGAGATGTGGCACAGACCTACACGTCGACTTGCGGTGTTTTCCCTACCCGGTTATCTCCCACCAGCGGCGCATCGCTCCAACGGGAACAAACACATGCTCCCGACGTGCGGTAGTGAAGTGCGTGTCGTGTGTGTGTATGTGTAAGGGATGCTGATAAACGAGAAAAAAGGAGAAATGATCGCGCGCAGTCCGTGGGCCGTTTGTTAGGGTACTGCTCCGGGATTCGCCTCGTGTTGATCGGAGAAACCTCGCAAAACTACCGATCAGGGCAGTCGGCCCCCTAGAATTATCCTCCAGACAACGACAGAATTCTCCCAAGCTATTTAGCTTTGCATATAGCACTTCTGCTACCGAAAATTGTCGAAAATTCTGCCACCGTCGGTACTCGAACCCTAGACCCTCCTGGTCAGAGGCACAATAGTGGTGTCAGATGAGCCTGAACCACCTCACCCACTGCACCAAAGGAACACTTCCTGGCACGCCTCTCGCCTACGGTCATTGGAGATAGGCCATTTGATCGCAATTACAATACGATCGACCGCCAACTCGAGATCAATGGCGGGGGAAGTCGAGAAAGTGTTTTCACAACGTTGAAAATGAAATGGAAGAAGTTCCGAACTGTGACAGCAGAGTGCGCCCTAAATTACCAAAATGTCACATTCCCTTGATTTGCATTCCATCGACTACAGCTACCTGATGTTCATTACTTGTAACTACATTACCATACCATTCTTGTATTAATAAATAAATATAACTAAAATACTATATAGAGATAAACAGATGAATTCCACAACAGAATGTTGGATCATGGGAATAAACATTTAGCCACACATTCTGCCGCCACACGTAGGAACAAATTTGATCTAGTGTGACCGAGTGATCGATTAGTATACGACATAAGTCGCTCGCTAAATCTGTCAGATTAGCAAACTCCGCTTTTACTTTGAGTTACATATCGAGTTGACGTATGCACAGAGACTCAAAAGTGCTATATGCTAAGTTACTATGCACAAGGTCTCTATTGGGGACGGGCGATTTGTTCGCGATTGGTGCAAAAATTCACAGCTTTAAAATCCAATGTTTTCGCATCGATTAATTCTTCCGATTATTTAGAACGATTTTTTCATATCAATTTTCAAGACATAAATATTGATTTCTACAACAAAGTTCATTAAGGGAATTAGTCTAAATATCTCTCTCCAATTAGAGAAAAGTAGTAGAGACATATGTAAGCAAATTCATTTCATGTATAAAATGAAATGTCACTGTAGCATCTTTAATAACTCATATTTTATTTTGGTTTCCGTTTATATCATACGTAAAAACATAAAAAAGGAGGTATTTAAAACTTGGAGAATTGATGGATATTATTTCATTGACAAATTCGGAACAATTAGTCTAGGTATATTAATGAGACAAAGAAATTAATCGATTACATATTAACCCAAGTGTTTTTTGCAATACCCATATAATATCTGACAATCACATTTTGATAATTATGTCCGCGAACGCATCAAAAATTCTTGATAAATTCAATCGCCGCGAACCTCCTCCCTAATCCATGCTCGTGAACCAAGTACAAAACATCAGTATCGCCACCGCCATCATCATCATTATAATTATCGTTGCCGTTGCCTTCATCGTCGTTGCCATCGTTGGCTTCATCGTTGTCGTTTTTGGTGCCGTAATCATCGTCATCGTGATCTGGGCTGTCCGGGTGACGCCGCGTCGAAGGCTGTGTTGCCGACGTTTCGACCATCTTGTCGTGGTTTCCTCAGGGCTGGTATGCGACAACACTGGCATAACAGCAATACCAGCCCTGAGGAAGACCACGACAAGATGGTCGAAACGTCGGCAACACAGCCTTCGACGCGGCGTCACCCGGACAGCCCAGATCACGCACATGACTCTGGCCGCGGTAGGCCTACGACTTCGTCACCGTTGTCGAAGTCATCGCCGTCGTCATTGTCATTGTCGTAGACATCGTTGACGACGACGTCGTCATCGTCGTCTTCGTTGTGGTGCTCAGTGTTGTCATTGCTGTCGTTCATCGTGGTCGACGTTTTTGGTCGTGATCGAGCGTCCCCCCTCCGCGTGCCCTCGCTCACTCACTCACCTTCTCCTTGGCGGCGTGCGCGGCGGCGTGCAGCGGCGTCCAGCCCTCGCGGTCGCGCGCCGCCACGTCGCCGCCCTGGCGCAGCAGCGCCGCCACGCAGGCGCGGTGGCCGCCCGCCGCCGCCGCGTGCAGCGCCGTGCAGCCGCGCGCGTCGCGGGCGTCGACGGCGCGCCGTCGCCACAGCGGCGCGCAGCACCCGCGCCCCGCCCGCGACTCCCCGTCCTGCGCACAACGCACCGCGTGGTTCGCTGGTTCCATTGATTACCAGAGACCGGAACAATGTGTAGTATGAAACGTCAAAATATGCAATGAAAACAGTAAGAATATGTAATAAATAAGTAAAATCGGATATAATATGTAATATTAAAATACATTAATTATAAAACACTTTTAGATAATACGAAATTACATTTACGAAACATTTCTTAAGCAGATTTTCAAAATGATACAAATATTTTAATAATAATTTTGAGAGCATAGGTTGATGCATACTTTGCACCATACAACTTTCCTGACGGTAATAAAAACTTCATCTATTGCTATCCAGGACTGTAATTTAATAGCCAGACTAGACACAATAGAAGCTATCGTACGAACTGGCGATCATCTTCGACCTGCAAACAATTGTATTCTTGTCTATCCGGGATGAGCCGCGTCTCGGTCAATTGTGCTGACGTTTGGGCCATCTTGCTGTGGCCTTCTTCAGTGCTATACAGCAAACAATTACTCCAGCGTGCAACATTATCATCGAAGTGTTCTAAAGAAGGTTGGAACAAAAATCATTTAACTAATACAGAGAGGGGCATCTTTGGTGTATGAATGAAATGTTTCCGGTCGAGAAGATGCGACGATCGGAAGAGAGTCCGAAATTATGAAATGGTTATGCCAAAGAAACGTTTACACGGGCTGCAGCATTCCTTTTAATTGTATTTATCGTAATCTTTCAAATAAATCCTGATTGACCGACTTGATTCATAGTGCTTTGCTGCATCAAGTGTATGATTTACGTGATTGCCCACTCGCTGCTTCGCCGTACGGGTGCAGCAATAAACAGTCAACTGGAGTAATAGTTTCCATGAATACTGATAATATTTTTGTGTGTATACTAATTACTTTATTATAGTTTTAAAATATATTTCTGCTGCGAAAGCACTCTTGCCGATTGATTTGTTTTTTGTAGTGTTGTCGTGTTTTCCGTCGTTTCCGAACCTCTGCTCCCAAGTCCTGACTGTAGATGTGGTAACTTTCATGGAGATCTGTCACACGGTGTGTAATAAGTAACTGATCGTCAGCAAATATTAAAGTTTTGACAAAACTAGATTCTTTAAAATTGTCTGTAGTATTTAAAAATGTAAGCCTCTCTTTGCATTCTCTAACAGCGTTGTCTA